>CM032453.1:62903675-63186129 GCA_019049505.1 Pachyrhynchus sulphureomaculatus | reverse complement strand
ACAAAATTGAGTTTGACACCTCTGGATTAAGGTCTGAGCGTTCACGTAAAAATAAAATTGTTAAAAAAAAATGGCCTTATGTTTTTCTTAATATTAAAACGGTACTTACTTTAAAAATAACCGGTCAAGGTGCAAGTTGAACTTGCACAATTAGTGTTCCGTACGATGATTGCTTTAAAATAATAAAAAAAAAATGTTCGGTGGTATAAAATGATCAGTGACTTCACAAAACACACCCCAAATGAGTTTTCAACAAAGTTTGTTTCCAATCTTTACTGAAAACTGCTGACTTTGAAATTTTTGTTTTTCTTATATACCAGATAAATTATTAAAGGTAATGCACTCGTGATAATTTTCGTTCAATCTACACCCCGTGGAGAATATTCCAGAATTTTTTCAAAAATCAAAATCAGTACTTTTCGAGATAAGATGGGGGGACAGCGATTTTTTGCGATTTTTTAAAAATAATACAAGTGTGCACAAGCTATTACATTATATATATATTTTTTTAGTGTTTTCACAAGCTTTCATTTGACACCACACTCGATGACCTAGTAAAAATTTTTTTTTTTTTCACTTCCGATTTCACCCTCAAGAACTAACCTCTTAGAAGTCAAAATTTAACTTTCGGCTCTGGACGAGGCCCTCAATTTTTATATTATTACCAAATTTCAACTTTCTATGACAAATAGTATTATTATATATTATATATATATATATATATATATATATATATATATATATATATACATATATATATATATATATATATAATATATATATATAAATATATATATATGTATATATATATATATATATATATATATATATATACATATATATATATATTATATATATATATCTATATATATATATATATATATATATATATACATATATATACATATATATACATATATATAGAATTAACATATATATATATATTATATATATATATATATATATATATATATATATTATATATATATATAGATATATATATACAGTAATACCCCGCTTAGCGCGACCCCCGTTACGCGCGGTTTCACTATAACGCGAATTTCAAATTTCGCGCTCATGTAGTCATTAACTTTCTATGGTCGCGGGGGGATCCCCGCTTTCTCCTGAATAATTCTCTTTGAAGAATTGGGAATTCCCTGTCCTTCGACTTTGTTCTATGGGGATTTCCTCGTTCGTTTCGTGTGTTCATTTGTTCCGTAATGTTAGTTCGTCGGCTGGCAGTTTTGTTTTAATATTTATTGGAGATACATACATACATAATTTAACCCTACGTTAAAAATGCCGCCTGTAAAGAAAAAAAAGAGCGTAAAAGCGTCACTTTGGAATTGAAGATGAAAGTGTTAAGAAGAATGGAAAATGGAGGCAAAGCAACAATTGTTTGGGAGAGATTTTGGACTCTCAGAATCGACTGTGAGAACGATTTATAAAAATCGGGAAAAATTAAAATCTCCAGCGAAGGTTCAACACCTATAAGTGCAACAAAACTTTCTCGTTCGAGATCATCTATCTTAGAAAGAATGGAGAAATTACTGTCAGTCTGGATCGAAGATTTGAATAAGAAGAACACACCACTAAGTCAAGATCTCATATGCACAAAAGCAAAATCTTTGTATGAGATGCTGAAAACAAAAGAAGGAGAAGGGAGTGCCACTCCGACTTTTGCTGCCAGCAGAGGCTGGTTCCATCGGTTCAAGCAGCGTTCTAATCTTCACAATATCCACATAACAGGCGAGGCGGCCAGCGCGGACATTCAAGCTGCAGCTGAGTTTCCAGACAAGTTTCAAGACTTCGTTAGACGAGAGAAAATTCCTGCTTGTCTCATCTTCAATGTTGATGAGACCGCACTTTACTGGAAAAAAATGCCATCTCGAACATTCATTTCTAAGGAAGAACGTCAAGCCAGTGGTTTCAAAGCTGCGAAAGATCGACTAACACTTCTGCTGGGTGGTAATGCCACTGGTGATTTCAAACTGAAACCTTTACTAGTGTACCATTCAGAAACACCCCGTGCAATGCGAGGCACAGACAAGACAAGTCTACCAGTTGTGTGGCGATCAAACAGAAAAGGCGTGGGTTACACGGGAAATTTTTCAAGAATGGTATTCTAATAGTTTTTGCCCATCAGTCAAATCATACTGTGACAGAAATGGGCTTGAACCTAAAGTTATATTACTCTTAGACAATGCCCCAGGACATCCAACCTCACTTGATACGCCCAGAGACTTAAAAGTGTACGTAAAGTTCCTTCCACCAAACACTACGTCAATATTACAACCTATGGACCAGGGAGCAATAGCAAACTTCAAAGCTTATTACCATCGCCGCACTTTTAGCCAACTAATTCATGAAACTGACGGGGAAGGAAGACAGTCTATGCGAGAGTGGTGGAAGTCATACAACATTATGAAGTCTATTCACAACATAGAAGAGGCTTGGAAGGAAGTTAAAATGAGTTGTATGAATGGGTGTGGCGTAATCTTTGGCCAGATGTAGTGGAAGCACCTAGAAGAATTGTCCAGATGCAGAGACAAGTGCTTGAAGACATTGCTGCAATGATTGAGGGGTCTGAACTTGAAGATGTCACGGTAGAAGATCTCGTAGAACTTGTAGCAACGCACGACGATCCTATTAGCAATGAAGATCTGATCGAGTTACAGAATAATCCTATCTACGATGAGGAAAGAACAAGTAGAGAGAAAGTTTTATCTTCAGGGGAAATACAAAATGCACTTTCAAAAATTTATTCAGGTTTGGACATATTGCAGAGTATAGACAATAATGATGACCGTGTCTTGACCGTGTGTCAAACAATTAAAAACAGTGTTGGGTGTTATGAACGTATTTTACAAGAACGTAAACAAAACGTTACCCAAAAGACAATAGATGTATTTTTCCGTAAAAAATAAGAGTATGTATTGCATAAAGTGTTCTTAGAATTAAAGTGATTGATTAAAATGATTTGTATTTTTTTGTATTAAATTTTGACTATGTTTAATCATAAACCTCGATATACGCGAATTTCAGTTAACGCGATTTTTTTCGGAACGTATCCCTCGCGTAAAGCGGGGTATTACTGTATATATATATATATATATATATATATATATATATATATATATATATATATATATATATATATGTATGGGTTATGCCGTCGGTCCCCTTAAATAATTCAAAATGGCGGCTAAAATGAAAAAATGGCGCCAAAAATGTTTTCACTATTTAGATAAATTACGTAAATAATGGGATATTCGAGCGAAACTCGTTACTGGGGAGTTTTTGAGGTGCTGAACACGAATTTGAAGTTAGAAACTGATTATTTTTTATTCTAAGATGGCGATCGTAAATTAGAAAAATCATATATCCATGTAAAGCTCAGTACTTGGGGTTTTTTTGAGGTGTTGAACACGAATTTCAAGTGAGAAAACTTTTATTTTTTATTCAAAGATGGCGGACGAAAAATGCTTAAATGTAAAAAAATTGGCACTAACATGTTTCCCACTTTTTCTAAGAGGCACTGATGACGAATTTGATGTCAAAAATTGTTGTTTTCACTAGGTCTCATACTTCAAAAATTATGTAGCACTTCTCAGATGTTTTAAAAAGTATGTGAAAAATTTTAGACAAATTTTGAATGTTCGAACTTAATGCAAATCAATTTTTCATACTTTGGAGCTTTGAAAAATGGTGTAGATGTGCTCGAAAATTTTTATCCTATTTTTTATCTAAAAGTTTTTTTTTAGTTTTTGATCCAGAAGTACCCGAACATTTCTGTCGTATTCGAATAAAATTTTCATTCGATCAGCTTCACGAAACCGTGTTTTTCACACGAACCGAGTAAAAATTACTCAAAGGGTTTGAAAGTATATATACTCGATAAAAATGAACATTCATTATTTATATGAAAATGATTATTACTTTTTAGATCCAATTTTTTTTTTAAATGCATCAAAAGTATCTCAAAAATTTAAATATAACAAAAAAATTAAACTTCGTTAAATTGCTTGAAGTCTAAAAATTATATATGCACATCATTTTTGCATCAATACTAAAGCTTTTTGAAATCAATATCTGTACCGAGCTTTGCATGGATATCTGATTTTTCGAATTAACGATCGCCATCTTGGGTCCGCCATCTTGGAATAAAAATAATCATCTTCTGACTTCAAATTCGTGTTCAGCATCTTAAAAAATCTCTTAGTAACGAGTTTCGCTCGAATATCTCATTTAATTACGTAATTTATCTTTATATTGAAGACATTTTTGGTGCTGTTTTCTCGTTTTAGTTGCCATATTGCAGCCGCCATTTTGAACTATTTAAAGGGACACACGGCATTTAAAAGAAGACATTCCAACAAAAATTTTGAGCCGAAAAAAAAAAATCATTTTATATCGAAACCAGAAATGGACAGAGGGGGTCCGGTTGACAGAAAGTGACCCATATATATATATATATATATATATATATATATATATATATATATATATATATATATATATATATATATATATATATATATACATACATTAAAATAAGTCGAGGGCTTGATATCAAATTCATGTGAGGTCATTTTCCCGTAAGATCAAATATAAGTTCTTAAAGAAATTTTATGAGATTTGACAACATCACAAACCACCTAAATAAATCGACCCCAGTCGGAATGAACCGAAGCCCCTCGTTTTAAATTTCAGGCATTCCCCATGTGTGGCGTTCTTGTCGTGTTCATAGAAAACTAGATTCATTCGGTACTTCGCGATTGTTGCGTTACGAAATCCGCATTTGGACTGTTTTACGTAGAATTTTGTTTATGTTTTTATCCGAAAACACGAGATAAGATGATAAACTGACTGAGTGTAGTGTGTACGAATGTTAGTATTTGATCTTTAACGGTTTTTATCAAATTTCAACAAGAACTTTGACTTATTTTAACGAAGAACTTTCCCTTTACCTGGTTACAGTGATCCTTTGCCATGCCTACTTTAAAGAATGAATAATCGGATGTATTTTGTTTCTTTTGTGTGAACATATATTTTTGACTGTGAACATTGTGACTCATTGGTTTTTTCACCTATTTTCTGTTGGATTTCCTGAATAATTGAAAGAAATGGGTATGTTTGTTTTAGAAATACAGAATAGAGAATGGTTTTGTTGTTTTTATTTTGCTATTACTATTTTTTTTTAATTAGTTGCTGTATTTTTAAGCCCGAAATAATTATAAATTTTAATCCATATTTTGTGACAACATAAAACGTGATCTGGTACAAAACAGAAGGTTGTGGAAAAATTACACGAAACAACGGAGTTTCAAGGTTACATTAACAAGTTGACAAAATAAATGACCATCATTGCTTAAGTATTTTACAGTAAACTGTATTTTTTGGGTATCCATCCGGAAAATTATTACTTTCTGTACAATTTTTTGTTTAATTAATATTGTGCTAGTACGGAAGATACAATTTTCCGTTTCACTAGACAGCAACAAGGTTCTAGATGTGTGTGTCATTATTTCATCTCTGTTGTGCCAATTTATAGATGTAAATTAATAAAGCATCCACTAAAATGGTCTAAAAATTAGACCCGATCTAGTTGCCACGGAACTAGCTGGTCAGGTGACCTTTGCTTTTGACAATGTACCTAATATTTTGTTTTGTAAATATCATCAAATGAACTTTTTAGTGTTCCGTCGGAACACTTATAAGATCACTTCGGTGTCCGTCTGTCTGACACACCCGATTTTCTCCGAAACTATTTGACATAGAAAGTTGAAATTTGACAATAATATAAGAATTGATGGCCTCATCGGAGCCGTGTAATTTTGAAAGTTAAATTTTGAGTTAAGAGGTTAGTTTTATATATAATGTAATACTTGCGCACAATTCTCTTTGTATTATTTATAAAAAAAAAGTGCGAAAAATCGTTGTCCCCCACCTTGTCTCGAAAAACATCGATCAAAAAATTTTGAAAATATCCTGGAATATTCTCTACAGGGTGTAGATTGAACGAAAAGTATCACCAGTGCATTATCTTTAATAATTCATCTGAAATAAAAAAAAAAAAAATTTCAAGGTCATCAGTTTTCACTAAAGGTCCGAAAAAAACTTTGTTGAAAACTCATTTGGAATGTGTTTTGTGAAGTCACTGATCATTTTATAATTCCGTAACAAAAATTTTTATTCTAAAAGTAATCAACGTACGGAACACTAATTGCGCAAGTACAACTTGCACTTGACCGGTTATTTATAAGACGATTAAATAAAAAATCGAGGATTAAGGCTTTGAACTTCGTAGAAATTATTAGTTTTTACAATTTTAATACAATATTTCATTTTTATCCGTTTAGTCATAAATATAAACCAATTTTTAAGTCTTATACTGCAGAGCCTTATTTGGCTTTCTGGTGCTGTTGTCAATTTAAAACACTGATTGGCACTTTAGATTAGTTTTAAGGATGGACCTTTGTATTGAATCAGACAGTAATTCCCTGATTCACTAAAAAGATCTAACTTTAACTAATTTGACAATTAGGAGTTAAAACTAACAAGTACACTAGTAAGCCAATTAAAGTTAACGTGTATTTGGTCATATTTATAATACAAAATAATATATTTTCAAAAACTTAACTAGACAGACTTAGACTTCATGGCAACTAGATCGAGTGTAAATTTTGGACAATTATTTTAATGTAAAGTTACGTCTCATTGTCATGGAATTTATTAACACTTCAAGTTGTCCAGTTGACTTTTGTCTTTGATACTGTTAGACGTTATATGGTAAATGTTGCCACATAAACGTTTCGGGAAGAAAATTTAAAATACAAATTAGAAATATCTTGTAACCAGCTGCGTCGCTAGGTTTCAGCGGGAAAGGCTTATAAAGGGCGTAAGGAAGGAAAAAAATATAAAACTAAAGGCGAAGCTGCTTATAGATGGAGGGAGGGCAATTGACAAATGGCGAAGCCTCTTGATGAAAAAAGAAAACCTCTTGTATAGTAAAATCCCAAGATATAAGATCCTGCCTTTTTGTTTTTTCAGTGGGGCAATAAACAACCCTATTAAGGTTTTGTGCATAGTTGCCAGATATTACGATAGGCCTAATGACAGATCCCCATTAAGATTCGATAGATACTTTTTATTATTTTTAGTTTTATTTACAACTTACAACGTAACGGTTCTATTTTAATTATGTGGCGTCCGTGGGAAAATTGCAATAGTGGCTATTGCAAGATAAAACATTTATCACTTGATGCTAAACAAATAGTAAAAAATGTTTATGACAGTTTGGTAAAAAGAAATTTGAATTGACAAAGTGCTTTGCAAGAAACCAGTGAACTAACAAAAACCTCAATTTCTACGGTTAAGGGTATTGTAGGAAAACCATCACTCAGGAACAGGAAAAAACGGAAAGATTTTCAAATGCATCATGTAGACGATTGTGAAAAAGACGTAATCAGGAGAAAAATATATTCTATGTATGAAGAGCAGTTAGTGCAGACACTAGACAAAATAAAACTAAGACTGGTGCAGGACGGGACCGATCAACAGAATTCTCTTAAGAATGGGATTCACGTTTCAAAAAATCAACAAAAGGCAAGTAGTGATGGAGTCATGAAGATTACGAATCTTGCGACATACTTATTTACAAGAAATTAAAAAGCATCGATCAGAAAATTCGCCAATAATTTACCTTGACGAAACATGGCTCGATACCCATGACACTGTGCAAAAAGGGTGGGTTGACAGCAGTACAAAATGTCAGACTAACGCACCTTCAAATAAAAGTAAACGAATAACCATGATAGTGAAACCGAATTAGGCTTAAGTTAAAATATATTTTTATTTATACAATATGTCCCCTCTTGTAAACCCCATTCATTCAAACTGTATATTTGTACTTCTTATTCATTTGTTTTTATATGCATCTATAAATAAACATCTCCAAGAACACTTATAATTTTATTTATTTGCATTAATGAATAAAATTCATCATAAACAGAATCTTTATATTGCCCACTTAAAACGGCAAAACCACGATCTTATATTTTGGGACAGACTATACTAAAACTCTAACAGGCTTAGGCCCTTCCTAACACAATAAATTTAAAATCGATGACCGGGGTGCTAGAGATTAAAAAATATAATGAAACTTCAAAAACTTATACCCAATTTAAAAATTTATGCCCCGGGAGGGAGGTTTTCCATAAAAAAGAACTTTTTTATACTTAACATACTTCACATCACTTAAACCCCATTTAAAAATTGATGACTAGTGGCTAGAGATTTCGCACACAATCTATGGGGCGGGGGAATGTATCACTTTATTCCTTTGGCTACGGAAGAGCTTGAAACATTCAGGGAAGTTAAGTGTTTTACAAATTTAAAAATAATTTTTCGGTCCCTGTACCGTTCAACTTTATAATTTTAGGTGGCCGAGTGGCATTTTTGACATTTTTAAATGAATTAGGCAGTAAAAGAACAATTAGGTAATTAAACATTCACCAGTAATATCAAAAATATCATTAAAAGTTGTTCATAATATACTAGTAATAATTTATTTTCAGTATGTCTATCAAGATTAGGTTACTTTATCAGTTTTGATTTAAGTTCTAAGTCGACCATTCTCTCTTTCCAAATTACATTAAAATCAGCTTAACAGTTCAGCCTCTGTGTGGCAACCTAGTATGTATTGCATGTAACACAATACATACAAACACGAACAAAGTAAATTGTTTTTCTAAAACTAAGAAAGCAAAATTTTTGAAAAGTCCTTTAGCTCAATCCTGTGATAACCCACCAATGAGACATTGTGGTCTTTTACAAGCAGTGAGCTGTATTTTTACCAAACTTTACGGAAGCTAACAGTAAAAAACACTCCAACACTCCAAAATACAGTACCAATAATATCAGTGGCGGCTCGTGGCTCCGTGGCATAGTACTTGCTTGCGGTGCAGAAAGTCCCCGATTTCAATCCCGGCAGGTCGGCATACTTATTTATTTAAGTATATATGGCCTGGTCAACTACATGGGTAGTAGTTGTTTACAGAAATGCAATAACGTCCGTGGCAGCACTACCGCGTTGTCTAAGAGGTGCCGTCGAATACAAAAATGTATGTTTCGGCACTTGGATAACGTTACCGGGTATTACGACATCCCCGTCGCCCTGTCCTTAGGACATGAAAAAGAATAAAATCCCTACTGCAGTGAGGAGGTGAAGATACAAAAAACCTGCTTTAACCTTGATTTACCTAATAGATCGATCAACTAAAATAGTTCACATGATGTAATTTGAAGGACAGGATTATTCATGCCAAGTTATGCCTTGAATCCTAGCTTCAACTGTGATTAGTGTCATAATAACGATTGGTGATTGATATTGACATGATGGATCAGTCCTCCCGAGGGATGACTCATTCTTGGAAATACGTATATATTATGTTGCTGTGGTATTACGCTTAATTACCATTAAAGATAAACACGTGAAACAATCATTATATTGGGTCGGGCTCAATTAGTGTTCTAATCTCAAATAGTAAAAATCTCTGGATCAAAGGGACCATAATATCTCATCTAACCAAGGCCGTGACAGCTGCTGTTCCATGTAGGATAGAATATTATACAACCCATCTATAGCCTCGCTATTTCGTTTAGGAAATTCGTTAGATATATAGTATTCGTTTACTGTAAGGAAATTCTTCTCCCTAGTCCTAATAAATTTCTGTAAATTATCAAATACCCTCGAAATACCTATAAAATGATAAGGTTTTCTGATGATTCTTATTATTTTACACATTTAGGCCTGCTTCCTGAACCTCATTTTTAGTGTTCCGTACGGAACACTTATGGGATCACTTCGGTGTCCGTCTGTCACACCCGATTTTTTCACTTCTCGTTTTCTTATCAAGTGGAAACATTAATACTTATCCATGTTGCATAAGCCAATCTTTAGTAAGCAAGTGTTTCTTTATAAAATCATTAGAGCCCTTTTTTGACTCTCACTAATGTTTCCAAATATCTTTGCATCTCTTTGTGACCCACACGATGTAAATTAAACCAAAAATAATTGTAGACTAAAAAGAAATGCCTATTTATGTGTGACGAACAATTAAACATTCATATATTTTTTAAGTTAGAACATGAAACAAAAATACATTTTTCTTTATGGTCTAATTGCGACGAAACCAGCACTATTTTATTTCGATTGCGATTTGACATACCGCTAAAAAGAAATATTTTCTTAGAGAGATAAATTTTATTTCACAAGAGTTTCGGCATTTTCAGAATAATTTTGTTGGTGGAATATATTAGGTTCGTTCCAACCTCAAATCAGAAACAGATTTCCAGCAATTTGCAAATCGTGTTTATCGCGCATGTCTGTAAAATATTGACTTCTGATTAATTTTTACATGGATGGTTGGAACAGCTGATCATTTATGTACTTGGCGTGTGAATAAATATAACCTAACAAACTTAGGCCGGTCAAATCTTTGAATCTTGCTTTGAATAACCATAATTTTTTTTTATTTACAAGGCTAAGCATAAAAGTCAAAATGGATTTAGAATGTATGTGATAAGGTTAATGTGTAAATATATACAACATTATATATTAACGGTATAATTACTAAATCAATCCAAATGTTGGAATTTGTGAGATGTTCTCACGACTTTCGTGGTGTCCAAGCACTACAAGCCTTTTTAAAACTACTTTTATTCAAAGCTTCCACTTTGTCGGATTACAGGTTAAGTTGCAAGCAAAATCAAAATACGAGGCTGGTTTGAAAAGTCCGTGCAAAAATAAAAACTACTTATGTGTTTGGGGTAAACCTTTTTTATTTTTCGACATAGTCTCCTTTTAGGCTTATACACTTCGTCCAACGATGTTCTAGTTTGTTGATCCCTTCCGAATAATAGGATTTGTCCAAGTCTGCAAAATATCCATTAGTGTCTGCAATCACCTCCTCGTTTGAATAAAATCTTTGTTCCGCCAGCCATTTCTTCAAATTGGGGAACAAATAGTAGTCCGAGGGAGCCAAGTCTGGAGTTTTGCGACCACAACTGCTGAGGTGTGTGCTGGTGCGTTGTCGTGATGGAAAAGGACTTTCTTGTGGGCCAATCGCGGGCGTTTTTCTTGCAGCTCGGTTTTCAAACGGTCCAATAACGATGAATAATATTCACCTGTAATAGTTTTACCCTTTTCCAGATAGTCGATGAGGATTATCCCTTGCGAATCCCAAAAGACAGTCGCCATAACCTTTCCGGCCGAAGGAACGGGCTTCGCCTTTTTTGGTGCAGATTTCCCCTTGGTAACCCATTGTTTAGATTGTTGTTTGGTCTCAGGAGTATAGTAATGTATCCATGTTTCATCCACAGTGACGAAACGACGCTTAAAGTCCTCCGGATTCTTCTGGAATAGCTGCAAACCATCCTTGCAACACTTCACACGATTCCGTTTTTGGTCAAGCGTGAGCAATCGCGGCACCCATCTTGCGGATAGCTTTCTCATGTCCAAATGTTTATGCAAAATATTATGTACCCGTTCAGTCGAGATGCCCACAGCACTAGCAATCTCACGTACCTTAACTCTTCTGTCATCCATCACCATATCATTGATTTGATCAATGATTTCTGGAGTCGTAACCTCCACAGGCCGTCCAGAACGTTCATCGTCACTTGTGCCCATATGGCCAGTCCGAAAATTTTGAAACCACTTATAAACTGTTCTAATCGAAGGTGCAGAGTCACCATAATGTTTATCAAGCTTCTCTTTAGTCTCCTGAGGCGTTTTGCCTTTCATAAAGTAATGTTTAATCACCACACGAAATTCGTTTTCGTCCATTTCTTGAAAATCACTCGACTTCCTTGATTCACACGAATGCCAAACACAAAGAAATAGACCAATATGGCTGAAACTTGGTGTGCGTTCATTCAAGAGATGCTACTAACTAAACATGACCTCGATACGCGCCGGTGGTGCCATCTCTTGGACTTTGCACGGACTCTTCAAACCAGCCTCGTAGCTGCAATACGCATGCGCCAAATTATTGGTTAGAAGATAATCCGCAAACTGTTCTGATAGTTTTCAAACAGGTTTGAATTTTAGTTGGAACATAAAAGTAACAGTTTGCTAACTGTTAGTAACTTTGGTTGGAACGCAATTAACTTACTGCGCAGAATCCCGACTGTAAGAAACTGTTTCTGATGCAGGTTGGAACGAACTTATTATCGTGCGAATTTATTTTACGATTTCAAATATTGGAGGCGCACAATGTGAACAGTACGTAATTTTTACTCAATTCATTTTCTGACCGCAATTTTTAAGGAGTCTCAATAATTTTTTTTATGATCTTCGTTTTTGATTTCTCTATCGATAAATATAGTTTTTACCTTACCTTAATTCCTTTTCTGATCGTAATTTTCAAGGAATCATACATACAATACATTTTTTTTTAAATCTTCGTTCTTGATTTCTTTATCGATTTGTCTGATTATTTACCATGATTTTTACTAATTAATCAATATATATTGCCTTTTTTATGAAAAAAACACCTTCGTAAGCAATAAAATGGGCCTCAGTCATGCAATTTTCAAGGAATCTCAATAATTCTTTTTTATAATCTTCGTTTTTGATTTCTCTATTGATCTGCCCGAGCGGATTTTTGATTATTTTTTTCAATAAATGTAGTTTTTTAGCCATTTACACCAAGAACATCAAACCTATCATAATCTTATGCCAAGAGAAAAAATGATCAGATGAACGTTTCCTAAACTTAAGGATTTTAAACCAGGAACTCCAAACCTAATAACCTAATATCCTTCTCCTCTGACTCATTGCCCTTCGCGGGGCGTGGTGACTACTCATGAGCGTACTTGATCCTTCCAGATCTCTCGCTCTAGGGCGATTTGGCCCTCCTCATGCAGAGTTTCTCCAACAACGGATTGAAGTTGGTCTGTCCATCTTGTAGGAGATTTGACCAAACTAAGTGAGGTAGGCTTGGTTTACACGTTTGAGTAACCTAGTTTTCACGCTCATCTCCTCGTAACACTGACGCGTTAGTGCGGTACTCTATCCAGGAGATTCGAAGAACTCGTCTGTATACCCACATCTCGAAACTTTCGACTCTTTTTCTATCAGTTTGCTTTAGTGTCCAGGTTTCGGCTGCATACATTGCAATGGGAAATATAAGCGCATTAACGAGTTGTAATTTGGTCATCTTCATTATTATGCAATCCTTCCAGATGTTTGTAAGTTTTTTGGTTGATGTCTTGGCCATCGCTATCCGCCTCTTGATCTCATCTGAGCATCCTTCAAAGGAAGCTCTCGACAACTTCGCTCCCAGCCACCACTTGCCTCTGTGGTTGGATATTGGTATTGGTCTGTCGATGATCATAACTTTAGTTTTGTTCTTGTTTATTTTGAATCTAACCTGAACTAACCTAATATAGCGAAGACCAAATCTAACATAACCTAATATAGTGAACTTTAACCTAATGTACCGAACTCCAAACCTAACATAACATAATGTAGCGAGCACCAATGGAGTTTCTTGTTTAAAAGCTTTAAGATTAGGAAACGTTCATCTCATCATTTTTCCTTTTTGCATAGGGTGATGATAGGTTTGATGTTCTTGGTGTAAATGGCTAAAAACTACATTTATTGAACAAAATAATCAAAAATCCGCTCAGGTAGATCAATAGAGAAATCAAAAACGAAGATTATAAAAAAGAATTATTGAGATTCCTTGAAAATTGCATGACTGAGGCCCATTTTATTGCTTACGAAGGTGTTTTTTTCGTAAAAAAAAAGCAATATATATTGATTAATTAGTAAAAATCATGGTAAATAATCAGACAAATCGATAAAGATATCCAGAACGAAGATTACGGCCAGAAAAGGAATTAAGGTAAAAATTACGTATTGCCTCTATTGTGGGCCGTGTGGCTGCTATGGGTTTTTTGTTAACAAGATTATTTATTAAAATAAGTCAATAATTATTCTCCAATACCCAATATTTTTTCTAGTATTAACTTTATTATTCAAAAAACCTCCCCAGATGTTCATATTCCCACTAGTTTCATTTATCCACTCATAATAAAATGGAAACACGTTTTCGTAATTTACCCCCTAGAAGTCACGTTTCTTTCCCAAATGTAATCTTCCACAAGAGGGTAGAGTGTTGGCTTCTGTAGGTAAACAAGATTTTATGGTCGCAGCCGTAACCATTATACTAAGGAAAAGTTTTTAATTACATCTAGAATTTTTCCAACTTCTACAAAATGTTTGTTATAAACTAACTTCAAATTATTACCTATACCTTTAACGATATCTATAATCTACACGTGTTACAATATCGATAAACTTTTAATTTGTGTCATCTGTCAAATATTAAATCCTGCAAACTAAATCTAATTTCGTCATTTCAAATTCCGAACAACAAAAAAAAGTTTCGCTGAAATTCAAGCTCTCGTATTCGCGAAAAAATCACCCTCCGAATTTTTGTATTTCTTTATGTTTTGGACTTCATAAATCACGAAAAATATAATTTCCAGTTTTCGTTGGTCTATTTGTTTGACGGTCTGCCTGCCTGTTAGTCTATAAATAACTAAATAACTATCTCTCATATGAAATGAGATATCGATTATTTTATAATTATATTATAATGATTGCCAGAAAAACATATAAGAAGGGTCGTTAGAGAGTTTCTGCTTTAAATATGTCAGATTATAACAGTGTTCTTGAAGTCAAAGAATCTGAATATTTTTCATTATTTCGAATTTTACCAGAAATATCAGAACTGCCTTTAAAGTTACGGCCACTAGATGGCGCTATTGAGATGTGATATTACCATTGTTATAAAATTTGACCTTTGTTATTGTTAAAACAGAAACAGAAATTGACCTAGTAGTTTGTTTACAGTGAGCGTTTAAAAAAAGTGTTTTGTGAACAATTGTAAATTTCACGTGAAGGTTTTCGTTGGATGATTTTTACGATTTTAGCAAAGGCCTAACTCAACAACAATTGCTTCGTTCAATTCTTGGTAATGAATGACCATCACAAAAGACTGTTTACAATTGGTTTGCAGAATTTCGTCATGGTCGTGCTTCCGTCAGCGATAAATTTCGTGAAGCTCGCAACATGATTGAAGTGGATCGGCTTGTGACTTACCGTGAGATAAAGGCATCCTTAGGTATATCAAAGACTGCCGTACTTTCGATTTTGCATGAACATTTAGCTGTGAAAAATATCGGTTCTCGTTGGATTCCGCATAATTTGACCGAAACTCAAAAACAGGCTCGTATGTGTAAGGAAATGCTCAAAAAATTCGACCGAGGACTTGTAAAATCGGTATACAACATCGTAATAGGAGACGAAACTTGGATATATTTATACGAGCGGGAAACTAAGCAATAATCCACTGTTTGGGTGTTCCAAAATGAACCGAATTCAACAAAAGTGGTTCGTTCACGAGGCACTTCCAAGAAAATGAGCGCTTGTTTCTTTGGTTATGCTGGATATGTTGCAACCATTGCCTTAGAGGATCGAAGAACAGTTAATGCTAAATGGTATAGAACAATTTGTTTGCCAGAAGTCATCGATGAAATCAGGAAAAATAACCGAAAACGTCGCATCATTCTTCATCGTGACAATGCCAGTTCTCACACAGCACGTCAAAGAGTTGTTTATTTGACGGAGAAAAACATCTTCATTGCCCGTATTGACTTGATTTATCGCCTAACGACCTCTTTTTGTTCCCGAATGTCAAAAGAAATGCGTGGACAGCGATTTTCATCATCTCAAGAAGCTGGTGAATCTTTCCAAAACCATGTTTTGAGGTACAAGTGGAAAAAATGTTTCGGAAATTGCTTCGAACGCATGCAGAAGTATATAAATCTTAAAGGCGAATATTTTGAGAAACATTAAAACGATATGTATCAAAATTTTTTTCTTCTTTCATTCTTTTTGTAAAAACTTATAAGGTAGCCCTCGTATTGTGTCGCGATACATGTCAGGTTTTAGTTGTAAATATTTCTAAGGCTCTTTCTCCGGTCAGTTTTTATTTGGTGATTAATATTTCATCGTAAAGCACCTCTCATCTAAAATATCGGTTTCTAATATTTAAATTAAGTCATTCTTTGATATGAGAAAGTCAAATTCAGTTTTTATTTTAGATCTGTGTGTTTGTGTGAAGAGTACCGTAGGAAAGCGTAAGAGCCCACAAATGGAAAGAGTGGCGAATATAAATTATAATGTCATCAAAGAATGGCGCTCCCCATCATTACGTTTGCGTCATCAGATGCGAAACCGTAAATCATTTTACCAATTTACACCAAGATCTGTGTGTTTGTGTGAAGAGTACCGTAGGAAAGCGTAAGAGCCCACAAATGAAAAGAGTGGCGAATATAATTTATAATGTCATCAAAGAATGACGCTCCCCATCATTACGTTTGCGTCATCAGATGCGAAACCGTAAATCATTTTACCATTTATTTTGACAGTTAACTTTTGCCTGCGTGGGAATTAGCTGAATTTTCTCGTAATAACAGTGTTTCGTTATTTTTAGTGTTCCGTCCGTCCGTCTGTCATACCCGATTTTCTCCGAAACTATTTGATATAGAAAGTTGAAATTTGGTACTAATATAGGATTTGATGACCTCATCCGAGCCATGTAATTTTAAAAGTTAAATTTTGACTTAAACTAACACCTGGGGGCTGAAATAGGAAGTGAAAAAAAAATTTTTTACTAGGCCGTCGAGTGGGGTGTCAAATAAAAGCTTGTAAAAAGACAAATTCAAAAATAAATATAATATATTACTTGCACACACTTTTCTTTGTATTATTTTTAAAAAATCGCGAAAAAATCGCTGTCCCCCCCTTATCTCGAAAAGTACTGATCAAAAAATTTTGAAAAAAGTCTAGAATATTCTCCACGGGGTGTAGATTGAACGGAAATTAACTCGAGTGCATTACCTTATAACGCCCGCGGAAGGGGGGGCTTTTTTATAGCCTCACGTTGGAGCGCTATTTTCTATTTGCTCCTTGTGTATATCTTAATTTTTGAGAATAAATTGAGAGGATATTAATACTGATAGCGCAAAAATTAGATATAAGCTAGCTCGTATTTTTTTTTACTGGTAGAGTACATGGAGATCGAGGTAATTTTTGTACGCCTTTTAAAAATAATCTCTATAGTTGTTTAAAATTTGGTTGTACTGTTTGGGCACCATTCATTTTAGAACAAAGGAATCTAAGTTCAGCTCAAAAAATGAAAAAATACTGAAGAGTTTTTTTTTTTTTTTTTTTATTGGTGTAGCACACGTGCTGCAGGGAAGTCCCTAAAACGCTCCAGGAGCGGCACGAGTGCGGAAAAAGCGATTCACGTTGTTCTTGAATCGCTGTAAATTGTACTCGGTGGGAAACACAGCGCTGGGCAAATTATTCCAAAGGGATGACGTTCTCCATATAAAAGATTGCTTGAAAAGCGTCGTACGCGGAGTAACAAGCTGAACCTCATACGGATGCGAAGCACCAGCGCGACGTGTATTTCTAACATGCACCGCTTTGGGAGGAATTAAGCGGGCTACATCCTTCGAACACTTTCCATGAAAATACTTGTAGAACAGACTCAAGTCGCCAACCGTTCTTCGATGTTCCAGTGAATCAAGGCCGCCGGTCAATTCCGGGTCCCCAATCAGACGGACCGCTCTTCTCTGAACAGAATCCAACAAATGCAGTGTATGCTTGGGAGCGGAGCCCCAAACGTGGGAGCAGTATCCCATAGTTGGTCGAATTTGGGCTTTGTAAAGAATTAACAGTTGCTGTGGGGTGTAAAGCTTTCTGGTTCTAAATAATATTCCCAACTTTTGAGAAGCTCTCCTTGCTATGCCTGCAACATGTTCATGCCAAGACATATTTTCTCCCAAACTAACGCCCAACAAATTGAGTGACGATGCTAGGGGAATGGAGTGCCCCGACATAACTATGTCGGGTTCAGCAACGTTAACTTTTTTAGAAAAAACTGCCGCTTGGGTTTTTGTAGCGTTAAATTCCACTTGGTTACTGTCACCCCAAGATAGAATCTCTTCCAGGTCTTTGTTAAGTTGAACGACCTCCTGCTGTCTGCGGATATTCGCCTGAGCAGCCGATGTCCGAGCGTTCAAGGTGAATGAAGAGACAAGCGTACTGTCATCTGCAAAGCTATAGATTGGATTCCCGGTCTTTTCCAGCAGAGCGTTAATGTAAATGAGAAAGAGAGTAGGAGACAGTATGGAGCCCTGGGGCACACCGGCGTTGATAGTGAGGGTGTTAGAAAGAAATCCGTCGACCGCCACTTGTAAAGAACGCTCTCTGAGGAAACATGAGAGCCACAAACAGAACCTTTCAGACATACCATAAGAGCGCAACTTAGCCAACAGTCCATCGTGCCAAACACGGTCGAATGCCCTGGATATGTCAAGAGCAACCGCTCGAGATTCTCCAAAGTGTTCAGTTGCGTTGTTCCAAACATGTGTTACATAAGTCAGAAGATCTCCTGTTGATCTATGTTTACGAAAACCATATTGGTGATCGCTAATAATATTGAATCGTTCAAGATATTTTAGAAGATGCTCATTGATAACCTTTTCCATGACTTTCGATATTATTGAAAGCAGTGCAACTGGTCGGTAGTTATTTGGCAAGGTCTTCTTACCCTTTTTAGGTATCGGCTGAACCGTGGCACATTTCCAGCAGGACGGAAATATTCCCTTTCTGTAGGATAGGTTAAAAAGTCTACAGAAAACTGGTGTTAGTTCCCTTGCACAGTTTTTGAGAACTATGGCAGGTATTCCGTCAGCGCCAGAAGCCTTCTTGGTGTCTAGCGTCATTAAAATACGCTTTATGATGCGCTGTCTGAAGACAACATCGGGCATCCTTGACTGCAATATGGGAATAGTAGGTGGTGTTTTTCCTTGGAAATCGACAGTAGAATGTGAAGCAAAGAGTTCAGCCAATAAGTTCGCTCTCTCAACAGGTGTGGTTGCAATGGAATTATCTGGCCGTGTGAGTGGTGGTATCGTGGATTTGGTAAAGTTTTGACTAACTGCTTTAGCGACTGCCCAAAAGGACCTGGAATTGTTGGGACAAGCGAGAAGTTTGTTTCTAATTCGTTGATTGTGTGCCTCCTTGGTTTCGTCGATAATTCTCTTGCATCTGTTCCGGGCATGAACAAAGATGTTTCGATTTAAGGTGTTAGGATTTTCACGCCATTGTCGGTAGGCAATATGTTTAGAAGCAACAGCTTCTTTGCATTTTCGGTCGAACCAAGGCTTGCCGTTGGAGGAGCATTTCTTCGAAAAAGGGATGTAAGCTTCCATACCAGCCAAAATAACATCGGAGACCTCCCTGGCGCAGTCAGATGGGTTATCGGATCGAAAACAAACGTCCATCCAAGGGAAAGTTCGAAAGTATGCCATGAGATCTTCCCATTTAGCAGATTTGTAGTGCCAAATCTTGCACGGCCTAGGCGCCTCTCTGTCACTGATTGGCAGGATACTCGATGTCGAAAGCAGTTTATGGTCGGAAGAACCTAACGGCGGATTTACGGTGACCGTGTAAATCTCCGGATTGGTGGTTAAAAACAGATCAAGAAGACTGGCGAACTCCCCGTCTCGATCAGGAATCCGTGTTGGTTCGTCAATAAGCTGAGTTAAGCCATAACTGATTGAGAATGATTCAGCTTCACGACCTTGTTCGTCGGTAGTATTTGAATATTTGAGCCAGTTGATATTGTGGACATTAAAGTCGCCCAGGATGGCAATTTCGGCACTTGGATAGTTACTTTGTAAATGATCGATGGTGTCTGCAAGAGAAGCGAAAAGTGTTCGAAAATTGGTATCACTTGGTGGTCGATACAGGATACAGATGAACCTTGTGGTTTGTTGAGTCGGTATTTTTAACCACATAACATCAAAGTTTGGGGGCTCCAGAACTTCTTCTCGTTGGCAAGAGAGGTCGCTTCTGACAAAAAGACAGATTTCAAAGTTACGCCTAAATCGGGAATAGAGGTCGTACCCAGGATAAAGATAGTTGACCGTGCTGGTCGATGGACTGACCTTGGTTTCACATAGAGCGAGTACATAAGGTTTATCTGATTGCAGGTGTTGATGCACTGAATTTATGTTCGAGTTTATACCTCGTATGTTGCAAAAATCTATCTTAAAATTATGATGTCTGGAAGTCGACGCCTCCGAACCAGCCCCTACCCGGAGATCCGAACGGGGGGCCATTCTACCTCCGGAACTTCTTGCATCCAGTCGCCTCATCATGTTCTTTGGTCCCACAGTAGTTAATGTGGAATTTTCCTGTTCTGTCACATGTTTAACTTTGCCTTCTTTGGCTTTGATCCAGGGGGTGTTATTATTGGGTAGTTTGGGTTCTGACCAGATACTTTTCCAATGATCTGCGAGTTCTTGTTTGTTTGATGGTTCGGTCACCGCTGTCTGTTTGCTGTGCATAGTTTTCCGGTAGAACTGTGTTTGGCTTCTTCGGAAGAGGTTGTTGGTATCTTTCCTCTCATTTGGTTCTTTGTATCTACGAAGTCTTGCGGCATATACGGATAATTTTTGTTTCAGAGTATCCAGGATTTCTGGCAGTGTTCTGTCGGGAGACCCGGACTTGATCTTGTTTATACTCTGCGTGACTCGTTTGGACACGTTCCCGTTGATAAACTGGGTAAGGTGTCCTAGATGTCTCCTGATGTTGTTGATTTGGTTTTCTATTCTTATTTGCCGTTTGAATTTTGGTTTTGTGCTGTTGGGATTTCTTTGTCGTTGCGGGAGTTTTTGATTAAATACTTCGTCGGTTGCGTTTGGGATTGATGGTGGTGGGACTAGGCGGCGAGTGATTCCCTTCTCAGTGGTTTCTTTGTCAGGACTTGTGCTTTTATCAAAGCAACGCATGGTGTGTTCGTTTGTTCCTGTAGTATAACTCATGCGTTGCCTTGACTTTCCCGCCTTGGTGGGTGTCGGTTTACTCGCCGGCACAACACTTTTGGCAGGTCCATTGTCAGTTGCCCGGTCTTCATCGTTTTGGTCGAGCTGCCATTTCCCGCGACGTCCTCGACCGTTACGTCGCTCGCCCGATGCTTCTTTTATTGGTCTACTGTTGTTTGGGATGTTTTTAGTGTTTTGTGGTGTCAGAAGCTCAAAGTGTCCCGACATTGGGTTGCCTGTTAGTAGAAGGTAAATAGTTTCGGTGTGTTTTCTTGTGCTTATTATTGTTGGCTTGTCCCTAAAAGTTATTTTTGTATCTCTTGTTCTTCGTTGTTTTGAGAAGATATGAAAGTTGCTATTCTGGGTTTCCGAGAGGGCAAGTATCTCTAGGCTCGTTCCATAGGTGCCATTTTTCCTCATATCGATTCATAGCGATTTGTCAGAAACGACCATAGTAGATTTGTCAACAAAGGTCGATGATAGTAGTTATTGAAGTCTTTCATATCGTCGTCCCCAATTAAT
The DNA here is from genome assembly GCA_019049505.1 of Pachyrhynchus sulphureomaculatus. Taxonomy (NCBI): domain Eukaryota; kingdom Metazoa; phylum Arthropoda; class Insecta; order Coleoptera; family Curculionidae; genus Pachyrhynchus; species Pachyrhynchus sulphureomaculatus. The sequence goes on along the minus strand of CM032453.1, from coordinate 63,164,625 downwards.
GAAAATGTGTTAAGTTCCGACCAGTTTTGTTGTATATATCTTAGAGCAGCCTCTCGGAGTTTTTCATGATGGTTTTGGTGACCATATAAGTGTAAGCTAACTGCACGGAAAAGGCAATTTCCATCACCTACAATGTCGGATCTGGTAAAACTATCGGGAGTAGTTTCAGCTGAGGCGGTTGGTTGGATCGTTTGTCGTTGTTGTTGTTGTGGGGGTGCTGTAGCTGTTTGTACGACAGGGGTCCGCCTCCTCAGCACCCTGCCATTATCACTAGTATAATTATTATTTTGTGACATAGTGTTCCCACGAGTATCCTAGGAAAGAATGGTCGACTGCGGCAGAGCCTGGATGCCACAGCAAAGCTACTTACACCCGGAGGGCGCCCGGTATCCGGGGGATCCGTTTGCGACTTATAATCGCTGAGCCATTCATTTTCTCGGCACGGTAAACACCTTAAGATTGCGTTTTTGTTACATATAATCTGGACAACACAAGACAGCACAACATGACTCAGGTACCTCGGGATCGTCAATGTCCGTACTAGGAGAATCCTGGGATTCCCCTAGCCCCTGAGGCTAGGTTATTTAGTTGTTAAAATAAAATTAATCTACGTACAACACACGATATTAAAAGTTTGTGAAATTCACTCTGCGCGTGTTGAGTAGTCGTTGGAAACGCACTTGTAGACAGGAAGCGAGATTTTTAGACTGGTGTGCTTACGACTTACAGACTGGTTTCTCCTCGTGGGTTTTCCATAAGTTACTTGGCCTCTCCTGGTGAGATTCTCATAAAAATATTGTCTCAGCCATTACCATCCTAGTTTCATTTGGGTTGCTAAACACTTTTTGGCCCGAAATGCTTGAGGATGAGCAGGATATTTCAAGCAAGGAAAAAGGCCTTCAACTTGAGAGCTAGAAACCGTTACTGCATTACTACATCACTGAGAAAAAAAACACTCTGGCGTGCTGGCGAAGAAAGCCACTACGGCCCACTGGCGGAACAAAGCCGTTACTGCTTCATGGTGGAAAAAGCCAGTACTGCTTCATGGTGGAAAAAGTCCTTAAAAATTCGATGTGGCCGTTTACATATCCTTTGTCCCTTCTTCAAAATGACGTCTTTAAAATGGCTCACTTCCGGGCACAAAATTATTGCAAACTAAATAAGTCAAGTCGGCAACACACTCTGCCGGTTTAAATTAAACTACTCAAAAATTTAAAACACTGTTTTAAACTACACTGCTCAAAAATTTAAATCACTGTAATAAATATAAAAATGTAATAAAATATAAATTATAGTGAGAAAAACACTGTCGTAACATGATCTTAAAATCTAGGAAAAAATGAATGTTACAATCTTTAATAATTTATCTGGTATATAAAAAAAACAAAAATTTCAAGGTCATCACTTTTCAGTAAAGATCGAAAATAAACTTTGTTGAAAATTCATTTGGGGTGTATTTTGTAAAGTAATTGATCATTTTATACCTCTGTAACAAAAATTATTATTTTAAAAAGCAAACAACGTACGGAACACTAATTGCGCAAGATTAACTTGCACTTGACTAGTTATTACAATTAAAATTTGAAAGACAGTAGCCAGGAGGTACCTCCGCTCTGCCCTCCTCTTCCCAAGGATAGAACCACTTCTTCTCTACCCTTAAGACTTGCCTATGCCCCTGTTGGAAAACTCTATGTGATGAAGAGTCAAACTTAAAATAGCAGTAATTTGTGTGGGTACAATATTCAATCATACTGTAAGTATGATTGAATTTCATACCCAGTGCTGTGTCATATGCTGCACTGACTTATTTGATGGAGATCCATAATAACTAGGAACGAAAATTTAAACAACTGTTTAAGATCATCACATATGTTTGTTGCATTATAGCTGACAATTGTTTCGACACATCGTGTCTTCTTCTGGAGTAGGATATAAAAAAACAACATACTCCAGAAGAAGACACAGTGTGTCGAAACAATTGTCAGCTATAATAACATACAATAAAGATATGTCATATACAGTAACCGTGTATATAGCACTGTACTGTCTCAGATTTTTCAAGTACGAGTGAACATATTCAGTCAGTTATTGATATTATTTCAATGAAATTGAAAGCGAGACTCCTACTATTTCTAGATATTTGACTTCTTCCAAAATTACCATACTATTATTCTTCTGTTGACGATTAGATAAATTGGTTCCTAGACCCATTATTTTCTTTCACTCCATCTCTTAATCATATTCAAGACATGTTGATTAATACCCCTTTAATCGTGAACTTGTTAATGTCGCTTTAGGGCTAATTACGGGCTAGAACTATTCACAATGTCAAAATAGTGACTAATAATTTGCGTTGCCACCTGCCCTCGCTGCTGCTTAATGAATCTAGGAATAAAAATTTAAACAACTGTTTAAGATCACCACTTAGGTTTATTATATTATTACTGACAATTGTTTCGACACACTGTGTCTTCTTCTGGAGCACGATGCAATTTACATCGTGCTCCAGAAAAATACATAGTGTGTCGAAACAATTGTCAGCAATAATATAATAAACATAAGTATGATCTTAAACAGTTTAAATTTTTATTCCTAGTTATTATGGATCTCCATCAAGTAACGGCTAAGTCAGTGCAGTGCTTAATGAATCTTTCTTGCTATTAACCCGACTTAATTCAGTTACCTTGATCAGAAAAGTTAAAGTATTTTTCAAAATACTAATAAGTTTCTTTGGGAATGGTCAAAGATATTAAGGATGCCTTATTCAGTGAAGTTTAATTAAGATTTAATTGTATTCCTTGATAAAAGAAGATTAATCAAACCCATTCGACTTTGAAACTGACAAAGAGAGTTATGTTCATAATGCTTTTTCTCATCGATGTATATCTTTATAAATGTGTGTACTGTTAGTTTTTGAGATTATATTGTTATCATCAAATTTATAAATCAAAGGTTTTTTTTTGCTTCAATCTCAATAAATATATATATATATATATATATATATATATATATATATATATATATATATATATATATATATATATACATATATATATATATATATATATATATATATATATATATATATATATATATATATATAGACATATATATATATATATATATATATATATATATATATATATATATATATATATATATATGTATGTATATGTATATATATATACAAGGTGCGGCGCTTAAATCCGGACAAATTAAACATTTTTTAAAAGGAAAATTTTATTGGTCAAAAAATTAAAATAAAAAAAATCCTTTTGCGTGTCAGTTGTATGACCTATCTAGAGTGGAATTATTCGACGTAACCTCCCTCAGTCGCAATGACTGCCTCCATCGTCCACCTCCTCTTTAAAACAGCCGTGGCAAATGCTGCTTCAATAGCGGTGCGTGAAGATGCCACATTAGGGTGTCGGGACTTGTTAGTAGACCAGAACATGTACACGTTACCCGATAACCAGTTCTGGACTACATGACTCATGTGTGCCGGACTGCCTTCTCATAAGCATTCTATTTAGCAATAATGTAGTACACGGGTACCCGAAGAGGCGAATTATTTCAGTCGCCGAACGTCCAGCGCGAAAACTTTCGATAATCGGTTGTACTCTGCACTTGTTCGCAACGGCTTGGCCATTTCGAGGTTATGACTGTTTACTAGAAGTATGTGACTATCATACGGTTAAATTGTTAGATCTCTTGGTTTGACTTGGGATTGAAATAGAATATGTTTCCAAAAGTTAGGTAAACGTTGGCTATCATCCCCGTTATTTAAATTGTTGGGCCTCTTTGCTATTTCTATGGTTTCTTTGATTATCGTAGTAGATAGGTTTTTTCAAAATCGATTTTGTGGCTGGTGTTGAGTGCATGTTGTGCTAGAGAAGAGGTGGTGGATTTTTGTTTTACGGCGTTTTTGTGCTCGTCTCTTCTAGCGCTGATTTTCCTGCCGCAGTCCTGACATAGCATTTCATATGCACTTTGATCTTCTCAGGCTACAATATATATATATATATATATATATATATATATATATATATATATATATATATATATATATATATATATATATATATATATATATATATATATATATATATATATATATATATATATATATATATGTATGTATATATATATATATATATATATATATATATATATATATATATATATATACAATTGAAGAAAATTGATAAATAGTGCACCTCGATATTAACACGTAAATCTAACTTAAAGGGGTCTTAAACTTTTAATCCAAAAATATCATTGAAAACTCCTTTCCGATATCTACTTTACTTTTTCAGTCAGTTAACTATTTCATTGTTTTCAGGCTTCACAATCAGTAATAAACAATTTGATTCTTAATAATTACAAATTTCATAATAAAAAACCGGTCAAGTGCAAGTTGAACTTGCACAATTAGTGTTCCGTACGTTGATTGTTTTTAAAATAAAAAATTTTGTTAGGGTGGTATAAAATGATCAGTGACTTCACAAAACACACCCCAAATGAGTTTTCAACAAAGTTTGTTTCCAATCTTTACTGAAAACTGGTGACCTTGGAATTTTGGTTTTTTCTATACCAGATAAATTATTAAAGGTAATGATAATTTTCGTTCAATCTATACCTCGTGGAGAATATTCCAGGATTTTTTCAAAATTTTTTGATCAGTACTTTTCGAGATAAGGTAGGGGACAGCGATTTTTCACGATTTTTCAAAAGTAATACGAAGAAAAGTGTGCGCAAGTATTACATTATATATATATTTTTTACTCGTGTTTTCACAGGCTTTCATTTGACACCACACTCGATGACCTAGTAAAAAAAAATTTTTTTTTTCACTTCCGATTTCACCCCTCAAAACGAATCCCTTAAGTCAAAATTTATGTTACGGTGATATAAAATGATCAGTGACTTCACAAAACACACCCCAAATAAGTTTTCAACAAAGTTTATTTCCAAATTTTACTGAAAATTGATGACCTTGAAATTTCTGTTTTTTTTTTTTTTTTATACCAGATAAATTATTACAGGTAATGCACTCGTGATAATTTTCGTTCAATATACACCCCGTGGAGAATATTCCAGAATTTTTTCAAAATTTTTTGATAAGTACTTTCCGAGATAAGGCGGGTGGACAGCGATTTTTCGAGATTTTTTAAAAATAATACAAAGAAAAGTGCGCGCAAGTATTACATTAAATATATATTTTTTACTCGTGTTTTCACAAGCTTTCATTTGACCCCACACTCGATTACCTAGTAAAAAATTTTTTTTTTCACTTCCGATTTCACCCCCCGAAACTAACCCCTTAAGTTAAAATTTAACTTTCAAAACTACATGGCTCTGATGAGGCCATCAATTCCTATATTACTACCAAATTCCAACTTCCTATGACAAATAGTTTCGGAGAAAATCGGGTGTGACAGACGGACAGACACCGAAGTGATCTTATAAGTGTTCCGTACGGAACACTAAAAATGGACTAAATAACTAAGATATAGCTTAAAAATTAGATATGACAGACCCAGCGTGAAAGTTTATTGTTTTTGTTTAACTAATTATGATTAATCTTCGGCAACATCAGTGGAACACTTAGGGCAGTTTTTGCCTTACGAATTTGTAATATTTCACAAAGAAAAATGTATTTTTCCAGTATGTTTCCAGGTGAAAACAATAGATATTGTCTTTGACATTTCATCGATGGTTCTATAGTCTCTTTCGAACTTACTTTAAAAACTCCCTCCGTCTTCCTGAATCGGGCATTCCAATCTTCATCTTACATGTGCCAAAGGCATTACTTTTTAAAATTGGGTGGTCTAGTGATTGATTAATAAAAAAATCTCTATTGATTACCTCAGCTACCTGATGTAATTACAAAAAGTTTCTATGTGCGTTCCTTATAATTTTTTTTTTATCAGTTTCCTACTGCACACGTTTTTATCACCTTTGTATTACCCAATCATTGTTTACTTACCAAAGATGGGTGTAATAAATATAAGTAAATAAATAATACAACAGCTTTACATTTAGTAAAATCCTAGCAGTTTTACTTAAGGATTCAAGGGAGAAAGCTTTGTCAATTTATTGTTCTTCAAAGTGTTCATACGGTTGTTTAGGCCGCAACTTCGTTTTTAAAATGGCGCTAAAAAAGTAACTGAATGACATGCCATCTGTATTCTATAACAGGAAGGCTTTAGTGAGCGAAAGACCGAAAAAAACTCGGTGTTTCAAATAATGGCTGCATGCCTTCATAGAAAACAAGTATAAAGAACAAGTGATGACATAACAATATGGTTGTCCTAAAGCTGCAACAGATTGATTCATGACGGTGATAGGTGTAAAAGAAGTCAACGCTTAACTGCTCCTTAAATTATTGCTGCTTTAGATGAAACTGGTGTTAGACCAGTCTCAACTACTACTATTAAGAGGTGAATGCTGTTTGAAGCCCTAAAGAGATGTGTCTCTGTTTTTGTAAAATATTCTCTCACGCTTTGCTACGTGAACACAAAGACCTTAATACTTAGGCTGTGAAACCATAATTGTATTGGAAAGTTCCATTCTTTGTATAACGACATGTATTTAATATTGACGTGTCACTGATGTTTTTAAAATGGAAAAAACTGAATATTGTGCACTGATTAAATTCTTTATTTTCGATGGTTTAACACCAACAGAAATTCATCCGAAATTGTTAACAGTGTATAAGGATGCTTCCCCTTTACTTTCCACTATGAAAAAATGGGGTTGCTCTTTTTAAATCTGGTCGTACAAGCCTCGGAGATGATCAATACGAAAGTCGTCCAAAAATTTGCTACAACACCACAAATCATTCAATAAGTCCATGATATGGTGTTAGATGATTGACGAGTTAAAGTGCGTGAAATAGCTGAGGCCATAGCGATCTCAAAAGAACGAATTGAAAATATTTTGCATGAAGAATTACGTACGGAAAAGCTTTGTGCAAGACAGACTCCGCATTTGCTGACAATTGACCAAAAACTCATTCGAATGCGTATTTTTCGAGCGTGTTTGGATCGTTTTAAGCAAAATCAAATGGATTTCAAGCGTCGTTTGATGAAACTTGGATCCACCACTATACACCAAACCGAAAAAAACAGTCGAAAACAATGAATTGAAACCGGTGGAAGTGCACCAAAGAAGGCAAAGACTATTCCATCACCTGGGAAGGTTATGACAAGAGTTTTTTGGGGATTACAAAGGTGTTTTGTTGATCGATTATCGTCAGAAAGGTAAAACAATTAACTCTGAATATTATTGCAATCTTTTGGATCAGTTGGATATAAAAATTCGTGGGAAAAGACCTGCTTTAATGAAGAAAAGAATCATTTTTCATCAAGACAATGCACATCTTCACGCAAGTGTTTGGACGATGGCAAAATTCAACGAATTAAAGTACGAATTGCTTGAACATCCAGCGTGTGCAAAAGATTTGGCTCCCTCTGACTATGTTTCCAAATTTGAATAAATTCCTGGCTGTAAAGCGTTTTACATTAAATGACGAACCTATTACAACCTTGGCTGGATATTTTACAGACTTTCCGGATTCACGCTTTAATGATGGTATTGAATTATTGGAGAAACGTTGGAATAAATATATTGAAGTTTTAGGAGATTATATTGAAAAATAAAACATATTTTACGTCAAAAAGATGTCTTTCATTGTTAAGCCGAGAACTTTTTACACTGAGCACGTAATACGGAAAATTAAGAACTGATTACTGGGATGTAGAAATTTTTGCCAAAAAATAACCCGTTTTTCACGAGAGGAACCATTTCATTTAGTGACTTTTTAAAACCTTAAAGTACCTCCATTAAAAAAGAATACTCAGTTCTTAGGGGCGCTATTTGTTACGTATATAGGGGCGATAGAGAATTGGGTTTTTGAATAAACAATAATTATCGATTTTTCTACTTTATTTTAAAACTTTATCATAAATAATATTGATAATCGATGCGAAAAACTTTTTAAAAAATTTTTGCAATTAATTATAAATAAATTAAAAGTTATAAAATTAAAAGTCTACGAAAACGCCACACTGGCTGAAACAGACACGATATCTTTTTAAATTAGACATTTTCAATAAATTTATTAATACACTGATGATAATAACAAGAATAAATTGATTGAAAACTAAAACATTCGTATCGGCTGTCTGTGATGTTGAAAAGAAATAAACATTGTGACGTCACACGCGCTCGGGTGACTGTCGGCGCGTCATCAGTACTAAGTTTAAAGTTTAAAAATTTATTTTCAATTCGATATAACTTTTTAATTATAAAGGAAAAAAAAATAAAAATAATTTTGTTATAAAACTTATATATCTTTCCATTTATGACATTTTTTTTTTTCAAATCCCCAATATAATCTTCTGCTCCGTCCTGTGTTAAATTTTGTGAAAGCATTAACGAAACGAAGAACTGATTTAGAAAACACACAAGGATTTAATAAAAACTAGGTTTACCTTTATTGTTACTGTTTGAAAGCCACAACTTTCTTGTCATAAGTTTTTTTTTATAGAAAATATAAATCATTTTTAATTATTTTATTTTTCGTTATTACTCTTAATAAATTAAGAAAAAATTACCCACTGTATCGATTCTTAATGTGTCTTACCGCGTGTTTCACTTATAATGAGCAATCTTAACCATGTAGCGGATTGGCAGCGATCAGCATCATAAAGCAATCGATCAAAAATCTGGTGCTTTTATTGCGAATTCCTCGCTTGGTTGATGAAGTATGCGGCTACTCTTTTGAAGATCTTTTGCTAAAAGAATAATTTAATTTCTTTCGGTTGTCGAAAAAGTATTGACCTTTTGCTCGTTAGATATCGCTAACGTCACATATCACAGGTAATATAAGTCGCATCGGGCCATATTTAGCGTCAGTCGAAACCTGACATTTGACAGTATTAGACGTGCAAAAACTGTTGGAATTCGTTTATTTAGACTTAATTTAGAGCACCTGGAAGAGGAATGAAATTTTTGCAAAAGATTGCTACATTTTAGACTTTTATTTGTATGAAGGCACAAATATTAGAACACTGAATGGACGGAATGAATTCAGTGTTCGCTATTATCTCGAAGAGTAATAAAGATACCTGAATATACCTCGTGCAATCGTCGGATATTTACTTTTTACTACTACAGGCCCGTGAAACCTTCTGATCCATGGCACATGCATTTTTATTATGAGTATATGGGTGTGCAACTTTAACGTTTACGATTTATTTTAAAAAATAAATAAATATATATAATAAATAATATTGACTGAATATGTTAGCCTTGGAAATTATATGTTTACAATTTTATTTCGATGAAGGCATAAATGCTCCGCCGGCCTACGAAGAAATGTATACTGTTTATAGTCGAGATACTTTACCACAAGCAACAGTCAGAAGATGGTTCAGCTTTTCGATCTCGAAATTTCGATGTCAAAAATGGTCCTCGCACTGGTCGACCAAAGACAGAAAAATTGATAGAATTTTGGCAAAAGTTGAGGAAGACCGGCATGTAACTAGCCATGACATCGTCAAGAAACTAAACATCCATCACTAAACAGTTTTGAATCATTTGGAGAAACTTTGCTACAAAAAGAAGCTCGATGTTTGGGTGTCACATAATTTGACGCTAAAATATTTAGACTAGCGAATTTCCCTCTGCGAAGTTCTATAGAAATGTAACAAAATCGAGCTAGTTCTAAAGCTCTTGATCACGTAGATCACGTACGACATCAATATGCGAAGAAGATTGCGGTCCATAAAGCATGAAGCTCCACAAACGTGTGGCAAAGCCCGGATTGACGCCAAAAAAGGTGACGCTGTGCGTTTGGTGGGACTGGAAGGGAATCGTGCTTCATGAGCTGCTGCAGTCAGGTTAAACGATTGAGTCTGTACTGCAATTGACATGATTGAAGCATCCAACTCCTTTCGAATCATCGATTGCACATTTCCGTAGCTGATATCGAGTTCTTTAGAAATTTTAAGCACTGTGAATTGCGGATCACCGCCACTAGAGTCACGAACGCTTGCGAGGTTTTTGTGGGTAGATGTTGGTGTGAGTTCTGCGGATATGACTCTCATTTTCGATACGTTGATGGCCTCCCTTGATTTCCTTATACCAAAATTTTATTCTTGCCCATGAAATGGTATTGTCACCGAATTAAACCTGTAAGCTGCTAAGCAGATTTGATGTTTTCGGTTGTGATAAAGTCAAAATTAAGATTTTACGTTACCCAACAACACTTTGTACCTCTTTCTCGTTCATCTAGAACGCTAAATAAATCAAGGGAAACACACACGAAGTAGTCCCCCCACTTCAGATACTCCCACTCTAGATACTTCCACCTATGAGCACTAACCAACCCACCATTCGAGGGGCAGCTCTCCTGCTCACAATTCAAAAAGGCTTGTTTATATTTCATTAATCCACGTATGTAAACTTTTATGAAACTGAACAAAACAAAATTAATTTACGAATGAATTGCACTGCCAGTAATAGGAGATCCACATACTTATAATAAAAATATAGTGTGACATTCAGCTTTTCTTTAAATCAGGATAAAATTAAAATATTAAGTTTAATTATTGATTTTTATCAGATGACTAAAACTAGAACTATGAATTTTTTTATTTACCCTTACTTTACCAACTTCATATTGAATTTTATTTACTTGATCAAGCCCATTTTTGTAGATAAACTTTGCATCAGTGTTACAGACTTGTAATGTGTCAATTTCGTTTTCATTGAGAAAAAGTCACTATAAGCAACATTTAGTTAAACAATTAAATAATGTGTTGAAGTTACCAAGAAAAAATAGATTTTTAGAAAGTACGAAAATTTCCTTTTGTTTAGAAATTTTACAAACAGTAAAAAAAATCAATCTTGAAAATGCCCAGTTGAATTATAGTTGACACTTATATTCCATATGGTAAATATCTCTAAAAAGTCGTTTTTATCAGAAAATTTGAGATAAAAGATCAAGAAATCTAACCTTGGAATAGGTGGAAATAATATTTCATTTTTATTGCCTCAATAAAATCGAATTTTCTGGACTTGTACTGCAGAACATCATAATTTTAGTTGGTTCTTTTGTCAATTTAGTGAAGTAGTCGGTAAAAGTTCAGTTGACCGGTAGACTTCTGTAAACTTGTAAAGTTGATTATTGAACGACTTTTCTGCTTCCGTTTGTGTCAGTTTTTTTAAGAAAAAAACATTACTAAAAACACAATAAAATATGTTCCATAAGTTGCGAATTTTTTGAAGGACACATGAGATGTAATTTGTTATTTCGTTAATATAATTTCTTTTAGAGACAGGATAATATATATATATATATATATATATATATATATATATATATATATATATATATATATACCAAGTTTCAGCCATATTGGTCTATTTCTTTCTGTTTGGCATTCGTGTGAATCAAGGAAGTCGAGTGATTTTCAAGAAATGGACGAAAAAAAGAATTTCGTGTGGTGATTAAACATTACTTTATGAAAGGCAAAACACCTCAGGAGACTAAAGAGAAGCTTGATAAACATTATGGTGTCTCTGCACCTTCCATTAGAACAGTTTATAAGTGGTTTCAAAATTTTCGGACTGGCCATATGGGCACAAGTGACGCTGAACGTTCTGGACGGCCTGTGGAGGTTACGACTCCAGAAATCATTGATCAAATCCATGATATGGTGATGGATGACAGAAGAGTTAAGGTGCGTGAGATTGCTAGTGCTGTGGGCATCTCGACTGAACGGGTACATAATATTTTGCATAAACATTTGGACATGAGAAAGCTATTCGCAAGATGGGTGCCGCGATTGCTCACGCTTGACCAAAAACGGAATCGTGTGAAGTGTTGCAAGGATGGTTTGCAGCTGTTCCAGAAGAATCCGGAGGACTTTAAGCGTCGTTTCGTCACTGTGGATGAAACAATGGGTTACCAAGGGGGAATCTGCACCAAAAAAGGCGAAGACCGTTCCTTCGGCCGGAAAGGTTATGGCGACTGTCTTTTGGGATTCGCAAGGGATAATCCTCATCGACCATCTGGAAAAGGGTAAAACTATTACAGGTGAATATTATTCATCGTTATTGGACCGTTTGAAAACCGAGCTGCAAGAAAAACGCCCGCGATTAGCCCACAAGAAAGTCCTTTTCCATCACGACAACGCACCAGCACACACCTCCGCAGTTGTGGTCGCAAAATTAATGGAAATAGGATTTCAACTCGTTTCACATCCCCCCCTATTCTCCAGACTTGGCTCCCTCGGACTACTATTTGTTCCCCAATTTGAAGAAATGGCTGGCGGGACAAAGATTTTATTCAAACGAGGAGGTGATTGCAGACACTAATGGATATTTTGCAGACTTGGACAAAATCCTATTATTCGGAAGGGATCAACAAACTAGAACATCGTTGGACGAAGTGTATAAGCCTAAAAGGAGACTATGTCGAAAAATAAAAAAGGTTTACCCCAAACACATAAGTAGTTTTTATTTTTGCACGGACTTTTCAAACCAGCCTCGTATATATATATATATATATATATATATATATATATATATATATATATATATATATATATATATAGAAATTAAAAAGTATAATAGAATTCGTTCATGTAATTTGATAGATCTAATTAGTTGTTTATTCAGGTCCATCCAAACATGCTTCAGAAAAGAATATGTTAGACAGGGTGGAAAAAATATATACAGACACTGACATGTGTCGTATTCTCAGGCCAGATATTAATAGGGTGGCAGGTGCTTTCCATATTTGAAGCTCACAATACTTCTATTTAGATATATTGAGCGTTACTGACACCTTCGTATTTTAGTTTTAGTCTTTGTACGTTAATACATTCTACAGACAAACTTTTTTAACGAGACAACATAATATTGCATCTCTGTATGAGTCCTTGGAAAAATGTACTCCCCACACCCCATTCACACTAATTTATGAATTTCGGCACTTCGTATAACTGAGAAACCCTTCTAAATTCGGTTTTGATATACAATGTACTCTAAAAGTCCTCATCATGTGTACTCGCTGTTGGTCACGGTTAGTTTTTTGTCTAGAAAAGTAGCCGAAATGAGTTTATGTGTTATTTTAAAAAGTTTTATTAAGAGAATTTTGCATAAATGTGTAAAATTGCAGACATTAATTTCTACCACTTTTTTAATAATTGCGAAACTTCTAACAAACAAAAAATCTATCCCCATATTGCTTTTTATACTTAAATGTTACTTATAATGACTTTCGTGGAAATAAAAATGACAATTTAAAATTGTGTTAGGTTAGATCCAAAATGAGCTTAATTTTTAAAATGGACTTGGACTATAATACTAAATTGATGTTAACATAAGAATTAAGTAAAAATATTTTTGTTCTGTTTTAAATATATAATGAAAAGTAAGAGATGAATAAACTTAATTATTTTAATTTTTACCTGATCGAAGAAAAGCTGAATCACACACTGTATGAGAAATCTGCCTCTTGGGATTAGACCGTGTTAATTTGCAGTAACTTTAAGACGTTTCATCTACGGTTGCACGATGCATTTTCTGGGCCCTAAACTCTTCAAGATTAGAACACTGAATGGACGGAATGAATTCAATGTTTGTTCTTATATCGAAGAGTAATAAAGATACCTGAATATACCTCGTGCAATCGTACGCGAAACGTCAGATATTTACTCTTTACGACTACAAGCCCGTGAAACCTTCTGATCCATAGCACATGCATATTTGTTGTGAGTATATGGGTGTGTGCTGCGCTTAACGTTTACAATTTATTTTAAAAATTAAATAAATATTTATAATAAATAATATTCATTGATTATGTCTGACATGGAAATTATATAATTAAATATAGTTGTTGTTTTTATTTCCTAAAACTAGATACGTAATTGGATTTTGTGATATTTTATTTATTCTTGTTTTCATTTGCGTCATATTCGACCAAAAAAAGTTAATTCTATTTACATAATTTATATCAAATTTTGAAATTACATCAACTTTGCATCTGCTTTACCTTTAAAAAAATAGTTATAAACATTTAGGTTTAAAAAGTAGTAGTACTTACCATATATGGTGAGGTTATCGACAAAGAAAGAGTCGAAAAGTTTTTATTTTTAAAAAAATTTCGCAAGCACTGAAAAAGTAGAAAAATTGATCTCAGAAATTTTATACACTTATTTAAAATTTACAAAGGAACAACTTCTTTTCATTAAACATTCGAAATTTTAAAAAATAAGCCTGTTTTCGAAGGATTTGTTGAAAACATGTTAATTTTGACTGATGACGAAAGTCACCTGTCTATCATCGAGTAGACTTTTTTCATTTAAACTAAAACCAGATATAACAATTTTTTAATTTAGACTATATAGCAGTGCTTAAAGAAAACGTACTTGCGAGTACATACAATACTTTTATGGGTTTCTAACATAGTTCGGCCTTTACTTCATATATGATTTTTGTAGCCAAGGCCGTAAATAAAAAATGAACCATATGTTAAATGTCTGTCTATTTTTATTAAACTATTTAAACATATTCAAACTTAGTTAAAACTTAAGTGCCGTTTATTATTCCATTAAAAAGACTTCAATAGCATCTTTAAAAACTTAATACGAGTGAATAGCTTTGCTATGGAACGCTAGACTTAATTAAGGAATATTGATTTTAACTTCAAGCTAATCATGAAGAACATGAGAATTGGTGTAGTGTACTATAATATCGCGTTATATATTTTGTATGGACAAAGCATTACTGAATACAGTCGGGAGATATACAATGCTGATATGGATTATATTATGTTCATGATTGTGTATTTAAACTGTGCCCGAGTAATAAACTGTAGCTGTGTAGGTAGTAGCATTGTTAATCAATACATATTATAAAACAAAGTCCTCCGCCGCGTCTGTCTGTACGCAATTTTTTCAATAACTACTCGACAGATTTTATTTTGGGTCTCACTAATGGATAGAGTGTTTTAGGAGAAAGATGTTTAGATTTATAATTTGTGAATATTTTCTCTAAATTAACCGATCTATGACGATGAATGTCGGATGAAGTTGCAAAAAATCAATCGTCGAAGAGATATTTTCGTGTACGCTGCGTAAAGAGTTAGAAATACGTGAAAACAATGCGAGGCAATATTATTCACCTCAAATAGTTCTACAAAAAAGTCCGCGAGAGCATGTTTTTATCTACAAGGGTTAACCCACATTGCTGAAGTAAGGATATTAAAAATAGACGTTCCTCCTTTATGCTGATTACACCGCCATTATCACCCACTCCAGAAGTAGCCGCCTCATCACCAGCAGACTTCAGCGCCACCTCGACACCCTGGATCCCTGGTTTGACCGGTGGTGGGTGGGTGGGTGGGTGGGTGCGTGCGTGCGTGCGTGCGTGCGTGCGTGCGTGCGCGCGCGCGCGCGCGCGCGCGCGCTGTTGGCTGTAGAACAAATGGACGTTAATGAAAATAGCGATGAAGAGTTAGTTGAGCAGAAGGTCCCTATTATGGCAATGTGGAGTATGCTAGACTCAGTTAAAAAGTTTTTATCATAACGATTGTTAGAATTGCCTTGGTTATTTTTAGTGTGTAATGGGGGTAAGATAGATGTGAAAAAAGCGTTAATGAAGTTAGTAGTATTTTTTTTGATAAAAAAGCATTAGAGAGAGTTACTGGTTGTTTTTTGATAATAAGGTTGTTAAAAAGGCATTAGAAGAGAATTAATGTGTACATGTGTAGATGTGAAAAAGGCATTAATGTAGTTAGTGAGGTTGATGAAAGAGGCCTAATATGAGGTGTTTTTTTTTAAAAAAAGGTTGTCAGAAAGGTCTAATATGGGTTGTTTTCCCTTAAAAAGTAGTTGAGAAAGGTCTTTTATAAGGGTAGACGAGGATACGATCGTCGGACCAAAAAGTCCTTTTGTTTTTTTTGTTTAAAATATATTGAATAATGAATTATATGGGGTTAGAAGAGAGCTGGCTTAGGGTAGAGAAGGGTAAACCAAAAAGTTCTTATGATAATGAGTGGTCGGCTAACCAAAAAAATATTGAGGAGTATGCTAAAAATAATTTTTTATGAAGGTGTTACCCTCATATTTGGATGACATTACGTATCAATACATAATATAAAACAAAGTGTCCCACCGCGTCTGTCTACCTATTTGTCGATTTTCTTAGTAAATACTGCATGAATTTTATTCCAGTTTTCACTATTGGATAGAATGTTTCACGGAAACTGTTCTGACACCCGAGGAAGAGACATTTAAAGTGGTGTATAAGGAAATATTTTAAACTATCTTAAAAAAATATTTTAGACATTCTATTTTTGTCTACACTAAATTAAAATGAAGAGTTAAACAGTAACATAACAACTCCCGTGCGATGCGGGATATAGTATGTAGAATTTGCCAGAAAATTTGATGATAAAATGAACGCAATACTTACAGATTGTGCTAGGGATTTTTATTTTCTGTAGAGTAACCGGCATTTAAGTGAATAGTCATTCACTCGTCATATTTTCACGGAATATAAGATTTTCGGAATTAAAAACCACTTTCCTGTAAATACGCAGAACAAAGTATTCCTGAAAATAAGTGGACAGAGTATAGGCTGAAGTAACAAACATTAAAATAATATGTTGTATTTTCTTGGGAACTATGTCCATTTAGTTCCGGAAATGCAAATTTGCGGAGAAAAAATGTTTTCTTTTGTGTATGTAAGATAAAATTCGTTTTATCAATTATAACTCCGCACTTCTCATACATACCACACTATGAAATTTTTCGAGACTGTACGAACATCGGTAGTCCCAATAATCGCCCATACAGTTCACACTGTAAACACTAAACTATGATGGAAACCCATAAACATATGCTCACACTGTGAACTGTATAGTGCCGGCAAAAAAAATCTTTACACTTGTGCGGCAAATAAAAAGTTGACATGTAAAATCTGCGACATAATTTCACTTGACGTTCCCACTACAAAAATGAGGGAGGAACTTAGTGATGACATGCGGTATCAACACATCACAGGCGACTTTCTCCCACCCAGCCAACAGTCAATTCTCCTCGTGGACTTTTCAGTGAGGTTGAGCGTTCTTTCTCCGGTCGAACAGTGTTTTTATCATTTCTTAAAAGTTCGAGGTCTAACATCTTTAGTCCCACTGCACACAATGGGTCGGAAGAAGCTTAAAATAGAAGAGAAATCCTGTGCCTTCAGTCTGCTAGAGAAGAAGGATTCAGTGATTGTTGTAGTCAGAGATCTGGGCGTGTCGAGAGAGACAATTTATCAAATGAAGCGGTCAGCGGTGTCATTGCCTCCTGGGATGGTACCTCAGAGAAAATTAGGCTCTGGCGCACCGAAGAAGATTTCATCAAGGACTGTTAAGCTTCTGAAGCGTCAAGTGATGTCAAATTCTTCTATAACCACCATTGAATTGAAAACAAGTACCCTACGCTCCTCCAGAACGTCATAACTAGGACAGTTTGTCACCGCCTGCAGAAGGACCTGGGTCTACCAACTCACCGTGCCCCAAAGAAGCCCCTGTTCTCAGCAGCATTGAAGAAGGCTTGACTTCTGTAAAAAATATCAATATTGGACATCTGAAAAGTGGAAGAAAGTGATGTTTAGTGATTAGAGCACTTTCAGGTTGGTCAGGAGAGAGTCAAAGATTGTGCGCCGGCCGAGTACCATGTCAAGGTATGACTCTAAATATACGGTTAAGACTGTTAAAAACACCCTGACAGTATGATGATGTGGGGTGCATTCGGTCGAAGCAAGGGCAAGGGAGGTTTATACTTTCTTCCCAATATTGTAACTGTTGACACAAGCAATTAAATTAATGTTTTGGAAAAACATTTGCTTAATTTTTCGGTCATTTATCAGTGTGACTGTTTTATGCATGATGGGGCCCTTGCCCACAAGGCCAAAATCGTGACAAAGTTTCTCAGTGACCATAACATTAACATTTTAGAGTGGCCAGGTAATTTCCCTCACCTTAATCCTATAGAAACTGCCTGGAATTTCACGAAGAACAAAGTTCAACAGACACGACCCAGCAACATCAACGATCTAAAAGAAGCGCTGAAGACACTGTAGATAACCATGGACTCCATGTACTTCATCAACCTTCCTGAATCCACGCCTAAACGGCTACAGACGGTGATAAAATATGAGGGTCACTGATACAAAACTAATTATAACAAAATAACCACACTAAAACAATTGAATGTTAAGATTTTGTGGTTTTATTGACTTTCTAAAGATTTTTTTTGCCGGCACTGTATATACGGTTACTTGGATCACAGCTATACATGTCCAGCACATCTATGATTGTGCAATTATAAAAAAATGATGTTTTCAAAGCCAGTATTATCTATATATAGAATATATGTTTAGCGTTCAGACCAATTTATAGGGTAATTAATTAGAAAAGAACCACCCCTCCAACTTGCTGATTTGGAGAGCTAGGCAAAAATGTTAAATACAGAGGTGGTAGTGTTTTTAAAAAAATACAGAGTTAAAACAAGGAATGTATCGCTTTTTGTAACATAAAGTTTTTATGTTTTTATATTAAACTGCCTCAAATTTTTCAACCACGATATTCTTCTTCTTCCTGGATCACGTCTGCCTGGAATTTTTCCCTCTTTATAGAGGGAAAAATTCCAGGCAGACGTGATCCAGGAAGAAGAAGAATATGATTATTCATAATGTCGCCAAAATGTTCTAATTTGGTCGTGACCACATCCAAGCCCTTATCCATGCGAGTGTTGTTACTAATTCTGTCCATCCAACTGATTTTCATCAGTCGCCGATACACCCACATCTCGAATACCTCCAGTCGTTTAAGCATTGTTTCAGTTAGCGTCGACGCTTCCATGTCGTACAAGAGAACCGGAAAGACAGCAGCCGACCATTTTCTTCCATAGTTCCAATGATAGGTCGTGACTAGTTAAGATTTTTTTGTTCTTCATAAATGCGGCTCGGACCTTCTCTATTCGAATTTTGACTTCCACAGTCGGGTCCCAGTGGTTTGATATTGCTATCTGTCTCTATCTTTGTGCCACTGACTGTAATACCACCGTCTTCAATATTAGATTATTTGTTTATGATCATATATTTTGTTTTATTTGCATTGCGTCTTAAACCAAACTGTATGGTCACCTGCTGTCTTGTAGTAAAACTAACCTTGGATACACGCCGATGATGCTACTTATATTTATAAAATTTATTGAAGTACAAATTTAGAAAATATTCAGCTGTTATTTATAAATATAATGTAATTTACTTTCTTCTCTATTAGCTAAATCTTTGCACTTCATTGAATTAAACTTTTCATATGATAATATTGAGAAAGCCAGTGAATCAAGGCCTTTTTTTAATTTTGGAAGTCTGACAACTATACATATTTGACCTGTTAGCAGCCGACCCAATTGACCAATGTTCAGGATATATGTACATAAATGTATGATCGGGTTTTGATGTATATAAATGTGTGATCGGGTTTTGATGTAAATATGCGGAGGCTTTTCCGTACCAAAGATTTGTAACTATCTGAAGTCTAAGCAGATCATTTAAATTAATTTTACACTTTATTAATAATAATTTTAATAAATTATCCTATTTAGTTTAAGCTAAGAACTAATAAATAACCGGTCAAGTGCAAGTTGAACTTGCGCAATTAGTGTTCCGTACGTTGATTGCTTCTGAACTAAAAAATTTTGTTACGGAAGTATGAAATGATCAGTGACTTAACAAAACACACCCCAAATGACTTTTTAACAAAGTTTGTTTCAGATCCTTACTGAAAACTGATGACCTTGAAATTTTTCTTGTTTTGTGTACCAGATAAATTATTAAAAGGTAATTAGCGATGCGTCAACTCGACTTACTAACTCGAGTTAACTTGAGTTGCGCTTAGCTCGAATTAACCCGAGTTCGGTTCTCACTAACTCGAGTGGTATAATAATTAAATAAAAGTTCCTATTGCGACAAACGAACAAAGTCAACAAAGAGTAATAGCTACTGCCAAAATAATTTGTTATTAGAATACCAAAGTTATTTAAGAATATTCTGATTGTGATAATTAAACTATTAATAGCATAAGTACCTACATCATAAAGTTAGACTGATATTATTTTGTAAAGACTGTTTATATAACTAGTTTTGTTATTAAATATAGGTACTTACTATACCTAAGACTAAAACCAAAAATACTTATATGATACATACTACAAATACCTTTTTTTATTTCAATCGTACCTACTAAGCTTAGTAATGATAATTATCCCAACACAGAGTTGGATGGAAGGACAAATATGTAAATAATTTGTAACAAATCATTTACTCAGCTTCGTCCTGCCAATTCGAGTTGTGTAACTCGAGTTAAATTCGAGTGTTGTGAATTTCAACTCGAGTTAACTCGAGTCGAGTTTTTTCCGAGTTGGCACATCTCTAAAGGTAATGAATGCACTCGTGATAATTTTGGTTCAATCTACACCCCGTGGAGAATATTCCATATTTTTTTCAAAATTTTTGGATCAGTACTTTTCGAGATAGAGGGGGGACAGCGATTTTTCTCGATTTTTTCAGAATAATACAAAGAAAAGTGTGCGCATGTAAGACATTATATATATTTTGAACTAGTGTTTTTACAAGCTTTCATTTGACACTCGATGACCTAGTAAAAAAAATTTTTTTCACTTCCGATTTCTCCCCCAAAACTAACGCCTTAAGTCAAAATTTAACTCTCAGAACTACACGGCTCTGATGAGCCTATATTAGTATCAAATTTCAACTTTTTACGTCAAATAGTTTCGGAGAAAATCGGGTATGACAGACGGACAGACAGACAGACAAACGAACAGAAAGACAGACACTGAAGTGATCTTTTAGCGTTCCGTACGGAACACTAAGAATCAGTAAATTTTTTTTCTTTTTAACTCTCACTGTTTTCATGGTAGTGGTGATATAGCTCTAATACATTTCATACATAACACTGACATAACAATATATCTGTTCTGTTTCATTTTCAATTTGTTTGCCATCGAGGAGTGGTTCTCAAATAAGAAACGGGCAAATAATAACTTGGTTGTACCGCCTAGTCAAATAATGAGGCAATAACCAAAGAAAACCGTAAAACGTGTCAAAAAAACTTTAAACAATAGAACAATGTGACGTAGATCGTTACATTCTCATTTGTTTTGTTCCTAATTCCTCATTATTACTGTCGTTCTGTGGTATAATTTCTTTTCTTTCATATGTGGCGCAATTATAAGGTATTTTGAGATACTTCGCATAATGAAAACCTTTGCTTTAAATAATATCGCAACGGATGTTTAATTCTGCGATAGGGCAAAAGATAAAGTGATAATGTAAAACAGTTTCCGAAAAGTCATAACATACGTGTAAATAGACAAGCCGCGCATATAACTGTTTTAAGAAAACTATTACGTTTTTGGGTCACCTAAAAGCATAAAACAAGATAACACTTCTTCCAATCGCTATAACAATACTGTATTGTATTGGTTAGGCATAACAATTGGTGGTTCTTTCTACGTTTTATGTATTTTTTAGTGTTCCGTACGGAACACTTATGGTATCACTGTGTCCGTCTGTCACGATTTTTTCTGAAACTACTTGACATAAAAAGTGGAAATTTGGCATAAATATATGAATTGATGGCCCAATCAAAGCTGTTAGTTTTGAGGGAGAAATCAGAATTAAAAAAAAATACCGTACCTTCGAATAAGGTGTAAATGAAAGCTTGTGAAAACATGAATTCAAAAATATATATGATTTAATACCTGCCCACACTTTTCTTTGTATTATTTTTAAAAAATGGCCAAAAATCTCTGTGTCCCCAGCTTATTTCGAAAAGTACTGATAAAAAAAATTTTGAAAAAATTCTGGAATATTCTCCATAAAGTTGGGCGAAATTATCACGAATGCATTACGTTTGATAATTGATCTGATAGAAAAAAAATTATGAAAACTATGTCTCTTGACACTCTAGTGGAGGGTTTTAAAAAGGCATCAACCACAGGCAAAGGCGAGAGGGTCTGTATCGACTATGGCACTTCAAGAAGTCGCACGTTGTTCCTGTACTCACACATAATTTTATTTTATTTGTTTGTAATTAAACAAATATTCAGGTAGTAAATATTTGTTTTTACAGTTTTATTACTAGATTCTAGATTGAGGTAAATTGATTTATTGGCTATTAGGTAGTTAGGATGCTGTAACTATTATACATTATTGCGTAAGAAAAAACGTGAAAATACATATTGGATCGTACGATGTCAGAGACCTAATTAACTTAGCCTAGGTAAAGATTTTATTTTATTTTAAAAGCAATCACGATACGGAACACTAATTGCGTAAGTCCAACTTGCACTTGACCGGTTTTTTATTATTATTTATATATATATATATATATATATATATATATATATATATATATGTATATATATATATATGTATATATAATTTTAACAGAAATAGAATTTAGAGGGGAAATGTCAGGTTTAAAGCCCTTCCTCTGCTCATTTCTTTGTGATTAATATACCACTATAGAGCATATATCATTTAAAATATTAAACTTGTAGTCAAGAAATTTAAAATATATATATATATATATATATATATATATATATATATATATAT
The DNA here is from genome assembly GCA_019049505.1 of Pachyrhynchus sulphureomaculatus. NCBI lineage: Eukaryota > Metazoa > Arthropoda > Insecta > Coleoptera > Curculionidae > Pachyrhynchus > Pachyrhynchus sulphureomaculatus. The sequence goes on along the minus strand of CM032453.1, from coordinate 63,141,909 downwards.
ATATATATATATATATATTGATCTTGTACATGCTGTTTGGAATAATCTGTATATTTTTTCCTCACGAAATTAATATAGATATTTAAAATTTTCTGAAAAAATTAATCTGCATCCGGATCAATTTTTCTTTTAATTTAGAGTCTAAAGATTATAAATAATATTCTCTATATTTGCTATGCTTTCTTGGACATCCGTTATATTTTTCCTCATAAAAACTCAAGGTCATCAGATTTCAGTAAAGATTGGAAACAAACTTTGTTGAAAACTTTTTGAGGGGTGAAATCGGAAGTGAAAAAAAAATTTTTTTACTAGGTCATCAAGTGTGGTGTCAAATGAAAGCTTGTGAAAACACGAGTAAAAAATATATATATAATGTAATACTTGCGCACACTTTTCTTCGTATTACTTTTAAAAAATCGCTGTCCCCTACCTTATCTCGAAAGGTACTGATCAAAAAATTTTGAAAAAACTCTGGAATATTCTCCACGGGGTATAGATTGAAAGAAAATTATCACGAGTGCATTACCTTTAATAATTTATTTGGTATATAAAAAAAACAGAATTTCAAGGTCACCAGTTTTCAATAAAGATTGGAAACAAACTTTGTTGAAAACTCATTTGGGGTGTGTTTTGTGTCACTGATCATTTTATACCACCCTAACAAAAATTTTTATTTTAAAAACAATCAACGTACGGAACACTAATTGTGCAAGTTCAATTTGCACTTGACCGGTTTTTAATACTACTTTGACACCCCATTGCAAAATTACTAGCAACAAATGACAGATTATAAAGTATGGCCAGAAATTATTTTATAAACGAATTGATAAATTTTTAAGCTTACTTAGCGCGGTTCTAAAGTTATTGTGCCTCGTTCACTATATTTAGAAGACGTTTTCTGTGAGTGCTTGTTTTTTGTGTCATTGTCTTTATTGAATACCAAGATAGGCAAAGTCTCTTTCTTACAATTTTGAAAGTATAAAAAATAATTTCTAATACTGAATGTATATTTATTCTATCTTAACCTAAGCTCTTATACTAGTGTTCCTATATTAACTTAACCTAGGAAATGTGTATACATGAGTTTCTTAATGCTAGGACTTAAACTAAGACTAAAACTACCTTAGTCTAAGACTTACGCTAACTTAAACTAGAACGTAACATTGACTTAAACTAGGACTAATTTAAACTTAACCTAGACTGACAATCTTCTTGTCACGGCGGGCGAGGGGGTCATCGTCTTCGTCCGAGAGCAGCGAGTCGGACGGTCTTGGGAACTGGCGGCTGGCGTGAGGTGGGAGTCGGAAGGCGTCCCTGATGCGTGGGTTGGTGTGCTGGGACGCCTTCTCCAGGAACTTCTGTTGGATTTTCCTTATGTGTGCCTTTAAGGTAGGCACACCGAGGTCCCTATGGAGTTGTCGGTTCCTCATGAACCATGGGGCTCCCGTGATCATGTTCAGGGCCTTGTTCTGTACTGCTTGAAGTTAAGCTCTCCTTGTTTTGGAGAGCTGGCACCAAGTGGGACAGGCGTACGTGAGGCTTACTTTTACTATGGTGTTGTATACCAGAAGCTTGGTCCGTGGCAGCAACTTACTGGAGCGATTCAGGATGGGTTAGAGTTTGTCCAGTAGTTGCTTCGCCTTCTTGATTGTTGTTTTTTGGTATTCATTTCCGTTTTGTATACTAAATTGTTAATATGAACCCCCTCTCCCCAGGTAAAATCAAGATTGTAGGCTTCTGGTCTTGGTGGCTAAGAAATCTGTTCATTTCGACCTGCCTATCCTTTCGTTAGAGTGGAAATTTTAATAATCGTGTACTTCGCTCCTGAGAATTAAGGATGTACCATCATGAAGAAACCATATTGTTTGTCGAAAATTTAAATACATTTATTGAAAATCGAGTTTAGTTGTGAGTGAACAACATAGGGATGTGTCACTGCCCATATGTAACTGTTCCGAAAATTGTTTCCCCATTTCTTTTAAAGCCGCCCTTCCCCTCACAAATAAAATGCACTTTTTAAAGGCAGATTCTCCTTTTACAATAACCAATCAACACTTTTCCGGTAATGTAAAACAACTGAAAATGGACAAGGTCCATTTTTCAGCAATCCATTCACTGTTCTCTTATTCATCAAATCCATCCCGTATCACGGCTCGTCAGTCGGGCTAGGATTGACAAACAATAGAATCAGTGGTCTTGAACTTCAAAATGCGAAATCGGTAGAGTTGCCCACTAATATCGGTATATTTGTACCCAAAATCGGTATATGAAAAAAAAATACAATATTCAATCAAATTCGTTTATTTTAAACTTCTTTATCTTTGTAAAATAATAGGAACTTACAAAATATACTAAATATACAATTAAAACTAATAAGAGTATTTTTTTTACAATATTTTATATGTGAGTGAATAAACACTAGTGAAAACATAATGAAATAGAAATAACCAAAATATAACAGACTAAGTAATTTGTAATTCGTTTATTACTAAGGATATCAAATAGGTACACAAACTTAAATCTAATTAATTTTTACGATCATACTAATATTTTTTTTGTCATAACCGCAGTCATCTTTGAACTAATTTCGAAGTCATAACAATTAGCATCATTAAATAGTCGTTTTGTATGTAATAGACCAGTGATTGATTCAGTAGACAGCTTATTTGGCCGTTTTGATTTCATAAGATTAATATGCTAGACTAGAATATGCGCTCAACATTAGCGGATGAGTGGGGCAGTGATAAAATAGTAAAGATGAAAGTAGACAACAAAGGAAACATTTGAGTGTCAGTGCCATACTTTAGTAAACTGAAATTATCCTAAAATAGTTCTATGTCATCAGGAAATCTATTAATTTGTTCACAATTTCTTAAAATACGCCAATCTGTATCAGTTTGTTGGAAATCATTGTTCTCAACAATATTGGGAAAGAGTTTACTAACAGGAATTATCGAAGCAGTTTTGCCACTTTTAACATTCGTTGGTTCAATTATGTCTAAACCTTTTATTGGATTATTTTCAATGGAAACCGCGCAGTTATTTGCTTGCAAGCTTCGATATAAAAATCTAGTGATCTGCGTTTAAACAAATTTATTTGATCTGGACTTAAATCTGAATTACTAAGTAGTGTATTAGACGCCGCAGCGCTTGGTCTATGAAAAATAGTTTTAGAGCAGAAAATTGTTCCATAATGATGAATGGTAGTTTATGTTCAGCAACAAACGAGGCTAATCCTACTTCACCTGAAAATAGAAAAAGCGAATTAAAAAAAAAGTATCTACTATACACTGGTAGAATACAAAATAATATAACAATGTACTGGTACTTAGTAAAAATAATGAAATATTTTTACCTTGTTTAACTTGTATATCAGGTTTTTGAGTTTTTGTGACAGTAAATGATGATATCTTCGGTTGTGATTTTATATTCTTTGATGATACCGAGTGTGCTTGTGAAGAATTGTGGTTCCTAAAACCGTAATATTAATATCCCTATTACAACTTTTACAATAGGCATAGTTTACGCTTTTACGACTTTCTTACAACTAGCCTGAAAATTCTTCTTCCCATTCTTTTCTATAAAATTGTAGGTATTTTTATCTCTTTTTATACTCGGTTCTTCGTCTGACGACATTTTGACTTGGTATTATAACACTCTTGGTAGATACAACTAGTAGACACTATTAGTAACTTGGAGAAAGTTTCTCTTCTAAATAATGAAAATTAATGAAACAATAAAATCCGAATTCTTGTTTATATTGACGAATTAGCTCGGGGATCCCCTAAAAACGTCGAGTTTCGAGTTGTAGGACACAAGGGTATTCTCCAAAAGATATTGGGAACATTCTGCAATAACTACTTATCATACAATCGAGGTATTCCCCGTAAAAACATAAACGAAAAGGGAAACTTGGCAATGTAAAATCAGGAGTATTTCCTTCTATTCTCAAAAATCGTGGAAAAATCGTTAAATTTCAGTAGGACAGACCCCATATCGGTAGACCACTGAAAAGAATAGAATTTACGGGTACTTATCCAAGAAGTTACGGACCCGATGGTAGGATACAACGCATACCTATGACTCCATCGAAAGCAGACACAGCAGCTTTCATGCCGACAGAGTAGTTGACAGAGTCAACACTTAACAACAGGCAGCCCTTTTTGAGGATAGCAAAATAAAATATTGCTTAATTATATAGGGAAAACCTATATCAGTAATAAGTTTCATATTCTGCATAATAAAATTACTCTTACATTGTTGCAGTGAAATTTGTACCTATTAATTTGAGAGACTTAAGCCGCTCCCTGATTTGTCGGTGCAGTGTACCGATTCGGTAACGAAAACATGCCGAACGCCTATATTTCAATGAAAACCTTGCTCCGCGGCGCGCATCCCGTATAATAGTACAGGAAATGAAGCATTTTGGCTTGCAATTTTTTCGTCCAGCATGGATTTACTTGAAATTTTCACAGAAGGTAGGAAATAGCCCAAGGATCATTTTCTATATCATGCCGCTGTACGTTAAAACCTTGGGGGTGGTTGCCACCCCATCTCGGGGGTGGAAATTTTTTATTACATTTTAACTATAGGAATCGATGGAAAAAGTAATTCTAAGAAAAAAATGTTCTTTACGTTTTCTTCGTAAAACTAATATTTTTCGAGTTATTCGCGGTTGAAAGTAACAGTTTTTCGACGAAAAAATCGACTTTTTTAAAGGGTTTTTTGCGAATAACTCGAAAAATATGCATTTTATCAAAAAAACTGTGGAGAGCAAAATTGTAGCTTTTAAAAAACAAACAAAATCCTTTTTTTATAATTTTTCTACGACCAATACGAACCGAGATACGGCATGTTAATGGTTAGCTTTTTTTCGTCAAATGCATAATTTGAAAGATTCAAAGCCAAATAACGGGAAAACTTTGCATTTTTCGAGGAAAACTTATAGAATTTTTTTTAAAGTATATAATTAGACCTTTTAAAAAAAAAAAGTCTCTAGCATGAAAATTGAGCGACTTATGATCAAAATAAGGTCGGTACCTACTTTTTTTTTCTACGAAAAAATCTGTGAAAACAACCCCCTAACGACCCCCCCCTAATTAACATTGATCTTCACCCTTCTGTGATTCTCTTTATATATGTATTATCAATACACCCAAGAAGTTTGGCCAATTTAAAATACCTAATTTTAGAAAAATTGGAGTTTAAAGAGAAAAAACGATTTTTTGCAATTTCGTATTTTTTTCACCCTTTTCTTCAAAATACCTCCGAAAATACTGGAGATACGAAAAAAAAATGATAGAGTACCAAATTGTAGCTTTTTTAATGACTAAAATTTCCCTGTGCGTAGATTTTCTGTACAATGAATATTTGGCGAGATATAGCCGTTTAAAACCTCTATTTACGAGCGAACACCACCTTATTCGAGTCCTTTAAACTCACCCCATTTAAAAACTAAGGGATCTTAAGGAATTTAATTAGTCTTATAGCTCTTGAAAAGCCCACAAAATCGTTTTTGAAAAAACTTTCTATCACTAAAAATGAAGGAGCTATGTTTAAAAAACCAATCAATTTTTTTTTCGAAAAATTCGAATAGCCCGCTTCGGAGCGTAATAATCTACATATATATTTGGCAGTAATACGTTATATGTTCCACACTATATAGTCCACCAGTAATCGAAGAAGACGAAGATGACATCGACCACGATGAAGATCGAATCAATGAGACAGACTTTTAAAAAACGTATATGTATTTGTATCTGTATTTATAAATTTAGTCGTCTATGTATGTAAATGTATGTGAATATGCGGTGTATTTTTGTGTTAATAATTTTTTTTTTTATGTAATTCTACTTTTTTTCTATTTATATCTATTAAATTACTTTATAAAAATTGCAATGTTATTAAGGGTGGTTTTTAAGGGTTGAAATATTATGATATTATATCCTAAAGCATAAAACAATCATTATTTAACCAATCCAAACCAAATTTTACCCATATTAAGGTTTACAATGTTATTTTATAATTTTTGACAATAAGGGGTAGTTTTCACCCCCTAAAAATAATCAACGCCCATGAGCATGATATAGAAGATGAAGTAGAGGGTGAGATGAGCCTAATCCCAAATTTTTATGCAAATCGATGCAAGACGAAATCATTTTTTTAGGATAAATAATTTTTTTATATTAAGCTCTAACAAGGCTTGATTTTTAACGGTTGAAACATTATGAAATTGTATCCTAAAGCATAAAACAATCCTTATTTAATCCAAACCAAATTTTACCCCTATTAAGATTTAAAATGTTATTTTATAATTTTTTACAATTAGGGGCAGTTTTTCACCCTTAAAAAACAAAAAGCTTACAACGGCACGATATAGAAAATGAACTAGAGGGTGAAATGAGCCTAATCCCAAATTTTTGTACAAATCGATGCTGGACGAAAAAATTGCGAGGTTTTGCCATTTTTTGAGCTTCATTTCCTGTACTATAAGTCAGGCACACCGAGAAAAACGATATCGCACCGATAAATCAGGGAGAAGCCTTATTAATTAATCTTAACATTTCATTTTTTTTAAATTGTTAATCTTTCCAAATCAGTAATAATAGTTCTTTACTTTTATCAGAAAATCATTTTTGATATTAATACAGTATTTTATCAAGGTGTCATTTATATTTTCAACTTCCTATTAGGTTTTTGTCTGGAAGCGATGGCCTCCTTTTACGGTATTATGAATAATGAATTTTATTATGCAAGTCAAAAAAAATTGGGTAAACTTTCGTTGAAATAAGATCGGTGTTCATATTATCTTTATAACTGTTTTGTGGGCGTTAATGTTGTAAAATTTTATACGTGAAATTAAATCTTATGGCACCATAAAAAATTAACAGTAAATTACCCAAAATTGTGCATGGCAACATTATTTTGGATCCGTTTATTCTATTCTCATCAAATATTTTAATGCTTAATTTCGAAAGTTTGGCCAAATAAAACTCTTAGTTAATAGTCTAGCTTTCGGAATATATTTCTTCCTTCATCAGGACACTCTACAAGCAAAATGGACAGTCAATTTGAGCTAATTAATGAAGCAGATGGCAAAAAAAAACTGATTGGTATCACTGAACAGAGAAATATAGTATCAAAACTTACTTAACATGAGCTATCTTCTAGGAGAAACATTGTTCAATCAAAAAACAACTTGTGAAAAACAATTTTATACTAAAAAACTAAGAAACTACATATTAAAACTTCTTAAAAGATTACATTGTCTTAATCATTACTGGTGCAACATATAGTTTCAGGAATTGAAAAAGTTTGAGGCCAACTCATTAGTGATTTTGTTTGACAGTTTAAATTTGGAAACCAACTTATTGGCTTTTTGTTCCAAAGTGCCAGCTGGGTCTCTCCGCAGCCTTACGTAATAATTGTCATCATCCAACAGTTCGTTGCACAGGTCAACGTAGTCAGCTCTGTCCATAACAACCGAAACGCTACCCTTGTCGCTTATGGTGGCAAGGATTTCTTGATGATCTTTCAGAAATTTACTGGTTTCTTTTAGATGCCGAGCAAAGACAAGGTCAACGTGTCGGTCCCCATGGACAAAATTGGTGATCACATTGGTAAATTTGCCTCTAAAAATGTTTATTGAGTTATCATCAAGGTGTGAAATGGCAGATTCTAAGTCTGCGAGTAAGTGAGGAATTTTCGACCTATGCAAGGTTGTTCGTAGGTTAAATTTAGGGCCTAATGACAAAAGCTTTACAACGTTATTGGGAATATGTGTATTAGAAATGTTCCGAAACCACTTGTCTCGTACTTTGATATTATTAAAATTGTCAGTCCTAAGTCTGGACAGCTTACTTATATTATTACGTTTTATAGAATTGAACAAATTATTAAATCTATGAATATGTCTCTGGTTAACATCCCGAATAACATTATGCGATAATAAAGTGCCAAGTCTCCCCAGCAACACAGAAATCTGGTTTGTGAATTTAGTGATGTTAACGAATGTAATTTTAATCTCTATATCAAGAAGTCTCTTTCTCACCCTTGTGTCCACGTTCCTAATCTGTTGTCCAATATGTCCGGTGTCATGCTGTATCAAGTTGTTCAGGTTGTGTAGTCCCTGTGTGATATGGTTGGGAAATAATTGATGTTGTCTGCATTTGAATAAAAAAAATTTTCTGTTCTTAAGTGAAGCAAGCTTGGTGTTGAGGTTGGCCCAGGTTTTTAGCAATCTAACACAATCACTGCCATAAATGTGATTGATGTCTCGGTAAAACCCCATTCCTATGAAAAGACAGGAGAAGTAGTCGTAACCGACTATTTGGCCAAAATTTTTTGACCGCTACCCTCACAATATTGTGAATTTCTATATATATATATATATATATATATATATATATATATATATATATATATATATATATATATATATATATATATACATACACATATACATTTATTGGGATTTGGGTTCGTTTTATGAATATTTGGTATTCAAAATTAAACTTAAATTGACGGTTCGCCCTTTGGTTTAGAGCATTTTCATTTTTTTCTCTATTTCTACAAAATGTAAAAATAAACTACATTTAGGTACACTAGTACAACACAAATTTTTTAACACACATAACCATAAACTTTTTACATAAATTCTTAGTTCTATCTTTAAAAATTAAAATCATATGGGACCTACCTTGAATCTCACGTATTTTATTTACTACTGGCAAGTCATAGTGGCATTCTTATCGTTGTAGATTTTATTTTGTATTATTGATCTGATTTTTTTTTTTAATATTAAGCAGATAGTCTTTTTGTTAATGTATTAAGGACGAGTATACACTTTCACACAGGTCCTACCAAACACAGAGCATTGTCTTTTTGCCAAAGCGATTCGGTCTTGCAGTCGATGTGGATGGTGCGCCTGGGTCTACCTATGATTTTTTGCGCTTGGGATTCTCAAAATAAATCCACTTTTCATCCCCTGTAACTATACGATGCAAAAACGACTTCCTTTTGTACCGAGCGAGCAAAATATCACACGTGTTTTTACGCTTTTCCATTTGTCTACTGGTCTTCTGAATCTTTCCCATCTCTCGGATTGGAAACAGCTTTTTTTATTTGGAATACCTACAAAATTAAAAAATGTATAATAAATCATTTTATGAACACATAACACTCAATAATAAACAATCTGCAGTTAAGGATGCTCCATATTATCTTCCGACAGCGTGTCTTAAAATGCATTTTAATAAAGCTAGACACCAAAAAAACTTCTGGCGCTGATGGAATACCTGTCATAGTTCTCCAAAAATGCGCTAGAGAACTAACGCCAGTCTTCTATAGACTTTTCAATCTATCCTACAGAAAGGGAATATTTCCTTCCTGCTGCCACAGTATTCTACGAAAGTACCTGTAATTGTAAGTGGTATGTGGTTTTCTTCTTAAACACCATTACAAGCTTGTACTTCTTGCGACTATCATTAAAGTCCTTAGCCTTTTAACATCCTTAAGTGTATCACTTGTGTAGTGCTAATTTCTACTTACTGAAAGTAGCCAACGCGGGTTCAGTGTCCCTGAAGGTTGCGCCAACAGAGAAGAAAGAGTTTTGCGATTTAATTGGGTTTCTTCATCGCCTTGCACCTGCTGCAAACTAGGGCTAGAAAGCTACACATACGTAATTTTAAATATGTGTACCCTTTTCTAAGATTTTAATTAAGATTAGGAAGCATCAAGTCATTACAATGCTCTTTAATAGATGAGATGATGAGGATACTATCGTTTGCAAAATTAGCCTACCATTTACTTACAGTTGTAACGTCTATCGAAGCATCTAAGAGATTTTCATAAATTAGATGTATTACATATATGTAAGTAATAGAATAAGAGTGGTAGTAATTCTGAAAGATTCCAATGCACTAAAAATTAATCCAGTTCGAAAATAGTTTGAACACGTTCAATATAGTCAGTTTTTAGGTTAAATTTTCTTAACAAGATCATTACAGAACAGAAAAGATCAAATTTCTTATAGGTAGAAATGGATAAAAGTGAGTTAAACGACTAGCAATATACAGTCGAACCATTATATTTTTACATATATAACATGTAGGCCGAAAAGATGTTGCCCTTTTCAAAAAATCCATATGATGTTTAGGAAGTACCAACCTTCAAACGATACGTGTCACAATTTTATGAGATTTCAACGATTAGTTTACAAGTTACAGTGGTTTTAGTGACGCTACTTTCGATGTTTCCAAAACAATGGAAAAAATCGAATTTCGTGTGTTGATTAAACACTGTTTTTTAATGGAAAAAATACCGTTCAAACAAAACAATGGCTTGATAAGTGTTACGGGAACTCTGCCCCTGAAAAATCACTCATCACTTACTGGTACGCTGAATTTAAACACAAATGATGCTGAACGCTTTGGACACCGAAATGAGGTGGTAACACTGGAAAAAATAAAAATAAATAAATAATAACATAATAATAATAAAGTGAAATTGCATGATATTGCTGAGACCCTGAAGATATCAAATGACCGTGTTGGTCATATTTTGCATGAACATTTGGGCATGAGGAAGCTCTGTTCGAAATGGGTACCGCGTTTGCTCACAGTGGACCAAAACAACAACGTGTTGATGATTCTGGGCGTTGTTTGGGCCTGTTTAAGCGCAATAAAAAACATTTTTTCATGCAATATGTGACAATGGATGAAACATGAATCCACCACTACATATCGGAATCAAATTATAGCAGTCAGCTGAGTGGACAGCAACCAGTGAAAGCCGCCCGAAGCGACCAAAGACATAACAGTCGGCTGAGAAGGTTGTGGCCTCTGTATTTTGAGATGCGCATGGAATAAGTTTCATCGACTACGCTGAGAAGGCAAAAACCATCAATAGCGGATATTATATAAAGTTATGGGTGCGTTTTAAAGGCAGAAATCGCAAAGAAACGGTCCCAAATGAACAAGAAAAAAGTGCTCTTTTATCAAAACATTGCACCATGTCACAAATCAATGGTTACGATGTCAGAATTGCATGAATTCAAGTTCGAATTGCTTCCTCATCCACCGTATTCCCCAGATTTGGCCCCCAGCGACTATTATCTATTTGCAGACCTCAAAAAAAATGCCCGCAAGAAAGAAATTTGACTCCAGTGAAGAAGTTATTGCCTCGGCCTATTTTGAAGGCAAAGACAAATCCTTCTATAAGAAAGGTATAGAAATGTTAGAAAAGCGTTAGATTGATTGTATCGCTCTTGAAGGAGACTATACTGATAAATAAAGTCGAATTTTGCAAAAAAAAAATGTATTTTAAGTAGTTAAACCAAAAACTTTTCAACCTACGTGTTACAATTCCTATGTCTATACAAATATTCTTCTTTTAGTCACAAGAATAATATTTATATAAAGACAGTAATTACGTATGCGTAAAGATGACTATCGTATATCATATCAACATTTCAAAAAAAAACAAAAACGATGACATTTAGTACATGACACTATGTCTTTCGACTTCAGCAAAGAAAATATTGAAGTCGCAAAATTTAAATACTTCGCTTAACGAAAAGTAGGACTGTAATGAGGAAGTAAAGGAGAAAATTAATTATGCAAAGACACCCCTTTTTTAATTCCAAACGACTCCTCTTTCATAGAAATCGGCCATTGAACAGTCGATTATGAGTAATAATACCACATTTGGCTAATTCTGTTGAGTTATTGCAAAAGTTCGTACCCGATTAGAAACCAAATTAAATACCACACATTTTCATGAAAAATAGTATTTATTAATCAGTAATGTTCTCTACTATCATTTTCTATAACTGTCTTCCATCGTTTTACAAGTTTTCGAATTCCTTCTTTGTAGAAATTGCGTGATTTTTCTTCAAAGAAAGTTGTAAGGTAGTTTTTGGGCGGGTGCTGGAGGATTTCCCATTTTAACTCCCTAAGTTTTTTCAGTGTCTGTTGAGCGTCATGTGGTCTAGCGTTGACATGGTGAAAAATGATGCCTTTTCGATTGACCAAATTTGGAGGTTTTGCCTGGGTTTCAACATTGAATTGGGTGAGTTGCTCACAGTACTTCTCCGCAGTTATTGTAAAAAATTATTCCTCTGTAATCCCACCAGACACATAACAACACATTCATTGGCTGCAATTCAACTTTTGCCATAGATTCTGCTCTTTGACTTTCGTGCTTCCAGCTTCTTTTTCTTATTAGGCTGTTATACACAACCCATTTTTCATCTCCAGTTATAACTTGAACCAAGAAAGGTTCATTTTGTTGACGGGCGAGGAGAGAAATGGCTGTGGAAACACGGTTCGGTTTGTTCCGTTCGGTCAAAACGTGCGGAACCCATATATCGAGTTTCGAAGTGTATCAAAGTTGCTTTAAATGACGAAATGCAGTCGAATTGTCAACATTTAGTTTCTCAGCAATCTCTTCATTGGTAATCCGTGGATTATTATCCACTAAGTACCGGACAAAGTCATTATCAATGCCGGAAGATCGCCCAGAGTAAAGTTTATCGTTTAGATTTAACTGTTCTAAGAGCAGGAGCACGATCCGAACAAACGTCTTGAATATGTCTTGTTGCAGTTTCAACACTCACTCCCTTTTTAAATTCATATAACATAACATGACGAAAATGTAACTTAATTTTCCATCTTCAATATTTTAACTCACGACGTATTTAGATAACTGTCAGTTAACACTAAAAGAACAAATAAGTCACAGTCAAAAGTGCATGCTTCTGCCATCTATGAAAATAGGGCATAATCTTTTGCTATCACCCAATAGTATATAGTGTTAAAACCTGGACACTTAAAGCTAGAACGCTTAACCAAGTGGAACACAGATCATTACTGCAAAAAGTCGAATTGGAAAGAGAAATATATTTAAGGCATATATCGAATGCCCTTTCCACTCTAAGAGAAAATTGAGAGGCGGCGCCAGTGGGGACCAGGTCAAAAACGACAATTAGACAGGCTGAAGAGGGCACCTCATCAGTATGATAACGTAGGAAGATTAGAGTGGGCAAGTGAGGATGACGAATTGTGATCGAGGAATCAATTGCAATTTTTCTACTGCGACAATCTCTCGAACCTTCTAAAAAAGACCGCCGGATTGGGTAATAGATAATTATATTCATCATCATCATCCAGCCTCTCTCGTCCACTGCTGGACATAGGCCTCCTCCAGTTCTGGGCAATTCTCTTTAGGTCGTCCGTCCATTAGCTGGGTAGTCTGCCTCTGCTTCTTTTGTTTTGCTGCGGTCTCCACTCAACAATTCTCTTCATCCACCTGTTGTCCGTCAGGCGCGCCACGTGATCGGCCCATGTCCATTTCAGCTTCGTAGTACGTTTTAAAATATCTAATATCTTTGTACGATCCTAAATGATTATGTTCGGAATTCTATCTCTTCTTGTAACGCCTGTCATTAACCTTTCCATTGCAAGTTGTGCTACTTTTAATTTCTATGTTGCCTTCCTTGTCAGAGTTTCAGCTTCGTATGTTATGACTGGCATTACACATTGCTCGAATACTTAAAGGTATATCGTTGTTCTGGAACGTATCACATAGTCTTCCGAAAGCTGCCGACCCCAAGCCAATTCTTCTCTGGATCTCGCATGTTTGGTTGTCTCTGCCCAATCTTATTTCGTGCCCCAAATACTTGTAGTCATCTACTTGTATAGTTTGTTCAGATATGTTTATCTCTTCACTTAACACTAGATTAGTCATGAGTTTGGTCTTTTCCACGTTTAGTTATAGACCAGTTCTTCCTATAGCCCGTTTCAGTTCCTCTACCATTTTTATTACATCTTCCATATTATCTGTAATCAGGACGATGTCGTCCGCGAATCCAAGATGATTCAGATATTCGCCATCTACACTAATTCCCATATTATCCCAGTTCAAAGTTTTAAATGCATACTCCAACGTTGCTATAAAAAGTTGTGGGGATAAGGTATCTCCTTGTCGAATTCCTCTTTCAATTCGAAATGATGATGTTGATTCATGAAGCCAAATAGTGGCTGAAGTAGTACTGTATATATGTTCTATTAATTTCGCGTATCTGTAATTGATTCTGCATTCTCTTAAGGCTGCCATTATCGCTGGTAGTTCAATGCTATCGAATGCTTTTCGGAAGTCAATAAAAGCTAATACCAATAGTTTATTATACTCTATGACTTTTTCGATCAATATTTTTAGCGTTAGAAGGTGATCATTTGGATCAAAAACCTTTCGGAAAGATAATTATATTAAATAGCAAAAATAGAAAAATTTTCATTGAATATTTCACTGGTTTTATTTTATCATTTTCTTGTTACTTTTTAGCGGTGGTTTTTAATTCTTTACTGAAGAAAACGTGCTTATTTATGTGAAGTCTACATACGTATGTAATATTATTGTATTAGATATTGTTAGTTTCGAGTCATTTTAACAAATTTCCTGTGCTTTTGTAACATAGAGCGACTGATTACTGTAATAATAGCCAGGCATTAGTGCTAATAAAAAAGACGGAACAGGCCAATTAGTGTCTTACTGAGTGTGACCAAAATATCTGTTTGTTACGTAACAAAAATGACTTTAATAATTGTTGTAATATTGTTCCTGTTTTTATAATAATATTAGGGTTTTAAAGCAACTTTTTTTGTTAATGGGTCAGATTTTGGTTCTGGCTTAGTGTTTCCCGAATAACATATAACACTAACCGGAAATCCTTCTAACCAATTATTTTTGTTGTTCCAGGTGGAAAGGTAAAACAAGAACCCTTAATGCATGATGCAAATTGTACTTTCTTTCTTCCATCAGGAAGCAATTCGAACTTCAATTCATGCAATTTTGCCATCGTAACCATTGACTTGTGACACGGTGCATTGTTTTGATGATTGAGCACTTTTTTCTTGTTCATTAGGGACCGTTTCTTTACGATTGCTACCTTCAAACGCATAAGTAACTTTATATAATATTCGCTATTAATGGTTTTTCCCTTCCTAGCATAGTCGATGAAAATTATTCCATGCGCATCTCAAAATACAGAGGCCAAAACCTTCCCAGCCGACTGTGTGTCTTTCGTCGCTTCGGGTGGCTTTCACCGGCTGCTGTCCACTCAGCTGATTGCCGATTTGATTCCAATATGTAGTGGTGGATCCATGTTTCATCCATTGTCACATATCGCATGAAAAAAATCCTTTTTGTTGCGCTTAAACAGATCCAAACAGCGCTCAGAATCATCAACACGTTGTTGTTTTTGGTCCACTGTGAGCAAACGCTGTACTCATTTCGAACAGAGCTTTCTCATGCCCAAATGTTTATACAAAATATGACCAACACGTCCTTTTGATATCTTTAGGGCGTTAGCTTCTCACGCAATTTCACTTTACGGTCATCCAAAACAATTTTGTGGATTTTTTTATGTTTTCTGGTATAGCCACCTCATTTGGACGTCCAGAGCGTTTAACGATCATTTGTATGTGTACGACCGCGTTTAAATTCTGCATACCAGTAAATGATGACTAATTTTTCAGGGGTAGAGTCCCCGTAATACTTACCAAGCCATTGCTTTGCTTGAACGGAAGTCCATTTATTAAGATACTCAGCGTTGAACTTTTCCCATATAAACGTTCTTTAGTTGAGCAGCCTACAAATATTCTTCTTTTGAAATAAAAAATTTGGAATTTTGATTCATCCGTCCCAAAGATTTCATTGGTCTATCGTCCAGTTTCTATATGTTTTAGTGTAGTCTGTTTGCTTGTGTTTGATTGTTAGTTTTGGTTTCCTGGCAGCTACAAGTCATTTTAGGTCTACAAACCACAATCGCATCTTCACAGTGGTAGTCAGCAGTGGTTCATCGTGAGTTTCATTTAATGCACCGGTAATTGAAGGAACAGTTAAGCGTCAATTTCGTTTAGACATCACTATGATGAACCTGATCTTCACGTTCTTTGGGCCGGCCAAAAGTTTTTCGGTCTTTATTTGTTTCTGTTACCTCTTTTTTATGAGGGCTTTAATGTATGCCTTTATTTTAAATAGAGATTTTTTGCAATTTGTTGCTAATTATAACGTTTTTTATGTAGAGTACTATGTTCTTGGTACCTTTTTGAAAACAAAGTTTTAGACTAAACAACCTCACAATCATTTTGAAGCACAACAAGTTCAGAAATTGCATTTCAGTCCTTGAGTACAACTGCTAACAAGATCGTACTAAATGTGAAGTGATTTATTGAACTCATACTTGGTAAATAAACCACCCATTTTTGGACCAGATAGGAGCTAAAGTTAAAAAAGAATGGACCTCATAGCCATCAAAAATCAGTTGTAAAAACACAGGTAAAATCAGTGATTTAAAATTATGCTGAGGCGTTACACCACCTTGAAATTTCAAAAAATCGATTTTTTTATTATTTATACTTTTTAGAATATGTCAAGCCTTACAAAATGGAATCGCAGATTGAAGGTATAAAAAATTATAGACTTAAGAGGCGGTCGCGATACTTTTTTCTTTTGCGTTTTTCTGGAGATTACTTTTTTCAAAACTCGTGTACAAAATATCTCGAGATCTCTGATTTTGATAAAAATTTTTAACACATATTCTTGATAATATTATCTTGAAGTTGATATATGGTTTTTTCGATTGGCTGTACCGTCCATTTTTTATTAATTTCTATGAAAAATCCGAGTTGCATTTTCAAACGGCTGTCATTTCTACAAAAAAAAATTATTTTTTTTTGCATATGTGGCCACTTAAGTATGACCTGTCTTAACAATAAAAAATTATTTGTTTAATTTTTATACCATTCCTGACTGAAAAAAAATTCCATCGATGGTAAGGATTTTCAAAAGACGGTCCTACAAGATGGTTCATATCTCCCCCTTGTTCAATTTTTTAAATATTTTCATTAATTTATTTATTATTTTAAATTTGTTATTAAAAATATAATGTGTTTGTGAAAAATAAAAATTATATCTACAATAGTTGTTTCAAAAAAAATTATTATGCCTATTTTTCCGAGAACCAAGGTGGCTTAACCTCTTAAACTAAAATACGTCCTTTATAATATCGAAGTTGCCAAATACTTTTCCAAGAGGAAAATCCGTTTTTAAAATATTTTTCTCCCTGTAGCTAAACTGTCAAAAATATGCGGAGTAGTAGTGAGAAAAGTTGACAAATTTCAACAATCAAATACTGACCACTTGCCAATAAAAATGTTGTTTTTTAATTTATATGACTTATTATGGTGATGAATAGAGGAAAGAGTAAAATTTGATTTATTATTTAAAATAAAAATTAAACATTGATATTGAAGGTAAAGACGATATTTTGAAATCTCCTGATTTCCTTTTAAGATCTTCTCTGTATTTGAATTTGATTATTTTTTAATACTTTAGCTTCTAGCCAAAAAAATCAGTATGCTGCTAGATCGTGACCCCACTTTATTAGATTATGTGTTATGTAAGGAACAATCAGAGCATGACAGACTGTCAAGAAACTGAAGTGTCACCTAGCCTTGATAAACATGTAATAACACTCATTATTTGCAATTTTATGTGGAAGATGATCAATATGGGGTTTCAATTTTAGTTTAGGGTCTATATAAATAGCAATAAATCTGGTGTATTCACCATGTTATATTTATTTCAAGAGTATTTAGAAAACAATAATTGTATTAAATTTATTCACAAACAAAACAAAAAAAAATATTCAATTTCCTGAGGAATCGCCAAAACGTGATTTTACAGGAAAGGTTCTGAAAGTGCCTTGCTTGCCTGCACCCGCCACGTTCGTCAGCTACCTGTTGCCACCTGTCTCTTTCGGTTGTCTCAATTGATGTTGAACCGGGAACTTTCTGCATAGCAGTTTTGCAAAGTATCACTAAACGACAAAATTGCAAAGGCAGAATTTAAACCCAGGCTTGAAACCAAAGAAGCCCGACAAGAACCAAGCAAGCCGACTGAACGCGGCTGTGGACAGTCCTTACGCGTTAGTTCCAGTCGTCAAAAATACTTTTAAAAAAAAACGAAAAAATTTATATTTAACCTACCCCTCCCCCTTAACTTGTTTATTAAGTTTTCGTCATAGCATTGGTGCTAGCTTTATTCTCAATACAATTCCTTTCATTTTTGAGTCTGGTTTCATTCAATGAGAAAGTGACTAAATAATAATATACACCAATACACAATTGGGGCAAATTTATTTTGTTTTTAATAGAATGAACCCTTAGGTATCCGGTATCCTTCTTATAGATGTTAAATTCTAATTTATTATCATTTTTAATAACCGAAATATCTAAGAATGGTAATTGCCCTTTGTTCCCAATTTTCTAAGTAAATTTAATGATGTCGTATTCTTAAAATCATCATTAAATATTTGATGTTTTCTTAACAAAAAAATTGATGAGATACCCCCAGGGGTTGCTTAGAATGAATGACCTCGAGGAAGAAATGAAGGGTAGCGATTAAAATATTTTATACTGTTTTATTAGTTTCATGGAAATATCAATTTTTCACACTTTTCACTGTTATCAGTTTTATTAATTTGCACTTAAAATGATAAGAAATAATAATAACATTTAACAGTAGGTCTTTTTAGTTGATAATTAAATTTTCGTACCTTTGAAAATTTTCAACCTTCAACGCCCTTGATTAATTTAGCTAAATTTTCTCGAAATGTGTTAAGACCGAAGAGAAATCTATACCGTTCTCTTCAGGAAAGTAAAAACTATTCATTATGACAAACATGAAGACATATTTTTGAACCTTTCTGTAAACAATATGCTAACGAAGAATGTTATTGAAGTTCTAAAGAAGCAAGAGGAGAATTGGCTTTTTTCTTTTTTTATATTTATCTATATTGTAGTTGTATAGATTCGAGCTATTTTGCCGTCCATGATGATTCAAATTTTAAATTTCAACGCATTTGAGTTATGTCGTATTTGGCCCCCTGAGAGGAATGTTTAAAAAAGGAAACAACCTGCGTTCCGCTGCGTGACGAAGTCAAGGCTTTGAAAAGAAACAGCGTTGCCAATGTAATATTGTTTAAATACTTAGTAAAACGACATCGCTATTATATATATATATATATATATATATATATATATATATATATATATATATATATATATATAAAAGAAATAGTTACAAGAACTTCATCAAGCTGGCCTTACTTTTGTAAAGAAGTATACCAATATTATCATATTTAATGCAGAGACAGTAGTGGACAATTTCTTGTTTCTGCAGTTCCTTGAGGGTGGAAAATTAAACTACGTAACTATTATCACGGCGAAAGCTATTTTCCAGCGCAATGATATTGCAGATTTAAGATGAACACCGGATTTACCAGATTTAATTGCATCTCACTGGTCCCTAAAGCTATACTACATTTTATGTTTCATAAGAAAACAATTTTAATATTGGTGATGGGTGATGCAAAATATGATACGTTTAATTCATATAATAGATTATCTAGTCAAACGATATATTACTTCCAAAGAGTTTCAGCCATGTCTTGATTGTTACAAGGAAATGATTGGTAATTGACGTAATATAATTCGGTGTAAGCGCAAGGTTAAAAATTACGAAATAAAGTAGTGCCGTTCGGCCATATTTTCGTAGTATTTATTGGTTTTTGTTTCGTAGAATGGACTTTCCGCTTTCAAAAGCTCTTGAATGGAGGAAATAGCCTACTCTCTTGAATTCTAAACTTCAATAATAATTGGATGCTTAAGAAACAGTCGAAAAACAATATCCATTTTAAAACACTATCGTTTTATCTTCTTTTTTATTATTGTAAATAAATGAAATGGTGCCATCATACAACTTTATGTTTATATTTACGAACCCTTTGCTCTTACGAGAGAGCGGGTCCCAGTCATTTAAACTACTGTTAAGCGTGTTTTTCAAAAGTTTTCGTCTACTTATGGATTTTATTCCAATTTAAAAACAAGAAGCAGTAGCTGTGACAATTCATATTACCGATTGGAAAAAAGGGTTGGTATCTTATTAAATAGGGAGTGAAATAAAATGTTGTAGTAAATATAAATAATAATATATCCAATAACTTATAAGTCTTAAAAATGTTGTGTATATAAATACCGGATGTCCCAAAAATCAACGTATTCCCTTCGAGGCACAGCATACAAACGAAAACACTCTGGCAGACATCCTGGGTAACCCCAAAGATCAGAGAAAACTGGAAAAGCATGGAGCTTACAGCATCCTATGCGGAGACTGTCACAAATTGTACATAGGGCAGACAAACAGAAAAATCTCCACCCGGATCCAAGAACATAAAATAAGTATCAAAAATGAATAAACAACTTCAGTTCTTTTTCGGCCCATTATGATACTGGTCACAACATCAATTTTGAGGGATCTAAACAAATAGCCGCGATTTCACATTATAAAATACAAATAGTCAGAGAAGTCGTGGCAATCGAAAAGAATGGACAACTAAATAAGCGGGATGATACACTGAATATCTCCACTACATGGAAACGTCTATTAGCTAAACCAGGGAATAACCAAAACACCAAAAAGACAACAGCCGGCAAACACCGATGCCCGAACGAACACTCCCGACCTATAAAAGACGGCGACCGCACTTTGGTCTCTCAGTTAGCTTCGAGCAGCAGCAACTTCAAGATCACAGTATCGAGTAGCAGCAGCAAGAGCACTTGAAAATGCCAAATGAGATTTTGGCGAAACGTCGTGCAAATTCATTGTTAGACGAACGGATTGAAACCCGGAATTTTAATTTGTTATATATATTCAAAAGAAAACTGAAACGATAAAACAGGAACTGAAATTATAAAACAGGTGATCGAGCAATCGGGTGATGAAACTGGTGGAAATGCTCGAGAAAAAACTGGTGGTAAATTAAGAGGAAAAAATCGGTAGTAAAAACTAGTGACTAATGCCCTATAAAGATCACGAATTGTATCATTTGGGTGGATTTTAATTCTTTCCAAACGGTTGTGACTTATATAGACAAAAAATGTGAATGTTGGACTTATCAATGATTTTCTCATCTAGGAAGTAAAAACCTTAATTCTGGCAGTTTCTATGATGAGATTTTCGTTCAATCTACACCCCACGGAGAATATTCCAGAATTTTTCAAAATTTTTTGTTCAATAACAAAAACTACTACACCATGGCTGACGGTTAGTGGAAAAACGGCAAGCAAATATCAATTGTCAGATGTCTACATCAAAGCAAATGTAGTTGCGAATATTGACTTGAACAGTATGGTGATGTGTTAGTTGAAAATAAATCCAGACGGTGATGGTACGCCCAACGAATATTGTTAAAGGTAAATGAAAATAAAGGAATAGAGAATATATTCATATAAAGAAATATCTATTAACCAAGCTGTCTCGAAAGCTAAAATTTACAAAAGAAATGAATAAATAACAAGATTCGCGGTCGGTTACATTCTTTACATTGTAGAACTTCAGTAATTAATTTCGTTCCAACATAGTATAGTAGATGTCTAAAAAAATAAGAAAGAAACTATTAAAAAAAAACCTAACCAAATTTATATGACAAAAGACCAAATAATAATTTTATTTACAAGAAATTAGATTAATCTAGAATAGAAGACATAAACAAATTAACAGTAAAATTCCAAAAAATTAATAGGAAATGTAAACAAGGCAACTTTACGAGGCTCCATGTTTCTAAAATCTATATTGGGAGTCTTAAAAAGTAAGAGAGGTTACTATATTTTAATACTGTTTGTACAAAAATCAGTTAGTGTTATACAATCGGCATATTGTAAAAAATAAATAAACGGTATGTTATATCCTTTTGTCTTTTAGAGTATTAACATGGCAACACTGTCCGAAGAAGGAATTTATATTCAATATCAGCGACCAAGTGAAGGTACTCAGGCACCGCTAGATTATAATTTGTAATAATTATTTTCCAAGTGGTTACCTGATGTTTTTTAAAGTTCGTTATTGATGTTCTTTGATGTTTCATAAAGTTATTTTTCTTGTTCTGACCCAGAAAAAAAAAAAGTTATGGCAGATTTGTTTTTTTTTCTTTCCATATCTTTTATATTTTAAAACTTCTCTTTTCAATTTTTCATTTTATAATAACGGTAACTTTCTAGAAAGGTTGCTCTTCGGATAAAAAAACAAATTAAGTACTTTCCGGATTCGTGATAACACTTAACCAAGTCATTTGCCCTTCTCATCGTTGCATTTTCTCTCAGATAAACATATAAAAACTGTTTGCAAAGTTGTCACCCTGTCGCGCCTGGGTGGTTGCTGACGTCATTCCAAACCTATTTATACATCCTAACGAAGTCCCGCGCTTCCTAGAAAATGGAAAAACGACTAAAAATCGACAAAATGGGGGTCGCCGTTGGCACTCGCCTACCCGTTATTGCGGAACATAAATATTAGGGGAAAGCAGGGCAAGTTGGGGTACACATATTAAATTCCGAGAGAAACATCACGAGCTTAATACATAAAAGTTGTCCCATAGAAAGTTTAATTTTAAAATATTCGTAGTAAAAGAACAAATTGGCAAATACAAAAAAAAAACGTTATTTTGTATTACACTACAGTCTTCCATGACGTTCTTGGAACTCTTCTGAGCGAATGGTAAAATTATTGGTATAGCCTGTCCCAAAATATAAGATCCTGATTTTTGCCGTTTTAAGTGGGCAATATAAAAATTCTGACCTTTTGTTTATGATAGGTTGCAGAAATGGACTAAAGAATTTTATTCATTAATGCAAATAAATAAAATTATAAGTGTTTTTGGAGATGTTTATTTATAGATGCATGTAAAAACAAATGGATAAGAAGTACAAATATACAGTTTCAATGAATGGGGTTTACAAGAGGGGACATATTGTATAAATAAAAATGTATTTTAACTTAAGCCTAATTCGGTTTCACTATCACTGTCTTCAGCTGAGGTAATTATCAGTGGTTTTATATTATTTACATAAATATATGAATCTTCAACTTTAACAACGTGCTGAATGGAATTCTTCCAGCTTTCACAAGGTATATCATTTATAACTTTTTTTACTAGTTCAACCACTGACATGCTTAAAGTGGGAGAAACATTTTATGCCCTTATTTTTGATTTAACTTGATGCCAAATATATTTAATTGGATTAAACACACAATAATACGAAGGAAGCCGTATTTATTTAAAACAGTTTGTCCCATTTTCTCATCCATACTATCACGAACATATTTCTTTTTCAATTTAAAGCTTTCAAAACTTCCAAAAGATCACTTTTTTTTATAAATAAAATCAAAATAAATGTCATTTTCTAACATATATTCCTGTATTTCCGATTTGGTGTTGGCTGCATTAGGAACCTTATTTAGTAGGTGATTATGATAAATTGCATTGTCCATAACTATAACACTCTGTTCGGAAACATTTGACAAAAGTGAATTTTGAAGCCAATTTTCAAAAAGTTTTGCCGTCGTGTCTTCGTGATAGTCCAAATTAGAATCTTTTATGTTTTTTTCAGATAATAGTAGGCAATTTGAAACTCAGCCCTTTTCCGATCCAGCGTGCAAAATGGCTATTCGTTTACCTTTATTTGATGGTGCGTTAGTTTGACATTTTGTGCTGCTGTCAACCCACCCTTTTTGCAGTGTCATGGGTATCGAACCATACTTCGTCAAGGTAAATTATTGGACATACTTTTTATTTTCTTGTAAATAAGTATGTCGCAAGATTCGTAATCTTTGTGACTCCATCACTACTTGCCTTTTGTTGATTTTTCGGAACATGAATCTCATTCTTAAGATAATTCGGTGAAGGGTTGATTAGCCACAATGTATCTTGGTCCCGTCCTGCACCAATCTTAATTTTATTTTGTCTAGTGTCGGCCAACTGCTCTTCATACATAGAATATATTTTTCTCCTGATGACGTCTTTTTCACAATCGTCTACATGATGCATTTGAAAATCTTTCCGTTTTTTCCTGTTCCTGAGTGATGGTTTTCCTACAATACCCTTAACCGTAGAAATTGGGGTTTTTGTTAGTTCACTGGTTTCTTGCAAAGCACTTTGTTTATTCAAATTTCTTTTTACCAAACTATCGTAAACATTTTTCACTATTTGTTTAGCGTCAAGTGATAAATGTTTTCTTTTGCGATAGCCACTATTACAATTTTCCCACGGACGCCACATAATTAAAATAGAACAGTTACGTTGTAAGTTGTAAGTAAAACTAAAAATAAAAATAATAAAAAGTATCTTTCGAATCTTAATGGGGACCTGTGGTCATTAGGCCTATATTATTAAATACTTAAAGGGCTCCAAACCAGTTAGCCAGGTAGTAAATATATAGGTAAAAATAGATCCAATATGATTACAGGTGCAAGTGAGGGCGGTATACAAAGCAGGTAAAATAAAAATACGTTTATCGTAATATCTGACAACTATGCACAAAACCTTAATAGGGTCGTTTATTGCCCCACTGAAAAAGCAAAAAGGCAGGATATTATATCTTGGGATTTACTATAAATTGTACTACCTAACATGCCCATAAACTAATTTTTTAACATCAGAAATATTTTAAAATTTTATGCTTAATAATTTTTGTTTTTTTTTTCCAAAGTATCTGAAAATATGAAATATTTTTTTGTCAACAAACAAATCCTATATGTGATACTCTAAAAGAAAGTCAACTTTATTCTAGCTTAACCCTCCCTTTGACTTTCCTAGTGTTGCCAAGTTATCTGTAATATGATACATATATACATATACTTTTGGTTATACACCTATGTATGACAACGTCTATTAGGAACGTAAATGCACTATTAAAATAATATTTACCTTACAGACTTCATCATTGTATTTATATTTATTCTTTTATTCTTAACTTATTCTAACAAATACAGGCATACATTGGTTTATTTTTTTTACACTAACAGTTCAAAGATATTTTAGAAATAAATGTTTAAAAGTAGATATTTGAAAATATGAAAAATCCTACTTGTCGTACTATAACAAGGGGTAACTTTATTCTAGCTCTTCCTGACACTTCTCTATTACCAAATTACGGAAAATTTAGAGCACTGTTTAGTTAAAATCATACACATATAAATATCACTAATTATTAACTAAAGCAAAGATAAACGAATAATTTAAAAAAGTGATAATTTACCCAGCATTCCGGTGCAACTATGTATTGTAAGGATTTATGGAATTGGAAATAATGAAATAACAACATAATCTTTAGATTCCTCGTCTGGAAGGATACTGAAAAGACGTATAACTAGGTACATTCGAAGCAACTCCTCTAACGTCCTCCCCCACACCTTTTAGTCCTTATTAGGTCAGTCAATGAGTTTTGCAAGCGGAACTGAAACAAGATGAGTTAATGAGTCGAAATACATTCATTCAAGTATATTTCTCTCAAGCTCAATACATTTTTTCCAGCTATTTTCCAATTCGTTTACCCCCTTTCTGAAGTGATTTTCCGGAAGACCTTTAAAATACTCATCTACGCTGTCACTTCATCATTTGTTGAAAAACGCTTCCCACGTAAAATCTTTTGAGGTTGGGAACGGATGGAAGTCAGACGGAGCCAAATCTGGCGAGGAGGGTGGATGTTCCAACAACTCGTGCTTTAATCTGACCAGTTTTGCCATTGCCAAAGCTGTTCTGTGAGCAGGTGCATTGTCGTGATGAAAGATGATTTTTTCTTCTGCAAACGGAGCCTTTTTTCACGAATTTTCTTATCCAACTGGTCCAAAAGGTTGCAATAATACTCTCCTGAGATAATCAATTAACAAAATTCCTTTTCCATCCCCGAAAACTGATGCCATAGTTTTTTTTGAACGACTTTGACCACTTTGACTGCTTTGGAGCTGAGCAACCGGGCTCAGTCCACTGTGCGGTTTGTTGTCGCAGTTTAGGATCATACTGACAAACTCAAGTCTCATTCAGAGTTGCAAATCGATGCACAAAATCAGTTTTATTCGCCCCAATTATTGCTTAGAATGTTTCTCTCGAGTTCGTTTTTGTTCCGATGTTAACAAATGCGGCACCCTTTTGTGAATCGCTTTCTCATATCCAAAACATTAGTTAAGATCTCATGTACTAATCCATGTGAGATGCCTATAGCCTCAGCTTAATCATCCACGGTTAATCGACGCTCTTCCATTGCCATATCTTGTACTTACACAACAGTTTCTTCAGTTGGTTTTTGGACGTCCTGAACGTGGATCGTCATTGATGCTTGTACGAATACGTTTAAACTCTAGAGTTCTTTTATGAATACTTGGAAATGAAGGAGTAGACTCCGTTAATATTTTTACTAACTTTACATGGATTTCAGTTCCCGATAAACCTTCCAAAACAAAGGATTTTATCACTGCACAATATTCGATTTTTTCCATTTTTAAAAAATACTCAAACACGTCTTCTTTAATTTTAAGTGTGTTCATATGACAGATGAAGCTTCAAAATGGTGTTCAATATTTGGTTCAAGTGATACTCCGTAGATGTCGCTTTCAAAACTTATTGACTGACCTGATCTTAAAGCGATTTCTCACAAAAATTATTGGTTACAATCCAACCTCAAGTATTATATACGAGGCTGGTTTGAAAAGTCCGTGCAAAATCCGAGAGATGGCACCACCGGCGCGTATCGAGGTCATGTTTAGTTAGTAGCATCTCTTGAATGAACGCACACCAAGTTTCAGCCATATTGGTATATTTCTTTGTGTTTGGCATTCGTGTGAATCAAGGAAGTCGAGTGATTTTCAAGAAATGGACGAAAAAGAATTTCGTGTGGTGATTAAACATTACTTTATGAAAGGCAAAACGCATCTGGAGACTAAAGAGAAGCTTGATAAACATTATGGTGACTCTGCACCTTCGATTAGAACAGTTTATAAGTGGTTTCAAAATTTTCGGACTGGCCATATGGGCACAAGTGACGCTGAACGTTCTGGACGGCCTGTGGGGGTTACGACTCCAGAAATCATTAATCAAATCCATGGATGATGATGATGATGGTGATGGATGACAGAAGAGTTAAGGTGCGTGAGATTGCTAATGCTGTGGGCATCTCGACTGAACGGGTACATAATATTTTGCATAAACATTTGGACATGAGAAAGCTATCCGCAAGATGGGTGCCGCGATTGCTCACGCTTGACCAAAAACGGAATCGTGTGAAGTGTTGCAAGGATGGTTTGCAGCTGTTCCAGAAGAATCCGGAGGACTTTAAGCGTCGTTTCGTCACTGTGGATGAAACATGGATACATTACTATATTCCTGAGACCAAACAATCTAAACAATGGGTTTACCAAGGGGGAATCTGCACCAAAAAAGGCGAAGACCGTTCCTTCGGCCGGAAAGGTTATGGCGACTGTCTTTTGGGATTCGCAAGGGATAATCCTCATCGACTATCTGGAAAAGGGTAAAAACTATTACAGGTGAATATTATTCATCGTTATTGGACCGTTTGAAAACCGAGCTGCAAGAAAAACACCCGCGATTGGCCCACAGGAAAGTCCTTTTCCATCACGACAACGCACCAGCACACACCTCAGCAGTTGTGGTCGCAAAATTAATGGAAATAGAATTCCAACTCGTTTCACATCCCCCCTATTCTCCAGACTTGGCTCCCTGGGACTACTATTTGTTCCCCAATTTGAAGAAATGGCTGGCGGGACAAAGATTTTATTCAAACGAGGAGGTGATTGCAGACACTAATGGATATTTTGCAGACTTGGACAAATCCTATTATTCGGAAGGGATCAACAAACTAGAACATCATTGGACGAAGTGTATAAGCCTAAAAGGAGACTATGTCGAAAAATAAAAAAGGTTTACCCCAAACACATAAGTAGTTTTTATTTTTGCACGGACTTTTCAAACCAGCCTCGTATATAGCAAATTTGAAATTGATTTCATTAGGTTCGAGATTTGTGGTGCCAACTGTCAGACAGTTTGGCATACAGATAAAAATTAAAGATTACATTTTTCGTAATGTAGGGACGCTGGCTCGTAAAAAAGTGAAATAATCCCGGAATGTGATGTTTTTCTCGATCACAATACTTCCTTTAAGAAGGGAAGTAAAATCGTGTAGATTCATTTTCAGTGAACTTAACGACATCACATAATAGTATATAATAGTTGGTACATACAGCCTTAGACTAATAATACCGTGAAATATTAACATTAACACAACTTCTGAAGCTTTTATTGATTTGTTAAACAAATTTTCTATTGTGATTTTCCGGCTTCTATAATTTTCATACTTGTGCCCATTCTACGTTAAGCAGCTTCAGACACGACTTTTTATTTTCTGTTTTATATGGTTTTTCTTATTATAACGAGTATCTCATAGATAAGTTAAAATTAAATTAAAAAACAGAATTGCTGTTATTAGAGTCTGACAAATCTCTAATTAAAGCATCAGATTTATTTACCTTCCCCTAAAACGACAGCTTGGGGCCACACCACAACAAATGTTAATTGAGTCGAAACAATATGTGAAGATAATTGAGAACATCTTTGCACTCGTTTTACAAAATTTTGATGGCCAAAGAGAAGCTGGCTTCAGTTGGATGAGGCAACATCACACACAGTGATTAATATTTGACCTTCCGCTTAGAAGAGTGCTAGGAACGTAAGGGTTACCTTTAGATAAAATTTCCAAGAAGTAGTTTTCCAAGTATTATAATTCGATATACAATAAAGATTTCTTTTCGTACATAATTTGTTAGTGTTCCTTACGGAGCACACATTTGACATAGAAAGTTGAAATTTGGCATTGATGGCCCAGTCAGAGCCGTGTAGCTTTGAAAGCTAAATTTTGACTTAAAGGGTTAGTTTTGGGTGAAATCGGAAGTGAAAAAAAATACCAGGTCATCGAGTGGGGTGTCAAATGAAAGCTTGTGAAAACACGAGTTCAAAAATATATATGTAATACTTGCGCACACTTTCCTTTCTATTATTTTTGAGAAATTGACAAAAATCGCTATCCCTCCGAAATATTCTTCATAAAGTGTAGATTTTTTTTTTGATGGTGTTATCTCGTAACTAAAGTTTACAGTAACAACAATCTTGGCTCTTTGAAACTAAAATAAAATAGCCGGTAAGAAATGGAAACGATCGCAGAAACGACTTGCCAAGCAGTGATTATTTATGTCACACATTTTTACCGTTTTAAGAAAAAAAATATTTCCAAGAACTACCATATTTGATATAAAATAAAGGTTTTTAACTTATATATTTTTTTTAAATATTAGTGTTCCGTAGGGAACACTTACGGGATCACTTCGATGTCCGTCTGCCTATCACATCGGATTTTTTTAGTGTTCCGTACGGAACACTTATAAGATCACTTCGGTGTCTGTCTGTCTGTCTGTCACACCCGATTTTCTCCGAAAAACTATTTGACATAGAAAGGTGAAATTTGGTAATAATATAGGAATTGATGGCCTCATCAGAGCCATGTAGTTTTGAGAATTAAATTTTGACTTAAGGGGTTAGTTTTGGGGGGTGAAATCGGAAGTGAAAAAAAAAATTTTTTTTACTAGGTCATCGAGTGCGGTGTCAAATGAAAGCTTGTGAAAACACGAGTAAAAAAATATATATATAATATTATACTTGCGCGCACTTTTCTTTGTATTATTTTTAAAAATTCGCGAAAAATCGCTGTCCCGGGCCTTATCTCGAAAAGTACTTATCAAAAAATTTCGAAAAAATTCTGGAATATTCTCCACGGGGTGTAGATTGAACGAAAATTATCACGAGTGCATTACCTTTAATAATTTATATGGTATATAAAAAAAACAAAAATTTCAAGGTCATCAGATTTCAGTAAAGATTGGAAACAAACTTTGTTGAAAACTCATTTGGGGTGTATTTTGTGAAGTCACTGATCATTTTATAACTTTGTAACAAAATTTTTTTATTTTAAAAGCAATCAACGTACGGAACACTAATTGCGCAAGTTTAACTTGCACTTGACCGGTTTTTTTCCAGAACTATTTGACACAGAAAGTTGAAATATGGCACAAATAAAGGAATTAATAGCCCAATTAGAGCCGTGTTTTGAAAGTTAAATTTTGATTTAACGGTTTGGTTTTGGGGGGTGAAATCGGAAGTGAAAAAAAAAATATGCGCAAATTTTTCTTTATAGTATTTCTAAAAAACTGCCAAAAATGACTGCCCCTCCCCCTTATCTCGAAAAGTACTGACTAAAAAATTTTAAAAAAATTCTGGAGTATTCTGCACAAAGTGTACATTGAGCGAAAATTATGACAAGTTCATTACGTTTGATAATTTATCTGGTATGGGCTTGACAGCATGGGTGGTTATATATATTTTTTAGTACACACTGGTGGCCCAGTGATAGGTACCGAGACAATATAATTTTAGTAAGATATAACACCTACCTCGTAGGTGGGACTCCGTCGGAGGCTGACTCGCTGTAGCCATACATGCCGACAAAGTGGTTAGCAAACTGCCAACACTTCACCACAGGTGGCGCCATCGTTCGAGGAATCCCACCTAAGCCCTCTGTGGTTTTAATGTAAGAACAACTGAAAAAGGGACGAAAGTCCGTATCTCAGCAGTCTACCCACTGTTCTCTTGTTTGTCAAATCCATCCCGAGATGCGTTTCGCAGTATGACGGCTCATCAGTCGGGCTAGGATCGACAAAAAAGAGAACAGAATTTTCTGGTACTAAAGCCAGTACTGACGACCAATAATGGTAAGATATAACGCCTACCTCGTAGGTGACACCCCATCGGAGGCTGACTCGTTGCAGCTGTACATGCCGACAGAGTGGTTAGTACAGTGCCAACACTTCTCCACAGGTGGTGCGATCGTTCCGGGGATCCTCCCTAAGGCATGTATGGTTTTAATGTAAGAACAACTGCAAACGGACGATAGTCCGTATCTCAGCAATCTACTCACTGTTGTTCTCGTATTTGTCGAATTCATCCTGGAACGATCGCGCCACCTGTGGTGAAGTGTTGTCAGTCTGCTAACCACTCTGTCGGCATGTATGGCTGCAGCGAGTCAGCCTCCGATGGAGTGCCACCTACGAGGTAGGCGTTATATCTTACCATTATTGGCCGTCAGTACTGGCTTTAATACCAGAAAGCTCTGTTCTCTTGTTTGTCGATCCTAGCCCGACTGATGAGCCGTGATACGGCGTAACTCGTCTCGGGATGGATTCGACAAATAAGGGAACAGTGCTAAGATACGTACTTTCGTCCGTTTTCAATTGTTCTTACATTAAAACCACAAAATAATTTTATTTTATTTGTTTATAATTGAACAAATATTTAGGTAGTAAATATTTGTTTTGCACTTTTATTACTAAGATTTTAGATTGCGCTAGATTGATCTATTGGCTTTTAGGTAGCTAAGATGCTATATAACTATTATACATTATTGACTGGATAGATGCCAAGGACCTAATTAACTTAGCCTAGGTAAAGATTTTATTTTGTTTCGAAAGTAATCACCTTACGAAACACTAATTACGCAAGTCCGACTTGGACTTGGCCAGCTTTTTACTATAAATGACGCTGTGACGTAATTCTGTAGAATGGGGTAATAATAAATCAGTCTAGTTTGTAATCGGGGTTAGGAGAACAGTCTTTTTAAAATCAAACGTGCGGCTGAGACGTATGTCCTCCCTCTACAGCTCCGCTAGCAAGAGTAGCTTTTGCTATTAAATACACACCCTAATAAGAAATTTATTAATTATTAAAGCGTTAAGGACATAATTTTGTTCCACTGTCCCCTGCTGAATAAATGATATCATTAGGGATAAGAGCGGATTATTATGCCTGCGAACCGCTTCAGAACTGCAGAATAGGGTTTAATTTTGAAAGTCATTTTATTTTATTGCACGCTGCTGAGAGGACAACGCGAAAATAGGAATTTATAAGGGATTATTTTTCGCCGTTTCAGAAATTACGTTGGAAGGCACATAAAGTTAACACTTCGATTAAAAAGCGTTTATGAGACTTAAAAATTAAAGAAATAAGGACGCAACAACGCGACTCGACGATGTTCTGTTTGCGTTTTGATAAAAAACAAGGTGACTAACTATGTCGTTATAGTAAACGGTATTGCATTATTTGGGTACATATTAGCATTTACTATTGTAGGACGTTAGAAATCAATAATGAAATTGGTAAATCACGTTAGGAAATAGAATATTTTAAAAATACTGTTCCTAATTCCCCACTTTTTTAGTGAAAAAGTGAATCACTAAAAATCAGCTACCCAGCACTTCCCTCGTAAAAATGCAATAACTAAATTTGGTAATCTCACACCAAGGATTAACTTAGATCAGAGATTAAGTCCTTAGAGGAAGACTTTCAGAGATATTTACAACTGAATATTTTTCGGTGCCACTGTAGTGTGCGGTCTACCTGGAGATCTTAATTGTTGCGTGCGATCTACCTGCAATAAATATATTTCTAAGCAAAGCAATAAAATAATAGGGTAAGTTTCGTTATTAATGACAATGAAAAGTTGCTAATACGTATATACCAAAAGAAGCCATGCCTTTGAGAGATTTTTATATTAATATCACTTTTAATGAAGATGCTGCCGTGACTTTTTTGCAAACGCATAATCTACTTTTACAGAATGACGAAAATAACATCTGTGATAGGTGTGGTGCGGAAATGCAAAGAAAACGGAAACGCGATCATCGAGGAGCATTTCGTCCAATCTTACGTTGTACTAGAAAAGGCTGCCAAACAACAAAATCGTTTAAAAGCGGAAACGAATTCTTCCATTATAGGGATTTGAACGGCAAGTTACATTGTAATTTAAACTTATGTTATATTTTGGAATTGATGTTTATGTTCGTGTACGACATACCAAGTCCAATATGGAAAAAACTGACTGGAAAGTCATCACATACCATAAATGGTAGATATAACATGTGCCGCAAAGTGTGTTCTTCTATTGTGTCAGTCAATCGCAGAGGACAATTAATCGGCAGCAACGACGATCCTATATAAATTGATGAAGCACGATTCGCGGGTCGCCGAAAATATAACAGGTGAATGCTCTTATAAGATGATCAACAACCTGAATCCGAGGATAGCGATGCACCGGTGCAAAAAAATCGAAACCATGGTAGACGAATAGATGGACCATGGGCTTTTGGTTTGAAAATAAAACGAGAAGTACGATATTTTATTGTGGAAAGGAGAGATGAAAACGCATTAATGCCAATTATAGAAAGAGATGTTCAATTTCAATCTGTTATTCATTCATTCGAGTGGACAGCGTATAGGAACCTTGGCAGGCGAGGTTTCGACCATTAAATCGTTAATCACCAACAAAACTATGTTGATCCGCTCACAGGAGCTCATACATAAGGTATTGAATGGTCGTGGCTAGATGCCAAAATTTACATCTTAAAGAAAATGAGGGGAGTACCATTAAACCATCTTCAATCACATCTGGAGCATTTATCCTGGAAGATATTAAGGAAGAATGAAGACGACCAATTAGTCAGCTTTTTAAAGAGTATTACCTCTGTTTATTATAGATATTACAGCGGCACCCATTTTTCTTTACATCTACTTCTGTTAAAATTGGAAATAATAAAACAAAACCCTAATAATTACGCTGCTTAACGTGAATTGTTAAAAACTGAGACAGTATCCTCGCTAAACAATTTCTCTGTGTGTCTTAAATATCCTTCAATAGAGGGCAGGTATTCCTTCAAAACAAGCATACTGTAGCAAAGGAGAGGGAGAGTCTCAAGATGGCTTGGCAGATGAGAGAACAATAAATAACTGTCAAAATAAGATTTTTTAAATTTAGGTAGTTTATATTAAGAGAAAACTTCTACAACCATCTCCAAGACACAATTGAGCTATTACCAAACGATCAACAAACGATAATACTTGGAGACTTCAATGCATGCATAGGCAATGAAATAGTTCCTGGTGTTAAGCAGAGATTCAATGAGAATGTCCTGAATGAAAACGAAGAATTAATGATTAACCTGTGCTCTTTTAACGAACTAAAAATTAATAATACCTTTTTCGATCACAAGCAACAGTACAAATACACATTTGCCAATTCTCGAGGTCATCAATCAACAATCGATTATATCGTCACCAACAGATACATTCATCCACTGCAAATACTAGATATTAGAACCCTAAATGCAGCCAATGTAGGTAGTGACCACAGCCTACTACTTGGGAAGATTAAACTAAAAATGAAACCAATAAAGAACAGGATACCAACAATCAAATCTCAAAAATTTAAAATCGAGCTTCTGTCGAACCCATCGATAAAGGAACTGTACCAAAAAATCGAGATAAACCCGATAATCGAGGGGGAAGATGTTAACCTTAGTTGGGGAAAACTTAAGCAAAATATCAAGGAGGCTGCCCATGAATCGCTCGGTATTTGAACAACAAATACTGGTGAAAAGAATCCAAATAAGACCCCATGGTTCTGTGAAGAAGTCAAAGAAAAATGTAAAGAAAAGAAATTCGCATACCTCAAGTTTAGATCTCTAAGAACGTCGGAATCCTATCAACAGTACACGAGGATACGCAACGAAACAACAGCACTAGTAAGGCAAATCAAAAACAGATACTGGGAAGAGTTTTCAAAGAACATGGAAGATGATTTCTATGGTCTTCAGAAACAGATATGGCGAATGATTAGAACGCAAAGAAAAGAGGTAAATGAACTTATCGAAACAAATCAGATAAACACAGAAACTTGGGTTGACTATCTCACAAAATTATACAAAAATGAAGACAATGATATCGTATTGAATACACCAGAAATAATATCGAACGAGATAACACAAATAGATACATCAGATATAGAGCTAGCCCTTAAAAAGCTAAAGAATCGGAAGAGCCGAGGCTTGGAGGATATTGCAAACGAGCTTCTTAAGCATGGTGGACAGAACCTCGAACATCAGCTGACTTTCCTGATCCGTGGAATACTCGCTCAACAAAGAGTACCAAATGAATGGAGAACCAGCACCACAATACTCATGTTTAAAAAAGGGGATAGGAAAACACCGGCGAATTACAGGGGCATAAACCTTCTCAGCACTACCCTGAAACTTACAACTAAAATAATAACAAACAAAATCAATAATTTAATCAATTTATCAGATGAATAGCAAGGATTTAGATGCGGAAGATGTACGGATGCTGCAAACCAGCATTCTTGTGCTTCATAGATTTGGAAAAAGCATTCGATCGCGTCCAGCTGGGGGACATTCTGCACCTACTATATGATAGACAAATCCCTTATAACCTTATTAAAACTATTGAAAACATATACTCGAACAACAAGATACAAGCTAAAATAAATAAAATAAACGGTGAGCTCACTGAACCAATACCGGTTGGCAAGGGTATAAGGCAGGGAGACTCTCTGAGCCTTCTCTTGTTTAATATTATCATGGACGAAATAATCAAGAGAGTCCGAAAACAGAAGGGCTACAGAATGGGAGACAAGCAGGTCCCAATATTGTGTTATGCAGACGACGCAGTACTGATGGCAGAGAACGAGGATGATTTGCAAAGACTTCTAAACATATTCAGTCGAACAGCTAAATCCCTTAACATGATAATATCAGCCTCCAAAACAAAGTGTATGACAACCTCCAAAACACCCCTTAGATGCAAATTAGTTGTAGATGGGAAAATTATCCAACAAGAAATGCATTTTAAATACCTTGGAATAGAGATATCCGCATATGGTGACGTTGAGAATGAGGTCAGAGAACAAGCTACTAAAGCCACAAGAATAGCGGCCTGTCTAAACACCACAATATGGAAAAATAAATTTATTGGGATGGAAGTTAAGGCCAAGATATACAAGACAGCCATTAGACCAATAATGACATATACTGCTGAAAACTCGCCCCGAAACATCCAAAACAAGGCAACAAATGGAGACAACCGAGATGAAAATACTCCGCAGGATTGCTGGAAAGACACTTCTGGACAGAGAAAGAAGTGAAAACATAAGAAGATCATGCAAGATGGAAAATGTGAATGACTGGGTACTCAATAGGAAAAGGGAATGGAACGAGCACATTAGTCGAATGGATGAGACAAGAACGGTTAGAGTGGCGCGGGACAAATCGCCACTGGGCCGTAGAAGCATAGGACGTCCTAGAAAACGTTGGAGTGATAATCTGACCCCAGACTAGGCGGAGGGGACGAAGAAAGAACAGGCAAAACTGCCTACTAAATGAGAAGAAGAAGAAGATATTGATCTTAGATTTTTGTTTCGCGTTATTGCATCGTTTAAGTATGGCTTTGATTTTCACTTCTATGTCGATATCAACAAACCCCACTGTATCTATAACCAGATATTAAAATTGTTTATATATCGACTGCCAATCACCGCTCCTGATTATGCCAACATGGTTAGCAAGACGCACATCGAGTGTTTGATATAGTAGTAATTACTTTTGTGTAATGGTATATTATGACATAAAAACTTTTTAACAGAAAAAACCGACTTCAAAAAACCAATACACAAAATTTTGCCGCTATAAATTAAAAAATAATGTTTTTGAAACACTCGTAAAATACCTCTAAGATAAGATATTACTTTCATTTGACAATTCAGTTATTAATTCCGCATACACAAATCCTACAAGTGTTAAAAATATCTATTATTTATTATTATTATATCTTAACTTAGAGGTATTTTACGAGTGTTTCAAAAAAATTTTTTTTATTTTATAATGGCAGAACTTTGTGTGCTGGTTTCTTGAAGATGGATTTTTTTTGTTAAAAACTTTTTTATTTTTCGCTTTTTTAATAGTAGCATTGGTCCTATGAACTAACCTGAACTAACCTGAACTAAAAATGAAACGAAAAGAATCGTATTTTTAGAACTCACCAAAAGTGTTCTTCGTATTTGCTGAACCATCTCAAACCCGTTTCGCCGTATCACGGCTCATCAGCTGGGCTCGGTTCAGCAAATACGAGATTTTTTTTTTTTTTTGTCAAGGAGAAAGCCGCCTTATGGATTCAGGAGCAGTCTGCGTCACCATAAGGGTGCCCCAAAGTGCTCCAGATATGTGGGGCTCTCCTTACTGAAGGGTTGGCATACCCACTAAAACTCCTTGTGAGCCGGGAAGACCCTTTACTTCTTTTACATGACTGATCTTGTTATATGTCTAGATTGATTTGTTGAATTTTTAACTCTAAGGTTAATTTTCTAATGGCTAGAGCTAACCTACCTTAACCTAACTTAAATCTAACCTAATGTAATTCCCCAATGCTGGGGGTGTTATGTTATTTTGTTAGTGATGTATATTGTTACAGTTTAAACTGAAGGAGTGGCTCAACTAACCTACGGTCTTAACCTAAAACTAAGTCAAGGGTAGTCCAAGTTGTGTCTAATGTTAGTCTGGTGGTAGAATGTCTGTTGGTCGTAAGTATCGAATGGCGACATTTACGTTGCCTCTGAAAGTGTTAGCAATAGAATGGGCCGCTGCTTTCTCAAGGAAGCGAAGTTGGGAATCACGAGTGAAATCTTTAATCATGGGCATATCAAACTCCCTGTGCAACTGATTGTTGCGGACGAACCAAGGAGCTCCTGCTATGATGCGAAGGGCTTTATTTTGAACTAACTGGACCTTGGCCCGGTGGGATCTGGACATCTGAGACCAGGCCTCACAGGCGTACGTAAGTCCGGCCCTGACTATCATTTTGTAAATTAACAACTTGTTAGTTGATAATTTACTACAACGATTCAGGAGCGGATACAGCTTCCCAAGAAGCTGATTTGCCCTACGCACGACCATTAGGACTTGATCCTTCCATACGAGCCGTTTGTCGTATAGAAGGCCCAGGTATTTGACATTCTTGGCCCACCTGAGCCTAGTTCCGTTCAGGGAGAGTTGAGGAGGGGCTGTGCGGGTACCTTTTTCAAAGATTATAGCCTGGGTCTTGGTTGGATTGACCTTAATCCTCCATCGATCAAACCAATCCGAGAGACGCCCAAGATGACTTTGAAGTCGGGCCGTGACATGATCAATCCTCGCAGCAGAGGCAGTGATTGCCGTGTCGTCAGCATACAATTGGAGGGTAGTGAAACGATCCCTAGGGATATCGGAAGAGAAGACGTTGAAAAGGTGCGCAGAGCCTTGAGGGACACCGACCCTTATCCTCTTGACCTCGGACAGGGACTGTTCAACACGGACTTGGAAAGTCCTATCAGATAGGAAGGATTGAACCAACGTGATAAGATGAGGAGGATAGCCGAAGCGGATAAGCTTTATCGAATGCCTTGGAAATATCGAGAAATACAGCATCAACCCGGAAGCCACGATTGAAATTGCTGGAAATAAACTGGACCAATTTAGCAGTGTGGTGAATGATGCCATGTTTTGGTTGAAAGCCGAACTGTTCATCAGGGATGACGTTGAGTTCGGTGCTTTTGTCTCTGATTTTCTCAAGGACAACCTTCTCCGCCACCTTACCCAACGTTGATATCAGGCTGATGGGACGGTAACTGTCGGCCTCGTGGGAAGGAGAGCCAGGCTTCCGAATCATCCTAATTTCCAAGAAACAGGGAAATAACTTAAGCGAAGAATACCATTTATAATGTTAGTAATCTCTGAAATTTGCTTAGCGGGTAACTCTTTCAGGGATTTGACAGAAATTTTGTCATGACCTGGGGCTTTTCTAACTGGACGAGACTGGATGATTGACTTGACTATTTGCGGAGTCGTGAAAGTCCGCACCGGAGGAAGTGGAATTTGGTTAAAGATACGAGTGGTTTCAGCCACCACCGCATCCCTGCCGAACATTTGGTGAGTTTGAGGATTAGGTTGAAACCTATCCTCGAGCATTTCTGCAAATAACCCCGCCTTCTCCTCAGGAGACGAGGCGGAGTCATTCACGTGACGAAGGGAGGGAATTTAACTTGGACCATCATTGGAAATGGCTCTCGCCATTCTCCAAACAGAGCAAATACGAGAACACATTTTTAGTCCTTTATCCAAGTAACTAACGGAAAACTATAACAAATAGATGCTTATACTGCACTCTGTCGGCGACTTACTAAGTGTATTCAAGCTGAGCGGCACAACACGGCTGGCACTTATTGCAGAAACGCAAAGTTAGCGTATAATTTTGTTAACTATTAGTTTTAAGAACTAATTTTCCTATTTATGTCTTTTATATATCTACGTCCTTTATAGGTAAATACTGCCATTATTCTGTTTTGAGTTAAATTTCTTGAAGATTGTGAAAATAATCATGGGTAGACCAACGAAACGTAATGCTCGCCAAAGAGAATATCGTTCTCAGGATACCAAAATTTTTCTTTTCTGCTTACTATTTCACCCCCAAAAGTAATCCCTTAAGTCAAAATTTAAGTTTCAAAACTACATGTTTCCAATTGGACCACAAATTCCTATATTTGTGCCAAATTTCAACTTTCTATGTCAAATAGTTTCGGGGAAAATCAAGTGTGACAGACGGACACGGAAGTGATCCCATAAGTGTTCCGTACGGAACACTAAAACGAATCATCCAAATCGATACATATTTGCTAGAGTTATCGGTGTTTTATTACAGAGATTTATGTTTTTCAGGTTTTTTTCGGAAACTATATAACCAATTTCAATAAAATTTATATGGGACCATATGTGTACTCTAGGATGGTCACAAGGTATAGGGGGAAAATTTGCCATTTGTCTAAAAAAATAAGATTTGCGTAGTTTTAGCTTAATTAGATAACGTTAACCGGTGCCTCATCGAGGTTGAAGCTGTAAAATTCGATTTTTTGCAAAAAAAGTCGTGGTTTTCCCTTACAAGATGAAAACCATTCGTCCTAGAAACCTGACTCTTGTTTAATTTCATAGGATGTTGTCTTAAAGTTTTACTCCTACTAACTTTTTTGTTAAAATTTTTATATTTGAAGATATTCATCATCCAAGACCGGACATGATTCGAATCCTCAAATTCGACCTTCGACCTGTTTAGAAAACGAAAGTGAAAAATGGCAACAAAGATACCTAACTTAAATACTTTGGACCATTTTTTGTTTTCTTTGTTTTATAAACAATTATACAAATACATTATTATACAATATATAATAAGACATAAAATTGTCATTTGTTTTAACTTTATAAATAATTTTACGAATTGGAAGGTAGTGGGTACCTACCTGATATTTAGGTTTGCTTTTGTTACAAGAAAGCTATTGCCAAGGACTCTTTTATCAGAGAATTCTACCTGGAGTGTCATAAACCACACCCCTTCTTTTTTGTTCCTTGTCTGGGATGCCCGAGAAGAAGTCAGAGAGTTTTAGTTTTCGTTTGCCTTTTAAGCAGTGAACATTTCAACAATGTTCGTTTAGTGACTTTTCTGTGAGGTTTGCGGGACAATGTCTTCTACAGCATCCATGAGCCATGCTTATTCGGGTTCGAGTTCAAGGCAGAAAGAAATGGTGTATTTAATCGGCCACATGTCTCATCAAATCAGTGGCCGTAAATTACCATCTAATTGTCAAGTTTTACGCTGTTTATTTTATAATATACGGCAAGTGGAACTAAACAGCAGAGAAGCTGCAGGACTTACAATACAGGAAGTTTTAATTTTTTGGAGAGAAAAGCTAAGATACCAACCAGACACCTGAAAGATTATATTGTAAAATTAGAAAAACTGTACGAAGAGTGGAGAAAACTGAAAAAAAAAACGCTAAAAAAAAATCTAAAAGTACAGCGCAAAATAAAAAAGTAGAAGCTTTCAAGTCATTCAAATCACAAACATTTGTTTATTTATAATCAATATTTATGTAAAAGCGTAGTTCAACCCCCCCAAACCCACTTTGGCCCCCAAACCCACTTTGGTCCCCAACCAAGACCTACAATTGTTAAAATCTTTTGTGAAATACGGACAAATTGATAAAGAACTTGCAGTCAAGGCACTGTCTAGAATGATAAATCATTTGTGGTATCTCAATTCGGAGCATTTTCATTTCTTGATGTAACTTTAGAAAAAAATATCAAAACAAGTAGGGCTGCAAAATGTCTAAAATTAATTTCCGCTGAAGAAAATATTTACGATGATAGGGATGTAAAAACAAGGCACAATCTCGAAGAACTGAATGATTTATTGGACAAAAAATTGATTATTTTGTTTCTCATAAACTCTAAATTTTTTCAAGAGATTTGATACAAATACTGATCCCGATGAATGGGGTAACCATTCATACTATTTAAAAGCTAATAAAATAGTAAACAGTTTTAAGGTTGTCAGTGACACAGCTAAAAGAGGTGTAAAATTAATTCAATACTTCAGTTTCTGTTTGATAAAAAATTAAGAACAACGGCAGTTTCTGTTACAAGTTGTATCTGAATGAAGGAATTTTTTTTTTTGATTCTTCAAAGGCCACCTTGATCTGATAATAAATTGTAAATGTAAATAATATTGCTTTCTTTTTAGTGTTCCGTACGGAACACTTCTAAGATGACTTTGGTGTCTGTCACACCCGATTTTCTTTGAAACTATTTGTCATAGGAAGGAAATTTGATAATAATATAGGAATTGATGGCCTCATCAGAGCCACGTAGTTTTAAAAGTTAAATTTTTGACTTAAGGGTTTAGTTTTGGGGGGTGAAATTGGAAATGAAAAAAATTTTTTTTACTAGGTCATCGAGTGTGGTGTCAAATGAAAGCTTGTGAAAACACGAGTAAAATATATATATATATATATATATATATAATGTAATACTTGCGCACACTTTTCTTTGTATTATTTTGAAAAAATCGCTGTCTACTCACCTTATCTCGAAAAGTAATAATCAAATTTGAAAAAATTCTGGAATATTCCCCACGTGTTTTAGATTGAACGCAAATTATCACCTTTAATAATTTATCTAATATATAAAAAAAAAACAAAAATTTCAAGGTCATCACTTTTCAATAAAGATTGGAAACAAACTTTGTTGAAAACTTATTTGGGGTGTGTTTTGTGAAGTCACTGATCATTTTATACCTCTGTAAAAAAAATTTTTTATTTTAAAAGCAATCAACGTACGGAACACTAATTGCGCAAGTTCAACTTGCACTTGACCGGTTATTTATAAGTAAACTTTAAATAATAAAATGCATTTGAACACTATTTCTTCTCATTTTTATACCTTTTTGCTTTTCTTTTCTCCTAAATCAGTTTTAACTAAACCTTTTTTTTTATATACATATTGAAAAAATAAAGTAAAATCTAGAGAGCCGATGTAATTGAATCTTGCAATGTTTGTAGACATTTTCATAAAAAATTAAAACTTCAGCCTTGATAAGGCACGGGTTAACGTTATCCAATTGAGCTGAAATTTTACCAATCTCATTTTTTAGTCAATTGACAACTTTTGGGAGGGTCCCCTCAAAAAAATTCGAACATTGATTCTTTTGTGACCACCTTAGGTACTCTCTCGAATAAAAATAAATAATCATCCAAATCGGT
Source organism: Pachyrhynchus sulphureomaculatus (assembly GCA_019049505.1). NCBI lineage: Eukaryota > Metazoa > Arthropoda > Insecta > Coleoptera > Curculionidae > Pachyrhynchus > Pachyrhynchus sulphureomaculatus. The sequence goes on along the minus strand of CM032453.1, from coordinate 63,099,430 downwards.
ACGTAGTAGCCAGAGGGAACATACATTAAAAAAAATACATACGAATTGAGAACTTCTTCCTTTTTGAACTCGGTTAAAAAGTGATGTTTTGTTATTCTTACATTGGTACCGGGATGGGATTTAAGTTGTTAATTTACAACAAAGGAATTTTGAGAAGAAAGTTGAATTGTATAAATTAGGTATTATATCCCCTTAAAACCCATTTATTGACTGTATTTTGTCTGTCATTACTTTACCAACAACAATTAGTTTACATCTAAGAATATCCTCCCTAATACTACGTTATGTGCTTTCGTCGTCCAACCCCCAAGTGGTGTAACAATCCCATAAACCGAATTTGTAACAATATTACCCGTAGTTCTGTACAATGTGTTAAACGTTTTTTATTATCCCTCGAGTTATCCCCCTAACGGTGTCTAAACCACCTTTGACTTCCCTAATAAAATACTCTTTAATTGGTACACATTTGGCTACAACTTCCGGTTTACGGTCTTCGAGAGAGGGTGAAACCCATTAAGGGAGGATGGATTGTTTGTTGTTGAGATCGGAGGATTAGAAGATTCAGTTATCAGTTTTTAAAAAATTCACTGGTTAGAAAACCACTTATATTCGGTGGTATATAATTTACTTGACGTTCTAGTGCAGGGGTCGGCAACCTTTTAACTAAGGGGTGCCAGTTTTCATCCATACATTTTGCGTGCCGACAGAGGTACTTACTACAACTAAAATTAACAGAAATTAACTTAAAATATTCCTTTTAGAAGGTTTAATTACAGAAAAATTTTAACATTTAACAAATAATTTTATTATACTAGTCCTAGGACCTAGTGTGAACCCTGTGTTTGAAGTTCTTTAGAGAGTTTTCTTATATCCGGTTATTTTCAGTGCCACCCATGCTTCCGAGTTGTCTGTTGTCAGCCTGCTTCGGTACGGGTTTAAAATCACTCTCATATGGGAAAAAAGTTTTTCACAGATATAGGATGATCCGAAAGCTGTAAGCATGGCAAACGCTACTTTCTTAAGACAAATAAATTTCTCTGGTAAACTCATCCAACAACTGAGTATCTCGTTTGAATGGTTCTGGTAGTCACCTTCTAATACCCTTCTTAATTCTACAAATTTCATGTTCCATAACCCGGAGCTTTTAAATTCAATGTATTGAAGATCAAAATCATTAATGTCCATCCATGAGAAAAGAGATATGTCAAAGCAACTGCTGGAAAAATCCATTAAATCTGGTTTGTTTAAAAAAGCGAACCTAGGACCATGTTTATCAAAATCCTGACCCCTCTCGATAAACTCCTCTTTTAAATTAGTCATATATTTAAGAATTTCGTCTATTAGTGCCCCATCGTCGACACTGGATATATAAGTTTTTAAATTTAGAAAATATTTATATGTGTTTGTAGTAATATCGCTGATAAATACATCTATTTTTAATTTGAATGATTTCCAGGATTCGTATAAATCCAGAACTGTTTTGCCTGAACCTTGTAACTTTAAGTTGAGTTCACTGAGATGATTTGTAATATCAGTAAGAAACATTAACATACAGATCCAGTTCTTATCTTCTAGTTCAGGATAAGCATCTACTTGATTTTTTTCCAACAAGAACGATTTAATTTCTCCCCAGACATTGCACAAATCTAGAGAGCACTTTACCACGGCTGAGCCAGCGCACATTATTGTGCAATGGTATATCTGAATATGCACTTTCTAATTCCTGCAGAAACGCCTTCAATTGTCTATGAATCAGTGAAGAACGACCGACAATGTAGTTAACTATTTTAACCACCCTATCCATCACGGATTTTAAACTTCCAGCGGAGATTTTAGCGCACAGACTCTGTTGGTGAATTATGCAATGAAAATTCAAAACTGATCTACCCATGCGTTCAATAAGAAGGAAAACAAATCCTTTATGTCTCCCAATCATAGCAGGAGCGCCATCTGTCGTTACGCAAAAAATTTTATTTAAATCAATGTGCCGCTTTTCAAAATGCTTAACAAATTCTGAAAATATATCATCTCTTGTAGTTCCCTGCAATGGGAGCAGACAAATCAGCTGTTCATACACACTGCCATCATCGAAGTATCGCGCAACGATTGCCAGACGGGCAATGTCATTAATATCGACACTTTCATCCAATGCTACACTAAATACAAAACTCCGTTTGATAGCGTCTCTCTGCTGTTTTTTGGACATTTTGTGTCATTTCGGTAATTCGTCTCTCGATGGTCCGCGCTGATGCCGGTATATCCCTAATCCTGGCCGATATTGTATCCTTATTGGGCAAGTCGTCGAATAAAATCTCGCCAGTACTCAAAAACGTTTGTTTCATAAATTCTCCGTCAGTGAACGGCCTACCCTTTTGTGCCAACGATTGTGCAATTTTGATACTCCATTCAGTTACCTGATTTTTTCCTTGGAAAACTTTGCTAAAAAATGTTGACTGTTTCTCGTATTGTTTACTTGCTTTTTTTTATTGCCTCCCTTTTATCAGCGTTATTTTTAAATGACGATTCATGTTTTATCTGGAAATGTCGTTGAACACTAGATGTCCGGAAAACTACGCTTTCGCGACATAGGACATAAATGGCCCGATCGTTTTGCTGTACAAAACCGTAATCTGTTGTACATGAAGTTTGAAATGATCGAACGTCTACTTTCTATCTCTTCGCGGCCATAACGCAACGTAATTTTAATTTTTAAACTTTTCGACGACTATTGACTGGAACGGATGTTACTTCTATACTAAATGATCCAAACGTGTAGCCGCTTGCTATATATAGAAAAATAATGTTTCCAGAAAATTCCAATAATTACGTTTATTAAAATTTCTTAGAACAAAAATTATTATCTACAACGCGCCCATTGCAATCAAAGGGCCGCCTAGAAATTAAATCTAACAAAAACTAAAGTTCGGCAATATAAAAAGAGTTGCGGCGCGCGTCGGAACGATTGAAGTCAAGTTAAATAAAAACCGCCTTATAGCCGCTCTGTTGATCTGAATTGAGGACGTTTATTTGTGTTTTTGCCTAGGTTTATATTTTGAGGCTTGCCGTCTTTAATACTTGCCGAAATTAAAGCCAAACCACTGCATTCAGTAAAATTATAAATTACAAAATATATATTTTGTAGTTTTTGGTAATAATACCTAGTGACCTAAATAATATATCGTTTTTGTTTGTATCATTAAAGTAACACTGTCTTCGATTATTTACTTAATTTCGATTACAGAATTAATGTGTAAACTTTGAATAGGTACGCGTGCCATTCAAAATTGCTTGGCGTGCCAGAGATGGCACGCGTGCCATAGGTTGCCGACCCCTGTTCTAGTGGTTGTATGCATCAAACGACGGTTTAAACTTCAAACACTTTTAACTAGTCACATGATTTATTTCCCTTCAATGAATTATTTATTATCTTTATGGTGATTAACTAGAAATTTAAATTTCGTGCATACGAGTTAATTCATTTCGGTCTATTCTCTAATTAGAAGAATTTATTACAACCAAATTTTAAGGTGTCCGGTAAGTATTAATTTTAAAATAAAAGCCGATCAAGCGCAAGTTGGACTTGCGCAGTTAGTGTTCCGTACCGTGATTACTTTCAAAATAATATAAAATTCTTACCTAGGCTGTTAATTAGGTCCCCGACATCTTAAGATTTCTTAGTCAATAATGTATAATAGTTATAGCATAGCTACCTAATAGCCAATAAATCAATCTCGAATCTAATAATAAAAGTAAATAAATATTTACTACATAAATATTTGTTTAATTATATTATATATATATATATATATATATATATATATATATATATATATATATATATATGTATGTATATATCAAGGATTTTCTACAGCTGACGCTGTCTTCCTTCTCTCAGCCTTTGATTCCATCCGTTTCTATCTTCCCAGTCTCCATCTGTTAGACCCCTGTCCTCCATAGCCTCGTCCACATCGTCTCTCCACGTCTTCTCCCTATAGGGCTCTACTCCGTTATTTTCTTTATCCACCTATGACCTTCGCTCCGTCTTATGTGTCCATACCATTTTAATCGTTTTTCTTCAATGGTGTTTATTGCGTTCTCTTCGATATTCATTCTGCTTCTTATTTCTTCATTTGTTATTCTCTCCATACGTGTCACTCTACAACATTTTCTCCAATACTCCATCTCTACCGCGTTAATTTTAGATTTATTTCTTTTGTTGTTCATCCATGTTTCTGACCCGTATGTCATTATGCTTTGTATTATTGATTTGTATATGCGTGTTTTGTTTCTCTTTGTAATGTGCTTGTCCCATAGGATCGAATTTAATTGTCTTATGCATGTCCGCGTTTGTCCTAATCTAGCTTTAATCTCTTCTTCTGATGTTGCGTTTCTCGAAATGATGGTTCCTAAATATTTAAACCTATCGGTTCCTTTGATTATTGTTTCGTCATCAACTTCTAGATTCTCCACGTTTCCCTCCTTTGTTGTTAGATATTCCGTTTTATCAAAGTTTATTGCTAATCCTGCTTTAGTGTATTCTTCTTTCAGTTTTCTTACCATATAACCGAGGTCTTCCTCATCTTGCGCTATGATTACTGGGTCGTCTGTGAAACTTAGAGTATATAAATAATCTTCTCGTATTGGGACTCCCATTCCATTACATTTTTGCTTCCATTTTTTTAATGTTTGTTCGAGGTATATTTTAAATAGTGTGGGGGATGTAGAGCATCCTTGTAATAGGCCTTTTGATGTTTGGAGTCTCTTCCCTATTTTATGTCCTATCCTTATGTTCACTGTGTTGTTTTCGTAAAGAGCTTTTACTGCGTATATTAGTTCTTTGTCACTGCCTATTTCTTTCATTGCGTTCCATAATCTTTGTCTTGGTACTGAGTCATAGGCCTTTCTTATGTCTATGAAGGCTAGATGAACTTCTCTATTCTTTGCCCGTTTTTTTTCCATTGTTTGTTTTATAGTGTATATGTGGTCTATACATGATTTTTCGGCTGTAAAGCCTGCTTGGTCTTCTCCAGTTCTTCCTTTTATATTTAATTAAAAATAAATAAAATAAAATTATATTTGGGTACCGCAGCGACACGCGACTTCTTGAAGTGCCATATCCGATACGGACATAGGCGACTCCCTCGCCTTTGCCTGTAATTAGTGCATTTATTAAAAACATTTATCATGTGTCAAGAGTCAAGAGACACAGTTTTTGTAGCTTTTTTTTATAGCAGATAAATTATCAAACTTGTGATCATTTTCGCTCAATTTACACTTTATGGAGAATATTCCAGAATATTTTGATCAGTACTTTTCGAGATAAGGGGGGACGGCGATTTTTAGCGGTTTGTTAAAAATGCTATAAAAAAAAATTTACGCGAGTATTATATCATATATATTTTTGAACTCATATTTTCACAAGCTTTCATTTGACACCACACTTGATGACCTGGTAGAAAAAAAAATTCACTTCCGATTTCACCCGCCAAAACTACCGTAATATTATAGAAAAAAAATATAAATTAAAAAAACCTTTATTCTATATTAAACAGGTCCCTTTGAAATAATTTGCCCAGCGCTGTGTTTCCCACCGAGTACAATTTACAGCGATTCAAGAACAACGTGAATCGCTTTTTCCGCACACATGCCGCTTCTGGAGGGCTTTAGGGACTTCCCTGCAGCACGTGTGCTAGGCCCATAAAAAAAAAAAAATTCTGCGATCGTTTCCATTTCTTGCCGGCTATTTTATTTTAGTTCCAAAGAGCTAAGCTTGTTACTGTAAACTTCAGTTTCGAGATAACCCCATTAGAAAAAAATCTGTTGGAATCAAATTAGTTCCACGTTCACTGTGTTGTTTTCGTAGAGAGCTTTTACTGCGTATATTAGTTCTTTGTCAATGCCTATTTCTTTTATTGCGTTCCATAATCTTTGTCTTGGTACTGAGTCATAGGCCTTTCTTATGTCTATGAAGGCTAGATGAACTTCTCTATTCTTTGCCCGTTTTTTTCCATTGTTTGTTTTATAGTGTATATGTGGTCTATACATGATTTTTCGGCTGTAAAGCCTGCTTGGTCTTCTCCAGTTCTTCCTTTTATATTTAATTAAAAATAAATGGCCTACTTATGTCATCTCTTTTGGAGATCAATTTATTCGTGGATATTTCTTGAATGGCTCGCAAAGAAGTGTTTGTAGTGTGTGATGTCACTCCAATTCTCGTACAACCCTTAAATTTTTATAAAACGGGCATGAAGAAGTTCTCAATCATTTCTATCTATTGCTTGCATCAACAGTTTTTGTCTTCCACGGAAGGACGGGTTAATTATTTAACGTGTCGGCATCGCGGCACAAGTCGTTGCTTTGGGAGAATGTAAAATAATGGAAATTCCATTTATTGGCGTAGCCATTGAAGTGAAAAGGTGCCTCATCGAGGAATAAGGAGTAAGTAGTATCAATTGACTCTAATTGTTGCACCAACGTTAATTTGTAGGAGCGCAAATATGAATTCTTACAAAAAAATGCATTTTTAACTAATTTCTGGCCACATTTAATGCACTTGCCCTTTGCAAATTGACTGATGGGGATTCTCATGAACTGATACTCGCGCACATCTTTGTATCGCCACTTGATGTCCTTGGATGCCTTACAGAAGGTTTATTAAAACTCTTCAGTTTTTCCAAACTTCGGCACCCATTTTTTAATCTATTGCACTCTGGGGTTTATTTATGGTGTAAATGATATTGAAGTCGAGATAATCGCCTCGCAATAGTGGCAATTGTGTAAAACTCTCGCACATAAATAGTACGCTTCGCTTTGGTGAAACGCTCCAAAGACTGAGGTTATATTCTGTGCCCCTACCTTGCTCCTCACACCATATGCTTTCGTGCAAAGAGTCAAACGAACTTAAAACTTATTTATGAGTCACCCTGCACGTATGTACTTGAATAAGATAATAAAATCACTACATTGGGATGTAGTGATGAAATTTTTGGCACAATGACATTATGCAACAGTTGTCACCATTACACCTAACACTTTATTTTTGCACATGATGCGCGTTTCGCTAGCCACATTAGCATTAACAGGAACGATGATTGTCTAAAGCTAATAGTAAAAACTAAACTATTTAATATCACAGGCGGAGTATTAATTCCTGTTGAGTGACCCGTATGGAGGACAAGGAATAGGTCCTCGATCCTGATTTAGAATATTTTTACGTTTTATAATTTTAATACTTTCTTATGCGTCTATTAATTTCCTATCACATACATTTGTATTAGCCTTAAATTGTCTCATATTACTGTATGATTATGTTCTAGAGAATGTTCGGCAAAATTTGATTTTTTTGATCTCAATATTATAAATGAACTAAATGTTCTTTAAACCTTGTTTAACTGGACCTTTATATTGGCCCAATATACTTCTTGTTACGATTATTACGACTTATCTCATAAATTCTACCTCTATCGATCTTCCTAAGATATTTTTTAAGTTGCCTGATACCTTTTAGACTAATGTGAAGCATACATTAATTATTAAGTCCTCATATATATATATATATATATATATATATATATATATATATATAGTAGAACCCCGATTAACAGAGTCGCGATTATCCGAGCTCCCGATTAACGGAACCAATCTAAGAACCTGATTATTCGAGGTATGCGTGTCTATGCTGCGTATTAACCGAGCTTCTAAAATATGTATGTATATATTTCCATTTAAAGTCGTCGGGGCCTTCGGGGACTCCCTCTGGTCCGTGTGAAGGGTTCCCCTATTTATGTTTTTGGACTCTTTCAGCATGTAAATTTGCGTGAATGCAGTGCGTTATAGCGTTTACTACGAAGAAGTACGAGTATACTCACATAATTTATTTCGTTGGGAGTTCTGGTAGTTAAGTGTAATTAATACGAACTGCTTTGTTTGAATTTCTGTTTGTCGTATTATAATGGAACGAAACAAGCGTAAAAGAATCGTCGTTCCTATTGAAGGAAAATTAAAAGCCATTGAAGCCAAAGAATTGAAGCAGGAGAGACAATTAAAGTTGTTGCACGAGATTATGGAGTAGGTGAGGTGTTTGTTGGAGATTGGAAAAGAAACCGCACAAAAAGAGAAGAGTGGTGTATAAATCAAGCCTCGTCGTCCTCGGGAAGAAAATCATTGAAAACCGGCGACTATGAAAAAGTTAACGAAGCTTTATTCATGTGGTTTAACCAACAGAGATCAAAAAGTGTGCCTCTGTCAGGTCCAATTTTACAACAGAAACCCATAATGATTAGTAGGCAAATCCCAGAGATAGATTAGTTTACCGCCAGTTCTGGATGGCTTGACCGCTGGAAAAAAAAAAACATCATAATAAAAAAACGGTACGGTGTACAACTGACTGTATGTGGTGAAAAATTTTCTGCTGATGTGTCATCAATTGAGAAGTTTAAGCAGAACTTTAAAAAGCAAATCGAAGATTGTGGATACACATGTGATCAAATTTACAACTGTGACGAAACTGGTCTGAATTATAAAATGCTTCCATCAAAAACATTGGCATCTCGATAGGAAAATTCTCTCCTGGGCACAAACGAAGTAAGGAAAGATTAACTATAATGGTATGTTCCAATGCATCTGGCAAGCACAAAGTCCCACCGATGGTGATTGGCAAGTCTGCACGTCCAAGAGCTTTAAAAGACATCTCACCCAAAGCCCTACCAGTCTATTACAAAGGTCAGAAGATCGCATGGATGGGTGCGACCTTATTTACTAACTGCTTTGTAGAAGAGTTCGTGCCATCTGTGACTAAATTTTTGAACAGAAACCGTCTTCCTATGGATAATGCCCCCTCTCACCCTGGAGAAGGACTTCATGTGGGCGAAATTGTTGTAAAATTTTTTCCTCCAAATGTAACCAGCATAATGTAACCAATGGATCAAGGCATCCTCGAAAACATTAAAAAAAATTATAGGCGTTTATATTTTGAACATCTGTTAGAATACACAGAAAAGGAAGATATTATCAATGGAATGAGAAAGGTTACACTGAAAAATGTTATTTACTGGGTAAGTCAAGCTTGGGATTCTGTGCGTACTACCACTATTCAAAAATCTTGGTCAAAAGTTATTGATTTTGAGGACTATAATGACAGTGAAGATGATACTCCATTAAATGAATTAGCTTTGAAATTGAGAAGCCATGTAGAAATATCCTGTTCAAATTTTGACAGTGAGATAGAAGAAAAAGAAAAAAGTTTATTTGAATTAATGCAAAAATTAAAATGTTGCGAAAATGTGACAAGAGTCGCCGTATCACGGCTCATCAGTTGGTCTAGGTTCAGCAAATACAAAGAACACAATTTCAGTCTTTATCCGGATACTAACGGAAAACCATGACAAAATAGATGCTTATACATACTGCACTCTGTCGGTGACTTATTTAAAATATTTCTGAACAAAGCGGCCAGACCACAGCTGACACTTAATTGCAGAAGCGCACCTTCTCGAGCTTCCCGCTCGAAGGCATAGATAGCATTATTGAAGCAACTAGAGGCCAATCGAAAGATCCGCACTTCAGGAGTTCCCACAGTGTTCTTTGTAAATACAAATTGCGGATGAGTAAAAAAGGTGGAATCACGAATATTTATCGAAAACTTATGGCTACTTATTAATTTGTTTGCTAAATTTTCGTCATAGTCAATGATTTTAATATGATACCTTTCACTTCTGAATATGACTTCATTCAACGGGTGTGACTAAATAATGAAACAAAAGTGTTATAATAATAACAGAACGACTAGAATTAGTGCACTTCCCAGAGTATATGCGTACTGAGTAGTTTCATACAATATGTCTATTTTCAGATATTGTTAGATCGGTTTATATTTTAAACAGAAAATACTGTTTCGTCTTCGAAGATTAATATATCTTGGTGTGATTGGTTTCACGCAGCTAATTTAATCAGATTTGTATTCAACTTTGTAGTTACACGCACAACTTTCAATGCTATTATATTGAATGTTGCTCGTCCAGAGAACTTTAAAATGAATTATCAAATACAGTCAGTTGTGCATGCAACTACTTAATTTTCTTTTTATTTTGAGGTACGCAGAGATAAAAAATAATTACTGTTACAACTAGCAACTGGAATTAATCGCATCGATAATCTTAATATTAACGTTTACATTATCAATAGCAATGTCGGATGAATTGCCATTCGTAAGTAAGTGGATGAAACACTATTCTGACTGATCTTACGGGTCCTCGAGTTTTGCGAAAAAACTCAACTATAAAAAAACATAAAATTTGGAAGCAGAGTGAATAATCCGCTAATGCCCAAAAAACACCGTTGGGGCCGAAGAAAATTTAGACCCCAGTTGAGACAACGTAATTTCTCAGTAAAACAGAGCAAATTGTATCTGACTTGAGAAACCCTGAAGTTTCAAAGCATACTTAACTTTTGACGGGGGTTGTTTAAGGCTACAGACCTATACAGGAATTATTACTAAGACTTAGCGCAAGGCAGCTCGATCGTTAGGGTTCTTAACAAAGTAATAAAAATGTGTTTCAACGACTAAAAATTGACAAAGTCCATATTTTAGCAGTGACCACTGTTCTCTCATCTGCCAATCCATCTCGGAACGCATTTCGCCGTATTATGGACAGATAAGATGACAGTGGTAACTGCTGAAATAAGGACTTTCTTCATTTTTAGTAGTTGAACTAGATTTTTATTACAATGTAATTTTTTGGACACCTTTTTCTACCAGTCATACCTAGTTTGACCACATCGCAAGACTTATCAAGCAGATCGTTAAACACGCACAGCATGTTTCTTAAAGCACTTTCCACTTTTGTGACCAACCTTCTCTCAAGTAGATTGTATACCTTTCGTGATTTCAAAATGAATATTTATTGTACGGCTTGCTAATGTCAGTTCTACAGATTCACTAAAAATATCTAAAAGTTGGACCTGATCTATTTTGGAATCTAGAGCTCCAAATTGTTCAGTTCACTTTTAGTTTTTTTTTCGTATTGCAATGTCAGAAAACAAAAAACGAAAATTTAATATAAAAATAAGAGAGCATTGGAGCGTTTCGAAAATTTAATAGTTTTTAGATTTTTTACAATTTTTAATTTGTTCGATCGACTTTATCGATGGCATTGTATATTTTAAAAAAAATCTGGTCTTGTACTTTTTACTATTAATTTTGCTCCCTTAATATTAGGTTCTTCTGTGTTTCCCATAGATACGTTAGTTACTCCATCGCTTAAGCTCGTTGGCATAAATGCACACTGCCGATAGGTACACAAGTCGCAAGCTGTTGCAAGTTTTACGTAAACTTTTGATAATTACCACAGTTTCCCAGCTCAGTTTTACGATTTTACTGGTTTCTCAGCCTTCGTGCGTTGCTAGAGTAATAATTCAAGAAGTTGGCTCTTACCAGTGCTATTTTTTATATAATCGAGAGCTTATAAGTTCAATGAGAACTATGACAAGTAATACAAACCTTCTATTCAAGTATAAAGTAAGAAAAATTATTTACAAGCGGCTAAGTGCAAGCCGGTGCTTTTAAAATAAAAATTTTTGTTACGAGGGTATAAAATGATTAGTGACTTCACGAAACACACCCCAAATGAGTTTTCAATAAAGTTTGTTTCCGATCTTTGTTAAAAATTGATGTACTTGAAAAACTTGTTTTTTATATACCATATAAATTATCAAAGGTAATGCACTCGTAATAATTTTCATTCAATCTAAACTTCATGGAGAATATCCTCGAATTTTTTCGAAATTTTCTAAGTAGGAGGGATAGGGTGGGGGACATAGATTTTTCGTGTTTTTTTTAAATAGTTTAAAGAAAAGTTTGCGCGAGTATTACATAATATATATTTTTAAACTCGTGTTTTCACAAGTCCACTCGACGACCTTGAATTTTTTTTCATTTGCAATTTCACCTCCCAAAACTAACCCTTTAAGTCAAAATTTAACTTTCAAAACTACATCGCTCTGATTGGGTCCTCAATTCCTATATTTGTCACAAATTTCAACTTATAGTCAACGAATAGTTTCGGAGAAAATCGGGTGTGACAGACAGACGGACAGACACTGAAGTGATCCCATAAGTGGAACACTAAAAAGTAGTAAGAGTTAATTATCCAGTACTTCCCTTGCAAGTTGTAAAATAAATGTAGAATTTGAGTTTCTCACACTAAAGAATAATCGATACTACCCGATATTTTAAGGGGTAAGGCCACTCCAGGTTCCAGGCTAATTTCGGGAATTCATTCAAGAATCTAATAAAAGCAGACGAAAATTTATTTGAAGTACTTCATTAAATAAATATTTATGTGTACAAAAATATATTTTTTTAAAATCTTTTTAATTCAAAATGGCCACTTCAAAATCCAAGACGACAAGGCACCTTTTATGCCAGGCGTGAAACGGGCGAAACGATTGCTTCCGTAGATATCAACTTAGAACAAGAAACCAACAAATTTTCATTAATATATGTCAATGGATAAACTACGGAAATTTGAAAATAACGTTTTTTTTTGAAAAAAAAATATTTATTTTTCACCCAAAAATTTCCTAAAAAATTGTTTATGAAAAAAGAAGTTTATAACTTCTCTCAAAATCCGTACGCTTTCCCTGTAATAACAGTGTATCTGAAAAGTTACTCTCAGAATTTCAAGCGAATCGATAAAGATTTGTGGCAGCTGTAGTTTCGCCCGATTTAAAAAATATAGTTTGAGAAAAACGCATTTGAAAATTTGAGTAACATTCTACAGTAAAAAATGCCATTGTACCTTTAATCGGCGATGCCTGCACCATACAATTGGCCTTTAAGGTAATATATTAGCCAAAAAAAAGTCAATTTTTGGAAAAATCTGACGTAAAGAAAGAAGTAATGTATTATGGTGGGACATTAATTACAAAGCCTTGAAAAACAAGTAAAAAGTGAAATATTATTAATCATTTTTACTACATACTAATTCTCTCAAATCCAACAATCCCGAAAATACACGGAGTAACTCCTCTGCTCCTTCCCATCTTTTTAACCCTTTACATGTTTGATTAAAAATAATAAAAAAGTAAAACAACTTTCCGATTAATAGACTCTATGACACCGGAAAGGGACGTATAATACAATATATAAGAAGCAACTCCTTTAACTTCTTTTCCATCCTCTTTAACGCTTCATGTATTTAACTAAGATTAGCTGAAAATAATGAAAAAATTACACAGTTTTCGGATTTTTTGACTCCAAGAAACCTGAAAAAGATTTAATGTTTTGACGCTAAATAATTGAAAATAATCGAAAACAACACATGTTTTAAATTCCTTGACTCTGTAACTCTGTAAATCTTATATAACATGATATATATGGCGCAACCAGTTTGGCTGCCTTCCCATTACCTTTACACCTTTGTATATTTGACCTTAACCAATTGAAAATAATGAAAAAATAACACATGTTTTGAATTTCTCAATTCTAATAACCCTGAAGAAGTCGTATATTACGATATATATAGAGCAACCCGTAGTACCCCCTTCCCTTTTATATGATTGAACATAAATAATGAAAGATGTAGCTCCATTCTCAGATTCTTCGATTCCAGAAACCCTGAAAAAGATCTATAACATGATATACATTTGGCAAACCCTCTAGCCCTCTCCTTTTTAACTTTTTATATATTTAATAATAAGTATTTAAAAATACAAGAAGCAAACAACAAAGCTCATTGGAGACAACTTTCGGAGGCTTACATCCGACTGGATGTAATAAGCTAATGATGATGATTTAAAAAATAATGTAGAAATAAAACATATTCTAGATTATTTAACTCCAGAAACTCTGAAAACGGCGTATCACACAACATATATGGAGCTCTTATTTCTACCCCTTTAATCGTTAATATGTTTAACTATAAAAATTTGAAAATCATGAAGAAGTTATATAATTTTCAGATTTCTCTACTTAAAGAACTCCGGAAAGTTGTTCTTAAAATCTTTTCATTGTCTTTATCAACAACCAGGAAAAATTCTCGTAATAATGTTCCAAACGTACAAAATTTAACTACTCCTCACCCCTTTCCCCTTAAGCTTTATTGCTCAGTAAAGATTCCCTCATCAAGTGTTATCTGTAAACCAAATTTGAAATTGATGTCCCATTTCGTTCGAGAAAAACAGACCGCTAGACTGACGGAAATGAGGACAATGTTGTTCGTGATCTAGGGACCCTGAAACGTGAAGAAATGTAAAACGCAATACTTCCCCTTAACAAAGAAAGTACAAATACGAGCATATATTGCGAACAAAAAAGAAATTCTTACACACCTCTTTTGTTACAGTTAAATCAAAACTCTAACTACACTAAAATTACCCAGAAAAACAAAAATATGACTGGCACTGAGTTACTTATTGGTGGTACATTCGCTTTTTTTTTGATTTTGGTTCGTATTTTCGTATCTGCTTTTAAAAGTGTATTATTTTGAGTATTTTGTTGCCGTAATTTGAGAAATCAGAATATTTCTATAGCAAAATGTTCCGATTATTTTACCTTGATGTTTTTCTTCTATTGTATTTTAAATATACCCGTAAAGTCTCAATTATCTATATGTTTATTTTTCCCAATTAGTTTATTTTGGATATCCCTAAATTTTAATTTTACATATTGTGGCGAAATTACCTGACCGAACAATACATATGACGTACTCAATCTCATTTATATTTTCCTTAAAACAGTAATGTTTTTTTTTTATGAAGAATAAATTTGAAAATTAAAAATGTAAGTTTTTTTTTGCCATTTTATATGGTACCAACATTTTTGCATTAGCACTGAAATATAGTCAAAGATGCCTTTATACAAGGTGTGCCGTAACTACATACTATTTATTAAAATAGTTGTAGTACAACAAATTGATAAACGAAAACATCCTCTGCAGTCTTCGGATAATTTTTTCTTAAAAATAATCTCATTTTAATGTGAATCGTTAATTTCCCGGCAGTCTTCTGGGCAAGCAGTAACATTATTGATTACTGCGATTTCTTGTCGAATATTTGCTTTTATTTAGTCTAGAGACCGAGGATTGTTACTATAAGATACAGTACTGAGTTTTGAGACTTCACGAGAAAAAATTGATAGGGATTATTGAAGGGTCGGGATTTTCACGAACTGAAACTCGAGCGCTTCCTACGTTTGTGTCGCTTCTTGGTGTCCTTGGTCCCTCCGCCCGAGGTTTACATTATGGCTGATCCAAAATTCTGTACTCATTTATTATTGTACATTATATACATTATCACTTGACTACTCGGGTTCTCTTTTACGATGTATAAATGGTGAACGCGATATCCACGCAGCGCAATAGTCACAAAATTATTGTTTTTGTAAAACTCTCGCATGTTTCACTCTCGTGAAACTCTTCATAATTACCCCTGCTGCCCTCTCTGTCTGTCAGTTAAAAAGTGCCCGCCATGATTAATTTTTGGTAGATATGATTCCAGTGATTCAACAAAAAATCGGTAGAGTATTGTAATCCTTTAAAAACAACCCTCCGAGAATATTGCTTTTACGTTTCAGGATCTCTAAACAATGAAACACCTATTAACCCTTTTCCGCCGGTCTACCTGCCAGCACGATAACTTTCAAACCAAATAAGATATCAATTTAGAAGTTCCCATATATCGTTAAATGTTCTTTTTAGAGTTCTTGTAGTTGAGGAATCTGAAAATTGTTATTTTTCCATGCTTTCCACTGCACCACTTGCAGAATACCTGGTGTTCTTTGACCAAACAAAGAGGCTTACAACATGTTTTTTAATCCTAGGAAATTCGGAAATTCATTGAACTATCTAAAAAAGTCAACAACCTTAATCGTGAAACTGGTCTTTATCTCTTACCAATCTGGGAACAGGTAATCCATGAAATCCCCACCCCCACCCCGATCCATTAACGCAAAGCTGTGTTCCAGCAAAATTAAATCAGTCTTGTGTTAAATTTTGAAGAAATCAATTCTTAGAACAAGCTCTGAAAAAACCGACAGGATGATCGGCGGAACGTTAGCACCACATTTTCAGTCAACACACACAGTCTACCACCTCTGAAAATCGGTTATGCCACTGTATATCTATATTTTGCATGAAAACTTCTTCTTCTTTCTTCTAGTCGGTCAAGTACGAACGTGTCCGCGATAATTCATTTTTGCTAAATGCGATTCTAGCGATTCAAAAAAAAAATCTTTAGAGGGAACCTCATCATCGCATTTTAGTAAAAGTATCAGTCAATTCCGGACTTTCGTCGGTACAAGGTAGTCTTTCTTTGTTCCCATCCAATGGGGCCTAAATGCCTCGACCTCTAGATATATTAAAAAGACGGTGTCGTTTATGAAGTAGTGGTAAATCGTTTTAACGAGACGAAAAATGGCGACGACTTGCCAAAAGGTGACTCGGTAGGTAAAGTCACTCCGAAAGTCGAAAAGCGAATCGTGTCTTTGTTTTCACGGGACCCGAAATTGACGCTGCGTCAAGGAGCGGCAAAATTAAATAAATCGGGTTTGAATGTGTCATATGAGACCATTCGACAACATCTTCGTGCTCATGATGTCAAATTTCAAAATCACGTCGCGAAGCGGATCGCTTGGGCCCACGATAAGGTACTAGAGTGGCCCTCACAATCGCTGGACGCGAATCTTATTAGTCCGATAAACAGAAAGCTTAGAGGAAAGACTCTGATGACTTTAAGTCAGTTGTCTCGCGAAATTTGAAAAATATACAAAGTATCTAGAAAATCTTGTCGAACTTACTAAGGTAATTACACCATTGTTAGCGCGCCAAAGAATATATTGATGGCAAAAATGTTTTCGAACAACATTTTTTTCGAGAATATGAGCGGTCACGTTCTTACTTGACAGACTGGATAATTTATATTATTATTAAAATTTCCAAGCCCGCACGACAAGACAACAAATACTGATTGCAGATCAAATAATGCACAACATTACGTTACAAAATTTCATTCTATTCATTTAAAATTAGTAAAAGCGATTAAGAAAATGATCACGTAAAAATAGTAAATTAAGGCGATCCCGCTTTGCGTTGGCCGGCTAATTATATCTCAACTCGACACTTGATGTATCCGGATATACCTTAATTACTCTTCCGCATACTATCACGTACAGTTTAAACTCCGATTAAAGTTTAACATCGGAAAAATGAGCAAAATGCTCATTTATTTTTGGTTCCATTAGAATTCCTTTCTGATATAATACCTTTTTGTATTTTTTATGTAAGGAAATTATATTTCTATGCATCTTCATCCTGGTTTTTTACAAGGTATTATAAAAATAGTATAGCATTCCATTCTTCTTCTTTTCAGCCTGTTCTGGATGTAGGCCTGTTCCAAATCTTTCCATCTTTCCCTGTCCAAAGCCGTTCTACTTCAATTTTTTCCTGCGATATTCTGATTGTCGTCTCGCCACCTTCTTTGAGGCCTTCCCACACTCCTCTTACTCTCCCTTGGACGCCATACTGTAAGCTTGTAGGCCCATCTGTCGTTGTTGTCTCTCGCTACGTGACCAGCTCATCTCCATTTTAGTTGAGCCGCTTTTTCCAGAGGATCCGTCAACCGTGTTTTTCTCCGAATTTTCTCATTTGGGATTCTATCTCTCAAACTTACTCCAAGCATAGCTCTCTCCATTGCATGCTGCGCCACTCGAAGTCTGTTCATCGATTTGCGTGGTAACGACATCATTTCAAGACCCTACGTGAGAACTGGCAGTAGACACGACTCGTACATTTTTGAGGTTTACAGGAATATCTCATGATCTGAAAATAAACCCGACTTTACCAAATGCTCCCCAACCAAGACCCACTCTTCGAGAAATTTCTGCTGTTTGGTTCTCCTTCTCTACTAGTATTTTTTGTCGGAGGTATATATGTTCTCTAATAGCGGATTTTCGATGGTAATCGTTATTTGCTCTGGGCTCATTACCTTTGACTTGCTCAGGTTCAGTTCCAGTCATACTCGTGACGATACATGCTGTAGGTCTTCGCACATAGTTGTTAATTCATTGGGTGTAGTACCGATAAGAACGATATCGTCCGTAAATCGTAGATAATTAAATCGTATTCCGTCTATCTTAATCCCCTTATTTTGCCAGTCTAAGATCTTAAAAACGTCCTCCAGTACCTGTGCGAACAGTATTTTTTTTGAGATCTTCATGTCTTCATTTACCAGTTTTTGGATGTACGCATTGTCATAGATATATTTCTTAAGAGTCAAGTATCCGGTGTCTGTTCTAGCATTATCTAGGACTCTTAAAACTACTCACATTTCTATAGAGTCGAAGGCTTTCTGGTAGTCTACGAAAGAGCATATTATATATGTATGGGGTAGAGTCACAAACATGAAAGCAGCACTTCGTTGGTGGCCGAATCATAAACTACCGCAAAAAGTTTGGAAATACCCGCTGCATTTCATTTACAATACGTTCCACAAGTGTGTTTGAATTACTTTGTTAATTAAAATTGGGAACAAATTTGTATTGGTTTTTTAGTTCATTTAGTACACGTCAATACATGTACTTAATATGCTGTCAGTTCCTTTTATTATTGATAAGATAAAATTACAGCTGAAATGTGGAAGTTTGGAGAACCAACGCTAGAAAAATGGATCTGTATTCTCTTTAATAAATGCCTACAGGAAGGAAAAATTCCGAAAAGCTGGTTAGATGCAGAAATCATCTTGCTATTTAAGAAAGGTGACTCAGCAAACATAGAAAACTACAGACCGATAAGTTTATTGTCCCACTTGTACAAACTATTTACAAAAATTATTACCAATCGACTAACATCAAAATTTGACACATACCAACCTGTGGAACAGGCTGGTTTCCGAAAGGACTTCAGCACAAGTGGCCATTTGCAAACCATAAGAACCCTTATAGAGAAAACAAATGAATATAAAGTACAATTACAGCTAGCCTTTATCGACTTCCAGAAAACCTTTGACACAGTCGAAATTGGATACATATTAGGGGCCATGGACCGAACACAAATTGACATTCGATATACTACACTCATCGAAAATATCTACAAAAACGCTTCTCTTCATATAAAAATAGATGAAGAGATGAAAAAAAATAACATTAAAGTTCAAAGAGGCATTCCTCAGGGAGACACTATATCACCCAAATTGACCTTTGGGAAGACCATGGGAAGACAAAGGAATCAGAATTGACGGAGTATATCTGAACCATTTCCAATTTGCAGATGACATTGTGTTGATATTAAGTGACTTGAACGAATTGGAATCAATGCTTCAACAACTGAGTTATGAGTCGAAACAGGTTGGCCTCAAAATGAATTACTCGAAAACAAAAATAATGAGCCTACAAGACCCACATATATCGATTGAGAACCAGGACATAGAGAATATTAGCGAATACAACTATTTGTGCCATTCAATCACTCTGGGGAAAGAGAATCAGTACAGGGAGGTTACCAAGCGAATAAAGCTCTCCTGGGCAGTATTTGGGAGACTCTCCTTTGTGCTGAGAGATAGCAGTATCCCGATTAATTTAAATAGGAAAGTTTTAGATGCCTGAATTCTACTGGTAACAACATACGGAATGCAAACAATGTGCAGAAGCACGCCAATAGACTGATAGTAATGCAGAGGACAATGGAAAGGTCAATGTTGGAGTTGTCTTTGAGTGACAGAAACCGAAATGAAGAGATCCGTCGAAGAACAAGGACTAGGGATGTTATAGAGAAGATGGCGAACTGAATTGGTAATGGACTGAACAGATGAAAGATGGCCACTGAAAATCATACAGTGGCGGCCTAGGGAGACAAAACGAAGTAGAGGTAGACTCCAATTGAGATGGATAGATCATATGATGAGAATAGCTGGTAGAGACTGGCACAAAAAAGCACAAGATAGGACAAAATGGAAAATATTAGGAAAGGCCTATGTCCACGAGTGGGCGAGTTAAAGGCTGAAGAAGAAGAAGAAGGTCGCTAAGATGTTGTAACTATTATACATTATTGACTAGGAAAAAAACCTGAATATACATACTGAATCTTAAGATATATACATGTGAGGGTCCTAATTAACTTAGCCTAAGTAAGGATTTTATTTTATTAGCAATCACCGTACGCAACACTAATTGCGCAAGACCGTTTTTTTTTGTTACAATCGGATGGCACCTCGTCGTTAGAAATAAATGATAATTCACATAGTATTACTACAAATAATACATTTACTGCAAGTCAATTGATCACTGTCAAACACCCAACCCGTCGTTTTCAAGCCAATAAATTTTCTTCCCCAAATTTCATTAAGCCTAAATGACTGTTTTAAATGGATTAAAATGGCGTTCACGGTATAACACGTATGGGGGCATAAAACTTTGATACGCTGTATAAATTCACCCTAGAATATGTTTTGATTTTATGATATATCATATTATTCATTAGGATGATTGAAATTTATTACATTGAGTTTAGTACAGTTTACTTCATAATATTTCTGATTTATAGGGAATTGTTCTAACAAAGTAACGTTCCTTGGGATATATCACCCATAAATTAGCTACTTTAGTTTCCTATCTTAGGAAAAATATCAACATAGGCAGGACTCTTGGAAATTTAAATAACATTTCAATTTGTTGCACGTCGCATAGCCCCACTTTTTTGTCTGAAAGACGAATTATGTAACGTAGTTAAGAGTGGGGTTTATTTGCGGCCTCAGTTCCCGCTTAATATGCGGGATAAACTAGTATATCTATCAAAGTTAGAATCAAAGAACAGTTAAGTTCCAAGAGCATTGAACATGGCAATAAGTCTGTTTTTGGACCCCTACTCTTCTTTCTTCACCTTCACTATGAACGTCGGAGTGCTCCAGAGCTTCATAATCGCTCCTACTCGCTTTCTCATTTACATTAATGACCTGCTGGAAAAGACCAGAAATCTAATCTGCAGCTTTGCAGATGACAGTACGCTTATCTCATGATTCACTTTGAACGTTCGAACATCAGCTACTAATGCAAGTATCCGCAGACAGCAGGAGGTCGTTCAACTTAACGAACACCTGGAAGAAATTCTATCTTGAAGTGACAGTAACCTAAGTAGAATTTAACGCTACAAAAACCATGGCGACAGTTTTTTCTAAAAAAGTTAACGTTGCTGAACTCGACAGAGTTATGCCAGAGCACTCCATTCCTCTAGCATCATCACTCAATTTGCTGGACATTAATTTGGGAGCAAAGGTGTCTTGGCATGAACATGTTGGAAGCATAGCAAAGAGCGCTTCTCAAAAGCTGTAAATATTATTTCGAACTAGAAAGCTTTACACTCCACAACTGTTAATTCTGTACAAAGCTCAAATTCTTCCAACGATGGAATACTGCTCCAATGTTTGGGGCTCTGCTCCCAAACATACACTGCATTTGTTGGTTTCGCCTGATTGGAGACCCGGAACTGGCCAGCAACCTTGAGTTGTTGGAACATCGAAGAACCGTTGGCGACCTGAGTCTATTCCACAAGTAACACGTAGGCTGAAGAGTTTTTGGTCTAGCTACTTTTTTTTTTTAAAAAAAAAAGAGGCGAACCTGTTATGGCACTGGAACTAAGCCAACAAGCCAGCATCTCTCTTTATTTATTTTTAAATATATACACATTTTTCTTTAAACCTAAACTAAACCTAAAGACACACACAACACCCAGCCGGGTCGGAATCGAACCGCTGACCTCTCGGACAATAGCAGGCAAGGCGAGTGTCTTACCCACTGCGCCAATCGGTCCGACGTCTAGCTACTTAAAACACATTTTTTTGTGCAAAATTTGACTTTAACACATCAATATAGTCTCTTTCGCCGATAACTTCTTCATTAGAGCCAGATCTCTTTCCCGCTAGAATTTTTTTGAGGTCTGCAAATAGATAATAGTCGCTGGGGGCCAAATCTAGAGAATATGGTGGATGAGGAAGCAATTCGAACTTAATTCATACAATTTTGCCACCGTAACCATTGACTTGTGACACGGTGCATTATCTTGATGAAAGAGCACTTTTTTCTTGTTCATTTGGGCCGTTTCTTTGCCATTTCTGCCTTCAAACTTTTTGTAATATTCGCTGTTGATGGTTTTTCTCTTCTCAGTATAGTCGATGGAAATTATTCCATGCGCATCCCAAAATACAGAAGTCAAAACCTTCCCAGCCCACTATTGTGTCTTTGGTCGCTTCGGGCGGATTTCACCGGCTGCTGTCCACTCAGCTGACTGCCAATTTTATTCCGGTGTGTAGTGCTGGATCATTGTTTCATCCATTGTCCCATATCGCATGAAAAAATCCTTTTTATTGCTCTTAAACAGATCCAAACAGCCCTCAGAACCATCAACACGTTGTTGTTTTTGGTCCACTGTGAGCAATCGCGGTACCCATTTCGAACAGAGTTTTCTCATGTCCAAATATTCATGCAAAATGTGATCAACACGTTCTTTTGATATCTTTAGGGTGTCAGCTATCTCACGCAATTTCTTTGCCAGTAAATGATGAGGGATCTAAGGGCAGAGTCTCCGTAACACTTATCAAGCCATTGCTTTGCTTAGACGATATTTTTTACTAGCAAAAAACAGTGTTTAATCAATACACGAAATTCTATTTTTTCAATTGTTTTGAAAGTATTAACAGTAGCGTCACTAAAACCACAGTACCTTGTAAACTAATCTTCGAAATGTCGTTTGAAGGTTGGTACTTCCTAAAAATCATATGAATTTTTTGAAAAGGGCGACATCTATGTTTCAGACCATAAACTTTTCAGGCTACGTGTTATTTTCACGGAAAGTGTTCGATGGATGGATGATTAATTCCTCCTAGAGCGGTGTTAGAAATACACGTCGCGCTAATACTTCACATCCGTATGAGGTTCAGCTTGTTACTCCTTGTACAACCCTTTTCAGGCAGTCTTTTATATGGAGAACCTCTTCCCTTTGGAATAAATTGCCCAGGACTGTGTTTCCGACCGAAAACAATTTACAGCGATTCAAAACCAACGTGAATCGCTTTTTCGACACACGTGTCGCTCCTGTAGTGTTGTAGGGATTTCCCTACAGCACGAGTGCTAGGCCTATAAAAAAAATAAATGAAGGCAAATGGGAGGTAATTAAGGAATAGTTTGAAATTGTACTCTCACCAGGTGTATGTAATTATTCTAATATCTTTTTATATTGCCTTTTTCGTACTATTCTCTTATCTAATGTTGCCGTCAGATGACTTGAACTGTTATTAAAAATATAAAATAGTGAACTCACGATATGTATAATATTTGTCTGATGTGAACACTCTTATATTTTGATTCCTGTAAATATTTCTTAAGATTTACAATTGCCATGTCTACTGCAAATTCTATAACAAGTACCTCTTTCAACTCGCATATAATGAACCCTGAAACTAAATATTTGAAAGGTCGACACGGAATAGTGGATCAAGTTTTACAACCCTTACGTTTCTCTCTTCACAGGAAAGCAAAATATCAGTGGGGTAGCATTCAATTGCGGCAGATTGAACAATAAAATTAAAACCCACTCTGTGTGGGGTGCGTTGAAACTCTGCGTCAGATTGTAAACAATCCGTTTCATTAAACTTCAAAAGGACTTAATCAAATCAATAATTTCTAATACATCGGGTATAGTGCCTATAAATAAGCCGATTCTTTGTAACGCAATTTTAATTTAAAAAATACGAACGTCTGTTACGTTTAAAAAATGAAACCTCGTAGGAATGGTACCGGAAAATACTGGGTGATCGAAGTAGTAACAAAAAAAATCATTATAAATATGATTAAAAAAAATAACAGAAAATGAGGAATCGGTATGAAATTATTAACATTAAGTCGGGATTTTGGAAACACGCTGCTGTCGTACAATAAAGCATATACATTGTGCAACTCATTTGATTACATTACTGAATAACTGGTCAAGTTCAATTAGTGTCCCAGATGAATTCTCAACTTTCCAAACCTTCACCATTGTGTCATGCCACATAATTTTTTTATACCAGAAAAATTATTGATCGTAATCCATTGTGATAATTTTCGTTCAATCTACACTTTATGGAGAATATTCCAGAATTTTTTCAAAATTTTTTTATCAGTACTTTTCGAGATAAGGGGGGGCGGCAATTTATACAAAGAAAATCGTCCGCAAGTATTACGTCATATATATTTTTGAACTCGTGTTTTCACAAGCTTTCTTTTCACACCCCACTCGATAACCTGGTAATTTTTTTTTCACTTCCGGTTTCACCCCCTATATACCAGATAAATTATCAATCGTAATGCACTCGTGATAATTTTCGGTCAATCTACTTTTTACACAAGTTGTTACATCATGTATATTTTTGAACTTATGTTTCAGAAGCTTTCATTTGACATCCCACTTTAGAAAAAAAAAATGTTCACTTCTCCCGACAAGCTAACACCTTAAGTAAAAATTTAACTTTCAAAACTACACGGCTGTGATTGGGCCAGCAATTCCTACATTTATGCCAAATTACAACTTTATATCATATTTCAAATAGTTTTGGAGAAAATACAGTATGACCGACGGACACCGACGTGATCCCATAAGTACGGAACACTATAAAGAAATGCAAATAAGTCATAAAGGCAATAACATTGGAGTTTCATGCGTCCTTATTTGAAGAGTTAAGGAGTTCGCATTCTTTGATCGCCTGACCAAAAACATTACAAATATGTCTTTAAGGTAGTTCACTCGTAAATCCACTTTTCTTAAGAATTTGATGAAATTGAAATATGATGTTAATCTAAATGTTTTTCATTTAATTAAAAAAATATATGTTTTTTTGACCGATTGTGAAGCGAGATATTCATAATTAATGTGCACATAATTCACATGCAATATTCCAATGAAGTATAAAAAAGACATAGCTCCGTGTATATCTTAAGAACTCTTACGAATTTTTTAAAAAACCAATATTTAGTAAAAAAAATTAGAAAAATTTTGAAATAAAAATATTTTTTTTATTGTTTTGTTAAAAAGATATAAATATTTAAAGTAGATATTTGTTTAAAAGAATAACCGCATAGTTAAGGACAAATATCACAATCTGACAACGCTGTATATCGTCATATTTTACGCTCCAACATTCAAACAGCATTTATGGTGGTTAACTTTTAAACAGAAATTCATTTGTAGGTTAAATAATTTAGCGAATAAATACAATATATTTATCAGCTTTATCTATAACCATCAAATAAAAATATTAAATGTATTAACTAAAAATTTGAATTTGTATCTTGATATTTATTATTTTTTTCTTTGGTATTTAAAAAATTTATATTTAACAAAAATACGTTTGTAGGTTCAATAATTTTTCAATATTTTAAGTTAATATTTTGTTTATCAACACTGTTACGTATCAGTTGATAACAATATTAAATATATACTAAAAAACGGTTTTGTAAATCTTCTCCGTAAAACTAAATAAATAATTAATGATGTGTGTGATAAATAAAGTATTATAAACTGTTTGTAAAGTAATTAATTATTTTATTTAGTACTCGCGTATCTTTGGTTACACGTGGTTTGCTATTGTCTTTTCGACTAGATAATAATTGCACTATTCCTGAAGAACCCAATTTATCATAAGAACTTTTTAGATCTTTCAAGGTTATGCATTCAGATGCAGTTCTTTTAATCGTAAAATCTGAAATAACACTTTTTAAAGGCATTCAAGATGGCAATATCAGTTTTTTCATGACGCACTCTTTATACGATACGTAATTTTTAATGACGACTTAAACGTTTCTCATGAGTTATCTTTTCTAGTGAAAGGACTTTTTTACGCAGACAACACTTTAATTTTTTCCTAACTCATCTAACTCAACGACCCGTCCACTACACAGGTTAGGCTCTTCAGTTTTTTTTTTTCGTGTTATTCGTTGCTGATATACTTTTTTTGCGTTTATTAATGAGCTTTTTCTGTGCAAATTTACCTTTATGCCACGAGTGATTATAATCAAATGACATTTTTTATTTAAATATATTTTTTTTTTATTTTCAATAATCAATATATAATAAAAGACTTTTTAGTCAATTTCCACTGGTTTATTTAAGTTGCGATGACGCGTTTCGCTGTCGATGCAGCTTCTTCAGATCTACATTTTACGCTGTCAAGTTAGGTTTAATATTCACAATTTTATATAATTTCTTAATTATAATATTACACCTAATTAAATTACATTGATAGTATTGGAAAACCCACACAGATTTGGAATTACGAGAATAAATTCAATAATGGTGAATTGCTTAAATCTACCTGGTCGTTGAGTAAAGTACCTGTAGTACTTAATCGATTTATTTGCACTGTCTGTAAAAGGTTTAGTTTTAAACCTTTTTGTTGGGTGTGTAAAATTTTGAAATTCTTGTTAAATGTGTGATTTTCTGTTAAAAGATGATTAGCATATGTTGAATTAGATTTTCCATGGATGAAACTTTTTTCCTGTTCTGTAATTCTTTGTGTAAATGTACGTCCAGTTTGTCCTATGTATGTTTTAGGCCATGAACCACATGTTAATTGATATACCCCTGATTTATTGTCTTTATTGATTTGTGGTTTGTAGTTTTTAAGATATTTCCCTATAGTATTGTTAGTCTTGTAAGCTATGTTGATATTTTTTTCATTTAAAAATTTCCCCAGTTTTTCCGTTGGTTTGCCGAAATAGGTTAAGCATTTAAATGTGGTATTTCTGTCCTTAAAACGTGGGTATATTTCTAAGATTGCCTTTTTTCTAAGTTTTTTCGTGACGATATTGACTAAAAAGAGTCTTTTGTTATATATTTATAATGAATTTCCATCAAGTAGAAGCTACAACCATCCAAAATTCAATAATCAATACGGTCTAAACAGTAAACATACACAAAGTATAATGAATAACCTATATGAACGTCATTCTATAGAGCGTTCGGTGTATGCATTGGCAGCGTTGCCACATTTATTTTCATTAAAAGTATGTGTCTGCATATGAAAGTTTCCATGTATCGAATACAGTCTCCGACAAAAATAAAATAGTCTGCCATTGAGTGTTTTAAACTTTTTGTGTTTATTATCGGACTATACTTTTGGCTCCGATTGTCACGAGTGAACTAGCTTAACAATAGATCAGAGGAGTCGGTGTCGATTTCGTCTTTTTAATAGGACAAAACAATGAATTACCTCTGGTAATAAGAGATAAACTGTCGTCAGAGAAAACCTCGGTGATGACGGTTACTGAGATAAAAAAGAAAAAATTACATCTAAATTAGACTATTTTGAACACGTTGTCAAAACAGCAGATAACTATGGAAGAAAAGTAATGGCACGATTAGTAGATGGAGACTTTGTGAAAGAACAGGTTGAGGGAGACTAAACATCCACCCATTTACATTAAAATGCGATCAGTCATTAATGTACTATCAAAACTGATTGATTGCATCGGTTATAACAAATCGGTCGGATTTATAATAATATCAGACTTCCAACGTTTAAAAAAAATTCCTCAGTTTACCAGTTATCGTAATATCTTTAAAAGTCTTAGCTAATGAAGTATATTGTTTTAGCTAAAGATAAGACAATAAACAATATAATATTTATCATTATCAGCTAAATATTTTCTAAATTAGTATTTTAACACGTTATACATATATACTCAGTTATTAAAATTAGCAAATATAAGTGACAACATCCCTAAGGTATCCAAAGCGATTTGTGCTACAAAATAGTTAGTAGCCATTCTGCGTTTTTGTGGTATTGCAATGGACGCAGGATAAAGTAACTTTTTGCACATCCTCAGGACACCGTAAACGTTGACCAGAGTTGTAATTTAGTCCAATGTCTTCTACCTGACCTCGCTCCACTCATTTGGCGTAGAGAACTCTTATTGTCTCATCCTGCAACAGTTGTATTTTGAATTTCTTTTCTTTCTTAATTACTTCCGTATACTTTAGATCGTCCTCTTTTACTTCGTTTTTTCCTTTTGACGCTTTATACCATGGAAACTGCAGTTTTGCTAACAATAACCTGTGGTCGGTTCCACATTCTGCACCTCTATGGTCCGTTACATCTGTGATTTTAATTGTGGTGTCGTTCTTAATTTATAACTATGTTGTTAGTAGTGTTGGTTAATATTTTTGTCTTACTTTTATTCATCTTAAGATCAATTGTCTTTGAGTGGTAATTTAACTCATTTATCATTTCTTGTAACTCATGTGGTTTACCACTGATGACTACAATATCGTCTGCGAACCTTCAATGAATCAAATACACACCATCTCTCTTTAGGCGCTTCTTTGTCCCATCTAGATGGCGAAATACATCTTCTAGAGCTGAAATAAATTAGAAGAGATTGTGTTTCTCTGTCTTACACCTTTTTCTATACGTATTTGTTCTCTACTAGGTTTCATGTACATCTTTGCATTTTCATATACGAGGCTGGTTTGAAAAGTCCGTGCAAAAATAAAAACTACTTATGTGTTTGGGGTAAACCTTTTTTATTTTTCGACATAGTCTCCTTTTAGGCTTATACACTTCGTCCAACGATGTTCTAGTTTGTTGATCCCTTCCGAATAATAGAATTTCTCCAAGTCTGCAAAATATCCATTAGTGTCTGCAATCACCTCCTCGTTTGAATAAAATCTTTGTCCCGCCAGCCATTTCTTCAAATTGGGGAACAAATAGTAGTCCCAGGGAGCCAAGTCTGGAAAATAGGGGGGATGTGAAACGAGTTGGAATCCTATTTCCATTAATTTTGCGACCACAACTGCTGAGGTGTGTGCTGGTGCGTTGTCGTGATGGAAAAGGACTTTCTTGTGGGCCAACCGCGGGCATTTTTCTTGCTGCTCGGTTTTCAAACGATCCAATAACGATGAATAATATTCACCTGTAATAGTTTTACCCTTTTCCAGATAGTCGATGAGGATTATCCCTTGCGAATCCCAAAAGACAGTCGCCATAACCTTTCCGGCCGAAGGAACGGTCTTCGCCTTTTTTGGTGCAGATTCCCCCTTGGTAACCCATTGTTTAGATTGTTGTTTGGTCTCAGGAGTATAGTAATGTATCCATGTTTCATCCACAGTGACGAAACGACGCTTAAAGTCCTCCGGGTTCTTCTGGAACAGCTGCAAACCATCCTTGCAATACTTCACACGATTCCGTTTTTGGTCAAGCGTGAGCAATCGCGGCACCCATCTTGCGGATAGCTTTCTCATGTCCAAATGTTTATGCAAAATATTATGTACCCGTTCAGTCGAGATGCCCACAGCACTAGCAATCTCACGCACCTTAACTCTTCTGTCATCCATCACCATATCATGGATTTGATCAATGATTTCTGGAGTCGTAACCTCCACAGGCCGTCCAGAACGTTCAGCGTCATTTGTGCCCACATGGCCAGTCCGAAAATTTTGAAACCACTTATAAACTGTTCTAATCGAAGGTGCAGAGTAACCATAATGTTTATCAAGCTTCTCTTTAGTCTCCTGAGGCGTTTTGCCTTTCATTAAGTAATGTTTAATCACCACACGAAATTCTTTTTCGTCCATTTCTTGAAAATCACTCGACTTCCTTGATTCACACGAATGCCAAACACAAAGAAATAGACCAATATGGCTGAAACTTGGTGTGCGTTCATTCAAGAGATGCTACTAACTAAACATGACCTCGATACGCGCCGGTGGTGCCATCTCTCGGACTTTACACGGACTTTTCAAACCAGCCTCGTATATCTTTAATTAGGGTAATATATATTATAAACAGAACTGACTATGTGTGTATAAGTTCAAGCTTCCATAAGTTTCAAACTTGTATGATTGTTTCGTAGCTAAATGTACATTAACTATTGAAAGAGGTTATGATCAGTACAAATCAAAAGCTAAATGACTTTAAGATCATTTAGACAGTTTGTTTTCTAAAACTAAACAATTTAGGTTAACTGGATAATAAAAAACTTATATTGAACGCTAAACTTCGATGAAAAACTGCTATGAATCTATCACCATTAAAAAAGTGCATTTTTATTTTTTAATGCTCTAACGGTATTTATGAACCAGCCTCTTCCGTTAGGTTAAAATCAATAGGATATGCTTAGAAATTTGCAGAATGCCATTAATGCAGCTTATAGTGAGTTAACGCGGCATCAGATCAAGAAAATTATAGCTCTAGAGATTGTAATTAATTCAATAGTTTTTTAAACAATTTCCCAATTAATAAAGATGAATTACCGTTATGTCTAGAAGTAGACAACTTTCAACCAGCTTTACGTTCTATGAAAAGTAGATTAAAATCCCACTTTTTGTGAATGAATTTCTTTAAAAATGTTTAGGGCAAATTTCTGGAACTTCTAAGTTCTTTAACCACGTTTGGGAATGTCAAGACTTTTTGGTTTATAAGCACCGTTTTTTAAAAACATTTTGTTACCTAAAATGCTTTATTTTTTATGTACAGGTGTTATTTAAACAATATAATCAGTTATGAATATATTAACATAAGTGGTCTGTATAATCCTGGCTGCTGTAGCTGTTAATCTGAATAGAAGAATAAAGTTACGTAATCAAAATAACTTGAAGACAGATGCAATCTGAACTCTTTTATAGATTAATTACTATCTAATATGTAAAAAAAATGTTTAAGAATTTACTTTATAGTTCTCTCACAAGCACGCCCTCCTAACATAAATACTGGTTTGACTTGATCACACTAAGGCTATCTCCATTCAAACACTACAACTCAATATTTTGTTAATTGATTAATAAACAAGAAATAGACAATTCAGTTGCAAAGTGAAGCTATTTTCCACCACTTTTATGTATTGAAGCACCATTCCTACAGAAGCAAATTCACCACTTGATGCGATGCTATCAACAACATTCTATACCCAAGGGGGAAATAAACCATGTTATTATTGAAATAGTGTGAAAAGCGCGATGACAGATAGAAAAGAGTGAAGTAAATTGTAATCCTGTCTTTTATGCAAGAAGTTACTTTACTCTACTTCTGTGCAACAACGCTAAGAATACCGAATGACCACAAACTTCTAGTAGACCTTACTAATTTTAATAGCTATTTATATACTCGTATTCTTATATATAATCCTTTTTAAATATAAATTTACAAAGTATTCAGTTACTTAGAAATATAATCTATAATATATATAAAATGCAACGTCTCTCTGTCTGTCTGTCCGTTAGAGCGCTTATCACTCGAAAACCACTTATCCGATTTACGTGCTTCTTTTTTTAAAACATACATATGTTCTCTTTCCGGGTTATAGGATATATTTTATTATGTTAGGTAACATAAGGAATAAGCAGTGACGACAATAGTGAATCAAATCGGAAAAAAGGTTGCCGCTAGCGCGGCAATATAAAATTGACTTTCTTCTCTCTTAGTGAAAACTATGCACTTCATTATTTTAAACTTTTAATGATAGTTTAAAAGCCGATAAACCTAAGAATTTTTTAAATTTTGGAAGTTTGACAATACTGTATATTTGATTTGATTTGTTAGCAGTCGCTTCAATTTTTAGAAGATGTTAGATGTGTACTGAGTTTCAAATTCGAAAAAAATTCGTCTGATACTACACAACGTTAAGAGAGGGCGCTGTGAGGCACAACACGTGCAGGAAATGGTACCAGTGATTTCAAGGCGGTAAATGTGAAGGTGATGTGCCTGAACAAAATCTGAATATACATGACGAAAACGAGATTTTTTCTTTACATTTAAATGGGACGTTCTATCTTAGACCCGGACATGAGCCCTTTTAATTACTTTTTCGGTTATTGCAACATCATCTCGCCGATTCCCATTTCACTTCACTGGAGTGCGTCAAAAAGACCATTAGCTTTTCAACGGGGGAATCCGCCACCTGCCTGAAAAGGCGATTAAATGGTGGAGACTAGTGACGAATATTGTTCTTCATTGAGTTGTATTCTGTTCGTAAATAAATAAGCCTTTTTGTTAACGCAAGAAAAGATATAGCATAGTAAGAATTATTTTGTACAGTAAATAATAATAAGTGTTAATTACTTAATGGTGATATATTAATCACAAATTAAAGTTGTTTTTATTGGAACTAATGAAAAAGTAACAATTTTTAGATTCCTTGATTCCAGTAACTCGGAAAAGACTTTATAACATATATTCGAAGCTACCTCTCCTACTCCTGTAACCTATTTTATGTGAATCAGTTTTTTTATCGGTCACCTCCTCACCTGTTTAGGGATTACCCGTTTTGAATGGAAATCAACGAGGATGTCGTCATATTCGTCAACATTGTCCAAGTGCCAAAACATACATTTGTATTTCCAGCACGTTTTAGACAATATATTAGCGCTACCAGGATCTTTATTTCTACATCAACTACTACCTTTATATGTAGCCAATACCGTATGCCGCCATGATACCGCGGAGTTAGACTCGCCACATAGTAGATTAAAGTATAGATAATTATGCTTAAAGTTCGTTTATTATCAACCAAAAATCAAACTAAAATCTTATAATATTATTGAAACTGTAAAAAATGTATAGAGCCTCTCTCCTTTTACTCCCTCCTCTCAGAAACTGTAAGTTCCTTTCTTACTACCATTATTATTATTTTTAAAAAAAATTTGAAACCAATTTCTCATTTCGTTTGAAAGTAATGGTGTCGCTAGACAGACTGGCAGAAATTTTTTTGAGATCGTGAAGAAATGCATAAATTTGGAACAGGTAATTTTTGAGAGTTCCATAAAATAAATTTTAGGTAGATTACGTTCTCTAAATCTACAACTTTAATAAGTTAAACCATAAGTTAAACCTAATTCGCACGAAATACTTTGCTTTAATTAACATGCACTTGTTATTATTATCGAATACTAATGTTTGAGATTTTGTACTCGCTTTCACAATGATTTATTTGAGAAAAACTTGAGTTAATTTGTGCAAGTTTAACGTTTTTGTTCTGATAGATATTGCATGGACGGTTACGTTTTAATCTTCAGAGAATAGAAAGCTAGAGAGCATGTTTTCGAAGTTGAGATTTCTTAGTAGATAAACAAACCTAACCTAAATACAGGTCATCGTTGGGAATGTGTTTAGACAATAGTTATCGGTAACTTTTGCTTACCTCGCTAAGGGAAGTATTTGTAACCAAAAAAAAAAGTATTTATTGGCAATTAAACTGTCTGTCTGTTCAATATCTATTCAATAAAACAGTTCAGAACAGTTTCAGAAAGACGAAAAATAAGTTTAAATTTCGGTCGTTCATTGTCGAGCTAACTTCCAAAGGAAATGAGATATCTATTTCAAATTTGATACATATACTTAAGGACTATATAATTTTTAAACAATAATGCTTCAATCCTAGGAGGTAAAAGAAAATAAATTCTAAGCTTCAATAGTATTTTATATATTCCTCCATCTGCAATTTCAGAGATTACCAGTTGAGTCTTGCAGTAGAGCAAGCAGCTTCTTGAACCCTAAAAAATAAGTATTTAGATTTTTTGCGTTTTATATTTTAACTAGAAGAATATTTTGCTGGTTTATTATTTGCTAAAAAAGGGGAAGAAAATCATTTTTAAAATAATTTATTGTTACCTTTATCCTTCAAGTTATAGATGCATTTTACTGTACAAACGTAAATAACAACAATAATATGTCATGTTTACATTTATCTATATTTTCTACAACCGAAAAAGGCTGGCTGTTCAAGGCTATCATCTCTCCTATTGTCTTGTGCTTAAGTTTTGCTTTAGGATCATTTATATTCCACTGTTGGGTTGCCCCAAAATATTCTGTAATATTAACTTATTTTAAATTCCCAGAGGTGATTAGTGATTCTGCTTCGACCTTATTTTCATTGACCAAATTAGTGGGGTGTTTTTTTTTCTTAAATCCTTTCATAAACCGCATAATGCTTTTGATTCATCTTCCTGATCAAGTAAAAAGTAGTTCCAGACTTTGTTCATTTTTTAAAACCCAACAATCGTTAAAAAGAGCTTCTACTGCAGAAAATATCAGAATAAGATTTCTATTTCACTGGGGGATTCTTCCTATTACCGCTAAATACAGAGTTTCATACAAAACAACTAGACGCATAATGCCTAAACGCTAATTCATGGCATTCATGACATACATCTGGGTGCTGCAAAAAGTATGTACAGTGAAATCTCCCTTGGGCGAACACCAACGGGACCGACCGATACTTATGTATGTACATATTTTTAAAATAACCAAAAAACTTAAAACTTAAGGAAAAAACAAAGATTTGTTACCTTTAGATACATATAAAATAAGAAAGGATAGAGTTATACATATGAAATAAGGGGCCACTTTAATGACGCAAAATTCATATATTGTTGTTTGTTTCCTCTTTTCCTTTAAAATGGCGTAAACAAATCGTATTTCTAATTTGGAAAGAAGCTCTAAAGACTGTAGATCTCGGTGATCTTCGGCAAAACTTTTAAGCTGCTTGATTAGGGTAATAGCTTCACCATAATTTGGGAAAGCATATGTTGGTACTGGAACCTCATCGACATCAGAATCTTCGGAAAGTCCTTGTATTTCAACTGGATTTTCAATTTCTTGTTCTGAATCTGGATTTTTACCATACAAATTTTCATCTATGTTCAAAAAATCATTAAGGTTTTCATTATTAGTCAACTCCAACAAATTCTTACTTTTGAGGATATCTGCAAGTACGTTAAGTGGTCATCTTCTGGATCAGATGTAACGGCCTCAGTTAACTGGTCTTCACTTTGCAGGTTTTCATGCTTAAATCCCGCTTTACGGTAGCAGTTTTTAACTGTTTCCTTGGTTACTTGTTTCCAAGCGGTTTTAGCAAAATAAAGTGCATCCAATGGCGTAATATTCTTAATTAACTCAGAAGCTGTACCAGCAGTTTAATGATTACTATCAGGTGTTTTAGTATTAGACTTCGGTAATGAATTTTAAAATTTTTTATAATTCCCTGGTCAAGTGGTCGACAAGCTGATGTACAGTTAGGGGGCAGAAACAAGATTTTTATATTTTTTAAGCGGTTGTCTTTTGGATGAGATCCTGCATTGTCTAAAAATAACAATATGTTTCTTTTTTCTTTTGTCATTTTCCAATCAAGATCTTGCAACCACTTTGTCATAATTTCTCCTGTCATCCAAGCTTTCTTATTATATTTCCAAGTTACAGGCAGGTTGTTTATGTTAATATTTTTAAATGCTCTAGGTTTAGCTGCCTTACCAATGACTAAGAGTTTTTTTTTCTCCCGCCATATTTGCACAATGCAAAATTGTAAACCTCTTTGGGATATTTACCACCAACACATTTTTCTTTTTTTAATGTTAGCGTTTTGTTGGATAGAGCCCTAAAATACAGACCTGTCTCATCGGCTTTATAGATGTCTCGGTGAATATCCATTAATTGAAGAAGAGCATTTTCCCCAGAATGATGAAACATTTTCGGCAATAACCGAAGCTCCTTCTCCTGAAATCGCTTTAAAACTTATGTTGTGGCGGATACTAAATTTATTAAGCCAACCAGAAGAAGCACTGAATGTAAAATGTCCCAGAGACTCGGCTATTTGCATCGTATTAGCGGACCTGAAAAAAACATTAACAATAAGTTTTTTGCATTTTTGTCACGACAAGCTTACTGATACTCTCACCCCTTTTATCCATTCTTTGGATTGATATGAAAAGAAAATCAACGCACTAATTCCAGAAAAATACACCTAAAAAAAAATAAATAAATGTTCTTTATGTTTAATTATATCAGCAACTTGTATTTTTCCGATAATAAAACGCATGGATAAGTCCCTTACACTTAACTTTTCCTTATTGTCAATTTTTTGTTTAAGCGTGAAAGAGGTGTTTTTTTTAAAAATAAAAATATTACGGTGTTTCAAACTTTAGTATGCAATTTTCGACCAAAAAATTTATGTTTAATTATTTTTTAAACAAATTGTTTATTAGAAAAATCAAAAAAAAAAACCTTTCGACATTTTGTAGAAAAAGATTGGTAAAAAAAAAGCTAAAAAATATTAAAAATTGACTGAGTAATATTGTAGTGTCTGAAAACAGGTAGCGGTCCCATTCCGACGCCAGGCCACATCTAATGCTATAACTTTGTAATGGAATGGAATTTTCTTAATTTTTTTTTTTTTGAATAATTCTTAGAAGTATAGAGAATAAAAATCCGTAAAAAAATCGAATTTTTGAAAATTCGGAGTGTATATAACCCAATAATACCAGATCATAAAATATTACGTATAATGTTGATAGAAAATGTTAATAAATCATAAAAGAACAAGCTTAATATAACATTGCCAGATCCTACTCCGCCGGGTACCAGGTTTCGCTGGATCATAAAAGGTACTACCCGTTACATCTCTAGTTATGTTATAATGAAAAACCTTAGTTGTACCAAATAGATCACAGTATTAAAAAAATTTCAAAAGAATCCTCTTAAACCTCTTTGCCTCACAAAATGCTGTTTGATGCTATTTGTATATGTATGTATCTATTTTCACCACGATATGATAAATATTAACTATAAATGCAAAATTAATTTATCATCAGTTTTGATCATAGGATTGAGCCTAGTTAAAACCACCTGGGGATTTCCTGGTAATGGATGTTATATATTTGGTTAAAAATGTTCCATGTTTGTCAAGTTAGAACAAAAACGTGTTATATCATCTTTTATTACGCTTTAATCACTTTGGTCACGGATGGCAATGTTTTATGGCAACATTATCAAATATAATTGCAAAAATATTAATATTATTCAAGTAATTACATGGTTAGTAAGTCAAATTTACGTTATGCCATTTTTTATGTTCTTCACCGAAGGAGGTATTTTAATCGCAAAAAATTACTCTATGAGATTTTTGTACTACGTTTTTGGTGTCTGTGGAATACGAAAAGCATACAGGGGGTCTCATAAATAAGTTCCAAAGACATTATATGTAGACTAACTATCTCATGCATAAAATCGCTTCTCATCACATCGATCATATATTTAAAATTTCAGTGAGGGCAGTAAGGACAAGGAGAAACCAGTGGCTAAAATTGCAAACAGTTATCTTAGTCCGACACCGCTAAGATACCCGAATCGTCGTATAGCAAAGCCTGCCTTCCATGTTTACCGATGTTATACTTATTAATTTTAATAGCCGATTATATGTAGTTATATATAGTCAGTCACTTATTAAAAATGATATTTTTCCAAAACTGAACATTGATTCTCACTTCTGACGATTTTCACAAATGATGTGAAAACAAAAACTATAAATAATAGTTATTGGAGGCAAAAAACCCAAAGGAAATAAACATGGAAAATAATAAATCTCTAATGTACTGGTCATTAAGAAAATCTTTCCATTTTTCATGGAAGTAAAAAATAACTTATGTGAAGGCACAACATATGTTTTTAAACACTTTTTTCCTCGTCTAGTGTTTCGTTGAGCCATCTTTCGCCTTTATCACCCAAAATTTTTAGTGACTTTATCACTGATCTCTTAATTCCACACGTTATCAATTATTTCCCTTAGTTCATTTAGCGCTTTTAGGCTTAGCTGCATTAATTATTTTCATCAGAATCATCTACATGTTCTCCATTGAGTTTAAATCGGGGCTGGTTCCTGGCCATAGCAAGGTTGAGATCCCATTTTCCGTTAAAAACAGCCTTACCTGTCTAAAAATACAACAATACAGAAAATAAAAAATGCAACTCTTTGTGGTGGTAAAATTTTTTCAATCGATAAATATGAATACTTACATATTTGGCTCTGTGGCATGGAGCAGAATCGACATGAAAAACGAAGTCTTCACACTGTAAAAGATGGTTTCTCTTTGAGGAAATCCAAAATTTGTATATACGAGGCATGTTTTTTAAGTAAGTACCGTTTTGCGATTCCGCCGCCGCAGCGATACGGTCGGCGTTCCGCGCATGCGCGCTGGTAACCTACATCTCATGTCTACGCACTGACGCCATTACAGTCTGATTCTTCATTGTATACGTTGTTTACTGAGTGTTTAAGATGCCTCCGACAATCGTGAGTCCCGCCGATTGTGAAGTACGGGCTGTTTATACGATTTCTTAGTGCTAAAGGCGTAAAACCGATCGATATTCATCGTGAGATCTGTGAAGTTTACGGACAAAACATTATGAGTGATGGAATGGTAAGGAAATGGGTGAGAGCATTTAAAGATGGCCGCACAAATGTGCATGATGAAGAACGGAGTGGGCGTCCTTCGGTCATTAATGAAGATTTGGTGCAGAAAGTGGACGAAAAGGTGAGAGAAAACAGACGCTTTACAATTTCATCATTGTGCGACTGCTTTCCTCAATATTCTCGTAGTGTTTTGTATCGCATTGTGACCGAGAACTTGAATTACCGGAAATTGTGTTCACGTTGGGTTCCAAAAATGTTGACGGATTTGCACAAAACCCAACGTTTAGGCAGTGCCACAATGAAGGTGAACATTTTTTAGACCAAATTGTTACTGGTGACGAAACATGGGTGGCCTACGTCACACCAGAATCGAAACAACAATCCATGGAATGGCGACATTCATCATCACCCAAAAAAGTGAAGTTTAAGCAAACAATTTCTGCCTGCAAAATCATGTGCACAGTTTTTTGGGACAGAAAAGGAGTATTGCTAGTGGAGTTTCTGCCTCGTAATGAGACAATCAATGCAGCGTCTTATTGTGAGACATTGAACAATCTGCGTCGTGCAATCCAGAACAAAAGACGTGGCAAGTTGAGTAAGGGTATCGTTTTGCTGCATGACAATGCCCGTCCACATGTGGCTAATCGGACCAAAGATCTCGTCAAATCTTTTAAATGGGAAACTCTAGATCATCCTCCATACAGCCCTGATCTGGCGCCCAGCGACTACCATTTGTTCCTGCACTTGAAGAAGCACCTGGGTGGTCAGCGTCTTCAAGACGATAACGAAGTCAAAACATTTGTGATACAGTGGTTAACAAGTCAGGCGGCAGAATTTTATGAGGAGGGTATTCAAAAACTGGTGCCACGTTATAACAAGTGCCTCAATATTCACGGAAATTATGTAGAAAAGTAGATTAAGGTACAGGCTTTCATGTAAAAATAAAATTATAGCGATATCTTTGCACGTCTTTTTTTAATTCCAAAACGGTACTTACTTAAAAAAACATGCCTCGTATTTTTCTGCATTAAGAGTGCGATCTCCAAAATTTGTATATATTTTTCTGCATTAACAGTGCGATCTCCAAAATTTATTTGGCAGATCCTAAAGTAGGAAAAACATCCCCAGATCATTACATTTACCGCATATTTCACTGTTTTTAATGTAAAGGATTCGTGAAATCTTCAATGTGCACGACGTCTTACATAGGGAGCACCATCAGAACTAAAAATGTAAGTTTGCTTTCATCTGAAAACACATCTTTTCTCCAGTCTTCTCATGTCCACGTTTAATATTCTTTTGCCCATTTGAGGCGTGATTCCTTCATTTTTTTATTGATTTTTTGGCTGATTTTTTGCTTATAAACCTTTTACCCTTAACCATCTGCCGACAGTTTCTCGACATATATTAGCTAAATATCTATCTGCTAGTTCCCTTGACAATCACATCATCAAGCGGTCTAATCGCTTATGTGTCTTTCTTTTCCACCCAGTACCTTTCTTCAGCTGTGTACTGCCCAGTGGATGGGTGGCACTTCAGCAAATGTTACAATTTTAAATGCATGATAGCAGCAGAAGTTTTAAGAATCTAGTTCGATTTTGATAGAAAACTTCCACAGATTAGGGAGCTTATAGGTATCATTTTTCTGCATTTCTCCTGTGTCGATTAAATAAGTGATGCTGACATTTCACCGATCATTCTGCCGACTTCTTCAGAACTTGCTCCGAGAAGTGACTTTTTCGGAATGTAGCGCAAAACTGTAGTCACTTCTCGGAATAAGCTCTGAAGAAGCATCACTACTTCAATCGACTCAAAATCTAGAAGAATTGGTTCGACTTTAAATCAACCTCGGGCAGAAGCTTAGCTTCATTAACTAAACCCATTTTAACATCTCATTTTCAGATGAGGCCCACTTAACGGACACATCATTAATCCCGATTTCTTTTATTGAAGTTCGACAAATACAAGACTAATAAATCATCAAAAACCTTGGCATTCCTCTATAGTCACTGCTCGGATCGCAGTATCGATACGAATAATCAGCCGCTACGAGGCTCATATTTCAGCAGTATTGTCTTGTTCGTCAATCCATCCAAAGACGCGTTTTGCCGTATCACGGCTTATCAGTCGGACTAGGATCAACAAACAAAAGAACAAAATTTTCTCTAGTACTTATGCCGGTACTTACGGCTTCTATGGATGCAGTGAGTCAGCTTCCGATTTAGTACCAAGTACGAGATACGCGTTGTATCTTACCATTATTGGTACTATATATGTTTGAAAGGCATATTTGCGAATCAGAATTTTATCTTAATTATTAATTGGCTGAACATCTAAAATAATATATTTTTATAATACGACTGCGTCTTGAAGTTTGTTACCGAGTTCTAACATATTTATTATATATACTCTTATATAAAAATGTTGATATTACGAGGGTCACTTTTTAAGTTATTACAAAAACAATAAAAGAAAAAAAAAATTGTTACAAATCTTTTATTGTTTCTCAAAATATTCGCCTTTAAGATATATACACTCTTGCATGCGGTCGAATCAATTCTCAAAACATTTATTCCACTCTGAAATTGGTACCTCAAAAACATGGTTTTGGAAGGATTCAGCTTCTTGACGTGATGAAAATCGCTGTTCATCCATGTTTTTTTTTGATATTCGGGAACAAAAAGAAATCGGTAGGCGATAAATCAGGCAATGAGACAATAATTCGACGTTTTTTTTTTTTCGTCTAATAATCAATTAATGCCTGTATCTCACGGTAAGTCACATGCCGATCCTCTCAATCATGTTGCGCACAGCATCGATGTTTTTTGGAACAACAACCGATTTTGGTCGAGCTTCACGAAATTCATCGCTGACGAAAGCACGACCACGACGAAGTTCTGCAAACCAATTGTAAACAGTCTTTTCTGATTGTGATTCATTACTAAAAGTTGAACGGAGCTATTCGAGTCCTTGTTGTTGAGTTAAGTCTTTACTAAAATCGTAAAAAATGATCCAACGAAAACCTTCAGGATCGGCCAAATAAATTTTGGAGATCGCACTGTTAATGCAGAAAAATATATACAAATTTTGGAGATCGCACTCTTAATGCAGAAAAATATATACAAATTTTGGATTTCCTCAAAGAGAAACCATCTTTTACAGTGTGAAGACTTCGTTTTTCATGTCGATTCTGCTCCATACCACAGAGCCAAATATGTAAGTATTCATATTTATCGACTGAAAAAATCTTACCACCACAAAGAGTTGCATTTTTTATTTTCTGTATTGTTGTATTGTGAAATTTCCATTTGTTCACAAAACTGTTGTTATTTAACGCTCACTGTAAACAAACTACTCCGCGAATTTCTGAGCTGCCACTCTTTTAACAATAACAAATGTCAAATTTTACAGCAGTGGTAATGTCACATCTCAATATCGGCATGTAGTGGTCGTTTGTAAAAACTTAAAAGGCAACCCTCGTATATACTTTTATATAAAAATGTTGATATTATTTATTTAAAACTGCTACCTATCATCTGTTTAGCCAAAGAACTAATTTAAATAAACAAAAAAAAAATGACAGATGGTTAATATTGCTGAAAGATTGTATTTAATTATAAGTAGTAAAATATAATCAGTAGCAGGAGCAATAATTACTAATAAGAAGTAAAACCGGTCAAGTGTGAGAACTTGAAAACCGCGTATTTTAATATAATTTTCCTCTACTGGCAAGGATGTGTCCTACGTGGATAACTGTCGCAAGCGTCACCACTAAAGAGACAAAGTTGAAAACAAGACTTTATTATGTATTTTTTAATTTCTCGCGTTGGACGACTTTAGCGACACGACTAGATCGGCAAAGTTAAAGCGATACTTTATAATGAGTCGTTTTTTCCTTGTCGCTATAGTCACGTCGCTTGCATAGTTTGAAGCAATCATCGCATAGAATACAGCGTTAGTTGTTTTGCTGAATAAAAATTAGAAAATCTAACTTCTAACTACCTATTTCAAGATAAAATTTTTACTTTAAATTTTTTTTAAGGAGCAACCTTTCCTTGAAATTACAAATTTTAGATTCCATGTTAAATAGGCAGACATATGAGTAAATATCCTGAAGATATATCAACCTTTTTTTAGGGTCAGCATAGATTCAGATCTGGTAAATCTACCTAAATGGCTGGAGTTGAACTGAGTACAATTTATATACCAGCAATTTGAATTGCTGTGGCAGGTCGGTTTTTTGATTTGTCAATGGCGTTCGATACCTTAAATTACAGTTTAGTTAAACAAAAACTCTACTCCTAGGTAGTAAGGGGAAATGCACACACATTATTGTTTCTACAACAAAGAAAAAGCCTTGAGCAACTTAATAGCTCTACACCGCTGATATTTATTAGGTTTGTCAATGGTCTTAAATTTCCGTCCAGAACAACATAAAATTCGTGGACATTACTATAGTAGCTGGATCAGCAGTAGACGGAGACTAATTTGTACGTGAAATTTCTAGAGATGCGAGATTATGAGACAGTCCTCCTTGTGAAGTAGACGAAAAAAACGACTACGGTACATTTTTCAGCAACACCTCCAAAGCCGATACTGGCGATAGTGCAACAGTTACGTTTGTGGGAACTTATCGGAATTTAGGAACTGATTTTGATCTACAAATAGATTATATATGCTCAGGGCTTAGTAAAACATATTAAGGTCTACTGAAATTTAAACAAGCGCTACCTATAAGCACACCAGTAATATGCTTCGGCTTATTAAACCTTTACCTCACTTCATGACATGGTGCACCACACTAAGAATGCTCCTACACTCTCGTATAATTCCTTATATTTGAGTGTTTTATAACATGACGTAGTTTCGTGACTTTAATAATTAATATATGTACTTTAAATGTAGTTTGTTTCGGTTCTATGTAACTTGTTTGACACTTTATACTTTATTTTATTTATATTTAAACTTACTACTTGAGTTGTGAATTAATAAATGAAGTTGAATTTGAATTAAGTCGGGTTTAAGTTTTAAACCATCTTTATAAATCTGGCTGTTAAAATTTTTTGAGAAAGAGTTACAGGAATAAGGATGCGGTGAATTAACAGTGTTTGTTTCATTCGTTAGTAACTTTTGAGAGCGATTTCGTGAGCAAAAATTAATAGGCCCAAGTTCGAGAACTTGCGCCACTGATATTTATTCAACATATCCTAGATATTTACAGATATTACAACAACAATATATGATCTTTCTTTAAATTTTATGTAATAATCTTTTATTATAAAAATGCTTTCTTTATTATTTAATTTG
The DNA here is from genome assembly GCA_019049505.1 of Pachyrhynchus sulphureomaculatus. Classification (NCBI taxonomy): domain Eukaryota; kingdom Metazoa; phylum Arthropoda; class Insecta; order Coleoptera; family Curculionidae; genus Pachyrhynchus; species Pachyrhynchus sulphureomaculatus. The sequence continues at coordinate 63,055,932 of CM032453.1, read as the reverse complement.
ATGAAATATTTCTGAGGTTATTTGCTTTTATTAGGTACTCCACACAGTGAACGAGACAAAATATGGTATGCACAGAGCAATACAAATAATAGAACTAGTATCTTTTTCAACTCTAATAGCTGCTCATTCTAACTATATAAAATTATTACACATTAACTCATTGGATATTTTCCTAAAATCCTTGATTTTAATCGGTTTTAATTCATTTTATTCTTAACCAAGTCAGGGCGTAAAGATAAGCTGGTTACTTATGTCAAAAACAAATCGCTAAAGCCAATCCAATTTGTTCTAGAATTTATCCACTTAAAGATCTAATCCAGATAGAACTTCGATACGTTACTAATTAAAGGTGGGTCCACAATAAGCTAGTGCGCAATATTTTAGATAGTTTCAACTCGATGACCCAGAAAAGTAAAATACAATTTCACTTAAGATTAAGAATCGATCACGATCACAATTATTTATTCTTTTTATTGTAGTCCGTAAAGATATCTGCACCGGTCCAATTTATTAATTGCAGATAAATATGTGGCAAAGTTCCAAAACACCATATAAATATATTGGTAGAAAATGTGTATGTACGAGGGTGAATTAAATGAAAACCTTAAAAGTGCAATAAAATTCCGAAAAGTTTTATGATTGATTCAGTAGATGGCGTTAGTGTTCTTTGAGTTTCACAGAATGCCCGACAAGTGGCAGAGTGATGCTGTGACAAAGAAGGCAGCAGCATCAGTAACAAGATGGCTGCCCCACTGTCACATGTAACGCGTTAGAGCTGCGGTCTGTGATCTGTTTTTTGAATAGTGAAGCTGTCAGAACAATTGAAATTGATCGCAGGATGACAGCGCAGTACGGTAATTCGTGTTTGTCCTTGCAGCAAGTGTACGAGTGGTGAAGAAAGTTTAAAAGTGGCGTAACTTCTGTGGAGGATGAGTTCAATGAAATCAAAAAAGTAAATAAAATCACCTTTCGACTTTTGACAGCAATTTTGTTCAACGACCTTACAAAGCTACGGATTGGAAGTAAACAACAAAACAAAAATAATGTTCAGTAGTAGAACGAATGTTAATTAACGTCAACACCTACTAGGGTGTGAAATCGAAGATTCCTATCAATACCTTGGGTCTCTAATTACCAATACCGGTCAATGTCACTCAGAAATATGTAGGAGACTCTCAATTGCTCGTTCTGCAACCACAAAATTACTCAAAATATGGAAAGACTCGAGCATCTCGCGATCAACTAAGTTAAGGCTCGCAGGAACGCCTATATTTCTGATTGTAATATATACTTCTGAAACATGGACGATTAAGAAAGCTGATAAAAATAAAATTGCTGCATTTGAGATGTGGGTATATCGTCCAATTCTCAGGATATCGTGGGTGGAATATCGAACTAATCAGTCTATTTTACAAGAACCAGAAATTACTAAAAGACTGAACTCACTTATAAACCAGACATACTTGAGGTATTTCGGCCACCTCAGTAGACGACATGGGCTGGAATCACTAGTCAAACAGGGAAAGGTTCAAAAGGTAGATCACTATCACGTTGGGTGGACCAGAGGAATCAGTTAACCAGGAAGTCATTGCATGAAGCATCAGAGCATGCACAGAACCGAGAACAGTGACAGATGATAGTTCAGTCCATTTATTGAGCACAGTCACCATACCCTCTTGACGATGAGAGGATTTAGAAGGAGAATGCTTCCTAACATATATCTAAAAAATATGTTGTAATAATACATTAATTAATAAATGATCAATGCTGCTTTTGTATCTGGGACGCTGCAGTCGAATTTGGAAATGCATAAATGAAAAGAAATGTATTTTAGAATTTATTGATCAACATTACGATAGTGTGGCAGTACATTAAGATCAGAGCACAGTATGTGCCAACTGCAGCGCTATTCTCGTTTGTACGAGGGCCGCCTTTGTTGTAAAATTTGATTATTGTTAAAACAGTAGCAGCTCAGAAATTGACCGAGTAATTTGTTTACAGTGAGCGTTTTAAAAAACAGTTTTGTGAACAAATAGAAATTTCACGTGAAGGTTTTCCTTGGATGATTTTTTCCGATTTTAGTAAAGGCCCAATTCAAACAATGCCTCGAATCGCTTCGTTTAACTTTTGGTAATGAATCACTTACGCTAATCTATTCTAGCGTTAGTAACTAAAATTTACAAACTACCAATTTTGTAAGAGCCTCGATATCAAAGTTTAGGACTTTGACCCCAGTATTACCGGTAGATAATGAAGGCACTTTCCACAGATCAAATTTAAATAAATAAATAAATTTTAATACTATTAATTCTAAGTTTAAATAATATGTGTAACAATTTTTTATTTTTTGTTACAGGTAAGCACCGCTGACGATGTAAGAGAGGAACTTAAAAAACAGATCTTGAGGTAAACTATTTAATTTATTTACAATGATTGGATTGCTATTAAATAAATTTTTGACTACCATTTTGGATATATTGCCATGGTCAAAAAATACCTGGTAAACTCAATTTAAACTTCGCACATTACATCAGATGGAGACTACTTTGACGGTAATAACATTCCATTTAACAATTACCATTGTATATGTAGTTTCATTGAAGTTAACCGCTCATTTTTGAATGATGACAGTATTTAGTTTAACAAAGATAATTTTTGTCGACACTAAATTCGATATTGATATCTTGCAGTTTCATATTTTAGTGAAAACTTTTTTATTAACAGTAAATTGAAAAGAAAAATTGAAAGAAACTCCAAAACTGCAAATTCTTTAATTTCCGACACACCCTAACAACTCCCACAAGCTCCTTTTGTTTACGTTGAATACACGAAACTGTATCGTGTCTAAAAAACAAATTATTTTGTTTCCCTCCCAAAAATTCAGCTAATTTAATTAAGCATATCTATTTTTGGTATAAATGTTAGTTTGTATTTTTTTCTGGCGTATCTATTTACACTACTGTTGGAAAGGTTCATACATTTCAATTCTAGGTGTAGATTTAAGCATTTTCTGCCTAATTCAGTAAAAAAAAGTTTGGCTCCAAAATTAATATAATTCTAGTTAATATCCTAAAAACTTATTATCTTCCATCACTTGTTACAAGGTTTTTAGGGCTCCCTTTTTATTTCGAATTGTCCACATCTACGCAATTAAAGGTTTCAAATTCCAACCTTGAGTTTAGGTTTTTTTACGTCTTTAGCCCTTTATATTTTGAAAATTTCCTATTTTAAAAGTTAATTCATTTTATTTATTATTTATCGTATAGCTACATATCCATGTTATATAATTGAAAAAACTCGAGAATTTAATGTTTCAATGTACATATGCTTTGTTGATTATCAGCGTGCTTTTGACTCGGTGAAGTGGTCTTGTCTTTGAGAGGTATGGAATGGTATGGGAGTTCCTATTATCATCACATCACATTATCAGTAAATTCTATAAACACATCATGGCGAAAATTCAGGTGAATGACGTTCTATCGGAACCTTTTCCAGTCAGTTCGATATTCCACCCACGATATCCTGTAAATTCGACGATACACCCATATCTCAAATGCAGCGATTTCATTTTTATCAGCTTTCTTAATCGTCCATGTTTCCGAAGTATATATTACAATCAGAAATATAAGCGTTCCTGCGAGCCTTAACTTAGTTGATCGCGAGATACTCGAATCTTTCCATATTTTGTCCACATCTACGCAATTAAAGGTTTTAAATTCCAACTTTGGGTTTAGATTTTTCACGTCTCTAACTTTTATATTTTGAAAATTTCCTATTTTAAAAGTTAATTCATTTTATTTATTATTTATCGTATATGTTTCAATGTACATATGCTTTGGTACTTATCAGCGTGCTTTTAACTCGGTGAAGTGGTCTTGCCTTTGAGAGGTATTGAATGGTATGGGAGTTCCTATCCATCATACATTATCAGTAAATTCTATAAACACATCACGACGAAACTCCAGGTGAATGACGTCCTATGGGAACCTTTTCCAGTCCACTCTGGAGTTCGTCAGGGTTGCATAGGGGCATTTCAGTAAATGGAAGGCATATAAGCAACCTGAGGTACGCTGAGGAGACTGCTATCGTTGCCGAAAACATGGAGGATCTTGAGCATATCATGCTACAATTACAACGGGAAAGCGAATTGCTGAAACTACAGATAAATCAATCTAAAACCAAGATTATGATCATAGACAGAGCTAACAATAACCAACCCCGTAACACGAAAATTTTTAACTGTACAGTTCTTGATAAATTTACATATCTGGGCTCTTTAATTACAAATTCTGAAAGTTGTGAGCCAGAAATACGACGAAGGATAGAGATTGGCCCTCATGCCGTCGTGAAACTAACAAAAATTTGGCGCGATCGCAATATATCTAAAACAACAAAAATTTGATTCCTACATTCTCTAGTTTTTTCTGTGTTTACTATCTGTCGCAGAGACATGAACGCTTAAAGAAACAGCCCGCTCAAGACTCAAGGCGTTTGAGATGTGGTATTATTGCAGACTACTGCTTATACCATGGACTGCAGACAAAACCAATATTTCGATTCTGGAAGAACTCGGAGTAGCTAAAAGAATAACTGACACCATCTATGAAACAATTTTGCCACATAGCTAGGCGGAATAACGATATGGAGCTGCTAGTCATAGAAGGAAATGTAAACGGCCGTAAAGTCAGAGGCCGATCTCCACGTCTCTGGTCGGATTAGGTTCGGGAGCTCGCCGGAGTTGGAGTGCATGATACAGTTCATCATGCTGACGATAGGAACCAGTGGAGGGAGTTAGTGTCATTGGCAGTCACCACACTTCTGCTAAGAGGCTAAGAGGTTCGGACTGAGAAGGAGGAAAGACATCCTTGTATACAGTTATAGGATGCAACAAAACACTAGTATAAAACAGTAGAATTAAAAAAAAAATGTACAAAACAAGCAGGTACACATAGTGATCACAAACGCAAATCTAAATTATTTGTCGTTCGGGTCTCCAGTATAGGATATTAGCGCCCACTCTTCTATTATATGCCTTACGGTTTGTCTGTCGGCTTCGCAGTCACACTGGGTTACGATTTTGCTCTATTTAAACAGGGAGTCTCACGATTTGTTGACTTCTATTTATCGCAAACCAAGTTTTTCGGGGTAATTCAAAACCTTCTCTCTATGCTAGGTAAGTGTAAGTGTTTAGCTGGAGCATTGTCCTTCCACTGTCTCCTCCAGAATTCTGTGGTATTAAAACTCTCACCATGAAGGATTCTCGCCTCTCTAAGGGGAGGGTGTGTAGATCGCAGCCTGCTAATCTCAAGAAAGTCCAGGTCATGGTGAACAGGAAGTTCTGGGTTATTTATTATCTTCCTGTACTCTCTCTCGAGCGCCTCCTGTCTACGAAACTCTGACAGTGGGATATGGGATACAATACGCATTGTGTGATTAAGCTTGTATTCTACTAATTTAGTGTGAACACTATTGTTCAGATGAAAGCTACTGGCTTCTGTTTTTGTTGCGCTTGGCCGGAATCTCCACATATAGAAATATTTACCTCAGAATATTTAGATCTTCAGTCAGAATAACTTCTGTTGTTCTAATGTCTTTATGTCGAGTAGCTATCGCCCAATCATCCGCGTAGCCGAACTTCTTTGTCTGCTACGTACAGACTAGAGAGTAGTGGAGCTAGAACCGATCCTTGAGGTAAGCCGTTGTTAAGCTTCATCAATTTACTTTTTAGTTTGCCTAGAGATACTCGAAAGGTTCTGTTACTGAGAATATCATTCATTAGTGCAATTGTTTTTATGCAAAGTATCTCTCATAAGCTTGTAGATTAAACCATGCCTGCAGACAGTATCATAGGCTGCCATAAGGTCGATGAACACGGCTGAGGTTTTTAGCTGTCTTTTGAAACCCGCTTCCACAAAGGTTGTTAGGGATAAAACCAGTGCCCCTACTCATTTCTGCAGTGGACGCGCGTTTCATTAACCATGTTAGCTTCATCAGGGGCGATGATTGACTAATGTGATGGAGCTAACATGTTTAACGACATGCGCCACGAGTGCAAAAATAAAGTTTTTGTGCCAAAGATTCCACATTCCTAACTTAGATAATAGGCGCTGACTGAACACCAAATTGACACAACAAAAAAATTGTTTTGCTTCTACCAAGTTTGGTTTCTTTTGGCAATGTTCGAATTACGCCAGCTAAAAACATAACTACTTAAATACCTTTTGTAGTATGAGATTCATAAAAAAATTCCTCCTTTTTCTAATGACTGTCTCACGTATCAAATATACAATTTATTACAACAATAAAATGTAGAAAAATAATAACACGTAGGCTGAAAAGTTTTTGGTCTGACACAGATGTCGCCCTTCTCAAAAAAATTCATATGAGTTTTAAGAAGTACCAACCTTCAAACGATACGTGTCATAATTTCATTACTTTTCGACGATTAGTTTACAAGTTACAGTGGTTTTAGTGACTTTTGATATTTTCAAAATAATGGTGTGTGTTAATTAAACACTGTTTTTTGATGGAGAAAAAAAATACCGTTCAAGCAAAGCAATGGCTTGATAAGTATTACGGGAACTCTGCCTCGCTGCTTAAATGCTGAATTTAAATGCGGTCGAACAGACACAAATGATGCTGAATGCTCCTGACGCCCAAATGACGTGATTACACCGGAAAACATAAAAAAATCCACAAAATTGTTTTGGATGACGGTAAAGTGAAATTGCGTGAGATAGCTGACACCCTAAAGATATCTAAAGAACGTGTTGGTCATATTTTGCATGAATATTTGGGCATGAAAAAGCTCTGTTCGAAATGGGTATCGCGTTTGCGCACAGTGTACCAAAAACAACAACCTGTTGATGATTCTGAGCACTGTTTGCACCTGTTTAAGCACAATAAAAATGATTGTTTTATGGGATATGTGACAATGGATGAAATATAGATCCACGACTACACACTGGAATTAAATCAGCAGTCAGTTGAGTGGCCAGCAGCCGGTGAAAACCGCCCGAAGCGACCAAAGGTACAACAGTCGACTGGGAAGGTTTTGAGCTTTGTGTTTTGGGATACACATGAAATAATTTTCATCGAGTATCCTGAGAAAGGAAAAACTATCAATAGCGAATATTATATAAAATTATTGGTGCGTTTGAAGGCACATATCGTAAAGAAACGGCCCCAAATGAACAAGAAAAAAGTGCTCTTTCATCAAGACAATGCACCGTGTCACAAGTCAATGGTTACGATGATAAAATTACATGAATTGAAGTTCGAATTACTTCCTCATCCACCGTAATCTCCAGATTTCGCCCCCTAGCGACTATTATCTATTCGCAGACCTTAAAAAAATGCTCGCGGGAAAGAGATTTGGCTCAGTGAAACTGAGGCCTGTTTTGAAGGCAAAGACAAATCCTTCTACAAGAAAGGAGAAATGTGAGAAAAGCGTTGGACTGATTGTATCGCTCTTGAAGGAGACTGTTTATGAATAAAGTCGAATTTTGCAAAAAAAAAAAAATGTTTTAAGTAGCTAGACCAAAAACTTTTCAGCCTACGTGTTACAACTTAAAATACGGAAATACCCAGATATATCTCAGTCAGGTAAATTTTAAACCCATTCGTATTATTTCGAGTTGCTGGACTTGATACTTTCACTAAAAATGCGCAGACATGCACTTACATCGTCACGAGTGACACAGATACCAACGTGAATATTTCTGTTTACCAAATTTGAGAGTAGAAACATTACAAAGTACCATACATAGCAGTAGAAATGATTAGAGAAAACGGAAGATTTTCACAGAAAAAAACTACATGTGTAGACAAGTAAACCTTAATTGCTGGTAAAATTAACAGACGTGTTTAATAAGCAATGCTTCTTTTCTTACTTTTTTTACGATAGAATTTAATAATTCACACGGAAGAAGTAAAATCTTGATATTATTTTTGTTTAAGTAGAAAATGCGGTACACAATTTAGGGAGATTGAATTTTGATGCTCATTTTAAACGCGTGTAATACAAAAAGTAATTAAAATTTTTTAAAAATTTCATTTTGGGATTAAAGCCAAGGTATCCTAACTATCCTAGGTTTCTGTTCAGAAGGGACGGCACGTTTCCTTTTCGAGCTGGTTTTTGCCATTTCGCAAAAACTTTATTAAATTTGGATTTGTACCGGATAAGGATCTATGCTCTAGAGCAAGATTTGCTAGAATTTGTTTAATGAGAGCTAAGAAAAAATACTACTGCTACTAAAACAATGTTCTTTTTTATACATTTGTCTTCTTTTTCTTAATTCGCCGTCTCCTGACGAAGATTGGCGATCCAAATGGCTAACATAGTCCTGGAAATTCCAGCGTCAAAAAAAAAATTATTAATAAGCAATTAAACCATCTTCGGAATTTTGACGTTTTCAGCACATAAAATCAAAAACAAAATAAAAACCGGCTAAATGCAAGTCGGACTTGCACAATTAGTGTTCCGTACTGTGATTGCTGAAGTATTCTATGAAATTCAGTCACACATTCATCTTCAATATAACAATTACCAAGAATATATAAAAAGCGAGACATCTTTGTAGTAAAAGTTTAAAACAAATATTTACTACCTTAGTATTTGTTTGGTTATAAACAAATAAAATAAAATTATTTTGTCTCGGTACCTATCCGTTGGACACCAGTCACTATGGAAATATCTTTTATCTGTGATTGGCCTGATACTTAAAGCAGTAATGTACGGAAAAGCATATGAGTATATTACTGATTGCACTGAATACGTATTGATAGTCCCGGTTAAATTCACAACTTTCCACGAAAAAATCTCTACCATATTGTCAAGTCAAACGTTTTTTATATATAACAGTTAAATTATCAAACATAAGGCACTCGTGATTATTTTCTTTCAGTCTACACTTTATGAAGAATATTCTAGAATTTTTTCGAAATTTTTTGGTCAGTACTTTTAGAGATGAGATGGGGGGACAGCGATTTTTTGCCATTTTTTAAAAATAATACAAGGAAAATGCTTTCATTTGACACCTCCCTCGATAACCTTGTAATTTTTTTTTTCACTTCCGATCATCCCGCAAAACTAACCGCTTAAGTCAAAATTTAACTTTCAAAACTATATGGCTCTGGTTTAGCCTTCAGTTCCTATATTTGTATCAAATTTCAACTTTATATGTTAAATAGTTTGAAAATCGGGTGTGACAGACAGCCACCGAAGTGGTCCTATAGGTGTTCCGTACGGAATACTAAAAATCTTCAAAAATATAGTTAAGAATTTATACAATATTATAAAAATGCCCTGCTGGAAAAGACCGATGACAGTACGCTTATCTCTTCATTCACTTTGAACGCTCGGACATCGGCTACTCAGGCGAATATCCGCAGACAGCAAGAGGTCGTTCAACTTAACAAAGACCTGGAAGAAATTCTATCTTGGGGTGACAGTAACCAAGTGGAATTTACCGCTATAAAACCCAGGCGGCAGTTTTTTTCTAAGAAAGTTAACGTTGCTGAACCCGACATAGTCATGTCGCGGCACACCATTCCCCTAGCATCGTCACTCAATTTGTTGGGCGTTAATTTGGGAGCAAATATGTCCTGGCATGAACACGTTGCAGGCATAGCAAGCACAGGTTCTCAAAAGTTGGGAATATTATTTCTCACACACACTCCACAACAACTGTTAATTCTTTACAAAGCTCAAATGCGACCAAACTATGAAATACTGCTCCCATGTTTGGGGCTCTGCTATCAAACACACACTGCATTTGTTGGATTCTGTTCAGTGAGGAGCTGTTCGTCTGATTGGGGACCTGGAACTGAGCGGCGGCCTTGATTCGCTGGAACATCAAAGAACGGTTGGCGACTTGAGTCTGTCCATTTTCATGGAAAGTGTTCGAAGGATGCAGCCCGCTTAATTCCTCCCAGAGCAGTGCATGTTAGAAATACACGTCGCGCTAAAACTTCACATCCGTATGAGGTTCAGCTTGTTACTCCGCGTTTAAAAAGCGCTTTTCAAGCAGTCTTTTATATGGAGAACATCATCCCTTTCGAATAATTTGCCCAGGGCTGTGTTTCCCACTGAGTACAATTTACAGCGGTTCAAGAATTACTTTTTCCGTACATATGCCGTTCCTGGAGCGCTTTAGGGACTTCCCTGTAGCACGTGTGCTAGACCCATAAAAAAATACAAGCAGTGATTGATATTCTTACATCAGGAGGTAACAACGAGAAACATCGAGAGGAGAACAATACTATAAAGTAAAATCGGTGATCAGGAGAGGCTCAGAAAAACTTCTCTAACAGTAAAAAAAAATAATGATCGACGGGTATTTCTCCAAAAAAAAAACCTCTCTATCACTGAGACTTTAACAGTAAAATAAAATCGAAGACTAGTGAGGGAGGAGACATTTCCAAGAAACGAATCTTCTCTTGCAATTGAACTTTATAAACGTAAGCTTTTACCAACACTATACAGTCTCTCAAGTAAGAACGTGAACTAGAAAAAATGTCTTTCCAGAAAATTTTTTGCCATCAATGTATATCTCGCGGGACGACTGAGCCAGAGTCTTCAGTCTTTCCTCTGAGTTTTCTCTTTTCAAGGGACCAAACGTTTTCAAAATGGTTGACGTCCGGCGATTGTGAGGACCACCCTGTTATTGTGGACCCAAGCGAGCCGCTTCACGACGTAATTTTCGCCCAGCAAAGGTTTCTCCAATGTGCTTCGAAATTTCACATCATGAGCCCAAAGATGTTGTCGAATGGTTTCATGGCCACATTCAAACTCGATTTTCTTAATTTTGCCGCTCCGTGACGCAGCGTCAATTTCGGATTCTGCGTTTGGGTTTTTCACAAGTTGTCTGATTTGTGGCCCATCAAAAATACCCGCTTTCAATTTTTCTGTGCTTAATCCTGGAAACTTGTGTGAAAGAAAAGCAAAACATTCGCCGTTTTTGTCGAAGGCTTTTACAAACTATTTCATAATGCCCAGTTTGATATGAAGTGGTGGCAGTATAATGCGATCTCGATTTACTAAGGGCAAATTAATAACATTTTTGGTACCAAGACCATCAGTTCCTCTCGTACTGTCAACTTTTTTTTTTTAGACCAACGACGTTGTTTGTAGCGGCTATCCCACAAACACATAAAGCATGAGTATTTCGTGTATCTACCCTGTTGTCCGAGAAGAAAGTTAACCATCTTTAAGTCTACTTAAATGAGCCAGTTGTGGTCTCGATACTTAATTTTTTTCTATTACTGAAGAAATAGTTTTATACTCTTCTTTCGTAGTAGTAGAGTGTGCAATAGGTATAGAACCATACTTGTTGCCATTATGAAGTAGCACACACTTTAAGCTTCTCTTGCTACTGTCTATAAAAAAACGCCAATCATTTGGTTGGTATCGTTGTAAACTCATCTTCTCCAAAAATACCTCTGATATTACAAAAAACTAAATCATTTTCTCTAGAAAAATATGGTAACAAATTCTTTTCTTATGTCCGATATAAAGTAATTCTGGTTCCTGGTGACAGTAAATTCTTTTCTTTTAAACGAGATGCCAAAATTTCAGAAGCTTACGTAGTTTTCATAAAGTCCGAGATAGGTTTTCGATATTTTTCAAAAGTTTATTCGCCAAAAATAGAGCAAAAAACAATCTGGATTGTGTAAACAACGTCTACGTGTCGAAGCCATATCTGAAATAAAAAAAAATTATTCTGAGTCGGGTAGATCTTAAAAAAACTGCGAGTGTCGTCTAAGTTAGGGTAGACCGGAAATATTAATAAACATGAGCAGTGTGAGAAAAAATAATGTCGGATTCGAAATTAGAACACTACAATAAGCCCAAAACTGAAAAAAATTTAGAGGAAAAAATCAGAAAAAAATATTTGTTGACCAGTGTAATCGTACGATTTAAAATATATCTTAATGATTCTCAGTATAAATAACTTTCTAAGTACAAGCTTATATTTAGATTTGTCACATTAATCAGAGTGAGTTATAGTTTTAGTTAATTAAATATCGATATAATGTGCAACTAAATTGTTATATCTGAACTAGGCATGATAGAAAAAGATAAGAATAATCATGTTACTAAAATAACTGCTAAATGGTACTGTAAAGCAAACACCCAAAAAATCATATATTAAGGTTTTATAGTCCTCAGCCCATTACAGAATAAGAAAAAAAACTGGAGATTTTTTAGTGTTCCGTATGGAACACTTATAAGATCACTTCGGTGTCTGTCTGTCTGTCCGTCTGTCTGACTGTCTGTCACACCCGATTTTCTCCAAAACTATTTGACGTAGAAAGTTGAAATTTGGTACTATATAGAAATTGATGGCCTCATCAGAGCCATGTAGTTTTGAAAGTTAAATTTTGACTTATAGGTTAGTTTTGGGGGTGAAATCGGAAATGAAAAAAAAATTTTTTACTAGGTCATCGAGTGGAGTGTCAAATGAAAGCTTGTAAAAACACAAGTTCAAAAAAATATATAATGTCTTACATGCGCATACTTTTCTTTGTATTATTTTGAAAAAATCGCGAAAAATCGCTGTCCCCCTCTCTATCTCGAAAATTACTGATGCAAAAATTTTGAAAAATTCTGGAATATTCTCCACCGGGTGTAAATTGAGAACGAAAATTATCCCGAGTGCATTACCTTTAATAATTTATCTGGCATATAAAAAAACAAAAATTTCAAGGTGATCAGTTTTCAGTAAAGATCGAAAGCAGACTTTATTGAAAACTCATTTGAGCTGTGTTTTGTGAAGTCACTGATCATTTTATACCTCCGTAACAAAAATTTTTATTACAGAAGCAATCAACATGCGGAACACTAATTGCGCAAGTTCAACTTGCACTTGACCGGTTATTTTATATAGGACTCTCCCACGAAAATTATTCAGCTCAACAAACAACGTAAAAAAACATCATCACTATCATTTTTTTTTTCCATTAAAAAAAATAATTTTCGTTCACATACACATGATTTTGATATTTCAAACTGCGTTGAAAAAGTTTAAATATTTTACTTAATTCTTTTTTTTCATTTCACTTTAAGATATGCTTTAAAAATGACTAGATTTTCTATCTGTCAAATGGTCCTAAATTTGACCAAAATACCATGACGATCACTTTACTTTTCCCACTTAGCCTGACAATATGGCATAACCTTTCCAGGAATTTTTGTTAACGTAGACGAAAACGTTGAAACAAATTCACACATTTATCCTAATATAAGCAATATCAAAGAAATACGCATACCTAAACCTTACTCGTCCATTTATTCTCATTGCGCCAATTTAAATGATGATTTAACAGTCTGTTCTTAAAAACAGGTGGCGTCACGTTCTTAGCCAATCAACTTACATAATTTAAGTCAGTCTAAAGAGGATCAATCTCTGTTTAAGCACATCTAGATGAAATAAAACCGGCCAAGTGCAAATTGGACTTGCGCAATTAGTGTTCTGTGAGGTGATTGCTTTTAAAATAAAATAAAATCCTTATCTAGTTAATTAGGTTCCTGACATGTATATATCTTAAGATCCGGTATATATTTTCACGTTTTTTCCTAGTCAATAATGTATAGTAGTTATAACATCTTAACTACCTAATAGCTAATAAATCAACCTAGTTCAGTCTAGACTCTAGTAATAAAAGTGTAAAACAAATATTTACTACCTGAATATTCTCCTCTAGAGACGAAATAAAATTATTTTGTCCCTAGAGGGGCGACGTGCGGTAGTAGTAATGATGTAAAAATTATGGTAAAAGAATCTCCACCAAATTGTCGTAAAACATAGTTTTTAGTTTTTCTTTTATACCAGACAAATTATCAAACGTAAGCCACTGGTGATATTTTTCGCTTGATCTACACTTTATAAAGAATATTCCAGAATTTTTTCAAAATTTTTTTAATTAGTACTTTGCTAGATAGAGGGGGGGGGGGACAGAGATTTTTTTTTTTTTTTTTTTTTATTTTTTTTTTTTTTTTTTATTATATTTTTATTTTTTTTAATTTTTTTTTTTTTTTTTTTTTTATTTTTTTTTTTTTTTTTTTTTTTTTAAATTTTTTAATTTTTATTTATTTTTTTTTTTTTTTTTTATTTTTTTTTTTTGACCATTTGTTTAAAATAATGCAAAGAAAAATGTATTATATCTACAATATATATAAAATGCAACGTCTATCTGTCTGTCTGTCTGTCCGTTAGTGCGCTTATCACTCGAGAACCACTTTTCCGATTTACGTACTTTTTTTTTAAACATACATAGGTTCTCTGGTCAGGTTAGTTCAGGATATATTTTATCACGTTAGGTAACATAAGGTATAAACAGTGACTATAATAGTGAATCAAATCGGAAAAAAGTTTGCCGCTAGCGCGTTCTCTTGCAATACACTGCCTAAACCATTAAATATGTACTAAGTTGGGAATGTGGAATCTTTGGCACAATGATACTACTCAGTATATATCACCACTACACCAAACACTTTATTTTTGCACTCGACGCGCGTTTCTCCAATTTTATTTAAACTATTTAAAACAATTACTCAAAATTACTAAAAAGTATTGAACTAAAATGTATGTATCTTTTTATTTTTACAGAAAAGGCGTATGACAAACTAAAGAAAAAGACATTTTTCTACTTGTCAAAAACCAATTACATTATAACATAAATGTAATTATTGCCACTATTGAAGCAGAAGTGACAAAAAACTTCGCATACATATATTTTGTCAGACAATTTGAAGAAACCAATTGTTAAACTGATGACGGAATTGCGAAATAGATGGGAAAAAGACCACAGAATCCAAACGCAAAGTTTGATGATTGGCTCAAAGTTTGTGTGCCGTTAACAAATAAGTTTGAAACGGAAAACACGGAATCAACAGGAATGAACACTCCATTTTGTTTTTTGAAATTTGAACTTCATATTCGTAATCAGCGACCCCAAGAACCCACGTATACAGAGTTTCATAAAAATAACTCACGTTATTCCAAAAATAGTTCACTATTTTGTTTTCTGAAATTTGAACTTCATATTCGTGATCAGCGGTTCCGAAAAGTCCGATATACCGAGTTTTGTCGAAATCGAATTATACCTTCATATTTGGCCAGCTTTTCGGGACATTTTTCTTCTGTGTGCTTGTGCGTTATTGTGGTGAAAGAGCATTTCCTTTTTGGACAAACGGGGACGTTTCTTGTTGACTGCTTCGTCCAAGCGTTGTAATTATCCAGAATATTGTTTTAACACTGATAGTTTGCCTTGTTCCCGATGGTCAATAAGGGTTATCTCGTACGAATCGCAAAAATCGTTCTGACTGAGTCAATCATCGCTCCTGATGAAGCTAACATGGTTAGCGAAACGCGCGTCGAGTGCAAAAATAAAGTGTTTGGTGTAGTGGTGATATATACTGAGTAGCATTAAATATGTAACAATATCATGTAGCAAAGAATATAATATATATATATAATGTAACGTCTCTCTGTCTGTCTGTCTGTCCGTTAGTGCACTTATCACTCCAGAACCCTTTATCCGATTTACGTGTTTTTTTATGATTGATTCATTTGTTCTCTGGCTAGGTTATACAATAATAATAATAATCAGTATTTTATTATATGTACGTGTTTTTTCTTTTAATTCTTAACTTAATATTTATTAAAAAAAGTCTGTAATATATATAAAACGCAACGTCTTTCTGTCTGTATGTCTGTCCATTAGTGCGTTTAGCACTTAAGAACCACTTATCCGATTTTATAAAATACATATGTTCTCTGGCCAGGTTATAGGATATATTTTATTACGTTAGGTAATATAAGGGATAAACAGTGACGATAATAATGAATCAAGTCCACGCAAGCGGAGCCACGGGCACGGCTAGTCATATATATTTTTAAACTATTGTTTTCACAAGCTTTCCTTTGACACCCCACTCGATGACCTTCCGGTTTCACCCCCCAAAACGAACCCTTTAAGTCAAAATTTAACTTTCAAAACTACACGACTCGGGTTGGGTCATCAATTCCTATATTTGTGCCAAACTTCAACTTTCTATGTCAAATTGTTTCGGAGAAAATCGGGTGTGACAGATAGATGGACGGACACAGAAGTGATCCCATAAGTGTTCCGTACGTTTGGTTTTACTTCTTTATGACTTATTAAGAGAAATTACAACAGCATTTGTATAAACATTTACTTACAAATAGCCCTTTGGAAACGATTTTTAAAAAGAGGAAGATATTAGAGGATATCTACCCTGCTCAAAACTTTATAGTAACGAGGGTTGTTTTTATAATATTTTCATGTTTATTTACAGATATTTTAAAACATTTATATAGTTGTCCATTTCAGGACGATTAAAAGTGGTTTAATTTTTGTATTTTCTCTTCGTTTTGTTATTTAAATTTTGTACGTAAGTTATTATTTATTTATTAGTATGAAACGATTTTTATTTAATACGTACATATTTTCTCTGTTTTTGTCGCTTTGTCTAAAGTCTTTATTTTAGATATCCAATTAAAAGTTGTATATAGGATAGGATAATTTTTTTAAGAAAATAAAGAAGGCGTCTCTGAAATAATTCTTGATCCTCTAGCCTCCCTTTCAGTTTTAGCAGCGCTTACCGCTGAGGCGTAATCATTTATTTTATATGAAAAGCCTTTTCGTCCTTTAAATATATGTGGTACGGGGGTGTCAATTATGCTCAGTAAAAAGTTGAGGTCCTGCCGTCCATGGTGGTACCCTAGATCTATCAGGCCACAGGTATCACATCTCTGCAGGACAAGTCATCGTTATCCGGGACCATTTGAGTTACTTTGTGATCAGCTTGTTTTGCGGGTAGCCATCGTCCAGTACACTCCCTTTCGACGGGTGAGTTCCTGACCCGACCAACAGAGAGCTAAGTTTGAAGAAAAATATCCGAAAGATGGCGGTAGCAGAAACAGAGCGGAGCTAAATCTGACGACGATCTAATGATTAGTTTGTTTCTGACAGCTATTGAAAGTGACAATTGATCAACTATACTAAACTAAAATGTGCCGTAATAAAATTCCTTTATTTGAATGGAAAAACTTCAGTTGAAATCAAACCTAATTTAGATTCAATGGATAGAGATGCTGGTCCTTCTTTTATAACTCTGACAACCTGCACTACTGAGTTCAAAGGTGGAAGAATAATCATTATCGACGGGGCACACTTTGGACGACTAAGAACCGCATCGATGGAGAAGGTAAATGGTGGATTACTTTCACAAAATCGTGATGAATGACTCTCGATTAGCTTTAAGAGAGATAGCGGACATTGTTGGTATCTCGTACGATTGACCACACAATAATTTACATGAGAAACTGGGCATGAAAAACCTGAGCGTGTTGGGTAGCGTGTTTGCACACTATTAAATTCTTTTTAAGCCGAATGAAAATAATTTTCTTCGTCGTTTCTTTACTGCCGACGAAACTTTGCTCCTCACTACGTGCCGGAGATAAAACACCAGCAAGAGACGAACCAACTCCGCAGAAGACTATAAGAGCTCCCTTGGCTGACTACGATTTTTGCGATTCGTACGAGATAACCCTTATTGACCATCGGGAACAAGGCAAACTATCAGTGTAAAACAACAACAAACAATTCTGGATAATTACAACGCTTGGACGAAGCAGTCAACAAGAAACGTCCCCGTTTGTCCAAAAAGGAAATGCTCTTTCACCACAATAACACAGAAGCACACAGAAGAAAAATGTCCCGAAAAGCTGGCCAAATATGAAGGTATAATTCGATTTCGACAAAACTCGGTATATCGGACTTTTCGGAACCGCTGATCACGAATATGAAGTTCAAATTTCAGAAAACAAAATAGTGAACTATTTTTAATAACGTGAGTTATTTTTATGAAACTCTGTATACGTGGGTTCTTAGGGTCGCTGATTACGAATATGAAGTTCAAATTTCAAAAAACAAAATGGGGTGTTCATTCCTGTTGATTCCGTGTTTTCCGTTTCATACTTATTTGTTAACGGCACACAAACTTTGAGCCAATCATCAAACTTTGTGTTTGGATTCTGTGGTCTTTTTCCCATCTATTTCGCAATTCCGTCATCAGTTTAACAATTGGTTTCTTTAAATTGTCTGACGAAATATATGTATGCAAAGTTTTTTGTCACTTCCGCTTCAATAGTGGCAATAATTACATTTATGTTATAAATGTAATTGGTTTTTGACAAGTAGAAAAATGTCTTTTTCTTTAGTTTGTCATACGCCTTTTCTGTAAAAATAAAAAGATACATACATTTTAGTTCAATACTTTTTAGTAATTTTGAGTAATTGTTTTAAATAGTTAAATAAAATTGGAGAAATTTGCAACACGGTAGTGAATTTTTAAAGTATTTTTTCTACTTTGCAACTTTCTCCACCATTTTTAAACAGTTTTTTTATACCATTTTACAACAACTTCTAGAATTTTTAAACAATTTGCTACATTGTGCAGCAATTTGCTACATTGTGCAACAATTTCCAGGATTTTAAAATAATTTTTCCCATTTTGTAACATTTGCTTGATTTTTCAATTTTAGCAACAATTTCCCGAAGCTGTAAACAATTTGCTACATGTTGCAACACTTTCCCGAATTGTTTACCTAATTTTATCATTTTGCAACATTTCCCTGAATTGTTTAACTAATTTTATCATTTTGCAACAGTTTACAGAATTTTTAAAGTATTTTTGCTATTTTGCAACATTTACCTGAATTTGTTAACTATTTTTCACATTTTGCAACAGTTTCAAATAATTGGTTGAATTTTGTAACATAATCCCAAAGTTTTTAACATTTTTTTTACGTTTGTAACACTTTCCCGAATTTTAAGATGAAAGTAAAATTGATGCGTCCATGGCGTTATCGCACACTTTCGCACAAAAACTTACATAGATACCAAACTTGCGACATCTAGCACTCAATTTTTTGATACTTTTGCAAAAAAATGTCTAATAAACAACCGCCAACTGATTTCACGTTAGAGTTAAATGGAGTTTTTAACTTATTGCTTGTTGTTTTGGTAATATTTATTTAAAAAACTCGATAATTACTCACCTAACGTTAAGTAAATTTGGAATTCCAAAAAGACAATGAAATTATACTCACCTTTAAGGACAGAATTTATTTTACACAATTAAAATTCTTTCACTTTTCCACATTCTATAATAGTTTAAACTTCTTAACGTCTGACGTGCTTCATGAGAGATGCTGCGTGGCACTCGACGCTTCCAAATGAAATGAAAGTTATGAAATAAGTACAAGCTAAGGATGCACCTGAGTCGTCGTAAGTCATACTAGAGGATTTGGTAAAAAAATATTCAAGCACGTAAAAATCCCTAAATAGAACCTTTTGTTTCTTACATTTTGGCCAGCTTTTCGGGATATTTTTCTTCTGTGCAGCAGTGCAATAATAAAATTGCACGAATCCACGAACGAAAGGAATTCTCGAAGACCGTGCTCTCTATATTTGGCTTCATCTGACATTTCTTCTAGTTAGTCATTTGAAGAAGTGGCGGATTAAATTTTATCGGATGCTAAAGCAATTAGTGCTCTTAATGACCATTTTTCTGGTATAGGTTGGAAACTTCCCCTTCTTTCTCGTATGTTTCAAGTTGTTGGTGATTGATTACGCCCGTGTCAGATTTCGCCCACAGTGTTTTTAATCACTAAATATCTGTATAAAAAAAATCGTTCTCTAAAAATAACGTCATATCCCTTAATTTCAATTTTAAATGATGTATCCATGTATTAAATAAATGACGAACATTCTATTCAAATTTTTATCTCATCAATTCCACTTTAGAGAGCACGGTGGGCGGTTGTTTCGATCCATATTAATTTCGTCGTCCTTCACACATGGCCGGCTATAAGGTAATTTGGATTCAGACGATTTAAAGCCTGATTTAAAGCTCTGGTGCATGACCCCTATAGATACGAGCCGGCGATTTTGGAGACATAGCATAAATATCAGGAGGGGATTGGAGGAGGATATTAAAATTTTGCTTTACAAAAGTTTTCTCAACAAAATCTTCAGTGGGGTATAATAATAATTGTAATAATATTAGTTTGGTAAAAGGTGCATGTGATCTCATATTGTTTGAAGAAGGCTAAAAGGTTGGTAAGTAAACAAAATAAATAATTGTTTACAAGGTTCTAGAACATTCTCTCAGTAAAGCAGACGATATAGTCAGTTTTTATAAAGATTTAGGTGAAACACTGTCAGTAGTGTTTTGTACGGAACACTTAAGTTATTACATCGGTCACCGTCTGTCTGCCTGTCTGTCAC
Source organism: Pachyrhynchus sulphureomaculatus (assembly GCA_019049505.1). Lineage (NCBI taxonomy): Eukaryota > Metazoa > Arthropoda > Insecta > Coleoptera > Curculionidae > Pachyrhynchus > Pachyrhynchus sulphureomaculatus. The sequence continues at coordinate 63,035,610 of CM032453.1, read as the reverse complement.
ACCCGATTTTCTCCAAAACTATTTAACATAGAAGGTTGACATTTGGCACAAGCATAGGAATTGATGGCCTAATTAGAGCCGTGTAGTTTTGAAAGTTAATTTTGACTTAAGGGGTTAGTTGCGGGTGGTGAAATCAGAAATGAAAAAAAACCAGGTCATCGAGTGGGGTGTCAAATGAAAGCAAAAACACGAGTTTAAAAAAATATATATGCACACTTTTCTTTGTATTATTTTTAAAAAATTGCCAAAAAATCGCTGTTCTCCCTCCTTCTCTCGAAAAGTACTGATCAAAACATTTTGAAAAAAAGTTTAGATTATACTGCATAAAATGTAGATTAAGCTAAAATTGGCATTACGTTTGATCTGGTATATAAAAAAAAAGAAATATGAAAACTATGTCTCTTGAAGTATGATAGAGGTAGATGTATGGTAATATCCTCTATAATTACATTACTGTAACGGAATGGCGAGTCGCTTTTGTACCGAGATATAATTTTATTTTATTTGTTTAGAATTAAACAGATATTTGTTTTAAACCTTTTTTACTAGATTTTAAATTGAGCTAGATTGATTTATTAGCTTTTAGGTAGCTAATACGCTATAACTATTATATATTATTGACTAAGAAACGTGAAAATACATATTGGATATTAAAATGTCAGGGATCTAATTAACTTAGCCTAGGGAAGAATTTTATTTTATTTTAAAAACAATAACAGTACGGAACACTAATTGCGCAAGTTCAACTTACACTGGACCGATTTTTTCTTTATCAAATTTTAAAACATTGTATGTAGAAATTATATCCTTTTTAATATGTTGTGTATACCAGGTGTACAAGTATGAAATGCGGATTTCAGACAACAGATGGTGCACCAATGCAGTTTGTGCTATAAAGATTTGACACTGCGCTATTTTGTTGTGTCATCAACAAGTGTCAGACGCGCACGAGTGATAAATTGGAAAAGTGTGTGCATAGTTTTGTATTGTTGTGTTAAATATGTCGAAATTTATACCGAACAAAGAGCATTCGCGGACAGCATTAATTTTTTGTTTTCATTTGAAGAAAACTGTTGTTGAATCATACCGATTACTTCGAGAAGCTTATGGTGAAGATGCTCCATCGCAAGATACGTGAGGACGATGATTTCGGCGTTTCAAAAGTGATGACTTCGATGTTGCAGACAAGGAACGTGGGAAACCGCCAAAAAAATATGAAGATGTGGAATTGCAAGCATTGTTGGACGAAGATGATTCGCAAACACAAAACCAACTCGCCGAGCAATTGGGCGTTAGTCAGTAAGCTGTTTCCAATCAGCTAGGAGAGATGGGAAAGATTCAGAACACCGGTAGATGAGTACCACTTGAGTTGAACTATGGCAAATGGAAAAGCGTGTTACATTTTCCTCGCTCGGACAAAAGGAAGTAGTTTTGCATCGTATAATTACAGGGGATGAAAAGTGGATTTATTTTGAGAATCCCAAGCGCAAAAAATCATGGGTAGACCCAGGCCCACCATCCACATCGACCGTAAGACCGAATCGCTTTGGCAGAAAGACGATGCTCTGTGTGTAGTGGGACCAGAGGGGCGTGGTCTATTATGAGCTGTTAAAACCTGGGGAAACGGTTAATACTAAACGTTACCAACAACAATTGGCCAATTTGAATCCTTCGCTGCTTGAAAAAAGGCCAGAATACCGAAAGAGGCAACACAAAGTCATTTTTCTTCATGACAATGCTCCATCACATACGGCAAAACCAATTCGTGACCCGTTGGCAGCATTCAGCTGGGAAATTCTACCCCATGTGGATTACTCACCAGACTTGGCTCCTTCCGATTATCACTTGTTTGCATCAATGTATCACGCATTTGCTGAGCAGCGCTTTGGTTCGTACGAAGATGTGGAAAAAATGGCTCGATGAATGGTTCGCACCAAAAGGGGAAGATTTTTACTGGTGTGGTATTCACAAATTGCCCGAAAGATGGGAAAAATGTATAACAAGCGATGGAGCATACTTTGAATAAAGCACTTTTTATCATTCTTCCGAAATTAACATGTTTTTTTAGAAAAAAAATCCGCATTTCATACTTGTACACCTGGTATGTTATTGTCTAATCCCTCTCATAGTAAAGGGAAAGAACTGTATGGGAAGCGACATATCGAGGTGCCGAACTTTTTATGGTATGTGGTCAGGCGCGGGCAAAACTTAACCCCCTTTTTTGTTTCCGCACTAGTTGAAATCAATCATAAATACAGCTTTTTTATAACTTTTGCGTAGCACTCGTAGAAACATTTTTAAAAACTGACTCCTTGATAAATGAAAAGTTTTTATTATATGGTCTCGGCATTCATCATCAGCATCAGCTTACACTGTCCACTGCTGGACAAAAGCCTCCCTCAAGTCTTGCCACCTTTTTCTGTTCTGGGCCACTTATACCCAATTTTCAGCCACTCTACTTTGGATCTTGATCGCCACTCTATAATTTTTTTTGTCCATGGTCCATCTTTAAACCTAGTAACATGTCCAGCTCAGTTCCATTTAAGATGTATAATAAATTTGACTGCATCTTGTACCCCCGTTCTCTTCCTGATAATGTGATTTGGGATGTGATCTCTAAGAGTAACGTCTAACATTGACCTCTCCATGTCGCCAAAAAAGCGCGTTAGCGAAGGCATCAGTACAGTTTCTAGTACATTTATGTACTTTGGGTTGTTCATGCGGCCTTCACAAACGAACATTTCGCCGACACCTTTAGCGGCCATGCAGCCCCAAATAATAACGCTGCCTCCTCCGTGTTTTACAGTAGGTACCACGTAATCTGGATGGTATTCCTCGCCGACACGCCGCCTCACGAATGTCACACCTGATCAAGAGTAATTGTATGTAGTTATTTGTTAAAATAAATCATAAAAACTTACCTCAAAGTTGGATTCGTCGGACCATACAACATTAGACCAATCCTCTTCGCTAAAATGTTGGTGCTTCAGAGCCCACTCTAAGCGTTTCTTCCTATTGGTCTCTGAAAGCCAAGGCTTCTTTCTAGCTTTGCACCCTCTTAATCCAGCTTCTGTCAGTCTTCTCCTTGCCGTTCGAGAACTAATCGGCATCCCGACATCCGACAGAGTTGCAGCCAGCTCAGATGATGTTTTTTTTTTTGATTTTTAATAGACTCGCGGATGAGTTTTCTGTCCTGTCGCTCATTAGTCTTACGTTTTATGTCCGTTCTCATTTTGTTGGCCTGGGAGCCAGTCTCCACAAACCTTTTAATAGCACCGAGAACATTTCGCTAACTTGGCTATTTCTACTTGGGACTTGCCATGTTCATGTAGGGTTTGAATTTTCATTCATTTTTCGATACCAAGCTCACTTTTCTTAGGCATTTCTCAAATATAAGAATGTCCAGTTCACAAATAAAACACGCTCGGAAGCTTCTTGACACTACAAGTAGTAAAAAGAGACTGATAAAACATTAAAAATATTTTTCAAAAAACCTCATTAGCGCAGTTTTGTGGGCCAGGTGTTTTATGGACCTGTAAAAGAGATTGTCTATTGTTTAAGTTAGCTTTTGACAGCGCCGCCTATAGTATTGTTAAAACAATTAGTCCTTTTTTTAATATTTTATGAGTTTCACGTGTTTATTAGGAGTGCCTAATACTTTTGGCCAAGGCTGTACATTGCACTTGCTTGTTTAGATATTTACACTTGTAGATTCTCCACATTTGTATTGGTCGCCCAATTTGAGATTAACTTAAATTCGAACCATTTGGCATCTACTTTTTACTTCTCTTACTAAAAGAACCTATTATATTCACGAACAAGAGTTTTCCATTTCCGTCGGTCTGCCTGTCTGTTTGCTTTCTTGACTGTCGATTTATCTGTCCGTCTGTCTGTCTACCGGACTGTTGGCACAATATCTATCGAAGGAAATAAGATTTCGATTTCAAATTTGATATACATATAATACTGGAAGTAAGGTCCAAACCTATAGTTTTTGAGCGATATCGCTTCAGAAGTAGGTGGTGGGGACAACAAATTTTATATAGTTTCAAGTACTATGAGAACTTCCTAGTATAAGGAATTAAATAGATGAGGAAGGGAGAAATTTGAAAATTATGTTATTTTTTCAATATTTTTAATCTCGTGAATACAGAATAATTAAAAAAAAATGTACTAACTTTACACCTTTTATTTGCAAGGGAGGGTTGCTTTACCAATTTTGTAACCAGTTCAACATATGAAACTTTTATTTACGCTGTCTAAATTATTGTTTGTGTACAACATTCATACACAAAAGGTACGCTCTGCACTGCTGCTCTAATTTTAATTCTTCTTAGTCCGTTGTATTTGAAGTGAAATTTTTAAAAATTCACTAAAGTGGTAGGGTTGTGGAGCGAGCAGTTAGAGTAAGGGACGTGAGGGAAGTGCAGGAAATTCAGTAGCAGACGGACTGCGTTGTTACTGCAGAAAATGTACGTGTCTGTAGTGGTGTAAGTAGTTTCTTTATTTTTGAATCCTTCACAGTCCTCGTGCGCTTTATATATATGGTACATCATCATCAGCTTATTCTATCCATAGACGGATGTAAGCCTCCCCAAGTTGTGTCCAATGAACTCTGATGTTTGCTTTTTGCATCCAGTCGTGTCTCGCTAATCTTTTTATGTCGTCCGTCCATCTTGTCTGCGGTCTACCTTTGCATCTTTTGTGTTCTCTAGGCCTCCATTCGGCGTGTACATCTGTTATCAGTTTTCCTTGCGATATTCCAGTTTCTCCTTAATATACATATTCGTTGTATTACATGTTACACTTTTGATCTTCGTATTTCGATGTTAGGAATACGATCTTGAAGTTTAATATTTAGCATTCTCCTCTCCATTGCTCTTTGGGTTACCTGGAGCTTATATATTATACTTATATTTAAAGCCTGCCTTTCAGTGCCATATATTAATACCGGCAGTAGATATTGATCGAATACTCTGGCTTTTATTGTATTTGGAATGTCCAGTTTAAATGTAGATTGTAACCTTCCGAACGCAGACTAAGCTAACGAGACTCTTCTATCCAAGTCAGCCTTTAAATTATTTTTTGATATTTCGATTTTTTATCCTAAATATATGAATGTTTGTACCTTTCCTATTCTTTCGCCTTCTATTAATAGTTCCTGACTGTTATCTTCACTTTCGTTGTTTAAATATTTGGTTTTGGTGAAGTTTATTTTTAGACCTATTTCTCGAGGCTTGTTATTTAATTCCATCAGCATTTCTTGAATTTCTTCTTTTGTCTTGGCGATCAGAGTGACATCATCTGCGAACCTTGAATGATTTAATCTTTGTCCATTAGTATTCCTTTATTTTCTCACTTGAACGTGTCTTCTAGAATCAACGTGAACAGCTTTGGGAATATCGAGTCGCCTTGTCTAATTTCTCTTTTATTTTTGATTTTATTTGTTTTTTCTTCAAGCATTATTTGTAATGTGGCATTTTTATATATGTATTCAAAAAGAGTCTGCTGTTATCATCGACTCTGCTGTTACTTAAGGCGTTAAGGACTGCCCATATCTCTATCAAATCAAATGTCGTAGTCATTTTGTTCGTTAATCTATGTGTTATGATTCTAGTGAGGATTTTGTATAGTACAGGCTGATGGGTCTGTAATTCTCCAATTTAAATTTGTTCCCATTTTTTAAAATATAAATTTAAATACATGTATATACATAGACTACCGTCAGAAAGTATTTGCCCACCTAGAAATTTCAATGTAACTGCCAAAATGTAATACCTAATTACACTCTTTTATTATATTAGGTAAATTTAATTGTTCTTAACAAGTGTCCGTCATAAAATTGTTTAGATAAGTCTTTTTGGTGAAATCACAAATTAAAACCCAATTAGAACAAATTTCCAAGTTTTGCATGATAATTGTTTGGAGGCGATTTCTGAGAATTCCAGTTGAAGTAAGAACTCATTTCAAGTTTCTAGGTATTATGGAAATTCCTCGTGACATTCTATGCTATAAATACCATTGCCCTTTTGAAAATTAACCACTCGCAAACAGTACTTTGTCATTGATACAGGCTTAATTGTTTTGTGAAAATGCCAAAAAACGAAAGAAGTTTCCGTTGAAAATCAGGCTCTGATAATTTCGAGACATCAAAATGGTCACTCGAGTCGACAAATCGCGAGTAATATGTGGATGCCAAGGAGAAAGGTGGAATACATCTTAAAAAAAATTTCTGGGGGACATGAAATTTGCAACCAAAAACCTTCAGAAAGGCCTCGAAAAACGACTCCCGCTGAAGACAGAGCTATAACAATGTCCAGCAAACGTAATCGCCGCCTAACCGCACCAGAAATCATGGCTCAAGTAGACATGGAGCGGCCCATCCCCATCAGCGTGACAACCGTGAAGAACAGGTTAGCAGAAGGTGGACTACATGGAAGAGTTGCAATGAGGGAATCACTTCTTAGGCAAGTGAATAAACGTAAGCGATTAGAATGGGCCCGAGAACATGAAAATTGGACATCAGAATAATGGAATTCCGTCCTTTGAAGTGACGAATCTAAATTCGAAATTTTCGGCTCCAGTTTACATACGGCGGTCAGCTGGAGAGAGGATGTTGGAAGCCTGCCAGTTGCCTACAGTAAAACATGGTGGAGGTTCAGTAAAGGTTTTGCGGTTGTTTTAGCAACGGTAAAGTTGGAAAAATCTTTAGGGTAGAAGGAATCATGCGAAAAGAACAGTATCAAGATATTTCGCTAACTCAAATACTTCCTTCTGGAAGAGATATTTTTCAGGGGAAATTTATTTTTGAGCCTGATAACGACCCTAAACATTCTGCTAAACAAATTAGAGAACTTTCGGACCAATGGAAATCCGATAACGTCCTGGAAGTGATGACTTGGCCTCCACACAATCACCCGACTTGAACCCCTTTGAATTGTTGTGAGATATTGCGACAGGTGTGTTCGAAAACTCAATCCAACATCAGAAAATCACTTGTGGGAACTTTTACAAGCACAATGGGTTAAAATAACCGAAGAAACGCTGAAGAAACTACTGAACAGAATGCCGTAACTCTGTAAAGCGGTAATTAAAAATAAAGGAGATCACATAGAGGAGAAAAATCCTGGAAAATCATGAATATTTTTCTGATTTTTTAGACTGTAAATAATTTGAAAATAAATAATAATTTATTAAAATTAAAAAAGAAAAATATTATCTGGGTTTTTGTTGTCTTGGCACTGAAATAACTAGGTCGGCAAATATTTTCTGACGGTAGTAAATATATATATTGTTGTATGTATATGTATATATATATATATATATATATATATATATATATATATATATGTATGTATATATATGTATATATATATATATATATATATATATATATATATATATATATATATATATATATGTATATATGTATATATATATATATATATATATATATATATATATATATGTATATATATATATATATATATATATATATATATATATATATATATATATATATATATATATATATATATATATATATATATATATATATATATATATATATATATATGTATATATGTATATATATATATATATATATATATATATATATATATATATATATATATATGTATATATATATATATATATGTATATTATATATATATATATATATATATATATATATATATATATATATATATATATATATATATATATATATATATATATATACATACAACATAGGATATAGCAGCAATTTTTATAATTCGATATTAACGATTTTTCAGTGAAAGTCGTTAGTGACGCGAATCGCCGCGAGCACCACAATAATTTTCCGGCCAATTGAAAGCCGAAAGATGAAAGAGACCGCCCAATCGCGTGCAAAGGTTTCGCTTTTACAACATATAGGAATTAATGAGAGAGATGTAGTAATGTTCTTCAAAATAATTAACATCGATATTCGGGAAGTTGTGGATTGTTAAATTTTATGCCATAAAATCATTTTAATTATTCCACAACCCATAATCACGGGCATGAGGTTAATTAACGCGTTTCAGTTTATACAAGAGTACCTGGTACAATCAATTTCTTGATAGTTCAGATGTAATTAAAGATATGTTGATATATTCAAAGATTATTACCAGCATAGACAAATAAAACAAAGAAATTTACTCCAATGAATTAAGTTGAACTCCTGAATTCTGAACAACTTTCCTTGCAGCAATTTTACGTATTTATTTATTTATGTATGCATTTAGGATGCTAAAATAACTTTGGCAGTTCCAAAACCGCAGTCACTGTTTACAGTAATTACAAAAAATTTAAGCTAACCTAAAAGTAAAAGCTAATTAAATAAGTATTAACAAGAACATTTGTTAGATAGATCTTCTAGGGCCATTTTAATTTATATGGGATAGCAATTCATGGGCATCAAATCAAACATTTGTTACTATACCACCTGTTTGACAAGAGCGAGTACGACGCATACTTTTTCCTGGAAATAGTTGAAGGGGGATTAAGACACGAGCAGGTAGCGAGACCCTCCCCTCGAGGAGCCTTGTATGGAATGGCTCAGTTGTTCAACCTTTGTGCAATGCAGAGTATTAAAAATATGAGAAACAGCACCTTGACCGAGTGTTTAACGGTCCACTGGATGAGTTTACTAGCGTTAGTGGACCAGGATAACTGGCCGAGGGTATCCAAATAGAAACTCCGTCTGCAAAAGTTAAGTTGTTTCAATCGCGGTCCCAATTTCCTTTCGCCCAAGGTAGTATTTTTTTCGTTATGTTTTTCCAACAAATAATCTCTTTGTGCTTCTAAATTTCCATGACAAATATAGACCTTTTTACGCAAAACTGCTTATCCACCACGCAATGATAAAACATGATTCTTCTTGAAGACCCTTAAATCACTTTATCCTCCTTTTTCGTCATTTTTTTGCACACAGCCACAATCGAGAAAGTCATCGACTTTTTTTTACGTCGACATAGCATGTCACCTACTTTCTTACAGACGGTACTTTCAGGTGGGAATTGAGGCTTTCTAAATAAAGCATTTTGAACCCTTTCTTTAACGGTTACCAGGAACAAGTTTTGTCGTTCACGCTTCTATCAGACTGTAAATAAGAAAAAGAAGTCGGAGATCAGCCGTCTGTCAGCGAAAGATAGTAAGATACAGTATGTCAATTAAGAACGTAACCGCTCGTATTCTTGAAAAAATGTGTTTCAAAAAAAAAAATGTTTGCCATCAATATATTCTTTGGTGTGCCAACAATGGTGTAATTACTTTAGTAAGTTGTCCGACAGCCTCCTTCCTGGCTTCTTCGAGGCATGCTGTCGACGAAATTTTCTGCATACTCTGCAAATTTTCCGAATCTCGCGAGACAACTTAGTCAAAGTCCTCGGTGTCTTTCCTCTGAGCTTTCTCTTTATAAGGGACCAAACTTTTTCAATAGGGTTGGCGTCCGGCGATTTGAGGGCCACTCTAGTATCTTATTGTGGGCCCAAGCGAGCCGATTCACGACCTGATTTTCGCCCAGCCAAGGTTTCTTTATCGTGCGAAGATGTCGAATGGTCTCATGGACACACTCAAACCCGATTTTCTTAATTTTGCCGCTCCTTGGCGCAGCATCAATTTCGGGTCTCGTGAAACCAACCTGTTCGTTTTTCGACTTTCGATGTCATTTTTCCTACCGAGCCACGTTTAGGCAAGTCGTGGACATTTTTCGTCTCGGTAAAACGATTTACCCACTTCTTGACAAACGATACTGACTTTTTAATATATTTAGCGGGCGCGGAATTATTTTAGGCCCCTTTGAATGGGAAGAAAGAAAGACTACCTCGGACCGACGCGCAAACAAGTGATTCATTTTGGATTTTACGGGATTTAGACTTAAGTTCGGAATCGACTGATACTTTTACTAAAATACGTCGTAGACAAAGGTTCCCTCTACCGATATTTTGTTGATTCGCTAGAATCGCATTTACCAAAAACGAATTATCGCAGAAACTTGACAAACTATATATGTTTGTGCAATACAGTTAATGACTGAACTGTTTTATATCATCTCGTAGGCTAATGAGGATGCCCAATACCAGACGCAAATGACAGTTTAGTGTAAAGGATTGTCAGTTCTCAAAATAAATCTGTTTGATTCATTAATATTAAATTTCATCAAAATACCCGTAAAAAATTCGCTTAGAAACCAGTATTACTATCTGATGTCAGAGTACTTTGCTGCATTTAAAGTAAGCTTTTCCCTTGGAAAGTCTATGAAGATCTTAAATTTTAAGTCAGTCTTCGGGACCTATTATGTTATAAACTTTTATGTCGGCAGCATAAAACAGAAAATTAAATTTATGAAACCAGGTTTTAATATTCGTACTATATTATATTATAAAAAAAAGGAGATAGAGCAATACCTATTCGTCGAAGCAACTTGTTTTCGGCCACAAATGAAGAACAAACACATTTTTTTTCCAAAATTCGACTTTATTCATCAATATAGTCTCCTTGAAGACCGATACAATCAGCCCAACGCTTTTCTAACTTTTCTATATCTTTTTTGTGGAAATATTTGTCTTTGTCTTCAAAATAGGCATCAGTTTCGGCGATAACTTCTTCATTGGAGCCAGATCTCATTCCCGCGAGCACTTTTTTCAGGTCTGCGAATAGATAATAGTCACTGGGGGCCAATTCTGGAGAATATGGTGGATGAGAAAGCAATTCGAACTTCAATTCATGCAATTTTGCCATGATAACCATTGACTTGTGACACGGTGCATTGTCTTGATGAAAGAGCACTTTTTTCTTGTTCACTTGGGGCCGTTTCTTTGCAATTTCTGCCTTCAAACGCTCCAATAACTTTATATAATATTCGCTATTGATGGTTTTTCCCTTCTCAGCATAGTCGATGAAAATTATTCCATGCGCATCCAAAATACAGAGGCCAAACTTTCTCAGCCCGACTGTTGTCACCGGCATTGTCACATATCGCATGGAAAAATTCTTTTTATTGCGCTTAAACAGGTCCAAACAGCACCCAGAATCATCAACACGTCGTTGTTTTTGGTCTACTGTGAGCAAACGCGGTACTCATTTCGAACAGAGCTTTTTCATGCAAAATATGACCAACACGTTCTTTTGATAACCTTAGGGTGTCACCTATCTCACGCAATTTCACTTTACGGTCATCCAAAACAATTTTGTGGTTTTTTTTTTATGTTTTCCGGTGTAACCACCTCATTTGGGCTTCCAGAGCGTTCAGCATCATTTGTATCTGTTCGACCGCGTTTAAATTCAGCAAACCGGTAAGTGGTGAGTGATTTTCCAGGGGCAGAGTCCCCGTAACACTTATCAAGCCATTGCTTTTTTTGAACTGTATTTTTTCCCATCAAAACACAGCGTTTATTGAACACATAAAATTCGTTTTTTTTTTCATTGTTTTGAAAATATTAAAAGTAGCGTCACTAAAACCACTGTCACTAGTAAACTAATCCTCGATATGTTTGAAGGTTGGTACTTCCTAAAAATCATATGGATTTTTTGATCTATGTGTCAGATCAAAAACTTTTCATTGAGCCTACGTGTTGCTTCCGCGGAGCGTCACTTACACCGACCTCAGCGAGTCGATATTTCGTGATCGATCTTAGCAATGGGTTTACTGAGGTCATTATAATACAGTCTATCTCCTCTTAGAATAACTTACGAATAGCACAAAAAATTATCTCTAGGGATCGTTTTAGAATGTGTGACAATGTTGTCGATAGTATTCAAAACAAAGAGGCAGTTTTCTGCCTTAACGTATCTACTTGAAACTAAATGAAATTGCCGGTCAAGCAAAGTGCTGAATATTTGCCATTGGTTTTGTTCGCCTATGCTACAAGGTAATTTTATTCGACCTGGTATCGATTTTTAAAACGGTTGTTAGAGAGATACTACCGTGTCATATTTTGCCTGCTCTGACCACCTTATTCGGCATTTTTACGACTAAATTACGTGTAAATTGGTGGTAAATGATATAAGAAAAACATCAAAGAATAATTAGGTGACTAAAAAGAGCATTTTATAGCGTAATTTTGACATTTGTAAAACACGCTATTGTTATTAACACTGTTTTGTTGACATTGACATTTTTTTTTTATCTCCTCGCCTGAATTTACCCTTTTTTCATATCCTAATGATCTCGGCAAGGATGTAATATACATCAACGTTATTCAAGTGCCGAAACATGCCTTTTTTTGTATTTCACGGCACCTTTTAGACAACGCGGTATTGCTACCATAGACGTTATTAAATTTATGCAACAACTACTACCTTTGTATGTGACCAAACCAAATATATTTAAATAAATTAATAAATAAGTATACCGACTTGCCGGGATTTGGACCCGAGACCTTCTGCACCGTAACTAGATACCACGCCACGTAGCTAGGGCCGCCACATTTGTAAAATAAAATTCTTTTTGTTACATATATTGGGGCGTGCCTCATAATAAAGTTCAAAATTGTTTAGCTTATTGTGCGCACGCCACGGGCGAGTGAAGCAAGGTGAGGGAACGGAATATAACACCAGTCCTTGGAAATTTAATTGCCATGGAGTTTCACCGAACTGTTCTTTTTGTGTACGATTGTTTTACAAAAACTAGTAATTCTGAGACTATTGTGAGAACGTCGCGTTCAGTAGCACTTACACAGCGTAAATGATGCCTTGAATGCCTTAAATAAATCTCGGAGAGGGTGACCAAAGTCATCAAGAAGCGATGCAAATGCGGATTGCGTTCGTTAGCGGTAAAATTATTGTCTTGAAACCCTACTCGGACTTTGTAAGCTTTCACGTATTATTTTTACTCATACTCCAAAATACAAGTTTCAAAAGTACGTAATACGTAATGACAACTACTTATCGAATAATAAATATCGATTTGAATTATAACATTCCTAGGTACACGTACCTAGATTTAATTCATTTGTGAATTCGCAAACGGGGCGGAAATTACTTTAATTACTGTGAGAGACAATGCAACGAAGTGTAAGTTTTTTACTCTATTATTTTTAACTAGGGAATATATCTCTTTTCTTTCTTCATGCTTTATTGTATAAAGTAATAATGATCCTAATATGACTACAATAAAACGGAAGTTACCATTGACTGTAATAAAACAAACGAGATTTTCTTATGGGATCCTTTATTGGCAGTTTTAACTGTCTAAGCCTATCCCAACATAAGTATATTAAGTGGTGCTCCATAGATAATACTCTACTTCTTAAATTTCTAAATGAAATGAAACGAATTCTTTGTTATTTGTCACTTATTTTTTATTTATCTGCTACTGCAGTTTCGTAGGTTTATTACATTTTCAAGCGTGATACTACAAACTAAGATGGTTTATTTATGATTTATAACAAATTTACAGGTACAATTTGGAATTGCCCATCATTAAATTACAATGAACTTAGGGGGATAAATGACATTATTGTTTCAAATTTGAAGAAATACTTTTCAATATTTTCTTAGAACTTTTTACAAAAATTCCTTCTTTAAAGATATATCTAAAAAACTTTTAAAATACGCCAAACAGGGTTGAATTCTGAACATCTGTTTGATTTTTTTAATAGGATTGTATCTTTATTTTTATTGTGCTTGTTGATCTCTATAGCTTTAAAATATTAAATTTTCCTCCTTTTTGTGCTTTATGTAATATTTGTAGATTATTTGTATCTGGAAAAATATGATTTGTTTGATGGAAGTGGTTAGCAAAGTTGGAGTTTTCTTTGTTTAATCTAAAAGATGTTTGGTGTTTTTTAAATCTAGTATCGAAATTTCCCCCTGTTTGGCCTATATAGCAGCTATTACATTCATTACATGACAGTTTATAAACTCTTTCAGGATGACAGGTGCGACAATGACTAACAACAACCATTAATTCGGAACAATATGGGGAGAATCTGGTTTCAGAGGAATGAAGTAATATAATACACTTCAAACACATATTTTTCAGTTATTCCAGAAATTTTCTCGATTAAATTGATTTGTAAAAGCGGTGACAAGTTGGCCTCCACGTAGCGCTGATTTAACGCCTTGTAGGAGATATACTGCAAAACTACAGTTTAAAGTAATGATCGTCGCCCCCTACAATTAAAATAAATACAAAAAACATTTTATATCCGAGGGGGCACAAACCATGTCATTCATAAAATCATTTCCCCCAAAATCATGTGCCCATTTAAAATTTCAATGAATGCTGTTTGCACAAACAGAACACATTGTAATAAATTGCAATCACGTCTTATGCAAAAAGCTACCTTACTCTGCCTCCGTGCAACACCGCTAGGAATCTGAATGGTCGTTTGCTGTCTTGTAGTTACTTATAAATATGACGTTGTTTTCTAAATTAAATTAAAGTCTGACAATTGACCGATTTTTAGGGGTTTTAAGGGTTAGATGTGTGATATTGTTTTAAGGTAAATATACAGAGGTATGGAAAATACTCAGGAGTAAAAAGCAGCGACCACGGAAACGTGGATAAAACGGAATTTTATCACTCGCTTCACATCTCGGCGACATTATTTTTCAGAAATAATTTTCCGACGACTATAGTGTGATATTTGTTAATTCATTAGTAATATAAAACTTTCTATCTCATGTTGCAATTCTGTAGAAAAAACATGTAAAATGATTTTAGTAATTTTGTCAACAATTTGTGGATAAACCTATAAATACGGTGTACTCGCTAAAAAATAATTTCGAGTTAGAGTTTTGGTAATTCTGGATGTGAACAAAAGCATGATTTCCAAAAAAATAATCATGAGTTGACTAACAAAAACATAATCCTTGTAAATGAAAACAGAATTTTCCAAAATGTATGTGTATTAATATTAGAGCCACGAAATGATGAATGTGTATTGTACTGAAACCTGTCGGTAATACACCTACCTGCAAAATAGTTTTAAATATACACTTACAATAAGTGTAAAATTTTTCCTATGTGTTCACCTGACAAGGTCAACAATGATATTACCATACTTGTAATAATATCTCTATAATAACTTAAAAGTCCAAACCTGTTTAAAAGTCATTTACTAAACAATGTATTAACTTTTGTGCACAATTGGCAAGTATGTATGTACTAGTTCTCATGTAATCAGGAGAAAGGTAAATATTTTCTAATTATTTTATTGAAAATTGTGTACAGGAATATAATTGTTCTTCTTTATAAGCCAATGCTTCTCCACTGCAGGAGACAGGCCTCTTCAAGTTTCTTCCAATTGTCTATATTCTGTACAATTGATGAATCTACTGCCTGCTATCAACCTGATATCATCAATCTATCTTTTCATTGGTCTTCCGACACTTCGTCTGCTCTCCCAAGATCTCCATTTAAGTAATTTTGTTGTTCATCTATTATTATTTGTTCTAGCTACATGCTCCTCCCATTGCCACTCTTTCACTGATATCTGTAATTCTTGTTGTTCGTCTGATATCCTCGCTTTTAATGTGTTCTCGTAAACTAACACCTAACATCTGTCTTTCCATGGAGTCGACAAAGACTATTTTTTGTAAGGGTCATGGTTTCCGGCCCATACGTGCTTACTGGAAGTATGTAAATCTCCTACACTTTTCTTCTTAAGGTCATGGGGATATGTTTGTCTTTTAGAATGATTCCCAGTTTTTGAAATGCAGTCCATCTGAGATCAATTCGCCTTGGTATTTTCGCTGTTTGATTTTCCTTATCCAATCTAATCTTATGTCCCAAGTATCTCCTTTTCCGCTCCCTCGATTTCTTCCTTGTCGATCTTAATTTTTGTGTTTTGTGGGCTTAGAAGTTTTGTTTTCTTGATGTTCATCTCGAGTCCGACATTCTGTGAAGCTTGATAAAGTGTTTTTGAATTTTTCGAGATTTTCGCTATTCAGTACTACATCATCTGCAAATCGCAAGTGATTTAAATATATGCCATCGATTTTAATTTCCTTCTCTTGTCACTTTTAAATAATAGGCGTTTCTTTTAATAATGTCGATTTTGCTAAGAGATGGCGTTACTAATACACTTGTTGGTATAGACTAGTGATATCTATGGCGTTATGGAAGGTACGCCATCAAAAGCCAGTTCGTTATTAATTGTCATTGTACGAAAAACATAGTTCTTCATAGTTTTGAATATGTCCTATTTCGTACCAGAAAAAGACGTTTTGCGGGGAAGTTTAATAACCTTCTTTCATTTGAAGAAAACGGCTGCTGAAAGTTATCGATTGTTGGTTGAAGCTTATGGTAAATATGCTTCAACCCAAAAAACTTGGGAGACCCAGACCAGCCTTCAACATCACAACCTGTGCGCAATATACAGGGAAAGAAAGCTTTGCTGTGTATTTGGTGGGATAGTGGAGGAGCTGTGTATTATGAACTGTTGAAACCTGGTGAAACGATTTCTGGCGATGATACCGACAACAATTAATAAAGTTGAACCGAGCACTGAAAGAACCAGAATACGCCCAAAGACACGATAAAGTCATTTTTCAACATGGCAGTGCTCGGCCTCATGTTGCAAAATGTGTTAAAAATTATTTGAAAAACATGAAATGGTACCCCACCCGTCGTATTCACTGGACTTCCTTCAGACTACCACTTATTTCGATCGATGCAGCAAGGACTTTCAGAACAACACTTACATTCTTACGAAGAAGTGAAAAGTTCTTTCTTCTTTGACAGAAAGATGGCAAAAAGTCATAGCTAACGATGGCCAATACTTTGATTAATAAGGTAATTCATTTTGTGATGGAAATAAACTCTTAAATGTTGCGAAAAAATCGACATTATTAACCGAAACACCTATTACATCCTTCAGGGCCAGGGTAAACAATTTTGGTGAAATTATGTCGCCCTGCCTAACACCTTTCTTGTTCTTTATGGATTCTGTTTTTGGATCTTCATCTAATTTAACCGTTAATGTCGGTATATCTTGAGTCTATTCTGGCATGAGCTAAGGACTGCATAATTGCTCAGTGTTCCAGGGAGTTAAAAGCCTCCTTATAATCGATAAAAGTTAGGGGCATCATATAATTATTATTTGGGGCTATTCCGACTTTCCAAAAATCATTTCTCACAAATGACGTACGGTAGCTTTATTGAATTGTAATTCACTTATTTTCAGTTATGAATATTTTTAGAGGGTATCCAATTAAAAAAACCTTTCGGCACTCTTCAAAAGGAACTGAGAAATTATTGATCAATGCTGTACACGTCGTTTCCAAAATCGCTGCCATTACGTCCCGATATTTTCTTTTAATTGTTCCATGGAGCTAGAATTGTTGTTTTTAGAAATCACCATAACAAAAATCCATCGGCATTAAATCAGGGCTATATAAACACACTTATGTCACCTCTTCCAAAAGAAGGAATTTATTCGGAAAAATTTCTCAGTATACTGGCAAAGGTGTGTTTGAGGTGTATGATGTCGTCTCATCTACAGTTATTGTGTGGCCTTTGTCAGCCTCAATAAGGTACGAGAGGCTTTTTCTGTATGCGTTTAGAAGAACGTAAAGGTTTTTAATGCATTAGTTTTGAATTTCTCGGAATCCAATATTGACGTTGAATAAGCTGTCGGTAAATGTTGAAAAACATTTAAACTTTGGTTGAGCAGTATCTGTTGGCTTTAATTCTGACATCCGGTATATCTTGTATAAGTGCCGATATATTTCTTCGTAGGGTGATTTTTTTACGAATGCAATACTCTCCATACCAGGGGTGGCGAAAAGACAACTTTAAATTGAACGTATAAAAATAAGTTAATTATTTAAAATTATTCCGGCCGTGTTACCGTATTCCGTTAGCATCTCAGCAACACGATATTGCCATTATATTTACGATATCGCGCTATTATATTGTCCTTTTATTACCTTCATTCTTTCGCAGATTTGTATATCCACACAAATGAAACTGATACGCAAAAAGAATAAACAAACCCTTCTTTCCGGTATCGACAAATTTAAAGCTCAGTGAGCAATTACAGTAGGTAGCATATTAAAAATTTTAAATTGTCATGTTTTCTTATTTATTTAACACTTACTTCAGTTAATATTATGACTTGTTAAAAAATGTCAAACTTAGAAAACACTCTGTATAAGTTATTAAATACAATTTTTCGATATATGGCCCAATAGTGAGTGTTTCAGTTCATACTAGAAATAACGAAAAACTAACATGAGTTCGAATTCCTCATTGTGCATTATGATTAGATATCTTTTGGCCAACGTCAAATAAAAAAACCGGTCAAGTGCAATTGGACTTGCGCAATTAGGCTATGTTAATTAGGTCCCTGGTTTCTTAAGATCTGATATGTATTTTCACGTTTTTTCTTAGTCAGTAATGTATAATAGTTATAGCACTTTAGCTACCTAATAGCCAGCCAATACATCAATCTAGCTCAATCTAGAATATAGTAATAAAAGTGTAAAACAAATATTTACTACCTAAATATTTATTTAATTATAAACAAATAAAATGAAATTATTTAATCTCCAGAGAAGCGTTGCGCGGTACTGAAAATATATTAACCTCCACCATACTGTCATGAAACATAGTTTTTAGGGGTTTTTATGTATACCAGATAAATTGTCAAACGTAATTCTGTCGTGATAATTTTCGCTCAATCTACACTTTATGGAAAAAAATTTCAGAATTTTTTTCAAAATTTTTTGATCAGTACTTTTCGAGATAGGGTGGGGGACAGAGATTTTTGGCCATTTTTTAAAAATAATACAAAGAAAAATGTGCGCAAGTATTACATCATATATATTTTTGAACTCATGTTTTCACAAGCTTTCATTTGACACCTCACTCAATGATCTGGTAAAAAAAAAAAATTTTCACTTCCGATTGCACCCCCCATATACCAGACAAATTATCAAACATAATGCACTCGTAATATTTTTCACTCAATCTAAATTTTATGGGGAATTTTTCAAAGTTTTTTGGTCAGTACTTTTTGAAATAGAGGTAGGGGCAGCGGTTTTTAGCCATTTTTTTAAATAATACAAGTATTACATCATGTATATTTTTAACTCGTGTTTCACAAGCTTTCGTTAGCACCCCACTCGATAATCTTAGAATTTCCCCACAAGCCATCTCCTGAAGTCAAAATTTAACTTCCAAAACTAACGGCTCTCATTGGGCTATCAATTCCTATATTTGTGCCAAATTTCAACTTTCTATGTCAAATAGGGAATCGGTTGTGACAGACACCGAAGTGATCCCATAAGTATTTCATACGGAACACTAAAAAAAGAAATGTCAAATTCATCAAAATATATCGATCCTTATTTGATTCACTCCCTCGTCATATTGATTTCCTTTCTACTTTAGATATTTTACGTACATTAAATTTCAGATCAATGTTCTAGTTTGTTCGTAAGTTATTGCGGCAAAACAAACAAATCAATGAAAACAGAAAAATCATATTTTTTCCCGGTTACAAAATAGAAATGAACTTATTCGTTATGCATTAAGTATGTATGTTATTATGAAAAGTTGGATGAAAGCGAATCGAACCAGATTATAAAATATATATTTCATGTTTCTTTTAAGTATAGTGAGCTTGGTGATGCATTCACTAGCACATGCTTTTCTTACTTTTACCACTAATTATATAAAATTATAGGATGGTTACTTAATAATGAGGTCTGAAATAATTACATTCATCTAAGAACATAAAAGAATCATCTTCAATTATTTTTCACACTATTTATAACCTTGCCGACCCGTGAGACTGGTTTTTGAAACTATGTTAGGATTATTAAGTCACCTACAATTATAGACAAATTAACATTTAAGATTTTGATTTTTTTTACTTCATTAACTACTTTGTTTGTAAGGCAAGATGTTTAAAAATAATTATTATAGGCTTCTACCATTAAAAGTTTAATGCTTTATGCAAAGAGCAAACAATAATTTGCTAGACTGCTGATATAGTACTCCCGTAAATACTGTTACAAACTTTCACGTACGCCCTCTATAAACATAAACACTTTTTTGGTGAAATTATTTCTAGATTATTGTACTCAGTTGTTATACAGTTATCGTGTGTAAACATACTTACATTTTGAATTGTTTAAACAATGCAGGAGTGCTGTTATAGCTTTATTTAAGTGCAGTATGGAAAGCGACATTTTTAAGACCTTAAAACCGCTTAAAATAAGTCGTATGTTTGTTTACCGGGCGATAAAATTATTAACTGGAGATTATAAGGAGGAGCTTCTCAAACAACACACACAACAATTGTTAATTCTTTACAAAACTCAAATTCGACCAACTATGGAATACTGCTCTCATGTTTGGGACTCCGCTCCCAAACATACACTGCACTTGTTGGATTCTGTTCAGAGAAGAGCTGTTCGTCTGATTGGAGACCCGGAGCTGACCGGCAGCCTTGATTTGCTGGAACATCGAAGAACGGTTGGTAACTTGAGTCTGTTCTACAAGTATTTTCATGGAAAGTGTTCGAAGGATGTAGCCCTCTTAATTCCTCCCCAAGCGGTGCATGTTAGAAATACACGTCGCGCTGGTGCTTCACATCCGTATGAGGTTCAGCTTGTTACTCCGCGTACAACGCTTTTCAAGCAGTCTTTTATAAGGAGAACATCATCTCTTTGGAATAATTTGCCCAGCGCTGTGTTTCCCACCGAGTACAATTTACAGCGATTCAAGAACAACGCAAATAAAAATGTTATCTCGTTAAAATTCTATGTTTCGTATCATTAAAGAAGACCTAAGTCTTGGCGTTTATAAGAGACGCATTGGTCATTTGCTAACGGAAGATTTAAGGCGAAAACGGTGGCAAAAGTCTGAAGATTTGTTGAAGGAATACGCTGATGACAAAACAGAAAAATTTTGTTTACCAACGAAAAAGATTTCACTGTGAACAATCTTTCAATAAGCAAAATGATTAGTATTAAGGAAGCGTCTGAACTTGTTCCAAAAGTTCAGAGGGGTTATCATCCAGCACCTGCTTTGGTGAGGTAGTGAGCTTTGATCGGGTTACCAGTATTCATTTTTGAAAAAGATGTGAAAACTTCGACTAAAATATATCAAGACACTCTTTTAAAGAACGTTGTGAAACCCTTAAACCATACTTTTATCAAAAATAAGCATTGGGTCTTCCAGCAAGATTTTGCACCAGGACACAAAGTTAAAACAACACGAGCATGGCTTCAACAAAATGTGCGTTAATTTATTACTACAAAAGACTGACCTTCTGCAATTCCTGATCTAAATCCTTTAGATTATAAACTATGGACCTTCTTAGAGGATATGGTTTGCTCTAAAATACGTGCCAATCTTGATTCTTTAAAACAAGCTTTAACAAAAATGGCGGACAATTTTCCGTTGGATCAAGTGCGTGCTGCAATAGACGAATGTGTAAAAGCAAGAGGTGGATATTTTGAGTAAATGTTAAATTAATTTTGTCAATATGAATTAATCCTATAATAATTTGTTTTCATTTCCATTGTAACAGTATTTATGGGAGTATAATACTACCATGGATATACTCGTACTATAAACTTAATGGTGTCATCTACAAATTTAATATATTATTTGAAAGATGTATTATTTCCCGATTCTCATTTTAAATTTTAGCCTCGAAATATTGGCAAATGACAGGTACAATATTTTACTTAAAGATAAAGAAATTTCATTATAAAAATTACAGCAGTAATTGCTTATCAAGAACTCACGTTTTTGAATGACACAGTTCGAACATCAGAAAGGATTAAAAAATTCGTGAATTGGTGGCAGATGATCGCATTGCTTCGTTGAAAATGATGGTGGCAAGAATAATTTGGAAACAAGATCTAGGTAAAATAAAAGTATGCGTCAAATATTTTCCACGCACTTTAAATGGAGACCAAAAGTTGTCTGGAATGCAATATTTCAAACTCGTCAGCCTATTTTTTAGTTTTCGTAGACGAAGTAGAAAAGTTTCCATTAACCTGTATTACCTTCAAATTAATTTCATTTGACGTCAAATCTTATTTTACAAAGAATTTTATAACAGCACAATACTCCGTTTTATTCATTTTAAAATGTATAGACAGCATTCATATTTGGGAAATCTCTATAAAACAAACTATAAACAAAATGATTTGCAATTCTACATAGACACTTGTGACAGATATACCAAATAAAAGAAGAAAATCTTTCAAATAATTATGTCATCTATATATCTGTTACAGCTGATGCTGTCTCCCTTCTGTCAACCTCGCGTTCCATTCTCTTCGATCTTCCCAGTCTCCTTCCTGTAACCCTCTGTTTTCCATTGCCTCATCGACGTCATCCCGCCATGAGCGCCTGGATCTTCTCCTCTTTCTTCTTCCAATTGGACTCCATTCTGTGGTTTTCTTAATCCACCTTCTGTCGTCGCTTCTTCTTACGTGACCATACCATTTCAATCGTTTTTCTTCTATGGCATATACTACGTCTTTTGTTATTCCCATTCCCGCTCTTATTTCCTCGTTCCTAATCCTATCAGTCCGGGTCAACCCACAACACCTTCTGCAACATTCCATCTCTACCGCGTTTATTTTTAATTTATATTTCTTGTTAATGGTCCATGTTTCTGACCCGTATGTCATGATACTTTCAATGATTGTTCTGTATATTCTGAGTTTGTTTGCTTTCGTTTTGTGCTTATACCATAATATTGAGGTTAAATGTCTGATGCAAGTTCTCGTTTGTCCCAGTCTCGATTTCATTTCTTCTTCGGATGTTGCTTCTCTTGTTATTATGGTGCCCAGGTATTTAAATTTTCCAGTTTCTTTAATTGTTACGTTCTCTTCAATTTCTAGATCTTCTATTTCTCCTGTGTTAGTTGTTAGGTATTCCGTCTTATTAAAGTTTATGTCTAGCCCAGCTTTGTCATACTCTTCCTTCAGTTTCCTCACCATATACCTGAGATCTTCTTTGTCCTGTACCATGACGACTTGGTCATCTGCGAAACTCAAGCTGTATAAGTAATCGTCTCTTACTGGGACTCCCATACCTTGACATTTATTCTTCCAGTTTTTTAAAGTCTGTTCCAGGTAGATTTTAAACAGTGTCGGAGAGGTTGTACACCCTTGTAGTAGTCCTTTCGTTGCGTTGTTCTAATTTTGGCCCCTAACTTATTACCAATTTTTACTCTGTTAATATTATTTCTATATATCGCTTTTACTGCTTTTATTAATACTTTGTCGATTCCCATGTTTGACATTGCTTTCCAGAGGTGACTTCTAGCGACTGAATCGTAAGCTTTTCTTATATCGATGAAACCTAGGTGGATTTCTCTGTTTTGGCTAGTTTCTTTTCCATCAGTTGCTTGACTGTGATCAATACAGGACTTCCCAGCCGTAAATCCTGCTTGGTCTTCCCCTATTTTGCCGTTTATATTGTCTTCTATCTTATTCTTAATTACTTTCCCATACAGTCGTCCAATGCTTGAAATGATGCTGATACCTCTATAGTTTTCACATGTGCGCTTCGGTCCATTCATTAGATATTCTTTCTCCATTTATAGCCCTGAGGAACACACTTCTTATTATTCGGTGCAGTTTCTCTGATCCGTATTTGATTAATTCATTGACCATTCCTCCCGGTCCAGCTGCTTTCCGGCTTTTCAATGATTTTATGGCCTTCTTTACGTCCTCATATTTTATCTCTACCTCCTCATGTTCGTTTTGTTGTTGTTCGTCATCTTCGTCTCTATTCATGAACCTTGGTCTGGCCTGTTAGTAGTTTTTTATAATAGTTATCCCATTGGCTTCCTTGAATGTCTCGTATATGGGATTTTTCTTTGGAGTTTATTTTCATAGCTCTAATCGTTCTCTATGCCTCCGTACTTCGTGTTTTACCTATATAGTGTTCGATGTTTTCACATGCTTTTACCCATTTCTCGTTCTTCTCTCTTTATTTATTAATCTTTTCGTTTCTCTATTTTTCTCCCTAAGTTCTCCTCTGACTATATATTCCATTTAGCTGCAAAATTATTTCGATTAGGACTGTTTGGGTGACAATTTACACCAGGTATTGACCTAAATCACTAAAGTGTTTTAGACAGATGTCAGAAATTCAGGGGCATAACCTATATTCGAACACCAGTTCAGATGTTTAGGAGTAATGTTGGAGCATAAAAACGTACAATCTTACCGACAGGAACTCTAAAAATGGTTATTTCTCTCACACGTAATAAACAACCTTTAAAACTTTCTAATTATTTTTTATACCTCGGTTTTACCTTAGTTCCAATTTAATTTTACAAGTAGATTTTGTCAACTATTCATTTTTCCCACGGTATAAGATTTCCTAGAGATAAAATTTAACCAATATCAATATTATTGCAGCTACCAAATCAAAACAGAAATTGCATCGTTCGAAAATTTTATCAATAAACCATAAAGTGTCGATGCCGGCTTCTAAAATAATAAATCTTATATGGTTTAGGTTGTAAGCTATGAACTGAAATTACTTTAGCACTAAATAGAACAGTATTTAGTGTCCGCGAAATTAACATATAGGAAAAAACACAACGATTTAGTAGACTAAAATTATTATTGGCAAACTCTTCTACTACATTACACAGAGAATAGCTACCTACTAACGTTCTCACTACCCATCAATATATCAATTTTTTAAATATCAATGTTGTCATGTTCTTGTCGCAGAACGCTCAATAGTGGCTGATATACATTTAACTGATGAGCTCCATTCAGAGAGCGAGACGCCTACTGGATTAGCTTTTAGGTAGAACCGCGCTAAAGGATGTCTATTATTTTAAATCCGCTTTACTCTTAATGAAATAGGACGGGTTATCGACCATGTTCGTTCACTAAGGTTTGTATTCTAAGCGAAGTAGCTTGATATAGTAAAGCGATTAACACTTCACATGACGCTGCGCTAGCTTAAAAACTGATGATACCTCTTTAATTGTTAATCAAGATATATATATTATATATATATATATATATATATATATATATATATATATATATATATATATATATATATATAATATATATAATATATATATATATATATATATATATATATATATATATATATATATATAATATAATATATATATATATATATATATATATATATATATATATATATATATATATATATAAATAAATACATTAAAATCCGTTCGTCTAACAATGAATTTGTATGACGTTTCGCCAAAATCATTTGATATTTTCAAGAGCTCCTGCTGCCGCTGCTGCTCGATACTGTGATCTTGCCGCTCGAAGCTAACTGAGAAACCGAATTGCGGTCGTCGTCTTTTATAGGTCGACGCCTACGCAGATTGTAGGAGGGGGGGATCGGGAGTATTCGTTCGAGCATCGGGTTTGCTGGAACCAACCGGCAAACATTTATATTTTCAGCTGCTTTAAACAAATGTTCGTTTAAATCGTTTTTGTCCATGGGCCAAAGTTCAACCGCTGGAAATCCGTTCACAATGGTGCCAATGATAGCAGCTCTTTGGTGAGCTTTTGCAAATCAACTTGCAACTTGGTATTGCATTACTTGACGACTTGGATTGGTCCTCAATCGTTTTTCTGTTGCTTGAATATAATAAGAACTCATAGATTTAAAAATAGGACACGTCGAGTGGCTGAAGCCGGTGAGTAGTAAGGCCTGGCAGTTGTAACATTAGTCTTTGCTATGTTCAACCCTTCCAGGTTTTCCGAATGCGTTGTATTTCCATCGAGCAGAAGTAACAGTTTATTTTATGTCTTTACAACGCTTATAAAATGTTTCCTCCATTTTACAAATAAGAAAACACTCTCAGAAGGTGTACCCGTCCCTAATTCACGATTTTGTCTCATTCTTTTAAATATATATAATTCACTTTTATAGTGGAGTGCCCAAAGAAGATAGAGCAAAACAAGGCGTATCCATACTAATACACAGAAAACTGAGGAAATTCATAACAACCTGGGAACCGATTAGTGAAAGAATCATAAAGATGAATCTCAAAATACTAGGTAATAACACAACCTTACTGGGGTATACGCTGTCAACGACGACGATCTGGCTAATAACAAGGATTCATTTTTTGAACAACTAAATGAGGAAATACGCAAAATTGGAACATCAAGAGAGATATTACTTTTGGGTGATCTAAATGGAAGAATAGGAAGGAAAGAACACGATAAAGTGGTAGGAAAATATGGCGAAGAAGTTACTAACGACAACGGAAGAAGAATTATAGAGATATGTGAACAAAACAACCTTACAATATTAAACGGACACTACCAGCATAGGGATATTCATAAATATACGTGGAGACAAACAACAAGAGATTTAAAAAGTATTATCGACTATATGATAATACGACAGAGATCTAGATTAAACTTCCTAGATGTAAGAGTCCAAAGTGGGGCTTCATGTGGCAGCGACCACTACCTTGTGAAAGGAAAGATAACCTCACGAACAACACGGGAAAGCAAACTGGAAGATACAAGTACACAGCACACAACAAGTGAAACAACAATAAGATATAATACACAGCTTACAAAATGAAAGTATCAAAAATCTATACAAGAGTAGACCGGACCAAAAGATACAACGGACGGGATTTGTTAATATAGAAGAAGAATATAAGTATATAAAGGAATGCCTACACGCAGCCGCACTGGAAGCATTAGGGTACCAAGAGAAAAGGGAAAAACAGCAAAAACCATATTGGTGGGATGAAGAAATTAAATACGAAATTGAAGAAAAACGGAAAAGCTATCACAAATATTTAAGTTCAAAGAGCACAAACGACAAAGTAAAATACAAAGAATCCCAAGCTAGAGTACGCAAATTGATTAGTGACAAAAAGAACAACCAATGGGAAAAGACATGCTCAAGACTCAACACTTACATAGAAGGAAGAAAAAGCACAAAAAGCTGGAGACTTCTTAAAAATATGAGAACAGAACGGAAAAGAGAAATCTTCTCGTCAATAACATCAGAAAAATGGAACCAATATTTTACAAATATGCTAACAGAAGATAGACCAGAGTTCAAAAGTACCCAACATGGAAACCCAGATATAGTTATACGGGGATCCCCAATAAGGATAACAACATCAGAAGTTAAACAAGTATGTAAAACGCTAAAAAATGGTAGAGCTCCAGGACCAGGAAACATCCCAGGAGAGATAGTAAAATACGGAACTGAAAAGCTATTTAGCGCTTTGAGGAACTTATTCCAAAGATGCATTAACACATCAGAAGTACCTGAGGAATGGAAAATATCATACATATCAACAATTCATAAGAAAGGAGACAAAAATAATTGCGATAACTATAGGGGAATAACGGTTACAGGATCTATTAGCAGAATATACGGAAAAATACTTAAAAATAGAATAGAAACGGAATACGTGGACGTAGAAGCTGACGAACAGGCAGGCTTTAGAGCAGGAAGATCCACAATAGACCATCTCTTCTCACTCACACAAATCCTAGAAAAGAAAACCGCATTTGATCAGGAAGTCCATGTTTTGTTTGTTGATTTAAAAAAGGCCTACGACAGCGTGCCCC
This sequence comes from Pachyrhynchus sulphureomaculatus, assembly GCA_019049505.1. Classification (NCBI taxonomy): domain Eukaryota; kingdom Metazoa; phylum Arthropoda; class Insecta; order Coleoptera; family Curculionidae; genus Pachyrhynchus; species Pachyrhynchus sulphureomaculatus. The sequence goes on along the minus strand of CM032453.1, from coordinate 63,008,040 downwards.
TAATGAGATGTGGGAAACACTAAAACAGAGTAATGTAAGCACCGAAATAATTAAAGCCGTAAAATCCTTATACCAAGACGCAAGAAGTAGTACGAAAACAAAATATGGTATAACAACAGGGTTCCAGGTCACAAAAGGTCTCAAACAGGGCTGCTGTATATCCCCAACGCTATTTAAAATCTATTTGGAGAGTGCACTGAAGAACTGGAAAAGGAAATGCAGCAGTATGGGATTACCACTGGATGACGATACTACATTGTACACGCTGTCATTCGCAGACGACCAGGTAGTAGTCGCTCAGAACATCGATGATATGGAATACATGACACGAAAACTTATGGAGGAATATGAAAAATGGGGCCTAGAAGTCAGTATTAAAAAGACCGAGTACATGTGCGTCGGAGGACAACAGCAGGACTTGAAACTGGCCACAGGACACACCATCAAACACTGTGCCAGTTATAAGTATTTGGGAACGAGAATATCTAGGGACGGAACATTGGAAGAAGCAATATTCGAGAGGAATATTCTAGGAAGAAAAGCGATTGCAATGCTTAATAGTATACTATGGGACAAAAACATAACCATTGAAAATAAGAAGAGAATTTACAACTCAATAGTGAAAAGTATAATAACTTATAGCTCCCAGGTGTGGCCATTGAAGGAAAGAACAGAAAAAATATTAAAAGCTACAGAAATGGATTTCTGGAGACGAGCAGCCAGAAAATCCAGAAAAGACCGCATACCAAATGACACGAGAAATAGAAATAAAGCACGATATAGTGGACGAAATCAGAACCCAACAGTTGGTATGGTACGGACATGTACAGAGAATGTCACAAGACCGACTACCTAAAAAGATTTTAAATTGGAACCCTCATGGAAAAAGAAAGCGAGGAAGACCACACCAAAGCTGGAGAGCAGGAATCAACAAGGAAGTACTAGAGAGAGATCAATCGGTTTTATATAACGTCTTCCTATATATATATATATATATATATATATATATATATATATATATATATATATATATATATATATATATATATATATATATAATCCTAAAACTTTTTACGTTTTTTTCTGAACGGTGAAAAAGCCACTTTCATCAACGTCAAATATTTTTGTAGATGAAAATTTATTTCATATACATATGAATGTATGTATATGAAATATGTTTATGATTCGGGCTGTCGGAACATCCTAAAAAAATGCCAAAGAGGTGAAGGATATGCATGTTTTTTGGGTAAAAAACGCATCCTGGTATTGGATCATCCTCTGTATTAACCGAATTTGGCATTAACTTCTGGCTATTCCCAAAACCTAAATTGACTATAAAGGAACACCTTTGTTGAGAGCGACTCCAAAAGTGGAGTAGCAACACGGTTTTGCGTTATGTTACTCCTCAAAAGTAGTCCATCTGTTAAAGAATCTATGAATGAAATTTTGTGCCAAAACGAGATACGCAACATATCATAAGCAAATGACCAATCAAAGATAAGATAACAATGTTTTATGCAGTTTTTTACATTAAAATTCTAAATATTTCAAGACAATCTACATATTTTTCTGGAATTCTGAACTAGTTTTTTCGTAATCCTGTATACAAAAAATCAACATTAGAAATTCAAATTGGCAACTTCGACATTGAATAAAATACTTTTGCCCCTAGGGTACTATTATAAAACATTATAAAAATACAAATAAAATGGAGAACTATATTCTAATAAAAGCAAAAGTTGTTTTACAACAATCGAGTCGTTGCATAAAACGTTGTGATTATGTTCTTGATTGGTTATTTTTTAAGAAAGTGATTAATTGACATTTTTTTACCAATTTAATATACACATTTTCATTTACGATTTGTCTTATTAGTCACGCGGCTTTAATTACTGAAAAAATTTAACATTCGTGTCAGTGCACATTGGTACCTATTAAAACGGTACTGCTGAATGCCGGTGTTATTGCCGGCATGTGATATTTATTGCTTACAAACAAGTATATTAAATTGCAATTTTTATTTATATTATTCTTAATTTAGTGGAACTGTAACTAATGCTTACGGATATTTTTTATTTATATTTATGAATTTCTTCGCCATATTATCAGGACGCATGTGAGAATTTTTAGTTAATTTACGCTAAGAAACTGAGCCTTTTAAAATATGTTCTTAACGAAATAGAAATATCAAAATCATCTTTAACAGTTTCTTGTGCCCAGGATTTTCTGATGTTTAAAATACATATCAAAATTTTTGGTTTAAACTTGGGCAAGACAAATGAGCTTAAAATGTAAGAAGTTCCCATATTTTGACTTAATTATCATCAAGACATTAGAATACACTATACGCCCCACAAATTAAGAAAAACCAAATTTGGAATTTTTCCTTCTAAAGAACAAGGTCAAAGTCAAGTTCTTTGCGAAAAGAATTGTAGTTAATGACGAAATAGATATAGCAATTATCGATCTAATACGTAGACTGAAAAGATTTTGGTCCAGCTACTTAAAACACATTTTTTTTGCAAAATTCAACTTTATTCATCAACATAGTCTGCTTCAAGAGCGATACAATCAGTTCAACGCTTCTCTAATATTTCTATACCTTTCTTGTAGAAGGATTTGTCTTTGCCTTCAAAATAGGTCTCAGTTTCGGCGATAATTTTTTATTGGAGCCAAATCTCTTTCCCGCGAGCATTTTTTTGAGGTCTGCGAATAGATAATAGTCGCTGGGGGCCAAATCTGGAGAATACGGTGGATGAGGAAGCAATCTGAACTTCAATTCATGCAATTTTGCCATCGTAACCATTGACTTGTGACACTGAGCATTGTCTTGATGAAAGAGCTTTTTTTTTTGTTCATTTGGGGCCGTTTTTTTTGCGATTTCTGCCTTCAAACGCACCAATAACTTTATATAATATTCGTTATTAATGGTTTTCCCTTCTCAGCATAGTCGATGAAAATTATTCCATGCACATCCCAAAATACAGAGGCCAAAACCTTCCCAGCCGACTGTTGTGTCTTTGGTCGCTTCTGGCGGCTTTCACCGGCTGCTGTCCACTCAGCTAACTGCCGATTTGGTTGCGGTGTGTAGTGGTGGATCTATGTTTCATCTATTGTCACATATCGCATGAAAAAATCCTTTTTATTGCGCTTCAACAGGTCCAAACAGCGCTCAGAATCATCAACACGTTATTGTTTTTGGTCCATTGTGAGCAAACGCGGTACCCATTTCGAACAGAGCTTTCTCATGCCTAAATGTTCATGCCAAATATGACCAACACGTCCTTCTGATAATTTTATGGTGTCAGCTATCTCACGCAATTTCACTTTACGGTTATCCAAAACAATTTTGTGAATTTTTTCTATGTTTTCCGGTGTAACCATCTCATTTGGGCGTCCAAAACGTTCAGCATCATTTGTGTCTGTACGACCGCGTTTAAATTCTGCATACCAGTAATGAAATAAAATTTTGACACGTATCGTTTGATGGTTTGTACTTCCTAAATCTCATACGGATTTTTTGAAAAGGGCGACTTCTATATGTCAGACCACAAACTTTTCAGCCTACGTGTTAAAAGACAATATAAAGTAAATCCCAAGATATAAGATCCTGCCTTTTTGCTTTTTCAGTGGGGTAATAAACGACCCTATTATGGTTTTGTGCATAGTTGCCAGATATTACGATAAACGTATTTTTATTTTACCTGCTTTGTATACCGCCCTCACTTGCACCTGCAATCATATTGGATCTATTTTTACCTTTATATTTACTACCTGGCAACCTGGTTTTGGATCCCTTTAAGTATTTGATAATATAGGCCTAATGACCACAGATCCCCATTAAGATTCGAAAGTTTATTTTTATTTTTAGTTTTACTTACAACTTACAACGTAACGGTTCTATTTTAATTATGTGGCGTCCATGGGAAAATTGCAATAGTGGCTATCGCAAGAGAAAACATTTATCACTCGACGTTAAACAAATAGTGAAAAATGTTTACGACAGTTTGGTAAAAAAAAATTTGAATAAACAAAGTGCTTTGCAGGAATCGAGTGAACTAACAAAAACCCCAATTTCTACGATTAAGGGTATTGTAGAAAAACCATCACTCAGGAACGGAAAAAAAAAATGGAAAGATTTTCAAATGCATCATGTGGACGATTGTGAAAAAGACGTCATCAGGAGAAAAATATATTCGATGTATGAACTGACTGGTGCAGGATGGGACTAACATACATTGTGACCGATCAACCCTTCACAGAATTCTCTTAAGAATGGGATTCACGTTCCGAAAAATCAACAAAAGGCAAGTAGTGATGGAGTCACAAAGATTACGAATCTTGCAACATACTTATTTACAAGAAATTAAAAAGTATCGATCAGAGAATTGGCCAATAATTTACCTTGACGAAACATGGTTCGATACCCATGACACTGTGCAAAAAGGGTGTGTTGACAGCAGTACAAAATGTCTAACTAACGCACCTTCAAATAAAGGTAAACGAATAACCATTTTGCATGCTGGATCTGAAAAAGGCTGGGCTTCAAATTGTCTACTATTATCTGCAAAAAACATAAAAGATTCTAGTTTGGACTATCACGCAGACACGTCCGCAGAACTTTTTGAAAACTGATGTCAAAATTCCCTTTTGCCAAATGTTCCTGTTATAGTTATGGACAATGTAAGTTACCATAGTCGCCTACTAACTAAGGTTCCTAATGCAGCCAACACCAAATCGAAAATACAGGAATATTTGTTAGAAAATGTTATAAATGATATACCTTGTGAACTGGAAAAATTCCATTCAGCACGTTGTTAAAGTTGAAGATTCATATATTTATGTAAATAATATAAAACCACTGATAATTACCTCAGCTGATGACAGTAATAGTGAAACCGAATTAGGCTTAAGTTAAAACATATTTTTATTTATTCAATATGTCCCCTCTGTAAACCACATTCATTTAAACTGATGTATATTTTTACTTTTTATTCATTTGTTTTTACATGCATCTATAAATAAATATCTCGAAAGACACTTATAATTTTATTTTTTTGCATTAATGAATAAAATTCTTAAGTCCATCTCTGCAGCCTATCATAAACAAAAGGTCAGAATTTTTATATTGCCCACTTAAAACGGCAAAAAATCAGGATCTTATATTTTGGGACAGGCTATACTAAGAAATTAACTTTGGGAGGTACTGATAGAAACTGTGTACGATACGTAATTGGCCCGTAAAAATAAAAAAGCTGTACCATCAAATTATTGCTACTATTAAACAACATAAAAACGAGTCAAATTCAAAATTATATTTAAATCATTTAATTACGCTGTTTTTAATGTTTATACATAACTAGCACTTTGATAATAACAATAAGTAATTCAATTTTAATTTTTAAATTTCAAGTTCTACATCGATTACGGTGTTTTATTACAGAATAAACAGTAAGCGTACAAATTACTTAAATGACTTTCTCGTTTCATTAGCTATCCAACAAGGTACAGATGTTAAGAAAAAAATCAGTTAGTTACTTGAAAAACTCCAGTAATGGAAATATCAATAGAGCCCGTTTGCTTTTTGATTTTTGGGAAATAGCTACGATGGTTCATATTTCGGCATGTTTATTAGTTGGAAGTACTCGAAAATTTTGTCTCATCAAATGAACCAATATATGATGGGTTTTAATTTAAAACTAGACATGTTTAGAAATCGACTTTTTGAGGAAATCAAATTTAAAGTTTGCAAGTCCAAAACTGAAGGAAAAAGAGTATTAAGAAGCCAAAAAGTAACGTTGGCTTTAACAAACATTTATATTTGAAAAATGTATTTTTTTTGTTTAAAACTAAATATAAAATTGTTTAAATTATTAAAATAAAGAAATGTCAATTTTTTCTGTTCAAAACAGAATTTGTCCATTCTTAAATTGTTCAAAACAAGTTGTGTCGACATTTTTCAGAACCATTACTACTTGTCTGTAAATTATTTAATTTTAAAAGTAATTTAAAATAAATAAAATCAATAGGTACGAACTATTAGCTAAAATTTTGTAAATTATGTGTGTTTTTGTAAAAATATTAAAAAAAAATTATGTTTTTGGCTTTTTGACCTTTCTAACGTTGCGGGAATTTTGTTAATAATTCTGTTCATTGTTAGAACTAAAATTGTTGAAGTTTCCTAGAATTAACACGGAGACTGAAAAGTTTTTGGTCCAACTACTTAAAACACATTTTTTTTGCAAAATTCGCTTTTATTCATCAATATAGTCTCCTTCAAGAGCGATACAATCAGTCCAACGCTTTTCTAACCTTTCTTGTAGAAGGATTTGTCTTTGCCTTCAAAATAGGCCTCAGTTTCGCCGATAACTTCTTCATTGAAGCCAAATTTATTTCCCGCAAGCATTTTTTTGACGTCTGCGAATCGCTGGAGGCCAAATCTGGAGAATACGGTGCATGGAGAAGCATTGTTTTGATGAAAGAGCACTTTTTTCTTGTTTATTTGTGGCCGTTTCTTTGCGATTTCTGCCTTCAAACGCACAAATAACTTTATATAATATTCGCTATTGATGGCTTTTCCCTTCTAAGTATAGTCGATGAAAATTATTCTATGCGTATCCCAAAATATAGAGGCCAAAAGCTTCCCAGCCGACTGTTGTGTCTTTGGTCGCTTCGAGCGGCTTTCACCGGCTGCTATCCACTTAGCTGCCTGCCGATTTGATTCTGGTGTGTAATGGTGGATCCATATTTCATCCATTGTCACATATCGCATGAAAAAAATCCTTTTTATTCAGCTTAAACAGGTCCAAAAAGCGCCCAGAATCATCAACACGTTGTTGTTTTTGGTCCACCGTGAGCAAACGTGGTACCCATTTCGAACAGAGCTCTCTCGTGCCCAAATGTTCATGCAAAATACGATCAGACGTTCTTTTGATATCTTTGGGGTGTCAGCTATCTCCCGCAATTTCACTTTAGGGTCATCCAAAACAATTTTGTGGATTTTTTTTTATTTCTTCCGGTGCTACCACCTCATTTGGGCGTCCAGAGCGTTCAGCATCATTTGTATCTGTACGACCACCTTTAAATTCAGCATACCAGTAAATGATAAATGATTTTCCAGGAGCAGAGTCCTCGTAACACTTATTAAACCATTACTTTGCTTGAACGGTATTTTTCCCATCAAAAAACAGTGTTTAATCAACACACGAAATTTAATTTTTTCCATTGTTTTGAAAATATCAAAAGTAGCATCACTAAAACCACTGTAACTTGTAAACTATTCGTCAAAATGTCATGAAGGGTTAGTACTTCATAAAAATCATATGGATTTTTGAAAAGGGCGATATCTATGTGTCAGACCAAAATTTTTTTAGCTTTGTCTTCCTCAGAAACTCGTACGGTCCATTTCAATTGCTTACAAAAACAAAACTCCAAACGTAGTTTTTTTACGACATCCGCCATTCTTCCAGGTGATTTTCTTTGAAAATTGTTTATCCTCCATATGACTTTTTACTTCGCAAAAGTAAACAAAAACTAGATGAATAAAAAAAACAATAATTACCACTATTAATCACTAATATATCCAGTGTTATCATAATAATTATGATGTAATCAAATCAGCAGCTTTGAGGCGGGTAAGAGCATGCGCCTGTGAGCCCATGCTCTCTTGCAAGCGCGTTTGAGCTCATGCTCACAGGCATGCACAGAGCAACTGACGTCAGGCCACCGTGGATATACTCAGTTTTGAACTGTTTTTTTCTGGACTTATTTTGTTTTAAACCGAAAGTACATTTCTTTTAGAAGCTCTGACCTAGGACCTTTTTTGCTTTAAACAGAAATTAATTGTCTTTCCGTTAGTACTTCTTGTATACCAAAGATGACAGTTAATACTCGTTTTTGAATATTTTGGACCTGTCCAGTTCTGAACTAAAACCCTTTATATATATAATATATATATATATATATATATATATATATATATATATATATATATATATATATATATATATATAGGGTGTTTTTTTTTATAGAGGTATAGAACTTTGAAATGGAATAAAACAAAGATGAATTTTTTAAATTGACATGAAATTTACTTTATTCGAAAGATAATCTTCTGGCATTATAATTTAAATATTACTTCTGGCATATGACCGCCACGGCTGGCTCGGACGTAGTCTAATCTGGAGGTCCAATTTTCGATGACTTTTTCCAACATTTGTGGCCGTATATCGGCAATAACGCGGCGAATGTTGTCCCCCAAGTGGTCAATCGTTTCGGGCTTATCGGCGTAGACTAGCGACTTCACATATCCCCACAGAAAATAGTCTAGCGGCGTTAAATCGCACGATCTTGGAGGCCAATTCACGGGTCCGAAACGTGAAACTGTGCGATTACCAAACGTTTCCTTCAATAAATCAATTGTGGCACGAGCTGTGTGACATGTTGCGCCGTCTTGTTGAAACCACAGCTCCTGCACATCATGGTTGTTCAATTGATGAACGAAAAAGTCAGTAATCATGGCTCTATAGCGGTCACCATTGACTGTAACGTTCTGACCAGCATCGTTTTTTAAAGAAGTACGGACCAATGATTCCACCAGCCCATAAAGCACACCAAACAGTCAGTTTTTCTGGATGTAACGGTGTCTCAACATACACTTGAGGATTATCATCACTCCAAATACGGCAGTTTTGTTTATTGACGTATCCATTCAAACAAAAGTGAGCTTCATCGCTAAACAAAATTCGCTTATGAAAATCGGGATCAACGGCAATCTTGTTTTGGGCCCATTCACCGAATCTACGCCTTGCTAGGTGATCGCGTGGCTTCAATTGTTGCACGAGTTGGATTTTGTAAGCACGCAAACCAAGATCTTTCCGCAAAATCTTCCATAAAGTGGATGGACACATATCCAATTCCTGTGCACGATGGCGGATAGACTGATTCGGGTCTTCCTCTACGCTACGCTCTACAGCAGCAATGACTTCTTCTGTACGCACTGTACGACGTCTCTGTGGATGCGTATTATCATTTAGAGTAAACGTGGTGCGAAAACGTTCCATAGTTAATCCAATTAATTGCTCTGATGGACGATTATGTTGACCGTAAAATGGACGTAGTGCGCGATACGTATTTCGAACAGAACCATGATTTTCAAAATAAATTTGCACAATTTGGAAGCGTTGTTTAGGCGTCAGTCTATTCATGTTGAAATACCAAACCAAACTAAATATAAATCACTTGACAGCTGACAAAATGGCCGCCAGTTAAAAAAGTGTTTCCAACTTAAAGTTTTATACCTCTATAGAAAACACCCTTTATATATATATATATATATATATAATATATATATATATATATATATATATATATATATATACGAGGCTGGTTTGAAAAGTCCGTGCAAAAATAAAAACTACTTATGTGTTTGGGGTAAACCTTTTTTATTTTTCGACATAGTCTCCTTTTAGGCTTATACACTTCGTCCAACGATGTTCTAGTTTGTTGATCCCTTCCGAATAATAGGATTTGTCCAAGTCTGCAAAATATCCATTAGTGTCTGCAATCACCTCCTCGTTTGAATAAAATCTTTGTCCCGCCAGCCATTTCTTCAAATTGGGGAACAAATAGTAGTCCGAGGGAGCCAAGTCTGGAGAATAGGGGGGATGTGAAACGAGTTGGAATCCTATTTCCATTAATTTTGCGACCACAACTGCTGAGGTGTGTGCTGGTGCGTTGTCGTGATGGAAAAGGACTTTCTTGTGGGCGAATCGCTGGCGTTTTTCTTGCAGCTCGGTTTTCATCCACAGTGACGAAACGACGCTTCAAGTCCTCCGGATTCTTCTAGAACAGCTGCAAACCATCCTTGCAATACTTCGCACGATTCCGTTTTTGGTCAAGCGTGAGCAATCGCGGCACCCATCTTGCGGATAGCTTTCTCATGTCCAAATGTTTATGCAAAATATTATGTACCCGTTCAGTCGAGATGCTCACAGCACTAGCAATCTCACGCACTTTAACTCTTCTGTCATCCATTACCATATCATGGATTTGATCAATGATTTCTGGAGTCGTAACCTCCACAGGCCGTCCAGAACGTTCAGCGTCACTTGTGCCCATATGGCCAGTCCGAAAATTTTGAAACCTGTTCTAATCGAAGGTGCAGAGTCACCATAATGTTTATCAAGTTTATCTTTAGTCTCCTGAGGCGTTTTGCCTTTCATAAAGTAATGTTTAATCACCACACGAGATTCTTTTTCGTCCATTTCTTGAAAATCACTCGACTTCCTTGATTCACACGAATGCCAAACACAAAGAAATAGACCAATATGGCTGAAACTTGGTGTGCGTTCATTCAAGAGATGCTACTAACTAAACATGACCTCGATACGCGCCGCTGGTACCATCTCTCGGACTTTGAACGGACTTTTCAAACCAGCCTCGTATATATATATATATATATATATATATATATATATATATATATATATAATGTGTGTGTGTGTGTATGTATGTATATATATATATATATATATATATATATATATATATATATATATATATATATATATATATATATATGTATATATATATATATGTATATTTGTGAAAAATTTTCAACTCCCTGTTATCGATTGTTAGTTTACTGTGTAGGATCGGGTGAAATCTTTCAAACAACCAGTGCAAGAAGGTTTTTTTTGCATCAGTTGGTTTTGCCCTTCGCATCTATATGCTCCCCGCCCCTTGAACCTAGCTATGCCACTAATTCGATTACCCTATTATCATGGACTAACAAATTAACTTCTAAATTCTTTAATTTATGACAATCTAATTCTGCTTTCTTGACAGAATGGCGAATGTTTCTTAAAATATGTTTGTCTAAATTTCAGCTAAATTTTTAAGAATTTAAAAAGCGAAAGCTAATCCGAAAGGATAAATAATATTATGAAACATCATTTATGAGTGTTTACAATTTCGCTGAATTTTATTCGTACAAAGAATATAAATTAGGCTTCACGTTAATTAATATAATAGCATAGGATCGGAGAACTAGCCTTGAGCCGCACCTTATAAACAGGCATTTATAGGAATTTGTAATTATTGTTTCATAAAAAGAATGAAATTCATTAAATATATGTTTTGGTTCTGAGTAGGCATTATAATTTCTATGCTATTTTCCGTTTTATGGGCCGTTTACCGTAAGGGGAAATAAAACCTTTTTATTTTCACCATTCCTTTTTTTTCTGCTTTCTTTGACATTTTGCATAACACTTATATTTCGCTTACTTGGAGCTCTATAAGTAACATAAAATGAAGGGATATTCGAGTGAATGCTTTTTATGGCCGAATTTTTTTTTATAGTGAGTATATAGAAGAAAATACTATAAAATGTAATAATGTTCTAATGAGCTATAAGGAGATCCGAAATTATCAAAAAGATAATATGTTATAACGTTAAATATCCACTCGTTATTGTTTTTTCTTTTCATTCCTTAAGCCTTTTTGATCTACCTCTTATGTTTCACTCACAATCATTAAAAAAACGGGCCAAGTACAAATCGGGCTTTCGCAATTGGTGTTCCGTACGGTGATTGCTTTTAAAAAAAAATAAAATCCTTACCTAGACTAAGTTAATTAGGTCCCTGAGATGTATGTATCTTAAGATTAAACATGTATTTTCACGTTTTTTCTTTGTCAATAATGTATAATAGTCATAGGTTCTTAGCTACCTAACAGGCAATAAATGAATCTAGCTCAATCTAGAATTCAGTAGTAAAAGTTTAAAACAAATATTTATTACCTAAACATTTGTTTAATTATAAACAAATAAAATAAAATTATTTTGTCTCGGTACTTATCCGTTAGTCACCAGTTATCATTGAAATTTATTTTATCTGTGATTGGCCAAATACAGTATTATGCTGAAAAGTATGTGGGTATATTACTGATTGCACCGAATACGTATTAATATTTTGTAGCTCTTAGTCCCGGTTAAATTCACAACTTTCGACGAAAAAACCTTCACCATAGACACATAAATTGTCAAACATAATGCCCTCGTGATAATTTTCGCTCAATCTACACCTTATGAAAAATATTCTAGGATTTTTTCAAAATTTTTTCATCAGTACTTTTCGAGATAGGGGGGGAGACACAACGATCTTTGGCCATTTTTAAAAATAATATGAAAAAGAGTTTGCGCAAGTATTACATTATACACTACCATCAGAAAGTATTTGCCCACTTAGTTATTTCAGTTCCAAAACAACAAAAACCCAGTTAATATACATATATATATATATATATATATATATATATATATATATATATATATATATATATATATATATAATATATATATATATATATATATATATATATATATATATATATATATATATATATATAAAATTTTAATGCATTAGTATTTATTTACAGTCTAGAACATCAGAAAAATATTCATGATTTTCCACGATTTTTTTCATCTATGTGACCTCCTTTGTTTTTAATTACCACTTTACATAATTTCGGCATTCCGTCCAGTAGTTTCTTCGGTTATTTTAACCCATTCCGCTTGTAAAAGTTTCCACAAGTAATTTCCTGATGTTGGATTGAGTTTTCGAACACACCTGTCCAAATGGTCTCACAGGAATTCGATGGGGTTCAAGTCGGGTGATTGTGGAGGCCAAGTTATCACGTCCAGGATGTCATCGGATTTTCATTGGCCCAAAAATTCTCTAAGTTGTTTAGCAGAATGTTTAGGGTCGTTGTCATGCTGAAAAATAAATTTTCCCTGAAAAAATCTCTTCCAGAAGGAAGCATTTGAGTTAGCAAAATTTCTTGATACTGTTCTTTTCGCATGATTCCTTCTATCCTAAAGATTTTTCCAACTTTACCGTTGCCAAAACAACCCCAAACCATTACTGAACCTCCGCCGTGTTTTACTGTAGGCAGCTGACAGGCTTCCAACATCCTCTCGTAACTCCGCACGTAAACTCGTCGATTTGAACCGAAAATTTCGAATTTAGATTCGTCGCTTCAAAGGGCGGAATTCCATTGTTCTGCTTATTCACTTGCCTAAGAAGTGGTTTCCTCACTGCAACTCTCCCGTGTAGTCCACCTTCTGCTAACTTGTTCTTCACGGTTGTCACGCTGATGGGGATGAGCCGCTCCAGGTTTACTTGAACCGTGATTTCTGGTGCGGGTAGGCGGCGATTACGTCTGCTGGACATTGTTATAGCTCTGTCTTCAGTGGGAGTCGTTTTTCGAGGCCTTCCTGAATGTTTTTGGTTAAGAATTCCATGTCCCGCAGAAAAAGTTTTACGATGTAGCCCACCGTTCTCCTTAGCATCCGCATATCACTCGCGATTTGTCGACTCGAGTGACCATTTTGATGTCTCGCAATTATCAGAGCCCGATTTTCAGCGGAAACTTCTTTCGTTTTTGGCATTTTCACAAAACAATTGAGCCTGTATCTGTGACAAAGTACTTTTAGCGAATGGTTAATTTCTAAAAGGGCAATGGTATTTATGGCACAGTTTTTATCATGAAATGTCACTATGAATTTCCATAATCCCTAGAAACTTGAAATGAGTTCTTACGTCAAATGGAATTTTCAGATCGCCTCAAAACGATTATCATGCAAAACTTGGAAATTTGTTCTAATTGGTTTTTAATTTGTGATTTCACCAAAAAGGCTTATCTAAACAATTTTATGATGGACACTTGTTAAGAACAATTAAATTTACCTAATAAAATAAAAGGTTTAATTAGGTATTAAATTTTGGCAGTTACATTGAAATTTCTAGGTGGGCAAATACTTTCTGACGGTAGTGTATATATTTTTGATCTCATGTTTTCACGAGCTTTCATTTGACATCCCACTCGATGACCTTGCAAAATTTTTCACTTCCGATTTCATCCCCCAAAACTAACCCATTAAATTAAAATTTAACTTTAAACACCATACACGGCGCTAGTTGGGCCATCAATTTCTATATTTGTGCAAAATTTCAACTTTGTATGTCAAATAGTTTCAGAGAAAATCCGGTGTGACAGACAGGCGGACACTAAAGTGATCTTATAAGTTTATAGATAGCTAAGAACACTAAAAACTGTATAGACCTAATGTTTTGACAGCAGATATTGATTTATTGAGTTCTATTTTTTTTACATATTTTTGCTTCTCTTGCTAAGAGATTCATGAAAAAAATTTCCCACTAAGAATTGTGTGAATAGATTATTAGATAGTATTATAATATTTTTTCTTGTTTTTTGGTTCAGATAATAAATAAAATGTAAGCATAATTATTTAGAATTTACACGGGGAAGGGAGATATTGGAAGAGGTTGCTTCGAAAATATCATTCTATACAACATTTTTCAGGCTTCTCCAAGTGGAGGAATCTGAAAATTATGTTATTTTTTTATAATATTACCAGTTTTAGCTGAAATAATATATGGAAGTAAATGCGAGTTTTCAGTTGTAAAGATCTGTGAGACCCTGCATCTGTTTAACTTTTTTCTGTGATCTACTAATATTATCAATTATCAATATAGCAGATAAACAACGTATAGGAGCTTTCGGAATTTGGGTTTACCGGCGAATGTTACACTTGCCATTGATAGCTAAGTGTACAAATGAACCAATATTAAATTAACTAAACACAAAGAACAGATTATTAGCTCAAATAAACAGAATGTACCTAAAATACTTCAGGCATATAGCCAGGAAAACTAATGTGATTGAATGGCTCATCATCTCGGGAAAGGTAGATGGGAAAAAATCACGAGACCGCTCCTCACTAAGAGCAATCATAAAATTTGTTTCGCCGCCCAAGACTGGGAAGGCTGGAGAACAACAGAAGCAGCCACTACTTAGTGCCACCACATTATTTCGTGAACAGTAAGATCAAAAAAGAAGAAGACCTGGGTCAATTACTTTACGATTTTTTAATGAAGCAGAACCAAAAAAGGTAGATCTATTAAACTTTATATATTTCGATTCATACTAAAGAGATAATATGAAAGAGTAGCTATGGAAGGAGAGAATATCATGCCACCCTAGAAATGATTATAACAAAAGATCTTTTTCCGTTTTTTTGCGTTTTTCCAAAAAATGATTTACTTTCAAACTATTGGAGGTGGATTCTTTTCATTAGGACACCCTGTATGTTAATAATTACAACTTAAACCATTTTTACACAATTGGTAAAAGTTTTCAATTGCATTTTGACAAGATTAGCAAGACGAATTTTTCTTTCATTTAAATTAGTTAAGAAATCTAAAAATTTGGGGGCCAGTGCCCTCGCCAAGTCGAGCAGAAAGCACAGCCGTACCATCCTTTTCTCGAAGCCACTCATGGCACTTTCGACCCCCCTGTAACTTCGTTATGGATAAAGCTAGAAGTCTGAATTTTCAGTGACCAAGAGGACATACTATACTTGCTATATTCCTAAATTACCTACTATTTATACCTAATAGTTTACGAACTATCGCCAGTCGAATTTCTTTAATTTTGTCACTGACACACTCACCGATCATCAAAATTCTAAGGTACTTCTAGCAGACACAGAAACTTCAAATTTTGAATTTAGTTAGTGTTTAGCCTATAAAGGAAGGAAAAACTGAAACATCCCGAAATTTCAGTCCCGTTTTCTAAATGGTACAGTCGCTTAAACCAAAAAAGAGGGTCAACCTTGAAATGAGAGATAATAAGCTGTAAACTTGTATAAACCTTTATTTTGGCATTCTAAAAGTTGTCTCAAAAGCCTCATAAAATCTCGTGTACGCGTCTTAAGATATTCAAGGTCAAAGGTCACAAAAATCGGTTTTTCGCAAATATCTCACTTCCTATGGTTTCAGTGATATTTGCATCTATTATAAAAATTGTAGAGCATAAAATGCTCTACAAATTTTGTTCTAAACATTTTTTTATACGCTTAACCGTTTTTTTGAGATAGAGCGCGGAGAGCGCGTGAGTTCCGGTAAATAATACGTCGTATAAAGTTAATTAAACACTAAAAAAAAATCCATAATTATGAATAATTTGTATTATTTATTATTTAATATATTATATTTAATAATATTTTTCATTTATGAAATATATTCGTTTAATAATATTTACCTACTTCGTGTAATTAAAAAATTGTTAAGTGAAATACTTTAATTATAAAAAAGTATGAAGATGATGCTTCCATGACAGCAGGGCTAGAAGAAAATATAGTTATTAAAACAGGAGCAAAAGTCACGTGAGTCTTGGCCTAGTCGCAACGGTTCCATCGGTATGGTACAAGGAGTAAAGGTTAGTCCTGAAAATACAAATAAAATAAATAAAATACATATTACATTTAATAATGAACATCTTTACGAGCTTGCTCCATTTAAAACTAAATTTGAAATTATTAATAGAGCTTATGTTCATCGCGAACAGTTTCCGATATGTATAGCCTAAGCTATTACCATACACAAAAGTCAGGGGCTAAGTCTAAATAGTGCACTGATGGACATCGGTTCTTCAGTGTTCACATGCGGTCAAGCATACGTGGCACTTTCGAGAGTGATAAGTCTGGCCAGATTACATCTAATTAATGTCGATTTCGGTAGTATCAAAGCTCAGGAGTCCGCAATCGTTGAATATAATCGACTTAGAAGCACTTATCGTCCAGACTTGTCAAAAATTGTTACATTTGAGAAAAACCAATAGAGACAGGGAGTGGGTTTTAAGAAAATCCATAGCTGACGTATAAGAAATATTACCCGAGAAGAAAAAAAAAGAAATGAGATCCCATCAAAAATATAAAATGTAAAAAAATGCGCAGTCCATCCACCACAAAAAGTTGTGAGATCTCATGTAAAACCAAGTCAGTTATTTTAGTTAGTATCTATGCACCTATTCAACAACTTTGTCATAAATTGTTATCTATTTAATTACCTACCAACACTTATAGTGACCGTATCAATATTAGACATCTTTATTTCTATATTAAATATAATGACTTGGCAATCGCACGGCACATAATCACATAAGAATAATCTACTATTTAAAATACTTAGCAATCGAAATAGTAGATTATTCTTATGTGATTATGTTGCCGTGCGATTGCCAAGTCATTATATTTACGAGGCTGGTTTGAAAAGTCCGTGCAATATCCGAGAGATGGCACCACCGGCGCGTATCGAGGTCATGTTTAGTTAGTAGCATCTCTTAAATGAGCGCACACCAAGCCATATTGTTCTATTTCTTTGTGTTTGGCATTCCTGTGAATCAAGGAAGTCGAGTGATTTTCAAGAAATGGACGAAAAAGAATTTCGTGTGGTGATTAAACATTACTTTATGAAAGGCAAAACGCCTCAGGAGACTAAAGAGAAGCTTGATAAACATTATGGTGACTCTGCACCTTCGATTAGAACAGTTTATAAGTGGTTTCAAAATTTTCGGACTGGCCATATGGGCACAAGTGACGCTGAACGTTCTGGACGGCCTGTGGAGGTTATGACTCCAGAAATCATTGATCAAATCCATGATATGGTGATGGATGACAGAAGAGTTAAGGTGCGTGAGATTGCTAGTGCTGTGGGCATCTCGACTATACGGGTACATAATATTTTGCATAAACATTTGGACATGAGAAAGCTATCCGCAAGATGGGTGCCGCGATTGCTCACGCTTGACCAAAAACGGAATCGTGTGAAGTGTTGCAAGGATGGTTTGCATGTTTAAGCGTCGTTTCGTCACTGTGGATGAAACATGGATACATTACTATACTCCTGAGACCAAACAACAATCTAAACAATGGATTACCAAGGGGGAATCTGCACCAAAAAAGGCGAAGACCGTTCCGTCGGCCGGAAAGGTTATGGCGACTGTCTTTTGGGATTCGCAAGGGATAATCCTCATCGACTATCTGGAAAAGGGTAAAACTATTACAGGTGAATATTATTCATCGTTATTGGACCGTTTGAAAACCGAGCTGCAAGAAAAACGCCCGCGATTGGCCCACAAGAAAGTCCTTTTTCATCACGACAACGCGCCAGCACACACCTCAGCAGTTGTGGTCGCAAAATTAATGGAAATAGGATTTCAACTCGTTTCACATCCCCCCTATTCTCCAGACTTGGTTCCCTCGGACTATTATTTGTTCCCCAATTTGAAGAAACGGCTGGCGGGACAAAGATTTTATTCAAACGAGGAGGTGATTGCAGACACTAATGGATATTTTGCAGACTTGGACAAATCCTATTATTCGGAAGGGATCAACAAACTAGAACATCGTTGGACGAAGTGTATGAGCCTAAAAGGAGACTATGTCGAAAAATAAAAAAGGTTTACCCCAAACACATAAGTAGTTTTTATTTTTGCACGGACTTTTCAAACCAGCCTCGTATTATAGAAATAAAGATGTCTAATATTGATACGGTCACTATAGGTAACTAAATAGATAACAATTTATGACAAAGTTGTTGAATAGGTGCTTCCATAGATACTAACTAAAATAACTGACTTGGTTTTACATGAGATCTCACAACTTTTTGTGGTGGATGGACTGCGCATTTTTTTACATTTTATGTTTTTGATGGGATTATCTTGTACTCGTACTTTCATCATTTCCAATATATTCGTAAAGGAAAATGTCAGTTTTCAGTTGTAATAATTTCTGAAGCCCTTCCTATACCAATTTTGTTGTAATTAATATCGCCTTATTTACAATTGTTCTTTACTGTGAGAAAGTTAAATTTAGTATTTATTTTAGTACTGCATATCATTTGGTCACATAAAATTTACGTCAATGAATCCATATGTTCAAAATATAAGGTTTTTTTTTTCTTCTGAGCAAATGCACTTTGTATAAGGGCACTTGTTGTTTTTGTTAATGTAAATGTCGTCAGAGAAATATCAGATGTCTCATCATAAGGTCTGTTTGCACTGCATATTATTTTAATTCATTTAATTAGGCATATCTTGTTAGCATGGACAGTTGCGGTAACGTTAAAGAGAGTGTTATAAAATACATGCAACAAAATACAGAATCAGCACATTTTCTTAACTAATCTTCCGAAAAATAATTTACTGGAAACTATTACATTAGTTTGTATATCTGTGCGAGGAAACTGACACCAGTTTTCTGTAGACTTTTTAACCTATCCTACAGAAAGGGAATATTTCCTTCCTGCTGGAAGTGTGCCATAGTTCAGCCGAGACCTAAAAAAGGCAAGAAGACCTTGCCAAATAACTACCGACCAGTCGCACTGCTTTCAATAATATCGAAAGTCATGGAAAAGGCTATCAATCAACATCTTCTAAAATATCTTGACGAATTCAACATTATTAGCGATCACCAATATGGCTTTCGTAAACATAGATCAACAGGAAGTCTTCTGACTTATGTAACACATGTTTGGAACAACGCAATTGAACACTTTGGAGAATCTTGAGCGGTTGCTCTTGACATATCAAAGGCATTCGACCATGTTTGGCACGATGGACTGTTGGCTAAGCTATGCTCTTTTGGTATGTCCGAAAAGTTCTGTTTGTGGCTATCATGTTTCCTCAGTGAGCGTTCTTTACGAGTGGCGGTCGACGGATTTCTTTCTAATACTTTCACGATCAACGCCGGTGTGCCCCAAGGCTCCATACTATCTCCTACTCTCTTTCTCATTTACTTTAACGATCTGCTGGAAAAGACCGGAAATCCAATCTACAGCTTTGCAGATGACAGTACGCTTCATTCTCATTCAGTCACTTTGAACGCTCGGACATCGGCGGCTCAAGCGAGTGTCCGCAGACAGCGGGAAGTTGTTCAACTTAACAAAGACCTGGAAGAAATTCTATCTTGGGGTGACAGTAACCAAGTGGAATTCAACGCTACAAAAACCCAGGCGGCAGTTTTTTCTAAAAAAGTTAATGTTGCTGAACCCGACATAGTTATGGCGGGGCACTCCATTCCTCTAACATCGTCACTCAATTTGTTTGGCGTTAATTTGGGAGCAAATATGTCCTGGCATGAGCATATTGCAGACATAGCAAAGAGAGCTTCTCAAAAGTTAGGAATATTATTTCGAACCAGAAAGCTTCGCACTCCACAACAACTGTTAATTCTTTACAAAGCTCAAATTTGACCAATTATGGAATACTGCTCCCATGTTTGGGGCTCCGGTCCCAAACATGCACTGCATTTGTTCGATTCTATTCAAAGAGGAGCTGTTCATCTGATTGGAGACGCTCTCGTGCCGCTCCTGTAGCGCTTTAGGGACCTCCCTGCAGCACGTGTGCTGGACCCATAAAAAAAAATATATCTGCCTCATAATTATTATATTGTTTCTGTCCTGTCAAATCAGCTCCGTTAATAAGTAGAGAGATCGTAAAGACATAATACAGTGTCAGGCTCCAGAAATGAGGAAGGAGAATAGATGGATGTGAAAGGCGTTCTTAAAAATAAATAAATGAAACGTTAATAATTAAAAAATATATAAATTTTATAAGGCCTCTGCTTCACCTGTAGCAGTAGCATTATACTAGAAACATCACAACTAATTATAATAATATTTAAGACAAGTAAAATAATTAAAAATACTGCACTTGTGGTTTTTGATTTAAAAAAACTTTCGAAATTATGCAGTATGTACTGTCGGCCTCCATTATTTTCATTCTTGTAATTCCGCTACAGTTTAGTATTAAAGTTCTTGTAAACAATACTTTGTTGTTCGACAGGGTCTTTTTTCCTGTCTTAACTATCAATTCAATTTGAGCCCATTTCCAAAAAAAAATAGATATCTCAACATGTGTACAAAATACATAATTTCTATTTTTATGGTTTTATAAGTGGTAAAAATCCGTTGTTACTTTTACTTTTACGAGGGCCGCCTTTTTAGTGTTTACAAATGACCACTAGATGGCGCTATTGAGATGTGACATTACCATTGTTGTATAATTTGACATTTGGTATTGCTGAAACAGTGGCAGCTCAGAAATTGGCCAAGTAGTTTGTTTACAGTGAGCGTTTAATAAAAAACAGTTTTGTGACAGAACGGAAATTTCAAGTGAAGGTTTTCGTTGAATGGTTTTTTACGATTTTAGTACAGGCCTAACTCAACAACAATGCCTCGAATCACTTCATTTAACTTTTGGTAATGAATCATCTTCAGAAAAGACTGTTTACGATTAGCGATGAATTTCGTGAAGGTCAACCAAAATCGGTTGTTATTCCAAAAAAATCCATTGCTGTGCGCAACATGATTGAAGAAGATCGACATGCGTCTTACCATAAGACAGAGGCATTCTTAGGCATATCGAAGACTGCAGTACATTCGATTTTGCGTGAACGTTTAGCTGTGAAAAGATCTGTTCCCGATGGATTCTACATAATTTGACCGAAACTCAAAAACAGGCTCGTGTCAATTGGTGTAAAGAAATGCTCAAAAAATTCGACCGAGAACATACAAAATCCGTATACAACATCGTAACAGGAGACGAAACTTGGATATATTTGTACGAGCCGGACGCTATGCAACAATCAACTGTTTGGATGTTCCAAAATGAACCGAATCCAACAAAAGTGGTTCGCGTTCGCGAAACACTTCCAAGAAAATGATCGCTTGTTTCTTTGGTTATATTGGACATATTGCAACCATTGCTTTAGAAAATCTAAGAACAGTTAATGCTTAATGATATACACTACCGTCAGAAAGTATTTGCCCACCTAGTTATTTCAGTCCCAAGACAACAAAACCCCGAGAATATTTTTTTGAATAAATTTTATGAATTATTATTTATTTTCATATTATTTACAGTCTAGAAAATCAGAAAAATATTCATGATTTCCCAGAATTTTTCTCGTCTATGTGACCTCCTTTGTTTTTAATTACCGCTTTACAGAGTTTCGGCATACTGTCCAATAGTTTCTTCGGTTATTTTAACCCATTCTGCTTGTAAAAGTTGCCACAAGTGATTTTCTGATGTTGGATTGAGTGTTCGAAGATACCTGTCCAAATAATCCCACAGCAATTCGATGGGTTCAAGTCAAATGATTGTGGAGGCCAAGTCAGGACTCTAATTTTTTAGCAGAATGTTTAGGATTGTAGTCATGTTGAAAAATAAATTTCCGCTGAAATATATCTCTTCCAGAAGAAGCATTTGAGTTAGCAAAATTTCTTGATACTGTTCTTTTCGCATGATTCCTTCTATTTTAAAGATTTTTTCAACTTTACCGTTGCCAAAACAACCCCAACCATTACTGAACCTCCATCATGTTTTACTGTAGGCAACAACAGGCTTCCAGCTGAGCGCAGCATGTAAACTCGTCGATTTGAACCGAAAATTTCGAATTTAGATTCGTCGCTCGAAAGGACGGAATTCCATTGTTCTGATGTCCAATTTTCATGTTCTCGGTCCCATTCTAATCGTTTACGTTTATTCACTTGACTAAGAAATGGTTTTCTCACTGCAACGCTCCCGTGTAGTCCACCTTCTGCTAACCTATTCTTCACGGTTGTCACGCTGACGGGGATGGGCCGCTCCAGGTTTACTTGAGCCGTGTTTTCTAGTGCGGTTAGGCGGCGATTACGTCTGCTGGCAATTGTTATAGCTCTGTCTTCAGCGGGAGTCGAGGCCTTCCTGAACGTTTTTAGTTGGGAATTCCATGTCGTGCAGAACATTTTTTACGATGTAATCCACCGTTCTCCTTGGCATCCGAATATCACTCGCGATTTGTCGACTCGAGTGACCATTTTGATGACTCGCAATTATCAGAGCCCGATTTTCAGCGGAAACTTCTTTCGTTTTTGGGCATTTTCTCAAAACAATTGAGCCTGTATCAATGACAAAATACTGTTTGCGAATGGTTAATTTTCGAAAGGGCAATGGTATTTATAGCATCATAAAATGTCACTAGGAATTTCCATAACCCCTAGAAACTTGAAATGAGTTCTTAGTTCAACTGAAATTCTCAGAAATCGCCTCAAAACGATTATCATGGAAAACTTGGAAATTTGTTCTAATTGGTTTTTAATTTGAGTTTTCACCAAAAAGGCTCATCTAAACAATTTTAGGATGGACACTTGTTAAGAACAATTAAATTTACCTAATATAATAAAAGGGTTTAATTAGGTATTAAATTTTAGCAGTTACATTGAAATTTCTAGGTGGGCAAATACTTTCGGACGGTAGTGTATAACAATTGGTTTGCCAGAAGTTATTGATGAAAGCAGGAAAAACAACCAAAAACATTGCGTCATTCTTTATCACCACAGTGCTAGCTCCCACACAGCACATCAAACAATTGATTATTTGACGGAGAAAAACATCGAATTAATGTCTCATTGCCCGTATTTGCATGATTTATCGCCTAATGACTCCTTGTTGTTCGCGAATGTCAAAAAAATGCTTGGAGAGCGATTTTCATCACCTCAAGAAGCTCTTGAATCCTTCCAAAATCATGTTTTTGAGATACCAACTTCAGAGTGGAAAAAATGTTTCGAAAATTGGTTCGAACGCATGCAAAAGTGTATAAATCTTAAAGGCGAATATTTTGAGAAACAATAAAACGATTTGTACCAAAATTTTTTTTTCTTTCATTGTTTTAAAAGGTAACTCTCCTACGTAGCTGTTTGCGATAACTCTCTACACATCACTTTCTTCTGAAATGTTGTCGCCAGAAACGTTATCAGATACTACATAATGCCTCTCTGGATGTCGCGACATGTCGCCTACAATGACTGAATAAGTTTATGAAGCAGATTGGAGCGTCATTTCCTGCATGCGGTAGTATGTATCAGGAAAACTGGTGACGTAGACAGGAAGCATAGGGAACAATATTATTCGCAGTTGAGAGAATAGGTGTATATACTTATATAGTATTTAATTTGTACTAATACTTTTGTCATGAATATTTTAAAATTATATTTCTAAGACCTTATTAAAACACGATTTATAACTCCTTAAAATTCTTTCGAGCTAATATAACTGCATGTACGTGCAGTTGTATTAGCCATACATTCATGACTAATGAATGCTCAGGTAGTAGGGTTCCTAGAAGTACAATTGATAAAACATAATTTTGTGATATGAAATAGGTCCTAACAAAAACTTTTTTGGCAGGACGAGGCATCAAGCTTACCAGGCCTGCTACAGTTACCACTTGTATACTCTTAATTTTAAAATAGTTATTAGTTATTGCTATGATGTAATAATATAGCTATTTTTATTAACAATTTTCCGAACCGTCAGTCTGCTCCCAAATATTTAATGTTAAATATTTTTTTATGCGAAAGCACAAAAAAGTTTTCACTTCATTTCATTATCCTTTTTATTTTTTTTTTTCACAGAATTGCATTTTATTAATGACTGTATTTTCTGGAACCAATACCCATAATAATGTTTCTATTTTTCTGTACATATAACTACTAATTCTACTTTTTGTTAACACTGCAATTTAATAAATTAATCTTCACCATTTTGTCAGGAAAAATTTAACAGGTTTTTCGTCTATCTAATTGAATTTTTTTATTCCCACGTTATATAATCCTTAGTTTGAATATGTTATTTTTAGTGTTCCATACGGAACACTTATGAGATCACTTCGGCGTTCATCTAATACGTCCGATTTTCTTGTCTCGTTAAAGAGGCACTTCTTTTGATGGTCCAATCAGAGCCGTGTTGGGGGTGAAATCGGAAGTGAAAAAAAAATTTTTTACCAGGTCATCGAGTGGGGTGTCAAATGAAAACGTGTAAAAACACGAGTTCAAAAATATATCTGATGTAATACTGTAAAGGTAGTGATCAAAAAATTTTGAAACAATTCTGGAATATTCTTCACAAAGCGATTGAGCGAAAATTATCACGAGTGCATTACGTTTGATAATTTATCTGGTATTTAAAAAAACTATGAAAACTATGGGACACCACAATATGGTGGAAGTTTTGTTAATATACTTTCAGTACATTACTGCTCGCGCGTCGCTCCTGTGGGGAGTTAAAAATTGTATTTGTTTATAATTAAACAAATATTTAGGTAGTACCATAAATATTTGTTTTACATTTTTATTACTAGATTCTAGAATGAGCTAGATTGATTTTTTGGCTTATAGGTAGCTAAGATGCTATAACTATTATACATTATTGACTAAGAAAAAACGTGAAAATATATATTGTATCTTAATTATATACATACATGTCATGGAACTAATTAACTTAGCTTAGGTACGGATTTTATTTTATTTTAAAAGCATTCACCGTATGGAACACTACCAGGTGTACAAGAATGAAATGTGGATTTTTTTTCTAAAAAAACATGTTAAATTCGGAAGAATGATAAAAAGTATTTTATTCAAAGTATGCTCCATCGCTTGTTATACATTTTTCCCATCTTTCGGGCAATTTGTGAATACCACGCCAGTAAAAATATTCCCCTTTTGCTGCGAACCATTCATCGAGTCATTTTTTCACATCTTCGTACGAACCAAAGTGCTGCTCAGCAAGTGCGTGACCCATCGATCCAAACAAGTGGTAATCGGAAGGAGCCAAGTCTGGTGAGAAAGCCGCATGGGGTAGAACTTCCCAGCTGAGTGCTTCCAACGTGTCGCGAACTGGTTTTGCCGTATGTGATGGGGCATTGTCATGAAGAAAAATGACTTTGTGTTGCCTTTTTCGGTATTCTGGTCTTTTTTCAAGCAGCGAACGGTTCAAATCGGTCAACTGTTGTTGGTAACGTTTAGTATTAACCGTTTCCCCAGGTTTTAACAGCTCATAATAGACCACGCTCCTCTGGCCCCACCAAACACAGAGAACCGTCTCTCTGCCAAAGCGATTCGGTCTTGCTATCGATGTGGATGGTGCGCCTGATTTTTTGCGCTTGGGATTCTCAAAATAAATCCGCTTTTCATCCCCTGTAACTATACGATGCAAAAACGACTTCGTTTTGTAACGAGCGAGCAAAATGTCACACGTATTTTTGCGCTTTTCCATTTGCCTGTCGTTCAACTCATGGGG
The DNA here is from genome assembly GCA_019049505.1 of Pachyrhynchus sulphureomaculatus. NCBI lineage: Eukaryota > Metazoa > Arthropoda > Insecta > Coleoptera > Curculionidae > Pachyrhynchus > Pachyrhynchus sulphureomaculatus. The sequence continues at coordinate 62,982,057 of CM032453.1, read as the reverse complement.
TACCCATCTACCGGCTTCTGAATCTTTCCCATCTCTCCTAGCTGATTGGAAACAGCTTGTTGACTAACGCCCAATTGCTCGGCGAGTTGTTTTTGTGTTTGCGAATCATCTTCGTCCAACAATGCTTGCAATTCCACATCTTCGTATTTTTTTGGCAGTTTTCCACGTTCCTTGTTTGCAACATCGAAGTCACCACTTTTGAAACGCCGAAACCATCGTTCACGCGTATCTTGCGATGGAGCATGTTCACCATAAGCTTCTCTAAGTAATCGGTATGATTCAACAGCAGTTTTCTTCAAATGAAAACAAAAAATTATTGCTGTCCGCGAATGCTCTTTGTTCGGTATAAATTTCGACTTATTGAACACAACAACACAACACTTTTCCAATTTATCACTCGTGCGCGTCTGACACTTGATGACACAACAAAATGGCGCAGTGTCAAATCTTTATAGCACAAACTGCATTGGTGCACCATCTGTTGTCTGAAATCCGCATTTCATGCTTGTACACCTGGTAATTACGCAAGTCCGACTTGCACTTGGCTGTTTTTTTTTATTAATCGTATTGGAAATATTACTTAAAATATACACGTACTGAAGTAGTAAGGCTACTTAGATTCTGTTAAATTTATTAATGATGTATCTTCAAAGCCGACTTTTAGTTTATGGCCGAGAAACTGGTAAATTAACTGAAGAAAATTTAAAATATGTATATTTTTACTAACAGTACAGTAAGTACTATATTCAAAAGTGATGCTAGACAGGATCTTTTTGGCACCTGTGGCCTAGCCAAAGGGGGGACATGCCTCCCGTCAATATGGATATAGGGGCAGGGTATTTTGTTTTAAAGTTTTATTGTATGAAAAAATTTCTTGTTGTACAAAATCTCCACTCCCGTTTATCGATTTTTAAATTGGCTGTAAGTTTTTAGTTATACTCCAGGTAAAGTTTTTCCCCCTCCTCTTCCTCCCAATCATCGATTGTGGTTGGGGTGCAGGTTTTTAAAATTTTACACTATGCAAAGGTTTTTTTTTCTAAAAAATCTCATCCCTCGATGACCGATTTTCATTTTGCAGTGTTGGAAGGGATGTAACCTTTTAGAGTTACAGTGTAAGAGTGTTTTGTCACATTTAGGGGCTGCGTCTGCTGTCTCCCCCCCGTTTACCGATTGGCGTCCCTCTTTATAAGCAGCTTCGTTTTTAATATTTCCTTTTTATTCTTTAAAGATATGCTTTTCATATTCATCTGACCCTACCCCGCTCCTTAGTCCTGGCTATACCACTACCAGACACCTGTTTCATTATGTTAGCATCTTCAAGTTAAAGTTGGTAAAGATTGTATTGCAAGTATTTTTCCTACAATTTTAGTAGTGACTTGATCTAATTTTTATCTTTATAGATAGTATTAATACTATGTGTGCGTATCCAAAATATGGACTGACCATGTACACCATATGAAGCAAAAATATAGTAGTATGTATCTATATAGATAAAAAATGTACCAACGCGCTGGGATTTTATAGGAAAAACGTATAAAATGTCTGTAGACTTATCAATGAATTTCTCGGGACTTGCTTATCCTTTATCATTGCACATATTTGTAATAAATCACGCTTCATTGTGGTATTCCCCATTGTATAAATGTACATACAGGTTACGTACAATCTTACAGGGAAAGTGGGAGGAAAACCGCAAGTGCAGTACACTTCTGAAGAACTGTGTTATTTTAAAAATGTTATGTTACTATAAATACATTTTGTTATCTTCTCTAATAATATTATAGATTCTAAGAAACCTTTTTTTAGATCACTACTAATTTATAGTGATAAAAAATATATTTGTAAACTTATCAACGTAAATTAATATTTTCTCACTAGGGAGCCAGGCGTCTATTACAATAGAAGAATGAAGCCAATACATCTGAAACGTGAGTGCCAGTGTTCCTTTAGCTTCACTTCATGTCTCTTGTAAAATAGGTCCAATATTAAAGGACATCTGGTGAGGGCAACCTCATATTTCCTATTCCTATATGGCATCGTCGTCAACATCGATGAACGTCGTCATTGTAGATCCATCTAGTAATGACGGAGAGATTCTCGGCACGACAATTTTATGCATAAATGGCCTAATCAACGTCAGACAATGCGAAATGTTTTAGAATGCCCCAAAGCTCTTTTCAAGAACTTCTCAAGTTACGAAATATATTCAGAAAAGAGATACAAACATGAAAGGAAGTTTTCCTGTGTTGATTTTTGCAAGTTTAAAGACAGAGTAGTGTTTCTTGCCTGATAAATATTAAATTTGACAAGTGTCATTATTTTGGTCTTTTTACATGAACATGACACATTTTTCTCGAATTAAGACACGGATTTGCATTAGATGACATAAAAGAAGTCATTCCAAGGAGTATTTGTTATTTTATGATTATCCACTTAATATTAGAATATATTACCGTCCGTAAAAGATTTAAGAGGAACCAGGAAAAATTTTCTTTGTAAATTATGTCGTTACTTTGCTGACCTGTTTTATTTTTGTTAGGAGAGTTCGATTCCGGAAAAAAATGGAAGGAATAATCCACATTTCATCTAAAATAGCCGGTCGACTTTTAATTTCAAACATTAATTTATGGGAATCAAAAGCCGTTATCCTGTAGTCTGGCCACTGACGTTACAAATTAACAACCACGTGGAAGAGTACACGCCCCAAAGTGGACTAGACACGGAGCCGAGCTGAACCAACCACTTTATGCGACAGTTGGTCGTTTCGTAGTCTTCACTCAGAAATATGGTTTTCAATGGGAAGGTGCCGTCCAACAACTGTGTGGTGCCAGTACGTGACGCTTTAGAGTGACTTATCTGGAAAGGCTCTAAATAGGGGGATAGGTAGCATCTCGCATAAACGAAAAATTAATTTAGTGTCAAGCAGAGACATTATGTCAGTAAGACGGCTTTTTTTTACTCGTTAACGGTTGCCATAACTCATATCATACCAAAACTTCTCGTCCAGATTTGAAATTATTTTATTTCAATTTAAAATGGTCATTATAAAGAAGTGCATCATGTCCTAATTTCTCTTTTTGTTTTCAGCTTTGGAAAACGGACTGGTGGAAGCGCCAGGAGACAAAACGAATGTTTTGTCCTCGAACCCTCGGAAATGATTGTTGTAAGTATTTGCTTATTTATTTTTTGTAAAATTGTTGCGCATTTTGATTAAAAGAAATAACTTCAAATATAAAAATGCCGGGATTACTCGCCTTCTAGGTTCGAGATCCGGCCGGCAGAGTCGCGTGCTTCTTTAGATCTACTAATAGATACAGATACAGGGAGAAATCCTCAAAATATTTTGCATTAAAGTCTATTTATTAATCGACTGATAATTTTATTTAACAAGATCTATGAAACTGGACAAATCCCTCTTAACTCGCTAAAGTCGACTTTCATCCCAATTCCTCAAAAGTCAAAATGAATGAAATGTCATGATTTTCGCTTGATAAATTTAATGTCTCACGTTCTCAAGATATTCCTGAGAATTATCCATACCAGAATATATAGAAAATATGAAGCAGAAATAGATAACATACAATTCGGGTTCCGAAAAGGCATGGGTACACGGAAAGCTTTATTCTCATTAAATGTACTGGTCCAGCGTTGTGAAGATATGAATGTAAATGCTTGTGTTATAAATAAATATATATAATACAATAAAGCTTTCGAAGGTGTGATACACGAAAAATTAATAAAAGTTGTAGAATCAACAAATATAGACAAAAGAGACCTAAATACGAGGCTGGTTTGAAAAGTCCGTGCAAAGTCCGAGAGATGGCACCACCGGCGCGTATCGAGGTCATGTTTAGTTAGTAGCATCTCTTGAATGAACGCACACCAAGTTTCAGCCATATAGGTCTATTTCTTTGTGTTTGACATTCGTGTGAATCAAGCAAGTCGAGTTATTTTCAAGAAATGGACGAAAAAGAATTTCGTGTGGTGATTAAACATTACTTTATGAAAGGCAAAACGCCTCAGGAGACTAAAGAGAAGCTTGATAAACATTATGGTGACTCTGCACCTTCGATTAGAACAGTGTATAAGTGGTTTCAAAATTTTCGGACTGGCCATATGGGCACAAGTGACGCTGAACGTTCTGGACGGCCTGTGGAGTTACGACTCCAGAAATCATTGATCAAATCCATGATATGGTGATGGATGACAGAAGAGTTAAGGTGCGTGAGATTGCTAGTGCTGTGGGCATCTCGACTGAACGGGTACATAATATTTTGCATAAACATTTGGACATGAGAAAGCTATCCGCAAGATGGGTGCCGCGATTGCTCACGCTTGACCAAAAACGGAATCGTGTGAAGTGTTGCAAGGATGGTTTGCAGCTGTTCCAAAAGAATCCGGAGGACTTTAAGCGTCGTTTCGTCACTGTGGATGAAAACATGGATACATTACTGTACTCCTGAGACCAAACAACAATCTAAACAATGGGTTACCAAGGGGGAATCTGCACCAAAAAAGGCGAAGACCGTTCCTTCGGCCGGAAAGGTTATGGCGACTGTCTTTTGGGATTCGCAAGGGATAATCCTCATCGACTATCTGGAAAAGGGTAAAACTATTACAGGTGAATATTATTCATAGTTATTGGACCGTTTGAAAACCGAGCTGCAAGAAAAACGCCCGCGATTGGCCCACAAGAAAGTACTTTTCCATCACGACAACGCACCAGCACACACCTCAGCAGTTGTGGTCGCAAAATTAATGGAAATAGGATTCCAACTCGTTTCACATCCCCCTATTCTCCAGACTTGGCTCCCTCGGACTACTATTTGTTCCCCAATTTGAAGAAATGGCTGGCGGGACAAAGATTATATTCAACCAAGGAGGTGATTGCAGGCATTAATGGATATTTTGCAGACTTGGACAAATCCTATTATTCGGAAGGGATCAACAAACTAGAACATCGTTGGACGAAGTGTATAGGCCTAAAAGGAGACTATGTCGAAAAATAAAAAAGGTTTACCCTAAACACATAAGTAGTTTTTATTTTTGCACGGACTTTTCAAACCAGCCTCGTATTATTAAAAATCTGTACTGGAATCAATCAGTGGGGGTTAAAATTGGGCTGGAAAAGTCCGAAAACATAAAAATAACCCAAGGTGTAAGACGGAAGCATTCTCTCACCACTTTGTTCAATCTTCATTCTGATGCTGTGTTTAATGAGGCCTTCTATTAATCCATTGGAGGAATAACAATTAATGGAAAAACACTGAACAACATACCGTATACTGATGATACTGTTCTATTAGCAAATAATATCAAAGATCTCCAGCAATTGATCGATCGAGTCGTAACAGCCAGCGAAAGACTTGGATTAACTATGAATATAAGAAAAGCCAAGTGGATAGTAATAACAAAGAAAAATCTACCACCAGAATCCTTCGAAATCAGGAAAAACACCGTAGAGCAAGTCTCCACATTTAAATATTCGGAACCAATATAGATGACAAGTGGGACCCGGGAAACGAAATATATTCCCGAATTTAACAGGCCCGAGTTAAATCTATAATTTACAATATATAAAATGCAACATCTCTCTCTCTGTCTGTCTGTTCGTTAGTGCGCTTATCACTCGAGAACCACTTATCCGATCAGCGTGCTTTTTTTCTTAAAACATATATATATATATATATATATATATATATATATATATATATATATATATATATATATATATATATATATATATATATATATGGCCAGGTTATAGGATATATTTTATTACGTTAGGTAACATAAGGAATAAGTAGTGACGATAATAGTAAATCAAGTCGGAAAAAGTTTGCCGTTAGCGCATTCCCTTGCAATATACTGCTTAAAAAAATTAAATATAGAACAATATCATGTAGCAAAGAATATAATATATATAATCTTTATATATCTTTCTATCTGTCTGTCTGTTAATGCGCTTATGACTTGAGAATCACTTCTCCGATTTACATATATTTTTTTTTAATTCATACATTTATTCTCTGGCCAGGTTATTTATAATCTTCTATAATGTATATAAAATGCAACGTCTCTCTGTATGTCTGTCTGCCTGTCCGTCTGTCCGTTAGTGCGCTTATCACTCGAGAACCACTTATCCGATTTACGTGTTTTTTTTTTTAATTCATACATTTATTGTCTGGCTTTGTTATCTATAATCTTCTATAATATATATAAAATGTAACGTCTCTGTGTTTGTCTGTCCGTTAGTGCGTCTATAATTTTCTTGTATAGATTGTTGCACAGAGTCATCGACTGTCCTCAGCTGCTATCGGAGGTGGCTATATTAGTGCCTACAATTAATTCACGAAATACTGCTACTTTTGCTTGTTCATGTGCTAGGATTAATCTCAGGTTAATTGAACCAATCAATGTTATGTGCAATAAATTTAACTTAATTAGTAATGAATGTGACATTTTTGCAGACACCGAAAATAAGATTCGGTCAATAAGTTTAGATCATTTCACTTAATAGGACATTTATAAAAATTCTTTTAGAAATTTGTTTTGCTTGTTGGATGTATGTAACTAATATTTGTTTTATTTCACTTTTATTCTAATTTGTACTGCACTGATTCATTTAATTTCTTTATTCATTTTTCTTTCTTCCTTTCTTCTTTTTTTTTGTTGTTTTTGTCTATGTTTTTGTTACTTTAGTACCTTAGTTTTAACAGAAAATTTCATTCATACTATTTTTTGTTTTCCCTGTAAATGGTTCTTACTGTTGGGAATAAAGCTATTATTATTATTATTATTATCACTCGAGAACCACTTATCCGATTTACGTGTTTTTTTTTTTTAAATTCATACATTTATTGTCTGACCATGTTATCTATAATCTTTTATAATATATATAAAATGTAACGTCTCTGTGTCTGTCTGTCCGTTAGTACGTTTATCACTCGAGAACCACTTATCCAATTTACGTGTTTTTTTAACATACATATGTTCCCTGGTCAGGTTATAGGACATATTTTATTACGTTAGGTAACAGAGAGATAAGCAGTGACGATAATAGTGAATCAAGTCGGAAAAAAGTTTGCCGCTAGCGCGTTCCCTGCCTAAACCATTAAATATTGAACAATATTATGAAGCAAAGAATATAATACATATAAAATGCAACGTCTCTCTGTCTGTCCGATAGTGCGCTTATCACTCGAGAACCACTTGTCGGATTTTTTTTTTAGATTTATGCATATGTTCTCTGTCGGAAAAAAGTTTGCCGTTAGCGCACTCTCTTGCAATACGCTACCCAAACCGTTAAATATAGAACAATATCATGTAACAAAAAATACAATATATATAAAATCCAACATATTTTTGTCTGACTGTCCGTTAGTGCACTTGAGAACCACTTATCCGATTTACGTGTTTTTTTTTTTAATTCATACTAATGTTCTCTGGCCAGGTTATATAATAATAATAATAACCTATATAATATAGATAAAACGCAACGTCTCTCAGTCTGTCTGTCTGTCCGTTAGTGCACTTATCATTCGAGAATTACTTATCCGATTTATGTTTTTTTTTAGTTCTTAACTTAATATTTATCAAAAAAGATCTATAATATTTTTATATATGAATGAATAAATTTTTCGATCGCACAAGTCTCAGTCTCGAACTCCGAATGAGATGATGAAAGCATATGTATTCTTCATGCTATTGTAGGGATGTGAGTGCTGAACCCTTAACCCTGGCTCAGAGAAACGACTGGAATCTTTTAAAATGTACATTTATAGACACCTTATTCGCATCTCCTGGGTACAGACGATATAAAAACACGGAAGTACTAGAAATAATGAACGAAACGAGGAATTACTAATAACCATAAAAATAAGAAAAACCTAACTTATATATAATATAATGAGGGCCCCAAGACACGAATTGCTACGTCTAATTACTGAAGGTAAAATAAAGGGCAAACGATCGATCGGAACACGACAGAATTCTTGGCTGAAGGACGTGAGAAGGTGGTTTAGATGAGCTTCAAATGATATTTTTCGAGTAGCAGTTTCTAAAGTTCTTTTAACTATATGAATCGCCAACCTTCGTGAGGAGACGGCGCACATTGGGACCAAAACCCGAAAAGGTGGCCAAAATATGAAGGTGTTATTCGAATTATATGAAAATTTGCATATCTGTTTTTTTGAGGCCGCTGATTAAGAATCTAACATAAAAATGTAAATAACAAAATGGCGGCTCCAATATGGTGGACAAAATTGATAAAAATTGTCATATTTTCATGAAATTTCGACTATAGGGCTCTTCGAGGTTGTTGATGAAGAATCTGAGATTAAAAATGTGAAAAGCTAAATGGTGGATCCGATATGCGGACAAAAATGATAATTTTTGTCATATTTTCATGAAATTTCGACTATAGGGCTTTTCGACGTAGCTCAGTTAACTAGTGTTACATGAAAATTAACAGAATTTGAGTATTATGTATTAAAAAGATAGATATAACATTATTCATACTTTTTTACATAAATTTTTTTTTTTTTTAAATGTGCAAGTGCCGGCAGCAGATTTTGCTTCTATATTGTTACAAAATAGTTAGAAAACACGATAAAATTGGTTTGACAGTGGGATGTTGTGGGACTTTTAACTTATGTATATTTTAATTTTGAGGTTTGAAACTAAAAGTTCTAAAAAAGTGATATTTTAAACGTTACAATAATTAAAGGATAATCAAATTTTATTGTAATCAATTTATATCGTTTAAATGTACTCACTTTTATTCGGAGAATCCATTTCACGAAATTAAATTAACTTCAAATACAAAACATTTGAGCGCAATTGAATCTGCCTGTCTAACTCAAACAGAACAAGCTCAGAATCTGGCCTGCTCGACGCTCTAACAACAGTAGGTGTCAAGAGCCATGTATACACACTTGATTATTATAACCAGTCGTTTCGAATAGCGCAGGTACCAACCTACATACCTACAGCCTGAAAAGTCCCTCACTCGAACATCCATTTTAGGGACTTATGGCCACCTTTTCGGCATTTGGTCCCAATGTGCGGCGGCGTAAAAAGAATAGATACATAAACTGTAACCATTCATTACAAATCTTTTGCATTTTTGCTGTTTTTGTTTACGATGATATATAAAAATTATGAGGACAACAAATTTTTCATTCCTCCTATTGAAAGGATAATTCAAATTTTTCTTTATAAATATGTTAGTTTTTCTTTTTAACTAAGTCGATGTAAACGTAGTAATCTTCTGTTTTAAATAATTTTCATTATTACTCCGTATAATCCTTATTAAAAATTGAAAGTAATATACAACTCCTATTAAGAAAATAATTAGACTGGCAAATATAATTTACAGTATATGACATTGCAATCACGTATATTTCACAAAAAGTTGCTAAATATCACGGAAGCATGCAACTACGTTTTGGTAAGTTTATATGAAGATTGTAAAAATTTTATGTTTTATGCTGTCGTGGGTGTACGGCTATGATGGCCTATCTTATTTCAAAGTAAAATTTTGATGCAAACTGTTTCGATGGGGCCGAAACTCAATTCACGATGACCCTAGATCAGGAAGACCGGTTGTGGCAATAAATGAGGAAACCATCAAGTTTGTTGAGGATTTCCTCCTGACCAGAAGGTGGTTCAACTTAATAGAGACCTGGAAGAAATTCTATCTAGAAGTTATAGTAACCAAGTAGAATTTAACGCTTCACAAACCCAGGCAGCAGTTTTTTCTAAAAAAGGTAACGCTGAACCCGTCTTAGATGTCGGGACTCATCATTCATATGGGTATTTTCACATCTACCAGCACGGATACGACATCGACACGGCACCGGCCCTTAGACGACACCAGGGAAACGTTTTTACACCTGCACGACACCGCCCCGACATGACACCGACAAAGTGATATAAAACCAAGGAAACATTTTTTACTAGGTCCCGTTGAGTGCCCTGGCAGCTGTTAACAAGTTATATTTGCGTTATTTGTTATATCTTAGACGTAAAAGGCTAAATTAAAGCCAGCCAGCTTTTTTCTCTTAGAATTTTATTTTTATAATTTTCAGGGTTTAGTTTCCACAAGTTCAAATAACGTGACGATATCGAATTTGAAGGCCATGGTGCCAGCTTGAAGAGCACTCAGTATTTTTGTTAAATTTATAAAAGTCAGGACGACACGAGTGGAGAAACTGCTCCCCAACGACCTTCGCGCTAATACTTTACATCCATATGAGTTTTATATGGAGAACGTCGTCCCTTTAGAATGATTTGCCCAGGATTGTGTATCCCACCGAGTACAATTTACAGCGATTCAAGACTAACGTGAATTGTTTTTTCGCACACTCGTCGCTCGCGTTTTAGCGATTTCCCTGCAATACGTGTGTTATGCCCATAAAACGAACTACAAAATTGTTCATGGCGTATTAGGGATGAAAAAAGAGCCTGCACGATAGATCCCCAAGATCCTTATACCAGAGCAGAGAGGGACGATGAGAGAAATTTCTCAAGAATATTTGGCCGCTTTAGAGAGCGATGAAAGTTATTTTTTTTTTCGAATTGTCATAGGCGACGAGACTTGGTTGTTCTGTTGGGATCTTTCCACGAAGCAGGAGTCGACGCAACGGGACTGCAAAGAAATTTTGCTTATTAAATGTATGGACAAAGATACTACTCAGTATATATCACCACTACACCAAACACTTTATTTTTGCACTTAACGTGCATTTCGCTAACTATGTTAGCTACATCAGGAGCAATGATTGACTAAATTTTTTCGTATGCGTTGAACAATCTCCGATCAGATACATTTTTAATTAATTTTAGATTATCTAGTTTTACAGTATGATCAGTTTCAAGGGCATGTTCGGCAATTCTATACTTTTCTGTTCTATTGTATTTTAAGTTTGCTAAATGTTCTTTAAATCGTGTTTTAATTGACCTTTTAGTTTGCCCCACATACTTTTTGTCGCAATCATAACAAATTAGGAATCTTATCTTTGGGATTTCCTAAGATATTCCTCAGATTGTCTAATGGCTTACAGACTAAGGTGAGGCCTATCTTATTAAATACCTTATTGAGTCCCCTGCTATATTTCGGATTATATGGTATAGAGACATACTTGGTATTATTTTCTTCGCGTGTAAAAAAAGGTGGAATTCTGAATATTTAACCTGAACTTATGTCTATTTATTAACTTGTTTACTAAGTCATCGTTATGGTTATCTAGTTATATTTATCCATAATATAGCAGGGGACTCAATAAGGTATTTAATAAAGTAGGCCTCACCTTAGTCTATAAGTCATCAGACAATCTGAGGAATATCTTAGGAAATCCCAAAGATAAGATTCCTAATTGTGAGAAAAGTGGAATTTATGAAATTAGTTCTAATGATTGCGACAAAAAGTATGTTGGGCAAACTAAAAGGTATTTAAGTAGGTAGGCCTCACCTTAGTCTATAAGTCATCAGACAATCTGAGGAATATCTTAGGAAATCCCAAAGATAAGATTCCTAATTGTGAGAAAAGTGGAATTTATAAAATTAATTGTCATGATTGCGACAAAAAGTATGTTGGGCAAACTAAAAGGTATAAATAAGATAAATAAATAATAAAATAAAATCAAATAATATTTACAAACGTGACGGTCGCCTCTCTCGTGAAGACAATGGCAAACCACCCGAAATATGATACCTAGTAAAGCCCTCTCACTTTGGTCGTTCGGCTTTAAACTGTAGGTCCCCTTTGTCTGCGGAAATACTTAAAAGGCACCAACCACAGGCCATTGCGAGAGGGTCGCCTACGTCCGTATCGGATATGGCACATCAAGAAGTCTTATTTGTGGCATTGCTACGCATAATTTGAAACTTTGTTAACCACTAATTTAATTTAACAATCTAAATTTACGTCCAGTTACAGTTTGAAGGAAAGCTATAAATAATGTTCTACTTATAAAACTTTAAAAAGCAGCGCTTCAAAGGTTTCGGCATAGTAAAGTTTGCAACACTTTGTACAAGACAAATTGAATAATTTAATAACTTGAGCTTATGCATAAAATATGTTTAGCAAATCACGATCTTTTGTGAACTTAAAAGCTCTTTAAATGTCAAAAGGTTATGTATATAAAACTAAAGGACCAAATTTGAATTTAGTTATAAATTAGAGGATACGAGTGAAACAGAAAATTCAAGAAAAATAATTGCATTTGTACGTGCTTTAGAGCTAAAATAACGATTTTTTGGTACTTATGTAAAACAAGCTGTGCCCGCGGCTCCGCTTGCGTAGACTACAGAATTATTGTTTAGGTTTGCTGACGGCAAACTTTTTTCCTACTTGATTCACTATTAGCGTCACTGCTTATTCCTTATGTTACCTAGCGTAACAAAATATAACACGTAGGCTGAAAAGTGTTTGGTCTGACACATAGACGTCGCCCTTTTCAAAAAAATCGATATTTTTTAGGAAGTACTAACCTTCAAACGATACGTGTCTAAATTTCATGACATTTCGACGATTAGTTTACAAGTTACAGTGGTTTTAGTGACCCAACTTTTGATATCTTCAAAACAATGGAAAAAATCGAATTTCATGTGTTGATTAAACACTGTTTTTCGATGGGTAGAAATACCGTTCAAGCAAAGCAATGGCTTGATAAGTGTTACTGGACTCTGCCCCTGGAAAATCACGCATCTTTACTGGTATACGGAATTTAAACGCGGTCGTACAGATACAAATGATGCTGAACGGTCTGGCCGCCCAAATGAGGTGGTTACATCAGATATCAAAAGAACATGTTGGTCATATTTTTTATGAACATTTGGGCATGAGAAAGCTCTGTTCGAAATGGGTACCGCGTTCGCTCACAGTGGACCAAAAAAGAACAACGTGTTGATGATTCTAAGCGCTGTTTGGACTTGTTTAAGCGCAATAAAAAGGAATTTTTTATGCGATATGGGATAATGGATAAAACATGGATCCACCACTACACACCTGAATCAAATCGGCAGTGACCTTAATGGACAGAAGCCAGTGAAAGCCGCCCGAAGCGACCAAAAACACAACAGTCGGCTGGGAAGGTTTTGGCCTCTATATTTTGGCATGCGCATGGAATAATTTTCATCAATCATGCTGAGAAAGAAAAAAACCATCAATAGCGAATATTATAAAAGGTTATTGGTGCGTTTGAAGACAGAAACCGCAAAGAAACGGCACCAAATGAACAAGAAAAAAGTGCTCTTTCATCAAGACAATGCTTCGTGTCACATGTCAATGGTTACGATCGCAAAATTGCATGAATTGAAGCTCGAATTGCTTCCTCATCCACCATGTGCTCCACATTTGGCCCCCAGAGACTATTGTCTACTCGCAGAACCAAAAAAAATGCTCGCAGGAAAGAGATTTGGCTCCAATGTAGAAGTTATCGCCGAGACTGAGGCCTGAGGCAAAAACAAATCCTTCTACAAGAAAGGTATAGAAATGTTTGAAAAGCGTTGGACTGATTGTATTGTTCTTGAAGGAGACTGTATTGATAATTCTAACACCTTCACTATTAACGCCGGTGTGCCCCAAGGCTCCATACTATCTCTTATTCTCTTTCTCATTTACATTAACGATCTGCTGGAAAAGACCGGAAGTCCAATCTACAGCTTTGCAGATGACAGTACGCTTATCTCTTCATTCACTTTGAACCCTCGGACATCTGCTGCTCAGGCGACTGTCCGCAGACAGCGGGAAGTTGTTCAACTTAAAGACCTGGAAGAAATTCTATCTTGGGGTGACAGTAACCAAGTGGAATTTAACGCTACAAAAACCCAGGCGGCAGTTTTTTCTAAAAAAGTTAATGTTGCTGAACCCGACATAGTTATGGCGGGGCACTACATTCCTCTAACATCGTCCCTTAATTTGTTGGGCGTTAATTTGGGAGCAAATATGTCCTGGCATGCGCATGTTGCAGGCTTAGCAAGAAGAGCTTCTCAAAAGTTGGGAATATTATTTCGAACCAGAAAACTTACACTCCACAACAACTGTTAATTCTTTACAAAGCTCAAATTCGACCAACTATGGAATACTGCTCCCATGTTTGGGGCTCCGCTCCCACACATACACTGCATTCGTTGGATTCTATTCAAAGAAGAGCTGTTCGTCTGATTAGAGACTCGAAACTGACCGGCGGCCTTGATTCGCTGGAACATCGAAGAACGGTTGGCAACTTGAGCCTATTCTACAAGTATTTCCATGGAAAATGTTTGGGGGATGTAGCCCGTTTAATTCCTCCCAGAGCGGTGCATGTTAGAAATACACGTCGCGCGGATACTTCACATCCGTATGAGGTTCAGCTTGTTACTCCTCGTAAAACACTTTTCAAGCAGTCTTTTATATGGAGAACATCATCCTTTTGGAATAATTTGCCCAGGACCGTGTTTCCCACCGAGTGCAATTTACAGCGATTCAAGAGCAACGTGAATCGCTTTTTTTTTTCCGCACACGTGCCGCTCCTGTAGCGCTTTAGGGACCTCCCTGCAGCACATGTGCTAGACCCATAAAAAAAGTGTTTTAAGTAGCTAGACCAAAAACTTTTCAGCTCACGTGTTATATTAAAACCTGACCAGAGAATATATGTATGACTAAAAAAAAAACACGTAAATCGGATAAATGGTTCTTGAGTAATAAGCACCCTAACGAACAGACAGACAGAGAGACGTTGCGTTTTATAATATGTATAGAATTAGATAGTGTATTTTTTGGAAAACTTCGTATAATATTAAATAACATGCAAAATGTACCACTGCAATTTTTGTGGATTTTTGCCAGTTAAATGAATCTAAAAGTGAATGAAATAAGTACTCGCAAACACATATTTCCAAAATAAATTCCTAGTTTTACTTTCCCACACTAAAGAATAACTTAAGCCAAGTCGATATTTCAAATGATAGGTTATTTATGTTGATATATAATAATAAAAATATTTATTTCAGTAATAAGTATACGCATAAGTATAAAAACAGTAAATATCAAATACAATATATTAAGTGAACATTAGAGAGAAACCACAAAGGTATATAGTATTTCCAGGGCCGGCTTTAGGGCGAGGCAAGCAAGGCGGTCGCCCTGGGCGCCACATTTTTAGAGGCGTTAAATTTTTGGGTCTTTCTGCGAATTTTGATGACTTTGCCAGTGGTGAACGAAGTTTTTCTAAATTGAAACTTATTAAGACGTATTTTAGCATTGTTGTCAACTGAAAACGAAATCGCTAGTCAGCTGGATTTTTCCGGAACAATCGAGCAGTTCGCTCAGGTTAAAGCGCTCAAAGTGAATTTTTGTAATAAAATTAAAATAATTTCACATTATATTTCAAAATAAAGTGTGCTTTATAATAATAATATACCAATTGTGAAGAAGAAATTGTATTTAATTGCATTTAATTTAATTTATAAGTTTTGGCAACTGTTAATCATGATTATGACGTAAAAAATGATAAAATTATAGAAAGAAATGAATGTATGTCGTGCATAAAGGGCGCTTTTTTTCATATTCACGTTGGACGCCATTTCATCTAAAGCCGGCCCTGAGTATTTCCACAGGTTCGTGGCATCGTTATACATAAAAAAGAGAAAAAGGAAAAACAAAATAGAAAGAAAAAGTAATCTAAGTAGTTAAAGTATTAATACAAGTAACTACATAAAGCAACCTGTAAACCTTCACCCTGCGTTGAATAACAAAATTGTGCTAGAAGCTCTTTCACATCATCCCAGTCCACTCCCTAACATTTTTATTAAACAGTGAATAATTCTTTGTATTCTTTAAATTAGTAGGAGTGAAATTGTAAAGACTGGGAGCAAAATACAAGATGTTCTCTTCCTAATTCTTTTGCTTGCTCGGGGTCTGAAACTAGATTGTAAGCTATTCCGGGTATTACATAAATTTTTAAATTGAGAAATAGATTCGCTAAGAGTTTTAGAATTTCTATAAAGCAATCGTAAGTAAAACAGTGTCTCACGTCAAAAACTTTACTTTCATTGAAGAGCTCATTCGTTGGATAGAGTTTTTATCTCCGGCAAATTATTTTTACGACCCTATATAATATTATTACTGTTCAAATATTTGTCATATATAACCGAAACCTTGGCAAAATCGCGGAAAGTCGCTATAGAAAGACAAATATGTAAAACAAAACGTCGCCGCAAAACAAGGCCGGCTGGCTACCGTCGGATTATTAAAATGTGTCTCGTCGAGTTTCTAAGAGATAACGGTCATCTTTTTCCCTTTTATTGTTACATAGAATACAACTTCTACTTGCTCGGTAGGTCTGAGAAACTCGACGCACATTTTAACGTACTGGCAGTAGCCAGCCGGCTTCATTCTGCGGCAACGTTTTGTGCTCCAAGTTTGTCTTTCCATAACGATAGCTATATTTCCTGTAACCAAGTCAATCTAGTTTTTTGAAGAATATGTTCACCATGCCTCCCACACTTTAAATGGTGATAGATAACTATCCCTAAGTATTTTATATATGTACTCCTGATTTACGTAGCTATAGTATATATTGTTTCTTCAAAGTTAATTGTAAGTAAATGCCAAACCAGTCGTTTATCTCCAAAGAATTCCTTTGACAACCGCTCTCAAATCATCTCATGAACTATAGCAGTGTTATCCGCTAATATGTCCATCTTTAACAAATTATTTTTACCATTGAAGGATTCAACATTATTAGTGATCACCAATATGGCTTTCGTAAAAATAGATCAACAGGAGATCTTCTGACTTATGTAACACATGTTTGGAACAACGCAATTGAACACTTTGGAGAATCTCGAGCGGTTGCTCTTGACATATCCAAGGCATTTGACCGTGTTTGGCACGATGGGCTGTTGGCTAAGCTACGTTCTTATGGTATGTCTGAAAAGTTCTGTTTGTGGCTCTCATGTTTCCTCAGAGAGCGTTCTTTACGAGTGGCGGTTGACGGATTTCTTTCTAACACCTTCACTATCAACGCCGGTGTGCCCCAAGGTTCCATACTCTCTCCTACTCTCTTCCTCATTTATATTAACGATCTGCTGGAAAAGACCGAGAATCCAATCTACAGCTTTGCAGATGACAGTACACTTATCTCTTCATTCACTTTGAACGCTCGGACATCGACTGCTCAGACGAATATCCGCAGACAGCAGGAAGTCATTCAACTTAACAAAGACCTGGAAGAAATTCTATCTTGGGGTGACAGTAACCAAGTGGAATTTAACGCTACAAAAACCCAGGCGGCAGTTTTTTCTAAAAAAGTTAACGTTGCAGAACCCGACATAGTTATGTCGGGGCACTCCATCCCTCTAACATCGTCACTCAATCTGTTAGGCGTTAATTTGGGAGCAAATATGTCCTGGCATGAACATGTTGCAGGCATAGCAAGAAGAGCTTCTCAAAAGTTGGGAATATTGTTTCGAACCAGAAAGCTTTACACTCCACAACAACTGTTAATTCTTTACAAAGCTCAAATTCGACCAACTATGGAATACTGCTCCCATGTTTGGTGCTCCGCTCCCAAACATACACTGCGTTTGTTGGATTCTATCCAGAGAAGAGCTGTTTGTCTGATTGGACACCCGGAACTGACCGACGGCCTTGATTCGCTGGAACATCGAAGAACGGTTGGCGACTTGAGCCTATTCTACAAGTACTTTCATGGAAAGTGTTCGAAAGATGTGGCCCGTTTAATTCCTCCCAGAGCGGTGCATATTAGAAGTACACGTCGCGCTAATGCTTCACATCCGTATGAGGTTCAGCTTGTTACTCCTCGTACAACGCTTTTCAAGCAGTCTTTTATATGGAGAACATCATACCTTTGGAATGGTTTACCCAGGACTGTGTTTCCCATCGAGTACAATCTACAGCGATTCAAGAACAACGTGAATCGCTTTCTCCGCACACGTGTCGCTCCTGTAGCGCTTTAGGGACTTCCCTGCAGCACGTGTGCTAGACCCATAAAAAAAAAAAAAAAAAAAAAATTTGGTTTTATCACTGTGTCTTGTGAAACACCATATTTTACTTTCCCTGGTTTACTAGGCTTATCATTAATTTGAGTAAATTGTTCTCTATCAGTGAAATAGTCTTTTAATAATCCAAAAATTTTACCAGGTTAAATTTGTAATTTATATTCATTGTACCCTGAGGCTCAATTTGATTGAAAAGTCTTTATAATTTTTGTAACCTTTTCAGCTGTCATAATGTTATACTATATTAATCTTAAAAAAAGTTAATCAAAGAAAGAGATTCACAGATATTCACAACTCAACGAGGACTTTTTTCTACATACTATTGCTAGTAAAATTGAGTTTATTGAAAAATACATAATTTTCGGATTCTTCGACTCCAAGAACTTTGAAAATGACTTACGACACGATATCTACAAGGCAACCCCTCTTGCCCATTCTCCACCACTTTGGCTATAATACAGGATGCGGCGCCAAAATCCGGACAAAATTCAATTTGAATTGCCGGTCATTCTATACCATTTGGAGAGGTCACGATTGTCGTCCAAAGAGCTTGACGCATGTACTAAACATTCATAACCTCGAAACAGTCGCAATGTTGAAACCAAGTGCGGAGTATAATCGAAGAGACGCGATTATCGAAAATGTTCGCGCTGGGCGCTCAGCGACAGAAATCATTCGATTCTTCGGCTACCCAAGATCGACTGTGTATGATGTTGTTGCGAAGTATAAAGAGTCGGAGAAGTACAACGAAGGTTTTGAACACCGACAAGGAAAACTCACTCGAAGGAGCGCGTTGTCAGAATCATTCAACGGGCTCAGGAGCTGGTTTTTGAGGATCCAGGGCAGTCGATACAAAAATTGTCGTCAGTTATCGGTGTGAAAAAACTATGCGTCGAATCATCGAAGAGGACCTCCACTCCGAGTCATACAATTAAAGTGAGACAGATGCTTTCCAAAGCTGTCAGAACAAAGCTAGTTGAACGCTGTAATCTGCTTTTGTGTTCTTTACGAAACAATGCTGCCGGACGCCTCAAGTTTTTTTCTGACGAAAAAATGTTTACTGTCGATGCGAAAATCAATCGAAGGAATGATCGCTGGCTCGCCCATGATCCTGAAGATCTTCCCAGTGTTTCCAGAACGAAATTTCCGGCGAGTGTTCACATGCTAAGTGTTGTGTCCAGTGAGGGTGATATCATGCCACCGCATTTCTTTAACAACGGGGAAAATGTCACAAAAGAAATTTATTTGCATGTTCTGATAAATATGGTGAAGCCGTGGATGGAAACTGTATCGTCTGGAAAGCCGTATGTTTTCGAGCAGGACGGTGCGCCCGCGCACACAAGTCATTTGGTGCAAAATTGGTTGTCGGACAACGTCGACATGTTTTAGTCCAAAGAATTTTGGCCTCCCAATAGCCCAGATTTAAATCGTTTGGACTTCTATGTATGGAGCGTGGTTGAAAGCGTCACTAACAAGTTCAGACATCCAAACGTCGCATCATTGAGAGCCGCTAATGAAGCGGCATTCGGGTCTACGACCGCTTATATTGAGTAAATGTGTTCTTTATGACCTAACAAACAATTTAGTAAAAAAAATAATTATAAACTTCTCCATTTTTGCAATAAAAATTATATTTCAAAATAATGTTTAATTTGTCCGGATTTTGGCGCCGCACCCTGTATATACTTAAAATTTGTTCATTATCCAACAAGAAAAAAAAAAACAGGAAAATTTCTAATAATGCTATTAAAATTATACCGAAATTCTCGACCCCCTCCCACTCCATCTCCATCCACTGAAACAATGTCACTTAAATATGCACCAGATTTAAAATTGATATATTTTTTTTTTCAATAATGATCGTGTCAACAGACAGATAGATGAAAATTGGTAACTATGTTTTTTATAATCTAGGAAATCTGAACAAATGCAAAAATCTCGGTGGGTAATTTCTCCACAAATTCAATTTAGCAACGGCGAAAACGCTAAGAGCAAATAAAAAAGACCTTCTCAGATTTTAGATTACTCTTATTTTATTTAAATATTGAAGGTTTCGTAAAAATCTTAATATCCCAGCCATACAGTAATGACAACAGGTATCAATAAAGTTCCATTCTATGCTTTGGTAATTTTACACAAAAGGTCAAAGGTCGGTATAGTTGTTTCATAACCATGGAAACGCCGCAGAATCACCGCCAATCCCGTTTATTGAGTGGTGTTACCTGTAATTCTCAAAAACTATTTACCTACCTTTGTAATTGAATTATTGTTTTAGTATTCGAGGTATTTTATTATTACTCTTTCATTCATTAAAAACACTTTTGATTTTCTTTCACAGTAAATTCATGATATACATGGGTGTTATGAAATTCACTGCATATGTTGAAATGGGTGACTTGTGGGGCTATGTAGATACACATTACTACTTTTTTTCAAATTCGAAAATTTTTAAAGAAAAAGGCAAAACTGCATTTCTTCTTCAAACGAACCCGCACCTGAAAGCTGTTGCCAAACATACGATTTTCTTCGACAGTTGCAGAAATTTTAGGTACATCTAATCTAAAAAAAAATAATAATAACACAGGGCAACAAAAAAATATTTTTGTTTTGGTGCCTGGGATTTTAGAGCTGATTTTAACTATATTTGGGACGCTAAATCTATACATGCAATCCGTTTTTCTCTATCAGCTCTCCTTTTTTAGATACATCAACTTATCTACCAATGTGGTTTTTATTCAGTATATTCATTTATGAGAGTTCTAAAATTATTATATATTCATTAATGTAGGTACAATGGTTTTATTGTCAGTCTGTAATTGAGTAAATTCCAGGTAAATCTATAAATAGTGGAACCATTGCCTATCAGGTACCTGAACTGACCCTTTTAATCACCTAACTCGGGTAAGTCTCGTCAGTTTGTGCGTTCTTACTAATGAGAGTAGATCGAATTCGGCGTGTTATTTTATGTTAAGAAAAGAGTGTTTTTGTGTTATTGAACAGAATTAAAATGAGTTCAGGTTCCAGTTCAAGAAGAAGTTGTGTAAATCAACCTGATGTGTTTTGCTATATATGCGGAGAATACATGTTTCAACAAAACAGACAAACTATTACTGACTTTGTAAAGCGAGCGTATCTTGGATACTTTGGAGTTAAGCTTGGTGATCAGGACAAAAACGTGGGCCCCGCATCTCGTATGTAAAACTTGTACAGAGCATTTACGGCAGTGGACTACCGGGAAACGAAAATGTCTAAAATTCGGCGTACCAATGGTTTGGAGAGAACCAAAAAACCACTTCAATGATTGTTATTTCTGTTTAGTAAATACTAATGGAATCAATCGAAATAACCGCAGTAAGTGGACTTATCCCAATTTAGACTCGGCAATACGCCCTATCCCGCACTCAGATGAAATACCGATTCCAACATTTCATCAGCTACCACATATCTCTGATGACGAATATTTTCCCTCTGATCGCTCTTCTGATGCTAATAAAAGTTCTGATGCTAATGAAACTAACAGTGACTATGAGGGGACGTCATCAGTTCCTCAACGCTTCAATCAAAATGAATTAAATGATCTCACCAGGGATCTCAATTTATCGAAAAAAGCTTCTGAAGTACTGGCTTCTAGGTTGAACGACAAAAATTTACTGGAACAAGGAACCAAAATTACCTTTTACCGTACAAGAGAAAAAGATCTGCTACCATTCTTTTCTCAAGAAGACAATCTTGTATTTTGTCACGAAATTAGGGGACTCATGAAAGAAATGGGACTTTCTGAATATATTCCAGATGATTGGCGCCTATTTATTGACAGTTCAAAGCGAAGTTTAAAAAATGTGTCCTTCTACATAATGGGAATAAATATGGCTCAATACCACTAGCTCACTCAACGAAACTGAAAGAAGAATATAATACCATAGCTTTGGTCTTGCAGAAGATAAAGTATTACGAACATCAATGGATGATTTGTGTAGACTTAAAAATGGTAAACTTTCTTCTTGGGCAGCAAAGTGGTTACACGAAATATCCGTGTTTCTTGTGCCTCTGGGATAGTAGGGACAAAACACACCACTGGGTTAGAAAAGATTGGCCTCGGAGAGAAAACATGGACGTTGGGGAAAAGAATGTCATTAACGACGCTTTGGTTGAAAGAGAAAAAATCATACTTCCTCCGTTACATATAAAGTTGGGCTTAATGAAGCAATTTGTAAAGGCTCTTGATAAGAATGGGTCTTGTTTTGCATATATAGGGGTAAAAATGCATCAGTTGAGCACAGAAAAACTCAAAGCAGGGATATTTGACGGCCCACAAATAAGACAATTAATTAAGGATCCTGCCTTCATAAATTCAATGAATCAAGTTGAACGAGAAGCTTGGACATCATTTGTTGCAGTTGTAGAAAATTTTCTAGGCAAACATAAAGCTCAAAACTATGTTGAAATGGTTAACAAGATGCTTAATAGTTTCAAATCCTTAGGGTGCAATATGAGTATTAAAATACACTATTTACACAGCCACTTAAACCGTTTTCCAGAAAATTTAGGAGACATGAGTGAGGAACAAGGTGAAAGATTTCACTAAGATATTAAAGTTATGGAGGACCGCTACCAAGGAAGATGGGACATGCACATGATGGCAGATTACTGCTGGAGTTTAAAAAGGGACTGTTTAAAAAAACATTCAAGAATGTCGCGGAAAAGAAGCTCTCCAAGTGTTGAGTGACTATTTCATTTCTTCAATGTTTTTTTTTTGTTTGTAAGTACGACATAATATTGTATTTTGTATAACTAAAATAAAAATTTCGTATCTACTTTTGTTTACTACACTTACTGATTTGAGTTACAATAATGTAACTTATATTTCTCTAAAATTGTATATCTTAAAAATTTGAGCTCCTAGGTACAAATGAATACGTTATTTGAATTCAGGACATCAAATTGATATAGAATCAGCTCAAAAAACCTCGACACCAAAACAGCTGTTCCCCTGTGTAATAGATAATACACTGCACACCTAGTAAACATAATATTTAACCATACTTATTATTATTTAAAATGAAATAATTTCTTGGTAATGCGCCAGAACAACTGGATCATTGCCCTTAACAGCTGATTTTCACTTTTATGTTAACAGCCGTTTACAGAATTTCAAATAGGTTTTTTTCTCTTAACTTTTCCAAGATTAATACTTAAATGGTAAGCAGTTTTCTTGTAAGAAATGTAAAATTTTTTAGTGCTAAAGTGCTAAAAAAAGAAAGGTTTAAAAACGTATTTATTTATTATTTTTATGTACCTTAAATGTACAGTCCATCTTTATCTAAAACGTTCTAGGTTGTACGTGTTATATTTATAACTAAACCAACTGTACCAAACGCTGCCGCTGCTATATGCTACACTGTCTACAAATTTCTTAATTTACACCACTATATTAGTCCAGGAATATCTTAAAAAAAATTTCATTATCATGGAATATTTACCTCACTTTACCCACGACATATTACAAAATTTGTAAACGATTCCTGTAAATAAACAAACTAAACGTGAATTTGACATTTGAAGGCGTCGTAACTTGACCACCGTCCAGCTGAGAGAAAGCCACTAAGAAACGACCGACAAAGCCAGCCGACGAGGAAAACAAGTCCTTTGTTGTTGGCATCATACGCCCACAACAAATCCTTTGCCGCTTTTATAATAAAGTAAAGCACAATATTGTGGAGTTGTATGGTTCACCAAGGCGACGTGAAAAAAATATTCATGTCATTATTTCTTTAGGGTCGATTTTTTTCTTTATTATTGAGATCCGCTATTTATGTTAAGGTGAATTTTCTGCAATCGTTCTCGCTACAAGGAGGCGCCAGTTTCAATATATGCAATCAATTCCATAACACCCTATATATGTTTTATAATATAATTCAGATTTTGTATCTTGATTTGTCAACTCATGTGATTTTGTAGACACCTCAAAGTCGACATTGTAGCGTTAGTAACAACGAGTTATAAATTATGAGAATTTTATTAGTTATGCAGCTTTATTTGTACATACACGGCATCTCTTATAAACAAGTTTAATTTTGAAATATTCATAGTATAAAATAAATTGATAAATGAAAACAACCGTTATTGTATATCAGACCATAGACTTGGAAAATATTTTTTAAAATTAAGGACTACTAAATGTGAATTGTTACGTCCTGGTGCCTGCGTTGTAAAAAATAAAAGATTAGGAAAAAAAGAAGGAAGATAGGACTTACATTTTCTTCTAAATTAGTTCTATATTACAGTGTCCTCTCTGGAGAGCAGTTACGACACCGTTATACCTATTAAGTGAGCTATTTAATAAAAATTTTAGGCGCTTGCTTCATCCAAAGGGCCACCAGTGTTAATTAAAGTTTAGGTGTCAGGACTCTTTTCTTATTAATAATACGTTTTCTCTAAATATAGTAAATTAGTTAACATTAAACTGACAAAGCCAAAACCAGGAATATCGTTGTAAATTCCAGGAAATCCACAGTAAATAAATAAAATTATTCGTAATAATATTTAATTTGATATTTAATAAAATTCGACAGTAATTAGTCATATGAGCTTATCACTAACAAAGAAATTGAGTCATATTTTATAGTTAAATTCTTTTCAGAAATTTCTGATTATTGCTAATTATAGTAATTGACTGGAAAAGGGCTAAACGGGGTATATATAGGATCTAATAATCACCGGCTAATTAGTATATTATCTTCTTTTTTAAACTATTTTCGAAAATGTGTTTTTTATTACTGACTTTAACAATACTTTATTTCTGCTGCCCTGTTTTCGAAATTTCGGGATAATTTTTAACTTTGGAGAGATTGAGTACTTTAGAGGGGGCGAATTTGCATGTAGCGTTGTTCTGGACCTTGCCAAGGCTTCGGGTGCCTGCTGCTGCTGAAAGTATGCAGAATACATACAGTCTGCTGTTGAAAGTATGCAAAATTCATACTGACAGACTGTATCAAGTAAGAACGTATCCGCGATAATTCAGTTTTTGTAGAAGAGATTCCAGCGATTCAACAAAAAATCGGTGGAAGGAACCTTTGTTTACGACGCATTTTAGTAAAAGTAGCAGTCGGTTTTAATAGTACGAGGCTGGTTTGAAAAGTCCGTGCAAAGTCCGAGAGATGGCACCACCGGCGCGTATCGAGGTCATGTTTAGTTAGTAGCATCTCTTGAATGAACGCACACCAAGTTTCAGCCATATTGGTCTATTTCTTTGTGTTTGACATTCGTGTGAATCAAGGAAGTCGAGTGATTTTCAAGAAATGGACGAAAAAGAATTTCGTGTGGTGATTAAACATTACTTTATGAAAGGCAAAACTCCTCAGGAGACTAAAAATAAGCTTGATAAACATTATGGTGACTCTGCACCTTGGATTAGAACAGTTTATAAGTTGTTTCAAAATTTTCGGACTGGCCATATGACGCCAAGTGACGCTGAACGTTCTGGACGGCCTGTGGAGGTTACGACTCTAGAAATCATTGATCAAATCGTGATGGATGGTGATGGATGACAGAAGAGTTAAGGTGCGTGAGATTGCTAGTGCTGTGGGCATCTCGACTGAACGGGTACATAATATTTTGCATAAACATTTGGACATGAGAAAGCTATCCGCAAGATGGGTGCCGCGATTGCTCACGCTTGACCAAAAACGGAATCGTGTGAAGTGTTGCAAGGATGGTTTGCAGCTGTTCCAGAAGAATCCGGAGGACTTTAAGCGTCGTTTCGTCACTGTGGATGAAACATGGATACATTACTATACTCCTGAGACCAAACAACAATCTAAACAATGGGTTACCAAGGGGGAATCTGCACCAAAAAAGGCGAAGACCGTTCCTTCGGCCGGAAAGGCTATGGCGACTGTCTTTTGGGATTCGCAAGGGATAATCCTCATCGACTATCTGGAAAAGGGTAAAATTATTACAGGTGAATATTATTCATCGTTATTGGACTGTTTGAAAACCGAGCCGCAAGAAAAACGCCCGCGATTGGCCCAGAAGAAAATCCTTTTCCATCACGACAACGCACCAGCACACACCTCAGCAGTTGTGGTCGCAAAATAACTAATGGATATTTTGCAGACTTGGACAAATCCTATTATTCGGAAGGGATCAACAAACTAGAACATCGTTGGACGAAGTGTATAAGCCTAAAAGGAGACTATGTCGAAAAATAAAAAAGGTTTACCCCAAACACATAAGTAGTTTTTATTTTTGCACGGACTTTTCAAACCAGCCTCGTACTATGGTCATTTTTCCTGATTTTTGACTGCGCAAATTTACAAATTTTAGACATAATTGTTAAATATATTCTTTATAGTAAAACATAAAGGGGCTGAAGAGGTGTGGGAGCTAGTTAGAGGAGTTGCTTCGTATACATGGAGTTATAGGTCCCTTTGGGGATTCTTGGGGTATAGAAATATGAAAATATTGTTATTTTTCATTATTTCCAATTCCGAACCTTCGTCGAAATTATGTAAAAGCCAAAATGAGTCACTTGTTCGCGCGTCGGTTCGAGGCATTCTTTTTATGTTCCCATCCAACGGGGCCTAAAATGACACATTCCGCGGCCGCTAAATATATTAAAAAGTCGGTGTCGTTTGTGAAAAAGTGGGTAAATCGTTTTAAAACGAGACGAAAAATGTCGACGACTTGCCAAAACGTGATTCGGTAAGAAAAGTCACTCCGGAAGTCAAAAAATGAATCGTATCTTTATTTTCACGGGACCCGCAATTGACGTTGCTTCAAGGAGTGGCAAAATTAAGAAAATATGGTTTAAAAGTGTCCCATGAGACCATTCAACAACATCTTCGTGTTCATGATGTCAAATTCCGAAGCACGTTTAAGAAACCTTTTGCTAGACGCGAAGGGACTCGCCTGGTCCTACGATAAGATACTAGAGTGGCCCTCACAATCGCCGGACGCCAACCCTATTGAAAACGTTTGGTCCCTTGTAAAGAGAAAGCTCAGAGGAAAGACTCTGAGGACTTTGACTCAGTTGTCTCGCGAGATTAGAAAAAATTTGCAGAGTATGTAGAAAATCTCGTTGACAGCATGCCTCGAAGATGCCATTGATGCAGGAAGCGATTGGACTACTTACAAAGGTAATTGCGCCGTTGTTAATAAAGAATACATTGATGGCAAAAAATGTTCAAGCAACACATTTCTTTAAAAATACGCGCGATCACGTTCTTACTTGGCAGACTGTACCTAGTAAATACACATTTTTGAGGTAAAGGCGGAATTGACATTTTAAATGAAAGGTACTTTGTAATGATATATTACCCACAATAGAAAGTTAAGAAGAAGAAAAAAGCTTTAGAGATATTTACAACTCATAACATTGACTTACTGTATAAGTTAAAATTGGAAATAATGAAAAATAACAATATTTTCATATTTCTATACCCCAAGAATCCCCAAAGGGACCTATAACTCCATGTACACGAAGCAACTCCTCTAACTAGCTCCC
Source organism: Pachyrhynchus sulphureomaculatus (assembly GCA_019049505.1). NCBI lineage: Eukaryota > Metazoa > Arthropoda > Insecta > Coleoptera > Curculionidae > Pachyrhynchus > Pachyrhynchus sulphureomaculatus. Next base: position 62,954,543 of record CM032453.1, on the reverse strand, counting down.
ACACCTCTTCAGCCCTTTTATGTTTGACTATAAAGAATATATTTAATAATTATGTCTAAAATTTGTAAATTTGCGCAGTCAAAAATCAGGAAAAATGACCATAGTACTATTAAAACTACAAAAATTACTGATCTTCCCCTATTAACCCCCTATCTCTTCAGCAGTATCGGTCAAAACAATAGGTTCCCTTCGTGGTTCAAGTATTATATTTATGCCAAATTAGAAATTGATATTTCATTTAGGTCTAGCGTTATTGTACCATCAGACGGACGGAAATTGGAAAATACGTTTTTTCATGATTGAAAAACTCTGCAACAGCAGCAGCAAGCAAATCTTGAAGGGTGATTTTTTTCACGAATGCAATACTTCCCATGACAAGGGACCGCCATCCCAAATTTCTGACTAAATTTTTTATAAAACATTTGTTTAGACTGTTCATTACAAAATAAACTGTTCTGTTATTATATAGGACGCCGTAAAAACACAACTTTCAGAATGAAGTGTTGACATTTTACGGAAATATCAAAAGATGAAGAGGCATCATTAAGGAAGTCATTTCTCTTTTAAAAATAACTTTAATTATCCTATTTTTGATTATTTGTGACTCGTGTATATCGTTGATACTAAATACCATATCAATATTTTGTCGATAACTCTTATAAGTTAGAACACAAAGCGGGTTTTGAATCGAAAAAATAAATGGAAGTACATGTACCGGCATTACATATGTACTGCCAGTATTAACATATAGCACTAAAACGTGGGCTTTAAATAAAAGTATAATAAGTAAACTCCAGGTAACCCAAAGAGCAATGGAGAGGAGAATGCTAAATATTAGACTCCAAAATAGCATTCCCAACATCGAGATACGAAAGAAATCAAAAATGACAGATGTAATACAACGAATATGTTTATCAAGGTGGAATTGGGGGGGGGCATATCGCAAGGATGAATGATAACAGATGGACACGCCGTACGGTCGAATGGAGGCGTAGAGAACATAAAAAATGTAGAGGTAGACCACAGACATGATGGATGGACGATATTAGCGGGACACGATTGGATACAAAAAGCAAACAACATTCATTGGAGACAACTTGAGGAGGCTTACATATATGAATGGAATAAGCTAATAATGATGTTGATAGTCATGTATAGATATAAGCAGGGAAAATATAAAAAAAAAGTTAAAAATTTCGGTTTCGGACAGTAATATTGTGGTGAAGATGTATACTTAACTCACAAATAACTTATTAGCTATGATCAGTAGGAAGTAAACCGGAAGTTTGCATGTTTAGATAGTACACCAAAAACTAAAACAGGGATACGAATGTAATTTTGCTCTAGGAAGTACCATTTGGATAATTCATAAATAAATTTTAAAAAATGTATTTTTCAAATGGGAAATTTGAAAGAGATGCAATTTCCAGAGTCTTCAATTCAATATAATGTATCGTTACCCGAAAAAAACGATACATCATGTATATTTACTAATTATATAAAAATAATGTTTGTTTTCCTATATAAGGTGTATTTATATATATATATATATATGTTTATATATGTTTATATATATATATATATATATATATATATATATATATATATATATATATATAATATAGCAGTAAACTAGCACAACAGCAGCAATACATTCAAGAGATAAATAACCAACTCCAACAACATACCACAAACAATGATGTACACTCACAAGCTGTGAACCTGACCAAGCGTTACTGTCTACAGCTCGCTCTGTAGCGCCCAAAACAAAAACATTGGTCATTTTGGCCATTTCAGGAGTCTTTTTTTGATTTGGTTCGTCTAGAACATATTTTTGCAAAAAATTTTAACGGAATTTTATGTTTTTGAGTTAATAATTACGAATATAATAATTATTTTGAACCAATTTGATCTTATTTTCCAATAGCGTTTATTTTTGGCCAACTTTTAGCCCTTTTCTGGACTGTAGGTGCGAAATGGGTCAAAATTATTATATTCATAATTAGCAACTCAAAAAATATATAATCCCGTTGGAATTTTTCGTAAAATCATGTTCTAGTCAAAATAAATCTTCTTTGACCAAATTTATGAATAACTACAAATTTTTTGGCTTATTGCACGAAGGCAATGGGCAAAGTGAAGGCACAAAACGCAACCCCGCTCCTAGGAAATTTATTTGCTAAACCGTTTCTCTTTATCGTAGTTTTTTTTGTACGGGAGTTTAAAAAAAAATTTAGACAAGCTGGTAGTGATAATTTCACGCTCCAAGTACATCTGGAAGCAATCCGAACATGGAATAAATTCCACTGTCTATTCGCTCGAATCGCGACCTCTCAATACGTAAACTATATCGTATATGTGCCCATGAGTTAATTACAATACGTTATTTGTCAGGGTTTATAACTACATCCCCACAAATACTGCTCAGAAACTTTATTAATCAAATGTGGAAACACCTTTCAACAAATACCAAAATTTTACTATCGGATGAGGCATATTTCCACCTCAACGGCTACGTCAGTAAAGGGAATTACCATTATTTGAGTCGGACAGATTCTAAACTAGAGCATCAAAGCCTTTACACTTCCCTAAAGTGCCAGCTTCGGCCATCGGCATGTAGAATAATCGGCCCATAGGTCTTTGAAGATCATAGAGGCTTCTCAACAACGCCTAATGTGGAGTGATATCTGGAAGTAAATGAGAGTTCCTTCACACTCTTCAAATAGATGTGTACCCGTAATTCGAGAAATTTTTCTCGATATAGTGGCTTCCCGAAAGAGGTGACAAAAGTTGGCCTCCAGGTAGTTCAGATTTGGCACCAAAGAATTTTTTATTGTGTAGATATCTCAAAACTACAGCTTACAATAAAAATACTTTCAACTTGCAACAATAATAATTAAAAGAAAATATTCAGTTATAATAACAGCCATCAGGGAAACGACTATAAATATTTTAAAATTAAACTTTTTTATGGGACACTTTGTATATGTCATGTCACTATTTCATTTTTTTGGGATCACAATTAAAATTTAGTGTTGTTGTTCTTTTGTATATAGCAATACGAGGGTGGTTCAATAAGAATCCATGTTTGAAGACTTCAATAAGAATCCATGTTTGAAGACAGATGGCGTTGCTAAGGCAAGTTGATGTTACCATCGTGTGCTCTTATCTGATAGATGACACCGGAAAAAAATTGACACTGATTCATAGGTTAGTTTGCATTTGGCAGCTATTTCAGTAAATAGTGTAACGTATTTGTCGCTATGATGGAAAAAGTGCAGTATCATTCAGTAATTCGCTTTTTGCTTTTAGATGGGAAAACGAGTGAGAAGATAAAAGCGAAATTGGATGCTGTTAATGGGAACCCTCCGCCATCCATGACAACAGTTCGTTGGTTCAACGAATTTAAACGTGATCTAACATCCGTTTTTAATGAGGATCTCCTGGGACGCTCATCAAATGTGGTTACCGAGGAAATCATTGAAAAAGTTCACGACATGATTCTCGCTGATCGTCGAACGGAAGTGCGTGAATTAGCAGAAGTCATAAGTGTGTCGACGGGAACGGTAATTAATATTGTACATGATAAGTTGGCTATGAAAAAGTCGTCGGCCCGATGGGTGCCGCGAGTACTCACCGTGAACAACTTTGAAGCTATGTTTGGAGCAATTTAAGCGAAATCAGACGGACTTTTCGTCGAGTGGTCACCGTCGACGAGACCCGAAACCAAACAACAATCAAAACAATGGGTTGCTTCTGATCAATCTGCTCCAAAGAAGGCAAAGACGGTCCTATCGACCTGAAAGTTATGGCGACGATTTTTTGGGATGCAAAGGGTATCATACTCATTGACTTTTTAGAAAGAGGAAGCACTATACTATAGTGAGTTATTCGACCGCTGCGACAAGAAATTAAAGGAAACAGGGCCCCATTTAGCGAAGAAGAAAGTGCTGTTTCATCACGACAATGCTCCAGCACATTTATCCGGAGTTGTCGCCGCCAACCTGCCTGAATTGCGTTATGAGTTGCTGCTGCACCCCCGTATTCGCCCGACCTGGCTTCCTGCGACTTCTTTTTGTTCCCAAACATAAAGAAATAGCTCGCAGGAAAAAAATTCAGCTCAAATAAAAGGTCATGGCCTAGACAGAAGCATATTTGAATAGTTGGACAATTCCTATTTTTTGGAGGGGTGAAAAAAATGACAAGGACGTTAGGAGAAGTGTATATCTCTAAAAGGGGACTACATTGAAAAATAAAAAAAATGTTTTTGAAAGAAATGGCATCTTCAATCCTAACACGGGTAGTTATTGAACCACCCTCGTACAAGTAAAAACTACGGGATATCATAAAGGAAAGAAATATATATGGACAACAGTTTTTATAGTTGAATGCACCATAATATTTTCTGTATTGCCTGTGTTATTTGTGAAGTGCATATGCTATAAAAACGATTTTTTAATGTTTTAACGGTATTATAGCATATCTTATACGCTAAGTATATTATTACAGTTTTATTGCATATAAACTACTTGTTTATTTTGGTGTCAGGGTTAATTTTACACTGAAAATTGGAAATCCTTAACACATGACAAAAATCGTGTTCATTACCGTAACTTTTTAATTTCGTACGCACATTAAAATTATTGCGTTTCATTTATTTTAAACTATATTGCTATGTTTTATATTGAGCAGCATGGCAGCTATTTGTAAACTGAATTTACCTTCCCCATGGCAAAATAATGATCCTCACATGAACGAGTAGAGGCAAGACTCCTCATGTTTACCTTAAAACGCGATCACGCATCTAACCTGGCCCGAAAACTTGGCTGGCTGGATAACGTGCGCACGACTTTCGTGTGTTGATTAAATATTGCTTTTTGATGGGAAAAAAATACAGCTAGAACCCAAAAATGTTTCCTCATCCGCCGTGTTCACCGGATCTGACCACCAACGATTATTACCTCATTCTAAATTTGAAAACGTGGCTCCGTGACGATTAATGGAGAATATTGTGTCAACTTATTGGATCGTTTTAACCACGCCCTGAAAGAAAGACGTCCGCATTTGGCGAAGAATAAAATTCTCTTTCATCAAGACAATGCACGCTATGGCGATAACACAAGGGTGCACTTTGTGTTATCGCCATAGCGAAATTCCACAAGTTAGGTAACGAATTGCTTCTGCATCCAAGTCACCAGATTTAGCCCCCAGTGATTATTTCCTATTACCGATTATGAAAAAATGGCTCGGTGGAAAAAAAGTTGGCTCAAATGATGAGAGAATTGTTAACACAAACGCCCATGTTGATGCGTTGTGGAAATCGTATTTTTAAATGGGATACAGAAGATAGAAAAACTTTGGACAGAGTGTATCAAGCCGAAAGGAGATCATGTTGAAAAATAAAATAAATTTAACATAAAAAATTGTTTTTTTCTTGTCAAGGCCCGGTACTTATCATAAAACCAGTATATGTTCGGTAATTTTGTAGCATTTTTCATACGATATTTTTCTTGTACTTAATTAAATCCTTAAGCGTTGTAACTAACTGCCTTATTGAGTAACAGAAAACGACTTTTTATCGAAATTTGCAAATACTTAAGATTTCCCCCGTTTATATAATATAAGAAACATATTTATCCAAAAGTGTGCAGAAATATTTATTTATCTTTCTGGTATTTACAGAACTTCTGTGTACTATGTTTACATTATCCATCATTTTTCTTGACACAAGACACAAGCCTTGTGTGTATCTTACTGTTCTATTTTTATAATACCCCCGAAGATTAGAGTTGTTATGCATCATGTTTTACAGAGGCTTCTGTTTCAGTTCGTTGCATCTCTTATCAGTCCTCTAGGTTATTTCGTTAAAGGAAGACGTTTTTAATGGTTTTCTATAGTTAATTTAAGTGATTTCGTGCATAAATTTAGTGTTATTGTGTTCATTTCAAGACGTGATGGATAATAATTTCAGTAAAAGAACAATAGACATACTTAATTATTTAAATAAAATTTTTAATCTAGATTTAACAACTACAGAATTAAGAATATGGTACCTATAGGGATTTTAATATTCTTTTAGTCATTTTTTAATAGGTTTTTTTAAAGAGGTATTATGACCTGGAGGTTTGAATTTTTTTTTAAGTTTAATTTAAAAAAAAAATAGCCAGATTTGAAAAAATAACGGAGGTATAGAATTCTAAAATGATAACACACTCCTTTTGTGTTTGATTTTTAGTTTTAAAAATTAAAAATTGACACTGAGAATTTATTTTAGCAATTTTGTAAGTTAAACGATATGTTTTCACTTCCTTAGTTCATAATTTTGCATTAGAAATTAAGAACTAAAACTAACAAAGTAAATAAAAAAATTTAGTTTGGACGATAATGTCGGTATAAGTTTTATTCCATTAGGGTTAGTGTTAATTTCTAAAATGCGAACTGGCCATTAACAAGGCATATTTGTATTGAGATGACATATTGGCTGTTCCTTCTACCTGGGTTCACAAGAACTTGGTTCGTCACACATTTGTATTGCTTGAAATTGGTGTTCATATTTTAATTAAACTGAACTAATTTCACTTTTGGGAGACATCTTTAAAAACATTTAATTCTGGCAGCCAGTATCTTAAGTCAGAATAAGTTCATTTTATGTTTTAAAGACTATAAAAGAAAACAACGTTTTGTTGCAAATTTAAACTCTATCCTGACAATTATACCCAACCGTAGCTACCCTGTGATTAAATTAGATTATTTTCATTTTTTTTTTTTTATTTTTGATCAGAGAAATCCTCAATATTACTTATAGGATAGCCATTATTACTATGATTAGTTTTTCCAAACTTACTAAAATAATGTAATGAAAGACTGATTTTGTCAAATTTCCACTTTATTTAGTTTCACTGAAACTGTATGACGCGTTTCGCTATACTCCAGCTATCATTTTGTATCAGACGAAGCTATAGTATAGCGAAACGCATCATACAGTTTCAGTGAAACTAAATAAAGTGGAAATTTGACAAAATCAGTCTTTCATTACATTCGTTATGAATTTCCGTCAAGTAACAGCCACAACAATTCAAAGTTTACTAAAATAATATGCGTAAGTAAAGCTTATAGTAAAGCCACATAGAAAGACAGAAATTGGTATTCTTAGCTAGAAAATCTCAATAAACATATAAAAAAACTTCTTATATAGGATGTTACAAAAATCGCTTACTATATTAAAACTAGTATATTTCTGTAACCAAAGCAATTGAAAAAAATATCGATAAATAGGGCCCCTCGATTATAACATGTAAAAGCAACTTAAAGGAATCGCAAATTTTTAATCCAAAAATATCATCGCCCCTGTCTGTACACTGAGAATTACGTACCGATACCTATTTTTAGTGTTCCGAAGATGACTTCGGTGTCTGTCCGTCTCTCTGTCTGTCACACCCCCGATTTTCTCCCGAAACGGAAGACTAATTGCTCAAGTTCAACTTGCACTAGACCGGTTATTTTTTTACTATGCAGTGCAGTAAAAAAAGGTCAAAATAGTGATGAGAGAAGCGTAGTTTAGATACAGCAATATTATAATTTTATTATCTCTAGGGTATCACCAGGAGTTTTGGACCTCGAAAAACTTGTGCTCTTTTGTTTATAAACAATTGAAGTTTTCAATAACAGTTGACATTTTGAAAAAAAAAATTGTGGATACGAAAATGATTTTTTATTTAAATAAAGGTCTCCCGCGATTATCTACGAGATGTGATAAAAAAATTTCAATTTTTTTTTCAAAATGACCGAAAAAACGCGTTTGTTTTTATTTGATTAATAAACAAATGTAATAAAAAACGGTTAATATAACTCCACAATTTTTTTTTAATGGCATCGAAAAGCTGGCGTCAAGAACTAAACTTTGGAAAAAAAAAGATCTATTTTGAACCAAATGTCATAAAATGGCGGGCACTTCAAATTCAATTGAACCCACTGGGTACTATATTTTTTAATCAAAATTTCAGGGTATTTTTGCTTTAACAAAAGGCATATTTTCTGAAAGTTTCAAGCCGATCGGTTCACTTAGTCGGCGTTTACAATAAAATGAAAAAAAAAAAACAGTTTTTTGTCGGTTTTTTCAATTTTGTAGGTTATGTACACATTTGAGCGACTTAAAACTAACAGGGATTTGTTGGAAATTTTATTACGAAGAGTTCATTTTTTTTTTGTCTCAATCAGACATATACCAGGTGTACAAGTATGAAATGCGGATTTCAGACAACAGATGGTGCACTAATGTAGTTTGTGCTATAAAGATTTGACACTATGCCATTTTGTTGTGTCATCAACAAGTGTCAGACGCGTACGAGTGATAAATTGGAAAAGTGTGTGCATAGTGTTGTGTTGTTCTGTTCAATATGTCGAAATTTATTCCGAACAAAGAGCATTCGCGGACAGCATTAATTTTTTGTTTTCATTTGAAGAAAACTGCTGTTGAATCATACCCATTACTTCGAGAAGCTTATGGTGAACATGCTCTACGCAAGATACGTGTGAACGATGGTTTCGGCGTTCAAAAGTGGTGGCTTCGATGTTGCAGACAAGGAACGTGGAAAATCGCCAAAAAAAATACGAAGATGTAGAATTGCAAGCATTGTTGGACGAAGATGATTCGCAAACACGAAAACAACTCCCCGTTTTCCAATCGGCTACGAGAGATGGGAAAGATTCAGAAGACCCGTAGATGGGTACCACATGAGTTGAACGACAGGCAAATGGAAAAGCGCTAAAATAGTGTGACATTTTACTCGCTCGGTACAAAAGGAAGTCGTTTTTTGCATCGTATAGTTACAGGGGATGAAAAGTGGATTTATTTTGAGAATCTCAAGCGCAAAAAATCATGGGTAGATCCAGGCGCACCATCCACATCGACCGCAAGACCGAATCGCTTTGGCAGAAAAACAATGCTCTGTGTTTGGTGGGACCGGAGGGGCGTGGTCTATTATGAGCTATTAAAACCTGAGGAAACGGTTAATACTAAACGTTACCAACAACAATTGACCGATTTGAACCGTTCGCTGCTTGAAAAAAGGCCAAAATACCGAAAGAGGCGACACAAAGTCATTTTTCTTCATGACAATGCTCCATCACATATGGCAAAACCAGTTCACGACACGTTGGAAGTACTCAGCTGGGAAGTTCTACCCCATGCGGCTTACTCACCAGACTTGGCTCCTTCCGATTACCACTTGTTTGCATCGATGGGTCACGCACTTGCTGAGCAGCGCTTTGGTTCGTACGAAGATGTAAAAAAATGGCTCGACGCAGCAAAAGGGGAAAATTTTTACTGGCGTGGTATTCACAAATTGCCCGAAAGATGAGAAAAATGTATAACAAGCGATGGAGCATACTTTGAATAAAGCACTTTTTATCATTCTTCCGAACTTAACATGTTTTTTTAGAAAAAAAAATCCGCATTTCATACTTGTACACCTGGTATAACCGGAGTTATTCGCATTTTAACCTCAAAAAACGCGTTTTGAAAAAACTTCAATTGTTTATAAATAAAAAGCACAAGTTTTTTCCATGTCCAAAACTCAGGACAATACTCCTGGTGATACCCCAGCGAGAATAAAATCATAATATTGCTGTATCTAAACTGTGCAATTTCAAATTTTGCTGCGCTAATTGTATTCACTTGACTATTTTAGCATTTTTATACCTCAAAATAAGAAAAAAAAACACTGGTTTCTTTTGTTCTTATTTTTTTATTAATTATTATATTCGTAATTATCAACTCAAAAAAGATTAAATTCCGTTAGAATTTTTCCCCAAAATATGTTCTAGACTCCAGAAATTGCCAGAATGACCAATATTCGAAAGTAGGAGCGAAATGGGTCAAAATAATTATTATATTCGTAATTAGCAACCCAAAAAGCATATAATCCGTTGGAATTTTTCGTAAAATCATGTTCTAGTCAAAATTAGGCAAAAAATAGCATTTTTTCAGCGGTTTTTTTTTTTTACTAATTCCTCACTCGATAATTCCTAACTATCCATTTTTGGACTTTGTGTCCATGGAGACTTTTGATTAGAATAGCTTGAAGCATAACATACTATATTTTCAGTCGATTTGACCAGGTTCCAATATCCATAAAATTGGTGCCGGGTTCTTTATTAAAAATAAGTATTAACTGTATCGCCAGCTAACTCGAGGAGTCTCCCATTTAAATATACACTCCTGGACAAAATTAACGCAACAATATATTAAATCATACAAATCTCTATAATGAATTAATTTTAATAATTTTTTATGAACATTGGTTACACTAAAAGTTAGAAAAAACTTATTCGGATGCTTTAAAAGTGAATTAGCTACCAAATTTCTCTATAAGATTCGAATTAAAATTATTCTTAAGACCTAATAACAAAATCGTTGAAATTATGTAATAATGAAAAAAATAAACTGGGACACTATTAGCAAAATTAATGGTGTAACTGGGACACTAGTAGCGTGTGTTGCCTCCTCTACTTCAGATGACAGCGTTTATGCGCCTAGGCATGCTTCTAATTAAATTTTGGATAAAATATTGAGGAATTTGCTCCCATTCTGTGATAACTGCATTTTCAAGTTCCCTCAGGTTTCTAGGTGCAGGTATATGACGTTTCACACATTTTTCTTAAGGTGATCCCATACATGTTCTATCGGATTCAGACCCGGGCTTTTTGGTGGCCATTGCATAATCGGTATATCAACTTGATTAAGATAATCGAGTACCTCCCTAGCCACGTGAGGTCGAGCGTTGTCTTCCATAAACAGGAAATTGGGCCCCACAACATGACCGAAAGGCATCACATGTTCTATTACAATATTCTCAAGATAGTAGTCAGCATTCATGGATCTCGTACGGACAGGAACTAACTCTGTGCGAGCATCAAAGCAGATGCCACCCCAGAACATAACAGAGCCACCGCCGAATGGAATCCTTGCAGAGATATTGCAAGAAGCAAACCTCTCTCCTGGTCTTCGCCATACTCGCTCACGACCATCTGGATGTTTTAGACTAACCCTAGTTTCATCTGTGAAGAAAACTTGTTTCCAATCATCCACAGACCAGTTTTCGTGATTTCGAGCAAAACGTAACCTGGCAACTCTGTTCTCTCTAGTAAGCAAGGGCGCAGTGACTGGTCTCCTACTGTTTAATCCAGCTTCATTTAACCGTCTTCTAACTGTTTTAGAAGAAATTGCGACATTGCGAACAGCTTCGAGTTCGTTTCTTATTATAGAACTAGTGACAGTCCTGTTTCTTAAAGCATATTGTCTTATAAAACGTTCGTCTAGGTCGCTATTGCATCGTTTTCGCCCTTGCCCTAGCCTTCTAGAATAAGTTCCTACTTCATTCAAGCGTCTTACCATACGACTTATTGTGGAATGATGTTTGCCTAACAAATTGGCAACATAACTCTGACAATATCCCTCGTCCAATAAAACTAAGGCTCGCACTACCTCGTGTTCAGTTAAATTCCTTGTTCGATTCATTTTTCTAATTCTTCGGGATCAAAAATAAAACAGTCTACCGCAAAAACCTTTGAAAAAGGGAACAATTTATAAGCTTACTTTTAAAGAAAATCTATCGCATTATTACAGAAAATTGTTTATCTTCTAAAAAATTCTATAAAACTGTAAATCTAAACGAATTGTTTTGATTTCTGTCATGAACAACAAAACAAAATATGCATAGCCTACTATTCAAATACTCGATAAACTTTAAAACTGACATAAGAAAAAGGTAAATTAATTTTCAGATTGTTGCGTTAATTTTGTCCAGGAGTTTATTAAACTATTTTTACATAACCCTGTGTATTTGTACTTTAACTTGAGCCACACTCAATTAAGAATATTAAATTATTCGAATTAACGCCGTTTAATAACACAAAAAAAATTTCGTAGACTTGTGACAATTATTAATTCATATTTATAATCAAAGATACGCCTGAAAGTAATGACAATAATATGCCTAAATTATTTCTCTAGAAGGTAAACATAAATAACTACACAAATACATATTTTTCCGATTAGAAAAATACGATTTATAGTTTTTTAAGGTGCTTTACTATTACATACATATGTAGGTGATATATAATTAGTCTATACCTATATTAATTATATTTTTACATTAGTTTTTTGCAAATATCTTGAGAGACCTTGATTTTTTAATATTATTTTTAGACACACTCGCATCACTATTTTATTGAATGCTAAAAAATCGCTGTTCGATGGGGAATGAGTAGAGTTTTACAGGATATCCCGTTTTAACAAAACGTACTTTTTTACTGTTTTTCTTTTTTTACTCTAGAGACGAACGAAACAGTACTAATGTGCCAATTTGACGGCTTTACAACTCTCATAATAAGTACATAGGAAGAGCGTACAGAGTCAATTTGAACATGTAAGGGGAGTGCTAGGAGAAAATTTGAGTTAGTTGTGGGAAAGTATAGTGGCAACAAAAGAACGTGTTACCTTGGTACAGATGGGCACAACAGTAAAACGGTCTACTATATGATTGCTAACAACAATTAATTGCTGTATTGGTTGACACCATCCGTGTTTCTACATAGTTTAATCGATCAAGTTATAGGCTTTAAAACATTTGTTGTTATGCTTAAAACTTTTTTTAAAAATATTAAATTTGTGCCCTTTCCGAGAAATCGATTGCAAGCTATGTACGAACATTTTAAGCATTTCTACGATTTTACAAACAACAGCCGTTTAAAAAATTTTCAATTTTTAACATACTCTGTATTTTGGTAAAAAATCCATATTTTCGGAGATTTGTAGACAAGCCGAACTCACACAAAAATCTTTATCAAACTCAGAGACATTGACTGCGAACATTTGTCGAATTCCTGTGGAATGATTCATGAATAACGTCTGTGACGTAATATAATGCTAAATATTTATCCAACTAAGGTACTTTTATCATATTCAGGCATATACTCGTAGCAGTCTAGCTGCTTAAGTGTGACGTCAGATTAGCAAACAGACAAATAAAATATCCAAAAATGATGACATGTTGAATAACAAATGCAAATGACTTAACAAAAACTATTCTGTCTGTATGAGCGCGCGCGCGTGTGTGTGGATGCGCTTAACGAAAAATCTAATTTTTGGGTAATATAATAAGGTAAGAATAAAACTTGACTTAAAATATACTCTGTGTAAATAACGTGAACTAAAGACTTTTTTTCTCACTCACAAAGTTGCAGGTATATGTTATATGGGCCTCCCGCATTTCTTGATAGTATGTACATTTTACAATTTCCACTAATTAGTGTTCCTTACGCAACACTTAAAAGATCACTTCGGTGTCTGTCTGTCACACCCGATTTTCTCCGGAACTATTTGACATAGACAGTTGAAATTTGGCACTAATATAGGAATTGATGGCCTCATCAGAGCCGTGTAGTTTTAAAAGTTAAATTTTGACTTAAAGGGTTAGTTTTGTGGTATGGAAATGAAAGTTAAAAAAAAATATCTTACCAGGTTATCGAGTAGGGTGTCAAACGAAAGCTTGTGAAAACACGAGTTCAACAATATAATTCATATTCAAATGTTTTGTAAGATTATTAAGATTTTATTTAGTGTATCTGTTTATTTAATATTTAAATTATTTACGAAGGGGCGCGACTTCGATGCGCGCCCTAGGCGCCATTTCCGATTGGTACGCCCATGCTGTCCTACCCCCCCCCCCTCCCCCCTCGAAAAGTACTGATTCAAAAATTTTGAAAACATTCTGGAATATTCTATACAAGATGTAGATTGAACGAAAATTATCACGAGTACATTACTTTTAATAGTTTATTTGGTATACAAAAAAAACAGAAATTTCAAGGTCATCAGTTTTCAATACAGATTGGAAACAAACTTTGTTGAAAACTCATTTGGGGTGGCGTTTTGTGAAGTCATTGATCATTTTAACCTCCTTAACAAAAATTTTTATTCTAAAAGCAATCAACGTACGGAAACTAATTGCGCAAATCTGACTTTGACTTGGCTGGTTATTTTCAATTATTGTTTTATTTCACGTGAATTTGAGAAACAAATATTTTAATTTAAATTCATACACATCAATCAAACGTACATTTGCAACTGTTTTTGCATAACACATTCAAACAGTAATTAAAAATTAACAGCTTTGCCACTAGACGATAAAATTAGATATAAAATATACGAAGATGCCCGTATGTGAAGGTACTGGAAGAACAACATAATAAAAATTTGGTATTAGTTATTATTAAGGTACGAAGGTCTACTGAACGGCAAAAGAATGCCACGCGCGACAATAGTTGGGGCATATACCATCTACCCACCAAGTTGAAAGAAAGTGAATATTTTATTTCTTCATATGTTCTACATAGTCACCTCTGACCTCAATACAACGTTCAGAACGTTCATGCAATCATGTATATCTCGCACATGTCGCAGCAGCTTAAATCTATGTCGCAGCAGCTTAAATGTCCTCTAAATCATCATAATGTTAACCCTTGTTGTGGAGCTTGATTTTTAAGAATAAAAAAACTCACTAGGGGTTAAATCAGGCGAATAAGAAGAGTGGTAGAGTACGGACACTTGTTTTCGCGCAAAAAACTGAACCACAATCACAGCCTTCTGAGGCAAACGCGTTGACATGATACAAGAAAAAAATCCTTTGCGTTTCATCGTTCCTGTCGAACCCGCTGAATCATCTTGCAAAGTCGCTTCGTGACACTCACATACTAACTAGCGTTCACTGTATTGCCCTCGGGCACAAATTCTTTGTGGATAATTCCACATTATTCGTGACTTTGTCAATCCCATTTTCTTCGGTCTAGGCGAACCACTACCAAGCCATTGTGGCAGGCTCGTTTTGGTAACATCACATCTCGTCGCCCCTGATTATTTTTTGTAGAAAAAATATTCCTCATTTTTCATTTCGATGAAGATACTTTTTCTTTTTTTGATCGTTATCGTGAGTTCCGGTCCATTACCGATCCTGCGGATAACCTCTTCATTTGGGACTTGATCTATCCAGAGAATTCTAAGTATTTTCCTGTAGATCAACATCTCAAATGCCTTAATTTTTTTCTCTGTGGCCGTCCCACGCTTCTGAGCCATGCAAGAGGGTTGAGAAAACAAAGCTCCTAATTATCCTTATTTTCAAACGTAAACTAAGATCTCTTCATTTTAATAAATGTATTCTAGTCTTGTTTATTCCACATTTAATTTCCAGTAAATGGTCCAAATCTTCATTTATTGTACATCGCAAATAAGTCAATTTAATTACCTTTTCTTTGGGAAAGAGAATTCTATTTTGGAGATGGTCCATAGAAATGACTATGTATTTAGTCTTTTTAGCATTTAATTCGAGGGCATTATTTTATTATCTCCGTCACTCTGGGGAGAAGCTCCTATAGTCCCTCAATGCTACTTGTTAAGAGAAACGAATCATCCGCATATTGTTCATAAATTGTCCGTCCTTAAGGACTCCTTTCTCGACGTTGCTAAGTGTCTCTTTGAAGATTATTTCAGGATAAGGGTTACAAAGGAGTGGTGACAGAACGCATTCTTATCTCACCCCTCTCCTGATTTCAGCAATCTCCGAGTTTTGATCCTCTATCCTCACAAACGCCCTCTAGCAGCAGTATAGATTTGCTATAATTCTTATATCTTATCGATCTAGATTTATATTTTTATAGAATTTTTTAACCCGCAGTGTTGACACCTGTCAAAGGCCTTCGTGTAGCCCAGAAAGCATGCATATGCATCGAAGGTCACATCTCTACGCCGCTGCGTCTTGAGTACCTAATCAAATTGGGATTCGCTTCTACTCCCCTCGCAACTTCTGTACAACCGCCCATGAATCCCTTTAAGGAAGATCTTGAGAGCGTGACTCATAAGGCTGACAATTCTGAAGTCTCGGCATACCTTAGCCGGCAGCTAAACGAAGTTGAAAATTCATTCATTCATGAGGGATTAGTCCGGTATTGTACTCAGTTTAGAGTGCAATGTCATCCCTTCATCCATCCTTAAAAGGGGGATGCCACTTCCGCCGTACCGAAGAGCTTTCTTCTCCGCGTTTGCCGTCGTCGTGATCTTCGCCCGTATCCCTGGGCACTGGTCGAGTGGTACTTTGCAATACTGGAACCGTAGCCGAACTCGGCCACCGTTTTTTGCAGTTGAGCCCACCCCCGCGAGCGTGGAAACGCCCATATATGTAACTATGGACAAAGGCATTGTACTACTATATGATCTAAATCTAGCCGATTAGATTTAATAGATTCAAACGCTTCTAGATTAGTGAGCCCGGGGGAGGTTCTTTATTTTTGTCTCCCCCAAAGTTTGCATGCAGTAGAAAATATTACCGACAATTGTCGTCGGAAGCCCCTAACTTTCTGTTCTAAGTTGTTACAAAGAACATTTCTAAATATACAGAAATATTTTTGTCTCCCCCAAAGTTTGCATGCAGTAGAAAATATTACCGACAATTGTCGTCGGAAGCCCCTAACTTTCTGTTCTAAGTTGTTACAAAGAACATTTCTAAATATACAGAAATATTTTTTCCAGTGTATATTTATGATTAGGACCAAATCTTTTTCCTTTCCAACTTTCATCTCCTCTCTCTGTTTGTATTAGGCACCTAAGGAACTCATTGGTGTTTTACATCACTTTATAGCCAAGACCATTTTGTTGTTCTGTAAACCGGAAACGCTTCCTTTTAATAATAATCATTTTTGCCGAGTTTTCGTATAGACCACGCATCAGTACTCTTGGTGATTCCGAGCGTGCGGTACATCTACCGTAAAGTTGATTTTTCTATTCGTTAGTTACATCGAAATTACGAGATATTTTCTAAGCTGAATTTATCGTAATATAGATTATGTTTTGATTTTAATTTTTAGTGTTTTAAGTGCATTATTGTAGTGCAGTTTTTTTAAATAAATAAGTGAAAGTGAAATGAATTCGTTTGTAGAAAATCACGAGCACCGGTGATTTAAGTATAACTTATAACATTTTATTAAATTAAATTTTTACGCTTCGTGAGTTTTCTGAGAACATAGACCTTTGATACCCGTCTAGTAAAAGTAATATAGTGTATTTTTTGTGCATTGCCACCTTTATGACATAATACCTAATTTCTAACTTATCACTTACGTAATGTTATTACAATAATTTGCGTTTTCTAAGAGTCGTCTAAATTTATTTCACATACTTTCAAATTGTTTTAATTTTAATCTTGTCATAAATTATATCGGATGTCAGAAATGAAAAACGCCCTGCTGCTTTTTTGTCATGTGTTTCTCAGATGAACGTCATTTACCACTATGACTTTTTGTCAATGACTTTGGAAGAGAATTAGACCAAGAGCGCCACCCGAAATTTTGACCCGTCGACTAACCGTCTGCCTAATTGTTCATTCTGTCGGGCGAGTCGGATAAGAGTTTTGTTTTTGCGACCCTGAAATGCCCAGAATAAGGCCCAAAATCCTACATCCAAAAATGGACTGCCGTTTAACCACTTGAATTAAAAACCATAACCTAAAAAAGTTGAGCGTCCCATAGGACACACGCCGCTGAGACCGGAACCAGCTTTAGGGCTCAAAAAAGTCTTTGGCTATGTACGTACCTACCTACATAGTCGAAAGTCTTCTTAATTATAATTTTGTCATCAACATGATTTGTCTTCTGACAACAAAGGTTCCGATCTCCTATTTTTATTTTCTGAAATATTTAAGACATCGATTAACTTTTCCTTGCTGTACATTGAAGTCCTGAGAACATCTTTTTTTGTTTTTATTGATACTTCGTCAGATGATCACATATAATCATAATAAGTCAATTTATTTAAAATTCTGCAGTTGGAGAGTAAACTAGAAGTGTTCACGAGGTCAAAATTTCGGGTCGCCCTCTTGTGCGAATATGTTATATTCAGGTCGGTAAATTGTAGAATAATGTTTGTACGCCGAAAAGTACTTTAAAAAGGATCAAAATTGATAGTTTTTAGTTACTTTTGGTTAGTTTTTGTCAATTTTATATCCGAATTGAGACCAAACTACTAATACAAACATCCGAAATGTAGTAAGGTAATAGGAGTTGTGAGGTAGTTTAGGTTAGTTCTGGTTAGTTTTTTTCTCATATTGTGAACGCAGAATTTTAAAATTACCGGCAGAATTAAAATTTTGCCGATAGACTACCAAAAATGAAAAAGAAATGATAAATTGCTGGTATATTACCGATTTTTTTATCGTAATTCCAGGATAATTCATAGATTTATGACAATACGTTACCACTATAACGCAATATAGATTTAAAATTTTGTACACATGTAATACTTAAAATAAGAAAGGAAACCATAGTTTTTGAGCAATATCGTTTAGGAGAAGGAGTAGGGGTCGTTAAATATTGTCTAGCTTCGTAGTATTATAGGAATTTTTCCTAGTTGTTTCATTGAGGTAATGGAGAAATTTTAAGCAAAATTAGTTAAATATAAAAAGTTAAAAAGGAGGTTTCAGGATACTAAAGGGGTTACTTGGAATTGAAGAATTTGAAAATTCTAATATTTTTTGTTATATCCAATTTTAGCTGCTTCTGCCTACAGTTTTAACTAAATTTGTCCTCTTTTACATCTACCCTGATATAAAGGATTAAAACACTATTGTTATCTTGTTTTAATTTAGTTACCAAAATTCTTTAAAACCAAATTCTGTACTGAAAAATATTTCAGACAAAAGTTATGTAAATTCAGAAAATTTTAATTTGTCACTATTTGATCTCAATAGCCATAGTTTCTTTGTTGACACAACTCTAATCTACTTTACTTGAAATCAAGTCAAGTTATGAATCCTATCATGGCAGTTTATTGTGAATGGGCATCGCATAAAATCGGCTATTGGGCAAGCGAAATATTCAATGTTGCCAAATCTAAGACCCCCTGAAGTCGTGGACATATAATTTCAAGAAAACGGAGCGGATGCTCACAAAATTAAAAATACAAGAAGAATTAATATACTTTGGCCGTATACATGGAGCATCTGTAGCGCCTCTGTCGGTCATCTATTTATATCAAAAATATACGCTAGTATACAACAAAAACCGGTCAAGTGCAAGTTGAACTTGCACAATTAGTGTTCCATATCGTGCCTTCAAAACAAAAAATTTTATTATGGAGGTATAAAATGATCAGGGACTTCACAAAACCCACCCCAAATGAGTTTTTAATAATGTACAATAGTTAAACATCTTAGCTACTGAATAACCAATAAATCAGTCTAGCTCAATCTAGAATCTAACTAACTATAAAAATCTAAAAGAAATATTTACTATCTAAATATTTGTTTAATTATAAAAAAATAAAATAAAATTATTTTGTCTCGGTACAGCGAGGCGCGGCACGGCAGCAATAATTACTGAAAACTATATTAAAAAAACGTTCACCAAGTTGTCATGCAATATAGTTTTTTTTATATACCACATAAATTATCAGACGAAATACACTCATGATTTTCTCTGAATCTACACTTTACGAAAAATATTTCAGAATTTTTTCAAAATTTTTCGATCAGTCCTTTTCCAGATAGGGGATGGACAGAGATTTTTGCTCATTTTTTTAAAATAATACAAAAAAGTGTGCGCAAGTATTACATTGCATATCTGCATATTGCATATATATTTTTGAACTGGTATTTTTATAAGCTTTCATTTAACATCCCAGTCGATGACCTGGTTAAATTTTTTTTCACTTTTGATTTTACCCCCCATATGCCAGATAAGTTATCAATCGTAATGCACTCATGCTAATTTTCACTTAATCTACACTTCATAAAGAATATTCCAGAGAGTTTTTTCAAAAATTTTTGAGCAGGACTTTTCGAGATAGGGTGGGGGGAAACGGATTTTTAGCCATTTGTTTTTTAAATAATACAAAGAAAACTGTGTGCAAGTATTACATCATATATATTTTTGAACTTGTTTTCATTTAACACCCCACTTGAATTTTTAAAACTACACTGCTCTGATTAAGCCACCAATTCCTACATTTGTACCAAATTTCAACTTTATATCTTAAATAGTTTCGGAGAAAATCGGATGTGACCCTCGAACAGACGGACACCGAATTTATCCCATAAAGGTTCCATACGAAAGACTAAAAATGATACGTGGTAATATTTTCTGAGCGTCCGATCATATTTTCGGGTTATAATTATTTGGAATTTCTCTCAGTGGCGAAATTTTTTTAAAGATACATCCGAGTGTCCATATACAGACGCTCAGTTGGCAGCGGACATTAACTAATATATACATTACATACATATTGAAAGACCCGGCCTAACACATAGATGGCGCTAGTTTTTTACATACATACATATATATATATTTTACACTCTTGATATATATATATATATATATATATATATATATATATATATATATATATATATATATATATATTATGCTAAAAGGCCAGCTATAAAAGTAACATCATGAAAAGTTAGATTCAGTGTGTAATCCTGTGACCTTTTTACGGCAGTAAACATAGATCTAAGGCAAGTTATAAAAGGTCATTGACTTTTTCTAAACCCCTCGGCCCTTTTTAGCTTCGCTTTGCCTCTTTTTAAATAATAAAACAGATTTAAGTACTTCAGGATAGTCCTACCCGTCCAAAAGGTGAAGGGTCGTATAAAAGGAAATAAAAGTAAAAAACGCATGTCAGTTGAAAGTCGGACAATAATTCTTGCTAATGGTCGTATGCCCTATTTTAATTTTTTACATTGCATGAATTTCTTTCAGATTTAAATTTAAAATTGTTTGATGGTCACGAGCTACATTCGAAGGACTAAGTGCGGTGTAAAAAAATATTTCTCCTAAAATATCCGCTAATTTTGGACATGTTTCAGATCCTTAGTTTTCATTAAAAGTTATAAATATAGAAAACTGTATTTTTTGCTATTTTATCCAAAAGCACTGCAATGTATTAAAGTTTATTCTTAAAACAAGATAATAAAAAATAAGTATTTGTACTTATTTCAAGAATACAATTTGTTATATGTAATACCAGGTGTACAAGTATGAAATGCGGATTTCAGACAACAGATGGTACACCAATGCAGTTTGTGCTATAAAGATTTGACACTGCGCCATTTTGTTGTTCAATATGTCGAAATTTATACCGAACAAAGAGCATTCGCGGACAGCATTAATTTTTTGTTTTCATTTGAAGAACGCTGCTATTGAATCATACCGATTACTTCGAGAAGCTTATGGTGAACATGCTCCATCGCAAGATACGTGTTAACGATGGTTTCGGCGCGGCGTTTCAAAAGTGGTGTTAGTCAATAAGCTGTTTCCAATCGGCTACGAGAGATGGGAAAGACTCAGAAAACCGGTAGGTGGGTACCACATGAGTTGAACGACAGGCAAATGGAAAAGCGCAAAAACACGTGTGACATTTTGCTCGCTCGGTACAAAAGGAAGTCATTTTTGCATCGTATAGTTACAGGGGATGAAAAGTGGATTTATTTTGAAAATCCCAAGCGCAAAAAATCATGGGTAGACCCAGGCGCACCATCCACATCGACCGCAAGACCGAATCGCTTTGGCAGAAAGACGATGCTCTGTGTTTGATGGGACCAGAGGGGGCGTGGTCTATTATGAGCTGTTAAAAGCTGGGGAAACGGTTAATACTAAACGTTATCAACAACAATTGACCGATTTGAACCGTTCGCTGCTTGAAAAAAGGCCAGAATACCGAAAGAGGCAACACAAAGTCATTTTTCTTCATGACAATGCTCCATCACATACGGCAAAACCAGTTCGCGACACGTTGGAAGCACTCAGCTGGGAAGTTCTACCCCATGCGGCTTACTCACCAGACTTGGCTCCTTCCGATTACCACTTGTTTGCATCGATGGGTCACGCACTTGCTGAGCCGCGCTTTGGTTTGTACGAAGATGTGAAAAAATAGCTCGATAAATGGTTTGCAGCAAAAGGGGAAGGTTTTTACTGGCGTGGTATTCACAAATTGCCCGAAAGATGAGAAAAATATATAACTAGCGATGGAGCATACTTTGAATAAAGCACTTTTTATCATTCTTCCGAATTTAACATGTTTTTTTTAGAAAAAAAATCCTCATTTCATACTTATACACCTGGTATTTGTTACACTTGACAAATACTGAAATTAACTAATCTTGAATTTATAATCAAACTCGTTTGTTTGAAGAGTTAGGCAAAAGTATTAAATACAGAAGTTATAAAGTTGTTAAAGAATTTTTCCGAGAGCTAATATAGAAGATATCGAGCATTGTGTTTTTGATATAACTTTATATTTCTTAAATGGAACCCTAATGTATTATTTTTCAGTTTTATGGAACTCTTAATTCTAGAACCGTCAATAAATATCTTTATTGTGTTATTGTGCAAAATAAAGAAGAAAAAACCTGCCAAGAGCAAGTCGAACTTGCACAATTAGTGTTCCGTAGCGTGATTGCTAAGGTATTCTAAGAAATTCAGTCACACAAATTCATCTTCAATGTAAGAATTACCAAGAATATATAAAAAGCGAGACATCTTTGTAGTAAAAGTTTAAAAACAAATATTTATTACTTAAATGTTTGTTTAATTATAAATAAATAAAATAAAATTATTTTGTCTGGGTACCTATCCGTTGGTTACTAGTCATCATGGAAATTTATTTTATATGTGATTGGCTAAATACTTAAAACAATAATGTACTGAAAAGTATATGAGTATACTCCTGATTGCACTGAATATGTATTCGTATTTCGTAGCTCTTAGTCCTGGTTATTTTTTTTTTTCCTTTCCAAGAAAAAAATCTTGACCATATTGTTAAGTCAAGCAGTTTTTTTTTTATACCAGATAAATTATCAAACGTAATTCACTCGTGATATTTTTCGCTCAATCTACACTTTATGGAGAATATTCCAGAATTTTTTCGAAATTTTTTTGATCCGTACTCTTAGAGAGAGGAGAGGTAGCGATTTTTTACCATTTTTTCAAAATAATATAAAGAAAATTTTACGGAGTAATACGTCTTATATATTTTTAAACTCGTGTTTTCAGAAGTTTTCATTTGACACACCACTCGATGACCTTGCAAAAAAAAAATTTTTTCACTTCCGATTTGACCCCCCTAATCCCAAAATTTAATTTAATTCAAAACACACTCTGATTGGCCATCAATTCCTATATTTATGCCAAATTTCAACTTTCTGTGTCAAATAGTTTTGCAGAAAATCGGGTGTGACTTTTGCTAACTTTGCCGGAGTTGGTTATGCACATTTGACCATAATGCAAATTGACAGTGGCATTTATTTATATTAAAATTTTTTTAGTAGTAGGTTAAAACTAAATGCTGGTATAAAAATCTTTTCTCGGAAAGTATATACCAATATTCGAAATATTTGTTAAATATGATTGTAACAATAGGCAAGCATTCAAGATTTTAGCTAAGGAAGAATTCGTACCTTAAATACATACATTTCCAAAAATAGATAACGACTTTTTATCTGAAATAACATTTAAACTAAAAATAACCGGTCAAGTGTAAGTTGAACTTGCACAATTGGTTGCTTTTAAAATAAAAAATTTTGTTACGGTGGTATAAAATGATCAGTGACTTCACAAAACACACCCCAAAAGAGTTTTCAACAAAATTTGTTTCCAATCTTTACTGAAAACTAAAATTTTTAATTTTTTTTTATATACCAGAAAAATTATTAAAGGTAATGCACTCGTGATAATTTTCGTTCAATCTACACCCCGTGGAGAATATTCCAGAATTTTTGCAAAATTTTTTGATCAGTACTTTTCGAGATAAGGTGGGGGTACAGCGATTTTTTAAAAATAAAACAAAGGAAAGTGTGCGCAAGTATTTAATTATATATATATTTTTTACTCGTGTTTTCACAAGCTTTCATTTGACACCACACTCGATGACCTAGTAAAAAAATTTTTTTTTCACTTCCGAATTTACCCCCCAAAACTAACCTCTTAGTTAAACTTTAAGTTTCAAAACTATACGGCTCTGATGAGACCATCAACTCCTATGTTATTACCAAATTTCAACTATCTCTGACAAATAGTTTCGGAGAAAACCGGGTGTGACAGACAGACAGACAGACACCGAAGTCATCTTATGAGTGTTCCGTACGGAACACTAAAAAGAGCTACATAAAGAGGAGAAAACGACAAAAATCTAGAGTTTTTTTAACTTACAACTTTCAATTTATAATCAATAACCTTGTATACCTAAGTTTTAGAAGTATTGATGTAGGGTTATACTTCAATTAACAAACGGAGTTTATACCATAATTCCAGCTTTATTTGTACAAACAACTAATTTTCACACGTTATATCGAACAACAACAAAGGTTCTTTTGATAAATAAAAAATATTTGGGTTGCAGTGATAACCGCTACCGACATATTTTTGGCGCCATTGTATAATGTGTTCTTGATATGTGATAAAAGAATTTGTTGTGTGTTAGGATTACATTAGAAGCCGGGATATTTTTACTAAGGGAAAAAGGTATGCGTGGAAAAACCACTCTCCGAAATTTGTGTTCTTGTTTCACGTTGTAGGATCCCTAGATCACGAGAAACATAGTCATCCATTTCTGTCTGTTGACACGATAAATAACTCTTGAACAATTTGGTATATATGTACCTATAAAAGGAATGAAGCCCATAGTTTTTGAGCGATATCGCTTTAGGGGAAGGGAATGAAAGGGGTTGATATCGATACTTTTTGTGGTTATAGTAGTAATATGGTAATTTTTCCTATTTTTTTTTGTTGTTATAATAAAAAATGTATACATAATTATTTACAGTAAAACTTGAAAGGGGTTAAAGTGGTAGGGAAAGATGTTAAAGAGGTTGTTTGGTATATATCGTGTTATAAATCCTTTTAAGGGTTCTTGTAGATGCAAAATCTGAGAGTTAAGTATTTTTCTTACATTTAATTTTAACAGGGGATAGGGGTAGGAGTGGTTAAATATTCTATAGTTTCCATAGTATTGAGAATATTTTTTGAGAAACGTCTAAAAAAGAAAGATAAGGTTCTTATTACTCATTTTGGCGTAATGCAATGATATTTAAACGGTCTATACGAGGGTTATCTTTTAGGGTTACATAAAACCAATGAAAGGAAAAAAAAAATGTTGGTACAAATCGTATTATTGTTTCTCAAAATATTCGCCATTAAGATGTATACACTTTTGCATGCATTCGAACCGATTCTCGAAACATTTTTTTCTACTCTGGAGTTAGTATCTCAAAAACATGGTTTTAGAAGGATTCAACAGCTTCTTGAGGTGATGAAAATCTCCGTCCACGCATTTCTTTTTTTGACGATAAATCAGGTGAATACGGACAAAGAGACATTAATTCGATGTTTTTCTCCGTCAAATAATCAATTGTTTGACATGCTGTGTAAGAGCTGGTATTGTCATGGTGAAGAATGATGTTACGTTTTCGGTTGTTTTTCCTGATTTCCTCGATGACTTCTTATCGTATACCCTTCAGCATTTCAGCATTAACTGTTCTTCGATCCTCTAAAGCAATGGTCGCAACATGTCCAGCCTAAACAAAGAAACAAGCGATCATTTTCTTGGAAGTGCTTCACGAACGAACCTCTTTTGTTCAGTTTGGTTCATCTTGGAACACCCAAACAGTTGATTGTTGCTTAGTTTCCGGCTCGTACAAATATGTCGTGGTTTCGTCTTCTGTTAGGATGTTATATACAGATTTTGCATGTCCTCGGTCGAATTTTTTGAGCATTTCTTTACACCAATTGGCGCGAGGCTATTTTGGAGTTTCCGTCAAATCATGCGGAATCTATCGTTAACAAATCTTGGTCACAGCTAAATGTTCATGCAAAATCGAATATATTGCATTCTTCGATATGCCTTTATCTAACGGTAAGTCACATGCCGATCCTCTTCAGTCACGTTGCGCACAGCATCGATGATTTTTGGAACAATAACCGATTTTGGTCGACCTTCACGAAGTTCATCGCTGACAGAAGCACGACCATGACGAAATTCTACAAACCAATTGTAAACAGTCTTTTCTGATGGTGATTCATTACCAAAAATTAAAGGAAACAATTCGAGGCATTGTTGCTCAGTTAGGCCTTTACTAAAATCTTAAAAAATCATCCAACGAAAAGCTTCACGTGTAATTTCCATTTGTACGCAAAACTGTTTTTTTAAACGTTCACCGTAAACAAACTACTCGGCCAATTTCTGAGCTGCCACTGTTTTAACATTAACAAATGTCAAATTCTACAACAATGGTAATGTCACATCTCAATAACGCCATCTAGTGGTTGTTTATAAAAACTTAACACACACACACATTTGTGGTTTCAAAACTTGAAATGATATATTATAATGTCCAGGTTTTGTTGGAACTAGCCTTATGCAAATGTTTCAGATTTCAAGTTGAATGATAAGCGAACAGGCAGAGACCCAAGTTGTACCCCAAAAGGACTCCTTTTCCCTTTTTTCTCTAAAAATCAGAGTCTTTATGATATGACATTCAGTACAAGACGTCTTTCGAGGATGTCCAACGCCAAACTTCTATTCTCTGAAGATTCATTTTTTTTTCAGGTCTTCTTTGGTCTGTCTGCGGTTTGCAGGTACCTATTTCATTTCTTTTTTAGTGTTCCGTACGGAACACTTATAAGATGACTTCGGTGTCTTGTCTGTCCGTCTGTCTGTCTGTCACACCCGATTTTCTCCGAAACTATTTGTCATAGAAAGTTGAAATTTGGTAATAATATAGGAATTGATGGCCTCATTAGAGCCGTGTAGTTTTGAAAATTAAATTTTGACCTAAGGGGTTAGTTTTGGGCGGTGAAATCGGAAGTGAAAAAAAATTTTTTTTTTACTAGGTCATCGAGTGTGATGTCAAATGAAAGCGTGTGAAAACACCAGTAAAATATATATATATATATATATATATATATATATATATATATATATATATATATATATATATATATATATATATAATGTAATACTTGCGCACACTTTTCTCTGTATTATTTTTAAAAAATCGCTGTCTCCCCACCTTATCTCGAAAAGTACTGATCAAAAAATTTTGAAAAAATTTTGGAATATTCTCCACGGGGTGTAGATTGAACGAAAATTATCACGAGTGCATTACCTTTAATAATTTATCTGGTATATATAAAAAAACAAAAATTTCTAGGTCATCAATTTTCAGTAACGATTGAAAACAAACTTTGTTGAAAACTCATCGGGGGTGTGTTTTGTGAAGTCACTGATCATTTTATACCACAGTAACAAAATTTTTTATTTTAAAAGCAATCAACGTACGGAACACTAATTGTGCAAGTTCAACTTGCACTTGACCGGTTTTTTAAGTCATCTACATTTCTTTATTATTTATACACAAATATATCATCTTAGTTGCTATGTTTCTATACCTATCTTCAGAGAATTACTCATTCTCCTTTATTACAGTACATGTTTATTTCAAATTCTGTTCTTTCTAGATATTCCTATCAATATAAATACATCCATTTCCGTCGGTTATTTTTCTTTATCATGTTTGTCACTGTACGATAAATCAAACTAGTTTTAATGAACGTTTCAAAGATGTTCGCTTCTTTCTAGTTTCATAGCTTCAAGTATTCGATTTAGACAGCTAATTGTACTACGAAGATGTTATCTGCAGAGGTTCGCAGTCTCTAAAAATTATTTCATATAGACGTCTTAAGGTACAAGTGACTCGTATAACTTTGTAATTAGAGCAAACTAATTTGATTTTCATTTTTGTGTGTAAACGCGAGGTATGCAACTTCCCACACGCCTGGTATAGGGGAAAACTTAGCTACGGATTCATGCTCCACGTTAGTCTTAATTTAAAAGTTTCTGCCGAATTTCCTTCTGGACCTACAGATCGGTTAGTTTAAAGTTTTTTCTTAACGGTTACAACTTCGGTATAGATTTCTTCGCCTCTGAATCAGACCAGATAAAAAATCTTTACACATATACATAAATCTCCCATACAGATAAGTAGTTAATAGGTAAAGGAAAACTACATTTCCGTGTACAAATTTTCTGCCAGAATAGACTTTAAAAAATGCCTAATTACTGTAGTCTCAATTCGCGGTTTTATAGTAGTAATAGTAAGACAAAAATTTTTTGTTCTGAATTATGTGTATATAAAACTAGCGGTACCCGCTGCTCCTCTCGCGTGAAGTTGATTCACTATTATCGTCACTGCTTATTCCTTATGTTACCTATGTTACGTAATAAAATATATCCTATAACCTGGCCAGAGAACATATGTATGAATTTAAAAAAATAAAACCCGTAAATCGAATAAGTGGTTCTCGAGTGACAAGCGCACTAACGGACAGACAGACAGTGAGACGTTGCATTTTATATATATTATATTCTTTGCTGCATGATATTGTTCCGTATTTAACGGTTTAGGCAGCGTATTGAAAGATGGTGCGTTAGCGATCAACTTTTTTTCGACTTGATTCACTATTATAGTCACTACTTATTCCTTATGTTACCTAACGTAATCAAATATACTCTAGCCAAAGAAGATATGAATGAAAAAAAAAAAAACACGTAAATCGGATAAGTGGTTCTCGAGTGATAAGTGCACTAACGGACAGACAAACAGACAGAGAGACGTTGCATTTTGTATATATTATAGATGATATCATAAAAAATGTCTTACTCTTTCTGAATGTTGTATTTTTTATTATTAAAAAATCATCCTACGGTGGTCGTCTATTTAAGGAAAGGAATGAAAACATATCCTGCGTAATTAGCATGTCAAAACAATACCGTCTTATTACATTAATAATGCAAGGTCGTTATAAAATTTTAATTAGTCATATTGAACAAATAAAAACAATATGGATTCATTAATATAATATATATCTTGTGACATTCGAGATCGATTTATTAAGGGGTCAATACATATATGTCCTTTACGATTTTAAACCAAATTTTACAAAGGACCTTAAAAAAATTTAAATGAGTTATCCACGACATAGTTAAAATTTCGAATGTACGAGGCATATTCGAAAAGTAAGGGCCGTTTGGTCATAAAAAAATATATTCGTTAGAAAAAGTTTTTATTGACGGTTTTAGTTTCCTACAAACATACTTCACTTTTCCACATAATCGCCGTTCACTTCTAAACACTTTTTGTAACGCTGCACCAGCTTTTTTAATCCCTCTGTATAGAACTTCTCCGCCTGGGAATTGAACCAGTTAACAGTTCCTCGTCGTCTTTAAACCGATAATGAGTTGAGGGGTGTAGGGCGCGTTGACTTCTCTGGGAATTGAACTAGTTGACAACGGCGGTTTTTATTTCCTCGTTGTCCATCAAGCCACTGTTTCAAGTGCAATCGTCGATCAGATCACAGTTGTCGGTCCACGTGTTGAACAATTTCATCGGTCTGGATACTGGGCCTGCCACTCCGCTCTTCATCATGCACATTTGTGCGGCTATTTTTGAAGTCTCGATACCATTGTCTAACCTTTCGTTCACTCATTACTGTAGGTCCATAAACTAAGCACAACTTCCGATAAATTGGAGCAGCTGATGATCCTTTTACACACAAAAATCGAATCGCAACACGCACTTCGCAACTAGCGGTAGTAACGATTTTCGCGGTCTTTGTTGTCTGCATTTACCGATGGGCAAACGACTGCTGGATCAAAACAATGATTTCAGTGGCTTCGAAAACAATCAATAAATGGTGCTGCATGTGCCCAACTTTGTTCAGACCCGCCAATATTTAAATAAAAGTAAGGGCTACTTTTTGAATACGCCTCGTATGTTCAACGAGAATAACACAACATTTTTGTAATATTTCTATTTGTAAAATTTAAATTTAAGCATAATGTGTTTTACATTCGGAAAAAATACGGAAAATCAATAAAACAAATTATTAAAGTGATTTATCCAGTACTTCCCTCCAAGTATTACACATTAAAGTTTTAAATGATAAGATATTAATCACAAAAAAGTTATGCCTAGAAAGGACTCCTGTCAAAATCGGAAATAACAAAAAGATAACTTAATTTTTAAAGTTCTCGACCCCAAAATCACTAAAAGGGATTTATAACATTGTAAATTCAAAGCATCCCTGTCTTACCTCATATCCTGCTCTTTTACCCTCTTTTATGTTTGAGTAAAGGCAGCCTGTACAAAATGTATTGACCCTCACCTTTCTCACCCGTTTCCCTTGAACCGATATCTCTCAAAAACTGTAACTTTCTTTCTTACTTTAAGTATCATATGTGTACAGAATTAGAAAGCGATATCTCATTTTGTTCGAGAGTTATCGTGCTAACACATAGACATACCACCGACAAACCGACGGAAAGTGGAAACTATATATTTATATTTTTCAGAATCTGGGAAATATGAATGCAAAAATCGACAGGTGTCGTTCAAGGCGTCTTATTGAGTTTATAGTATATACTTGATTATTCTTCAATAAATTTTGTAAAAAATGGAAAAAAGAATTTTTGAAAAAATTATGTTATAACTACGAGAATACTCCAAATATCCAACAAAAAATAAAAGTGTACACGAGGAGCATTATATCGAAGAAAATAGCTATTTAGAGTCCTGTTTCTCCAGTTTTAATCGTAGTCCATACATAAAAGATATTTTTTATCTTGGAGTATTATTTTTACCTGATTATCGAACTCGCTACAATAACACATGGGCTGAAAAGTCCCGGGCCTAACACATAGATGGCGCTAGTTTTATTGCAGTCACCTTTTTTTCAGTTAATACTAACCTTCAAAAGACAGCTGTTAAAATTTCATGATATTCTATTCATTAGTTTGCGAGTTATTGTGCTAAGAGTGACGCTACTTTTGTTATTTTCAAAACAATGGATCAAAAACAATTTCGTGTTTTAATTTTACACTGCTTCTTGATGGGAAAAAATACCGCTCAAGCGAAGCAATGGCTTGAAAAGTGTTATGGGGACTCCGCTCCATCAGAAACAACAATAAAACGTTGGTTTGCTGACTTCAAACGTAGTCGTAGAGACACCGATGATGCAGAACGCAGTGGACGTCCAAATGAGGCGGTAACACCAGAAAACATAAAAAAAATCCATAAAATCGTTTTGAATGATCGAAAAGTGAAGTTGCGTGAGTTAGCTGACATCGTAAAGATATCAAAAGAACGTGTTGGCTTTATATTGCATGAGCATTTGACTATGAGAAAGCTCTGTTCAAAGTGGGTGCCGCGTTTGCTCACTGTTTATCAAAAACAAGAACGTGTTGATGATTCTGAGCAGTGTTTGGCCATTGTTAGAGCGGCGCTGGAATGATTGCGTTGCTCTTGATGGAGATTACGTTGATGAATAAAGCTAATTTTGAACCAAAAAAAAAAACCGTGTTTTCTTTGTTAGGCCCGGGACTTTTCAGCCCATGTGTTATTCTAGTCCGTTAACATCTTAGAACCACAGTATTATTTTATCCTTCTTTCTACGTTCCTTCTCTTTTCTTCTGTCGTAGGAGTAATTAAACAAGATCGGCAGTTAAAAGTTCAATTAACTATGAACATCAGTCAAGGTACAAGACTTTTAAAGTAACTATTTTATTGTTGTTACAGGGTAGCACAGAAGCCAAAATAACCATCTGTAGACATTCTGTTTTGTACTACTGTGATCAAAACATAATAAGACTTTTAAATTTAAATCCTCCGGGCATTTCCAAATAGGATTAATTTTTTTTCGTTAAGTTGGTAGGACCTTAACTGCCATCTGTGTCAAATTTTAAGACCATAGCGTCAGTAGTTAATAAGATTCGCTTGCATTCGTTCAACAACAAAAGTGCGTTTTTCGATTTTTAACATGAGTGAAAAAATTCAGCAAGGAAGTTGCATTAAATTTTGTTTTAAAAATGGTTTTTCGGGAAACTTAAATTTTGACTTAAGGGATTAGCTTGTGAGGGAAATGAAATATAATGTAATACTGGCACAAACTTTTCTTTATATTATTTTTAAAAAATAACCAAAAATCGCTGTCCTCACCTATCTCGAAAAGTACTATTCAAAAAATTTTGAAAACTTTCTGGAAGATTCTTCATAAAGTGTAGAAAGAGTAGAAGAGCACTACGTTTGATAATTTATCTGGTATATAAAAAAACACTTTGTCTTGACAATATGGTGGAGTTTTTTTCATGGAAAGTTGTGAATTCAACCAGCACTAAGAGCTGCAAGATATCATTATATATTCGGTGCAATCAATAATATCTTGATGACTGTTGAGCAACGGATACGTACCGAGACAAAATAATTTTATTTTATTGGTTTATAATTAAACAAATTTCACCTATTTTAATAAGATTGGGCTTATACAAAAAATAAAAGATACTAGTTCTACTAGAGACAGAACCTTTATAGACAATGTGTTTTGCAGTTTTAGCCATCACAACCAAATTTGTATCCGAATACGAGATCTTGATTTTTGAAAACTCATTTGGGATGTATTTTGTGAAGTCACTCATGATTTTATACCTCTGTAACAAAAGTTTTTGTAATCACGGCACGGAACACTAATTGCATAAGTCCAACTTGCGCTTGACCGGTTTGGTTTATTAAACAGATTTAATAAATTCTTCACTGAGAGAAAACTATAAAGCAATAAAGATACTACAACTATTAGTCGTGTAGCTCATATATGAAGATGTCACACTAGCGAGCCTTTTGGCCTTTTGACATCCCTTCACTAACCGAAAAGTAAAGTTGACATAGCTACGACTTCTATACATGACGTGTCAAAATAATAAATTATTATTAATATTACATTATGTATAATAAAGTTTTTTTTGATAGCAAACTTTCCGTACCTAAAAAAAGGGTTGTAGATTGACAAAAATCATTTGGTAGATTCTATGCCATTGAATCAAATAACATATGTTTGTTACTTTATAAATGGTATGACAAAAATAAATACCGATAGTCACATAAATACTAGATGAAATGAGGCATATAGAGCATAAAAATATATGGTAAATTTTCCTGGACAATATATAATGGTAAATATCGCTCTCGCTAAAACTATAGACTTATGTAAGTAACCTAAAGTAACAGTCGAACCTTTGAACCGAACAGAACATCGTTGTACGAGGTTTTCTGATTTTTTAAAATTCTTCAGATGCTAATTTTGTGATACGGACATCCTTAGTATATTGCGAAATTATTGCGTTTGAAAACATTTACTCCCAAGAAAATTCCTGTTATTCCTAGGGCCATATGGTTTCTTTTAATCTATTAAATCTGTTGAGAGAAACACAACATCGATGCTATAATTAATTAATTTTGTAGTCGTGTACATTTATTTATTATTATAACATAAATTTAATGCTTTTCTATTGGTCAGTATATAAAACTGAACCAGTATATTTTCTTAGATTATTACAAATAAATATAAAAACCAAACAGTGCCAAGTTTTAGTATTTAAAAAAAGAATAATTTGCAACTAATTTATTTTAATGGCCTTCTACGTTTTCGTAAAAAATACGTGAATACTCAATTTACTCATATACATACATATAGGAATACAAACTGAAAGAGGTTTTACTTATCGTAAAATAAATGACAACTTTTTACAATTAGGAGTTGTCTATGAAATCAATTATATAATATACTAGCCGTGCCCGCGGCTCCGCTCGCGTGGACTTGATTCACTACTATCGTCACTGCTTATTCCTTATGTTACCTAACGTAATAAAATATCTCCCATTATTCCTTCTTATCTCCCATTATCTCTACATAATTTCCATTTTCTAGGATTATCTCTGCTCATCTCCCATTATTTCCCCTTATCTCCCATTATTTCTCCTCATCTCCCATTATTTCACCTTATCTCCCATTATCTAGGCTTATCTCGACTTATCTCGTAATATTTCTCCTTATCTCCCATTATTTCTCCTTATCTCCCATTATCTCACCATAATTCCCATTACCTAGACTTATCTCTGCTTTTTTCCCATTATTTCTCCTTATCTCCCATTATTTATACTTATCTCCCATTATCTCACTTTATCTCCCATTATCTAGGCTTATCTCGACTTATCTCGCAACTTTTCTCCTTATCTCCCATTATTGCTCCTTATCTCCCATTATCTCACCATAATTCCCATTACCTAGACTTATCTCTGCTTATCTCCTATTATTTCTCCTAATCTCCCATTATTTATACTTATCTCCCATTATCTCACCTTATCTCCCATTCTCTAGGCTTATATCGAATTATATAAAACATATCATATGTATAAATTTATAAAAACACATAAATCGGATAAGTGGTTCTCAAGTGATAAGCGCACTAACGGACAAACAGACAGACAAAGAGACGTTGCATTTTATATATATTATATTCTTTTCAAGATGATATTGTTCCATATTTAATGGTTTAGGCAGTGTATGGCAAAAGAACGGGCTAACGGTAACCTTTTTTCCGACTTGATTCACTATTATCGTCACTGCTTATTCTTTATGTTACCTAACGCAATAAAATATATTCTATAACCTGGCCAGACAACATATATATGTTTTAAAAAAAAAGTACGTAACGCCTAACGGACAGACAGACAGAGAGACGTTGCATATTATATATATTATAGATAGATAACCTGACCAGAGAACATACATAGGTATGATTTAAAAAAAAGCAAGTAAATCGGATAAGTGGTTCTCCAGTGATAAGCGCACTAACGGACAGACAGACAGACAGAGAGACGCTGCATTTTATATATTATAGATATAGATTATTATTATTATTATATAACCTGGCCAAAGAATATATGCATGAATTTAAAAAAAGACACGTAAATTGGATAAGTGGTTGTCGCGTGATAAACGCACTAATGGACACACAGACAGACAGAGAGACATTGCATTTTATATAGATTATAGATATTCTCTGCTACATAATATTGTTCCATATTTAATGGTTTGGGCTGTGTATTGCAAGGGAACGCGCTAGCGGCAAACTTTTTTCCCACTTGATTCACTATTATCGTCACTGCTCATTCCTTATGCTACCTATCGTAATAAGATATAGCCTATAACCTGGCCAGAGAATATATGTATGTTTAAAAAAAAAAAGTACGTAAATCGGATAAGTGGTTCTCCAGTGATAAGCGCACTAACGGACAGACAGACAGACAGAGAAACGTTGCATTTTATATAAATTATATATATATATATATATATATATATATATATATATATATATATATATATATATATATATATATATATATATATATATATATCTC
This sequence comes from Pachyrhynchus sulphureomaculatus, assembly GCA_019049505.1. Classification (NCBI taxonomy): domain Eukaryota; kingdom Metazoa; phylum Arthropoda; class Insecta; order Coleoptera; family Curculionidae; genus Pachyrhynchus; species Pachyrhynchus sulphureomaculatus. The sequence continues at coordinate 62,919,198 of CM032453.1, read as the reverse complement.
CGGTTCTATAGCGTCCTACGCCTTCCGGTTCCTAGTTTTCATCCCCTCCGGTCTTAAGTTACTTTCTGACATGGCCGAACTGTTTACAAGTGTCAGTTATTTTGTCCATAAGTTTCTGTAGATCTTTTCCATTATTAGTGATAATTACTGTATCATCGGCGTATCTGATGTTATTTATGTTAACGCCGTTGATGTTGATTCCTTTAGTGTATTTATTACTTTATTTAAGGGGATTTTTTGGTGTGACGGCTAAAATTTGAAGCTTATTTCAGGAATTTTTTGCGTAACGAAATAAAATACAATCTTTCCAATTTTATGTTATTTTTGACATCTTAAACTGTGCAAAATTTTTTTTTAGTTTATTTAATAATAATTAAATAATTCTTCATGTTGTTTGCGGTCAAAGGGATCTCCTCAAAATAAAGGTGGGTGGGTAGTGGGAAGCACATCTCCATTTGTAAGGATCTGTAACAAAATATCCAAATTAATTAGTATTCAATAAATATATCTCTAACAGGAGGATTGGACATTTATGTAAACAAAAAACAAAATGGCAGACTTGTAAAAACAAATTTTAAAAAACCGTGTTTATTTTCGTTGAACATCAAGAAATAATTTAAGAAATTATTAATAAAAATAATTGATTCTACGTGATCCGATAACTAATTATATGTAGAATAACGTGTAAAATTTTGGTCCGATCGGATAGATAGAATTTTATCTCTGCTTCCCACGAACCGAAAAAAAGTAGTTTCGAGAAAAACGAGTTTAAAGTTTTAGTAACTGATTTTTTTATAGAAAACTTATACTTACACTAATCAGCTATGCCTGCTGCATACAGTATACCTTCCATTTCTTCAAAGGTTTCATTTTCAGCGCAGGTATAAGGGTACCGAAAGCACAATAGAGCAGGTCAGATGGTTGCAGATGCCGTGGGTCGAGTGGCAGGCTACTACGACGCGCTCTCTTCTATATGCGTACGTCAATATTTTGAATTTCGGTCTGAAATTTTTACAGTATACTCTGAATATATTTTACTTTACAAATATATATATATAAATGTACAAAGAAGAAAAATCAATTTTTTGAAGCTGTCACACCAAGAAACTGACTTAAATACTCAGCGTCTCATTTTTCCCATTTATTTTTCTAGCGCAGAAAACGATTTTTAACCTTCTGATCGAACCCATCCCATTCTAGTTCGGTGGGAGATAGGCCGGGAATTGAGATGACCATTGCATTATATCTATTAGTTCTTCTCTCTTATTTTCTTTAATAATTCCCTTATATTATTTTGAAACCTTAACCTGTATAAAATAAAATTGCGACCAATAATATTTAACCCAGATAACATAGAATGTTCTTGCAGGATTTGCAAGTGTCCTTCTTTATTTAGTTGCCCATCTATTTTGACCACACTGCCATTAAAACATCTCCAAGCCATAATGCTGCCATTTCTGTACTTAATAGCTTCAGAGGTAGTAGTTGCTTAAAAAAATGCAATAACATCCGTGGCAGCACTACCGCGTTGATTAAAAGATGCCGTGAAATACAGAAATGAATGTTTCGGCACTTGGACAATGTTGACGGGTATTACGACATCCCCGCCGATATCCTCAGGATATGAAATAGAGTATTTCCGAACTCAGGCGGGGAGGCGAATGATAAAAAAAATAATTGGTACTGTGCAAACTGCTGAAACCCTTTTGTTAGTTGAGGTGTGCATAAATATTCTTTTTGATTTGATCCAAAAATTTGGAATTTCGATTCATCCATCCAAAGCACTTTATTTCATTGATCTATCTACAGTATTTTAGCTCATTACAATCTGTTTTGCTTGTGTCTGATCAGATCTGGCTCTCGGCGGTAGGCAAGGTAGGCAACTGCTTACGGTGGCAAAATTTAGGGGCGGCAAAACCGCCTGAACTACTAGAGCGCAAAAAAAATAAACACAACCTACAAAAATATAGTTTGATTACTTGAATCTAGAATATAAATGAGTAGTAAAATCAAATACAACAGAAGTAGACAGGCTTCTGCCAGAAGCCTGTCTATTCCTGTCTATAGAAACACCCAAAAGTTCTGGGTATTTCTACACGTAAATTGTGAGATGCGCCCGCGCCGGCACCGCAGTGAGTTGGCCTACGGCGGCAAAAAAGCTAGGACCGGCCGGCCCTGGTCTGATGATTCGGTTTCTTGACAGCTACGCAACGGGAGTAGTCAAGTCTGGTTCAACACGAGTTTCATTTGAAGCATCGATAATTTGAGGAAGAGTTATGCTTCGATTTCGGTTAGACATCACTATGATGAAGTGATCTGTCTATCTGTTCCTGTTACATGTTTTTTGTGAACGGTGCAGTGGACGCCTATTTGATATACCAAGCTATTTACGATTTGCCATTCACTATAGTCTTCTTCATGTAGAATGCAGTTGGCACTTCGCTGTTCTGTATTCAGCTGCTTTCTTGATACCATTTCAAAAACGAAGGTTCAGACTAAACAAATGCAGGAATACTTTACAGCACAATAAATTCAATCCTCTCACCTATAAATGCTGTAATACGAGAGAAAAAATTAGTGCAAATCGTTTTATTTCGTTTTTGAATTTCGGTCAAATTATGCGGAATCCATCGGGAACAAATTTTTTTCACAGCGAAATGTTCATGCAAAATCGAATCTACTACAGTCTTCGATATGCCTAAGGATGCTTCTTCCTCATGGTAAGTCACATGTCGATCCTCTTCAATCATGTCGCGCACAGCATATATGTTTTTTGGAGCAACAATCGACTTTGGTCGACCTTCACGAATTTCATTGCTAATGGAAGCACGACCTTGACGAAACTGTAAACCAATTGTAAATAGTCTTTTCTGATTATCAAATGTTGAACGAAGCGATTGGAGGCATTGTTCTTGAGTTAGTCCTCTACTAAAATCTTAAAAGATCATCCGAAAACCTTCACGTGAAATTTCCGTTTGTTCACAAACGCTCACTGTAAACAAACTATTCGGCCAGTTTTTGAGCTGCCACTGTTTTAATAATAACAAATGTCTGATTTTACAACAATGCTAATGTCATAATAGCGTCATCTACTGGTCGTTTGTAAAAACTTAAAAGGCGACCCTCGTAGAGTTGTAATCAGTTTTATTTGACCAAGTGACTTTTAGTAAATACTGTAACCTGGGAAAATAAATGCTTCTGCTTGGAGATGACTCGGTTTACTACACTATTTTTTTAAATATTTTTGTCTTTTACATTTTTTCTCTTCTGGAGATTTTGACGCCAAAACTTCTTCCACAGTCTTTAATGTTAAGAATTAAAAATCAGCAGGTGCTAGGGAACATGTTGAACTCAGTGGGTTGAAATGCCTCTGGGTACGACGAGCATTTTAGACGCCATTGTTGAGTAAAGGTTAGGTCCAACATGATGAAATACAATCTAGAGTATGACAGTTCACAACAGAGGTGTTCTTAATTATTATGTTGTTACTAGATACTGTTTAAATCAGTTTTACTTAAAAATAAAAGTTATTGTAAGCTAGATTATTTACGTTTAAAAGCTTATTACTTGAAAATTATACTTTGTACCTACACCTACATATTTAGGAAAGCAGTCCAATCTTGATGATTAACAGTTATTTCAATGACTAATAAATTTTTATATCGAATTATAAATAAACAAATATAACAATGTTAGTTTACATGTGATAATGTAAATGTTTAATAAATTTCTCAATACATAACTCATCATTCATACACTCGAGTTTTAAATAACGTTTTCATAAAATTTAACTGCAACAGCACTTAATGAACTAGTGTGTATACATATATGCTGCACAGCTTCCTTCTTCCTCTGATAACAAAAATGTGTGACCTATTTTGATTAATTTATCTCAATGGAATGCAAAAGAGAAATAAACTCTTATTTAAGAATACATTATTATGAAAAAACTAACGGCCAAATGCAAGTCGGACTGGCGTAATTACTGTTCCGTACGGTGATAAATTCCTTACTTACTTAAACTAAGTTAATTAGATCCCTGACATGTATATATCTTAAGATCCAATATGTATTTTCACGTTTTTTATGGATAATAGTTATAGCATCTTAGCTACCTAATAGCCAATAAATTAATCTAGCTCAGTCTAGTAATAATAGTGTAAAACAAATATTTACGACCTAAATATTGATTTATTTATAAACAAATAAAACAAAATTATTTTGTCTCGGTACTGATACGTTGGCCACCAGTCATCCTGGAATTTATTTTATCTGATTGGCCAAATACTTAAAGCAATAATGTACTTGAAAGTATATGAGTGTATTACTGATTGCACCGAATAAGTATTGATATTTCATAGCACGAAAAAAATCTCGACCATATCAAGCCAAACAGTTTTTTTTTTACCAGACAAATTATCAAACGTAATGAACTCGTGTTAATTTTCGCTCAATCGCTACTTTATGGAGAATATTTCAGAATTTTTTCAAAATATTTTGATCAATGAGCTACGGGAAGACAGTGATTTTTAGCCATTTTTTTTTAAATAATACAAAGAAAAGTATGCGCGAGAATTATATATTTTTTAACTTGTCGTTTCTCAAGCATTTAACACCCCACTCGATGGCCTTTTACATTTTTTTTTCACTTCCAATTTCACCCCCCAAAATTAACCCCTTAAGTGAAAATTTAACTTTCAAAACAACATGGCTCTGATTGAGCCATTAATTCCTATATTTGTGCCAAATTTCAACTTTCTATGTCAAATAGTTCCGGAGAAAATCGGGTGTGACAGACAAACAGACGGACACCGAAGTGTTCCCAAAGTGTTCCGTACGGAAAATTAAAAATACAAATTATGTTTTCTACGTTAATTTTTGATTTACTGGGGAACATGATATTGCATGCAACAAAAAAACTTTGATGAATAGTATATGTAACTCCGTAAAGAAGATTAAAACATTTCTCCTCTAATCTTTTGTATAAAATTCTTTTTTCAATAAAATCTTGACTATGTGATGTCGAAAAGCTAACTAGGTGCAAGAAAATGTGATATTTTTTACGTGCTCTCGGTGGATTAGGTCCAGAGTATGTTTTTGTAATTAATCAACTAAAAACTTTATTATAGTCTATATACGAGGGTAGTCTCTTAAGTTTTTACAAACGACCACTAGATGGTGCTATTGAGATGTGACATTACCATTGTTGTAAAATTTGACATTTGTTATTGTCAAAACAGCGGCAGCTTAGAAATTAGCTGAGTGGTCTGTTTACAGTGCACGTTTAAAAAAAAACAGTTTTGTGAACAAATGGAAATTTCACGTGAAAGTTTTCGTTGGATGATTTTTCCAATTTTAGTAAATGCCTAATTCAACAACAATGCCTCGAATCGCTTCGTTCGACTTTTGGTAATGAATCACCATCAGAAAAGACTGCTTACAATTGGTTTGCAGAATTTCGTCATGGTCATGCTTCCATCAGCGATGAATTTCATGAAAGTTGACCAAAATCGGTTGTTGTTCCAAAAAACATCGATGCTGTGCTTAATATAATTGAAGAAAATTGGCATGTGACTTATCGTGAGATAGAGGCATCCTTAGGCATATCGAAAACTGCAGTACATTTGATTTTACATGAACATTTAGCTGTAAAAAAGATCTGTTCCCGACGGATTCCACATAATTTGCCCGAAACTCAAAAACAGGCTCATGTTAATTGGTATAGAGAAATGCTCAAAAAATTCGACTGATCCGTATACAACGTCGTAACAGGAGGCGAGACTTGGATATATTCGTACGAACCGGAACTAAACGACAGTCAACTGTTTGGGTGTTCCAAGATAAACCGAATCCAACAAAAGTAGTTCGTTCGCCAAGCACTTCCAAGAAAATAATCGCTTGTTTCTTTGTTTATACTGGACATGTAGCAACCATTGCTTTAAAAGATCGAAGAACATTTAATGCTGAACGGTATACAATAATTTGTTTACCAAAAGTCATCGATGTAATCAGGAAAAACAACCGAAGCTCTCACACAGCACGTCAAACAGTTGATTTATTTGACGAAGAAAAACACCGAATTGATGTTTCATTGCCCGTATTCACCTGATTTATTGCCCCTCCCGAATATCAAAAAAAATGTGTGGACAGCAATTTTCATCACTTCAAGAAGCCGTTGAATCCTTCCAAAACCAGGTATCAACTTCAGAGTGGAAAAAAGGTTTCGAGAATTGGTTCGAAATTTTTTTTCCTTTCATTGTTTTTGTAAAATCTTAAAAGGTAACCGTCGTACGTAGCTATTTGCGATAACTCTTTACACATCACTTTCTTCTGAAACGTTGTCGCCACTGGATGTCGCTTACAATGACTGAATAAGTTTATGAAGCAGTTTGGACCGTCATTTCCTGCATGCGGTACTATGTATCAGGAAAACTGGTGACGTAGACAGGAATTATAGGGAACATACTTTTTTACTTAAAAGGTAGTCCTCGTATTAGTGAGTACCACGTCCTCTTAAAATAAGTTAATTTATAGGTCACTCTGTTTGCTTTTTCATTTTATCACACAACAATGTATTAATATATTCGGCAATTTTATATACGTATTCTATTCTATTAATTTTGACTAGCATACTGAATAATTATTTTTTAATGTATTAATTAAACGTAAAGTTTTTATTGGTATACTGTGACCCAAATGTTTGATAACACTATTAGTGGTTTTTTTCTGCAAATTTAGGAATTAGATCAAGGACAAAATATAACAATAATATTTTCATAATTGAATAGCATTATGGCATAAACTGATTATTAATAATTTTCAAGCTTTCAAGAAAGTTCTATTTAAAGTTTTGTTTTAATAAAATCGATGCTTGTAGATAAGTTACCTATTTTAGAATTCTTTCTTTAAAAGGCTGGTACAAACTAGTTGAACTATTTTATCTTACCATGAACAAGTCGAGTTAGAAAACACACAAAAAGTTCACGGATCAGAGCTTGTTAGCTTTGTGGCTTAAGTCAAAAGATCAAAGTGAGTTGTCAAAAAGTGAAAGCTTGTAAAAATGTGACGAGTTCAAAAAGATGTATAATGTCTTACATGCGCACACTTTTGTCTTTGTATTATTTTGAAAAAATCGCGAAAAATGGCTGTCCCCCACTCTATCTCGAAAAGTACTAATCCAAAAATTCTGAAATATTCTCCACGGGGTGTAGATTGAACGAAAATTATCACGAGTGCATTATCTTTAATAATTTATCTGATATATAAAAAAAAAATTTCAAGGTCATCAGTTTTTCAGTAAATATCGGAAACAAACTTTGTTGAAAACTCATTTGTGTTTTGTGAAGTCACTGATCACTTTATACCTCCGTAACAATTATTTCAGAAGCAATCAACGTACGGAACACTAATTGCGTAAGTTCAACTTAATTTCGTGCTGCTGATGAGGGCCAAACACTCAGAAACAGCTCTATCTCCAAGAATCTTCTTTTTATTCTCCTTATAGACATGTCGTTTTCTAGGTAATATATAATTTTTATGAGTTAAAGCTTCACGAAAATTGCTGTTATGGCTCCCACGATTATAGCAGTTGATTCCAACAGAATAGAATTCTGTGAATTTTCTAACTTTCAATTTTCTTTCATTGTATAACTGGCAACTATTTATTGTTTATTAGTTAGGGACTAATCCTATTGCTATTTTTACATAAATTGATAAGAACATGAGTTTACATATTGTGTCTTTAAAATATTACATTTCAGGGACCTAATTAACCTAGCTTAGGTAAGAATTTATATTAATGTATGGAGAGAACTAAAGATATTTCATGATTGTAAACTTATATTATGTTAAGCTTAAGATATTTCATAATTATAAACTTAAAAATTAGACTTAAGATATTTCATGCTTATAAATTTAAAATTAATCTTAAAGTTAATTTAAGCTAATCTTCGGGAATGGGGTTGCTGGGTCTTGACAGGTGACATCGGTCATAGCGTCGGGGGCGGTAAGCGGTCCCATTGTATAACTGGGTTGCGTGCTACTAATGAAGATCAAAAAGTACGAAACTATTGTATAGCACTATCATATCTTCCGACACCATACTGTAGAATCTTCTTTTTATTTATTCATATGTATGTATATATATATATATATATATATATAATATATATATATATATATATATATATATATATATATATATATATACATACATACATACATTAGGAAGCAAGAAATCGACTCAAACTATTTGGCTCTATTTAACACGGATCTTAGAATTTAATATTCATATATTTTTACAGATTTTAGTATCATTTGAAAGCCCATTCTATTCTCTTTCCAATGATACCAAGTTTCATAGCATACCTCATGCTTTTTACTGATTAAAATGATTGAAAGGAGAACAAGGATTGATAGGGGTAAGCGAATTTAAGAATTAAACAAATTTTAGGTTTAACCATTAAATTTATTGATAAAAACCAAAACTTTGTATTACCTCTCATTACTGCTTCCAGACAGTTTTTCAGGGAGCGGGTGAGCTTTTTCACCACTATCTGTGAGATTCCACCCCACTATTCCGCCATCGTAACCTTTAAGTCCCTCAGCGATGCAGGGACTGGATTTCTGGCTCGAACCTTTCTTTTGAGCTCATCCCACATGTGCTCGATTAGATTGCGGTCAGGACTCCGCGCAGGCCAGTCTAATGTGGGTATTCCCACTTCCGCTAAGTATTGCCGCACCGGCGCAGCAGCAATATCTCCTGGATGTACCGGTGAACAGTTAATGCTACGATTCTCATCAGTCACGAAAGCAAAATCAGTTTTTGCATCCAGTGAGATGCCTCTCCACACCATAATAAAACCTCCTCTGTAGACGAGCGTATCAGTAATACAGCACTACGCATAGCGCTCCCCAGGCCTCCTATAGACTCGTCCTTTCCACCATTGCCATGTAGGCACATTCGCGACTCGTCGGAGAATAAAATGAGCGCCATTGCTCTAAGGTCCAGTCAACATGTTCTCGAGCAAATCTGAGTCAAGCTTGTCGATGGGCTGCTGTCAATTTGAGTCCGTTAGCTGGTCTCTTCGGAGTTAGGTTAGCTTCTTTAAGTCCTTTTCTGACTATCCAATAACTGACAATCCGACCACGAACTTGTCGGAGCTCCTACTGGATCTCGACGCCGGTCAAGTGACGATTTCTTAGAGTTATGTTGGCAATGAAGCAGTCGTCTCGCTCCAAGGTACACATTCCTCTTTCTGATTCTGGTCTCCGCGTAAAGACGCCAGTCTCTTGGTAAGGAGAGAACTCTGGAGACAGCTAATAGGCGGTGCAGTTATGCAGCGACTACACGTTACCATAGGGCAATGACATGTCCCGTTTCTTCTGGGGTGGTATACATTTTTCGATGACGTAATTAATGAACAGGTATAGCAGAGATGTTGACGGTTCAAGTTCCGATAAAGGAATGATAGGAAAATGCAGTTGCATGTGTTTTTATAGGGATGAATAGCGCGCAACGAGTACGTTGCTGAGCGAGCAAAAACGGTTCTATTGAGTAAAACCGTTTTAACCACTAAAAGTTTTTGGAAATTCAAATGTTTTTGGTATTATTTAAAAGAATAGAAAATCCGCATTCTAATGTTACGAAAAATAATACCACTGTTTAAAAATTAAATTCAAGGATTGGTGTTAAATGAAGCAAAATCGTTTGAGTCGATTTTTTTTGCTCACCAGTGTGTTATATATATATGTATAATATGTATATATATATATATATATATATATATATATATATATATATATATATATATATATATTCATTATATATATAATATATATACATACATACATTCTAATAGTGACAACTACTCTTTACATACAATGACATGTTTAACAAACATTTCAGCATAAATTATATTACAGATTTGAAAAATCAAATCAGAATGATTTAAACTGTTAATGCTTTAATAACGAACTGTGATAATTTACCAAACATATTATGCTTTACGGAATATAGACTGATTGTGAATAGTGAACTTTAATAAAAAAAAAAAAATGCTAAAACACGCGTTAAGAACTTGTTACGATTTGGACACGTCAAGACCGTATTTTCGTAAAAGAGTGTCTCTTGGTGATTTATCGTTGAGAAGAAAATCTGGAACGTATGAAAATATCCTAATTTTAAAGAAATATCTGAGAAGAAGGAATTCCATATCATGGCCCAATTCGACGTATTTGGAAAACGAAAATTTACCAGAGGTATTAATATAAACATTGGTAGAAAAAAAAAACGAAAACTAACTATTAAATAGGTTTATAAACTCAAACGTCTTAGAACCGTAACCATAGTTGTTTCCGTAATTAACACTTAAGGTTCACGTATTTGAAGTTTCTCCGACCCCTCCTTTAAATTTCCATTTTACTATCATCCTTTACTAGTTTAGTTTTTCAAATCTTTTCTATAAAAAGTAATTCTAATGTTACCTACAAAATGTCACGAGTTATTCATTTTTTTTAATGTTATGTACGAAAAATGACGTTGTTTTTCATTAGACCAACGCTCAAGGTGTTATCGTGTGACTGTAAGCTACTAAAAATTTTATAATTTGAAATTGACATAATTTCATACGTCAGTATTGACAAGGTGACATCTAATCTATTTTATTTTTAATATGACGTTAAGGGGGTAGTCTGGTAACTCGCAGTCTTTTTTTAAGAATTTTTTTTTCATAGTAAAATTTATTTGTGAAATTTAATATTTTTATACATAATTCTAAAGGTCTTAAACTAATAGGATTTTTTTTTTCATGATTCATTTTCCCGGTAGGGCCTGAACAGGGCTCGAAAACTGAAACTGAAATGCCTATAGATTGAGGATTTACCAAAACGCGGCGGAAACAGTACCAGGTGTACAAGTATGAAATGCGGATTTTTTTTCTAAAGAAAACATGTTAAATTCGGAAGAATGATAAAAAGTGCTTTATTTAAAGTATGCTCCATCGCTTGTTATACATTTTTCCGATATTTCGGGCAATTTGTGAATACAACGCCAGTAAAAATCTTCCCCTTTTGCTTCGAACCATTCATCGAGCCATTTTTTCACATCTTCGTACGAACCAAAGCCCTGCTCAGCAAGTGCGTGACCCATCGATGCAAACAAGTGGTAATCGGAAGGAGCCAAGTCTGGTGAGTATGCCGCATGGGGTAGAACTTCCCAGCTGAGTGCTTCCAACGTGTCGCGTACTGATTTTGCCGTATGTGATGGAGCATTGTCATAAAGAAAAATGACTTTGTGTTGCCTCTTTCGGTATTCTGGCCTTTTTTCAAGCAGCGAACGGTTCAAATCGGTCAATTGTTGTTGGTAACGTTTAGTATTAACCCTTTTTGCCAGGTTTTAACAGCTCATAATAGACCACGCCCCTCTGGTCCCACCAAACACAGATCATCTCTTTCTGCCAAAGCGATTCGGTCTTGCGGTCGATGTGGATGATGCGCCTGGGTCTACCCATGATTTTTTTGCTCTTGGGATTTTCAAAATAAATCCACTTTTCATCCCCTGTGACTATACGATGCAAAAACGACTTCCTTTTGTACCGAGCGAGCAAAATGTCACACATGTTTTTGCGCTTTTCCAATTGCCTGTCGTTCAACTCATGTGGTACCCATCTACTGGCTTCTGAATCTTTCCCATCTCTCGTAGCCGATTGGAAACAGCTTGTTGACTAACGCCCAATTGCTCGGCGAGTTGTTTTTGTGTTTGCGAATCATCGTCGTCCAACAATGCTTGCAATTTCACATCTTCGTATTTTTTTGGCGGTTTTCCACGTTCCTTGTCTACAACGTCGAAGTCGCCACTTTTGAAACGCCGAAACAATCGTTCACACGTATCTTGCGATGGAGCATGTTCACCATAAGCTTCTCAAAGTAATCGGTAGGATTCAACAGCAGTTTTCTTCAAATGAAAACAAAAAATTAATGCTGTCCGCGAATGCTCTTTGTTCGGTATAAATTTCGACATATTGAACACAACAACACAACACTATGCACACACTTTTCCAGTTTATCACGTCTGACACTTGTTGATGACACAACAAAATGGCGCAGTGTCAAATCTTTATAGCACAAACTGCATTGGTGCACCATCTGTTGTCTGAAATCGGCATTTCATACTTGTACACCTGGTAAGTATACGGCAGCTGCACGGCGCGCCAAGTATAAAATAACTGACCGCATCTAGACGCTTCTATTCTATCGCATTTTTCAGCCTGTTCTCGACCTTTCCAGAGCAAATAATGGTTTCTACCGTATTTCTACATATCTTTACTATAAGAAAGTGATGTCTTTAGAAAATCGATTTTGGAAAGTTACCAAAACAGTAAGCAACAGTTTATTTTTGAAAATCACTTTTTTTAAGCATTTTTAAATATAAAATTTGCCTTTGTAACATTTTAATGACAACATACTAGTTATTATTATTATAAGTAAAAAACTGCACTTTCTTTTATGTCTAGATATAAATCACACTAAGATAGACAGTTTACCATTCTAAAAATTATTATTAAACCAATCAACACCTACATTACTTTCCTTATTTACTTCCTCTTAAAAAAAAGGCTGTCTTTCCGTCATCAAACGATTCTACTTCTGCTTCCTTATAATTTTCACATCAAACACGTAATAGTTGCAATTTTCATATTAATAAGTTACTTAAATATAAAATAATTTTATCTATGTACTACTCCCACAAATACTGGTTCAATGAAAATATTGCCTAAAGATTTAATTTCTATTAAAATTAAAATAAATTATTATGGAATTAATTCATAACGACAAAATTAATTTGTCAAAATGTCCCCTCCTGTTGCTTTTACACAAGTCCTCAAACAATTATGCCGTTTGTCTATGGCAGCACGCACTTGATTCAACGAAAATTTTCCACCGCTTTTTTTAAAGCTCGTTTTAAAAAGTCAACATTGGCATGTCTTTTAGAGCAAACCATAGCCCCTAAAAAGCACCATAGTTTTTAAGGATTTATTATCAGAACTTGCAGAAGACCAATCTTCTGTAGTAATAAAGTTAAAGCCATGTTTTTGTAATTTTAGCTTTGTATCCTGGCGCAGAATCTTGCTGGAAGACTCAGTGCTTATTTTTGAAAAGAGTATGGTTTAGGGGTTTCAAAACGTTCTCTAAAGTAGTGTCTTGATATATTTTAGCCGAAGTTTTCACACCTTTTTCACAAAAATGAATACTTGTAACTCCATCAAAGCTGACTCTCCACCAAATCATAACTGATGCTGGATAATGACCCCTCTGAACAAGTTTAGACGCTTCCTTAAAAGATCTGGCAAAAATCCTACCATTTTTGCTTATTGAAACATTGTTCAACAGTGAAAATTTTTTCGTCACGAAACAAAATTTTTCTGTATTTGTCATTAGCGTATTCCTTCAACAAACTTTTAGATTTTTGTCACTGTTTTCGCCTTAAATCTTCCTTTAGCAAATGACCAGTGTGTCTCTTATAAGCGCCAAATCTTAGGTCTTTTTTAATATTACCGGACAGAATTTTTCGAAATTTTCATCTCACGAGATAAAATTTTTTGTTTGCGGAGAGGATTTCGGTTATTTCGCACTTTTACAGCTTTATCAGTTTGTGGTGGTTGAACCATCCTTGGTCTTCCTGAACGTTGCCTGTCTTTCATGTCTCCCGTCTCAGTAAATAATTTTATCGCCCGGTAAACAAACATACGACTTATTTTAAGCGGTATACAGGTCTTAAAAGTATCGCTTTTTTCCATACCTCGCTTAAATAAAGCTATAACAGCAATCCTATTTTCTCGATCACCCCACTGCATTGTTTAAAGAATTCAAATTGTAAATATGTTTACATACAATAACTGTATAACAATTGAGTAACATAATCTATAAATAATTTCCCCAAAAAAACTGTTAATGTTTATAGAGGGCGTACGTGAAAGCTTGCAACAGTATTTATGGGAATACCAGGTATAATAGCTCGTAATGAAAGAAAACGTTTATTTTTAATACAAAACAAAATAGAAAATAATTTTAAATTGATGAGGGTTCTTTTTGTCCAGAAGTAATAAATGTATTCCATTTTACTCAAAAGAGTGTTATTAAAAGTGATGTTTCCATCAGAACTTCTCCGAAAAACGGTCGAGGCCTAAACAAAAGTACCGTCTTACAAAATTTCAGCTGTTATAAAATACTTTGAACGCTTTGCCACCAGCTCTCTGGCTTCGATAACAAGCTTCAATATCATTTAAAATTATGTGAAAAAGACAAAAATCCCTTTCAAGCATATTTAAACTTATGTTACATCTTATATCCAACACGAACCAAACTTAACGAAAACAGTGCAAATAGTAGCACGAGCTGTTGTATCTTTTTTTTTGTAAAAAGTAGCAACCAATACAGCTGTTTTATGACATTTGTTCCAATAGTTGTCTAGTTTATAGTGGTAAGAGTGAGAATATGTTTTGATCAACGGTCGAAAAGTAAGTTTCAAACAAGGAGCTGCGATTGACTTTTGCGTTAAACCTGGAAATCGAAAAGCATTAAGGAAATCGAAAGCATCGCAAAGCATACAGCGATGAATATTTATTCCATACTCAAGTATTTAACTAGTTTAAGCGATTTTAAAGTGATCGGAGATGTTTGAAGAACCGTCGGCGCCGTCCATAAATTAGACTTAAGCTTTAAGCGATTAAAAAAGGTCTGATTTCCTCAATGAAACGCTGTAAATGTCGGTTAGATTGATTGATCTTCCATTGCCGATTCTTTAATCAACTGTGCACAACATTGTGACTGCTTGTAAAGACTCAGTCTTCATCGAAACGATCATTACTTATCATCGATCATCATTCACATGAACATTGTGAGACACTTTGCAAGCAAGAGTGTTTTCATCTGATTTTACACACTGTGACGTCTTTTTTTCTCCCGGCGTCATTTAGCCATGAAAATGTTCAAGTGACAGTGACCACAACCCTCGACAATACCCGAAAAATAAATTCATTTAGCAAATAAATTGACTGTGCGAAACGCTATTTGAACGGTAAAGGAATAACGATCGATATAAACTGAAATAAATGATTCAGACAATTACTGAATTCTAATTTACTTGGCTTGGATTTTATTTTCTCTAAAAAATTCGTTTTTTTTTGACCAGAGGGAGTATGTAACATTGTTACGGTTTGAAATTCTTGTATTAGTCCAGCTCATAAGAGAAGACCGGAAAATGATGATACGCTGTTAATATTAAATCGTCTTCAAATTACTCACTGTGGCCGGTGGAAATATGATAAATATCCTGTTAATAATTATAGACACCTAATTTCCATAAAAGCCACCGTTTATCAATGGTGTTTTTAACGTTCTATTGTTTGAGTTATCTAATAGAATATTGTAATATACAAAGACGAAATAATTCAAATCTTTGTTTTGTTGGTTTGTGTTATTTAATGAATATTTAACATACTATTACGGTTTATTTTATTTATTT
>CM032453.1:62818675-62901175 GCA_019049505.1 Pachyrhynchus sulphureomaculatus | reverse complement strand
TGTTAGGTTAGTATTCATCTTCTATAAATTTAGGTGATTTATTTTCTTTCACCGCACCACCCGCTGATGTCTTTAGAACCAGGTTGTTAGTATTTGATGGGTCAACACAAGTTTTTAAATTAAGTTATGTCTAGCAGGTTTCTATCACTTCCTTCAATATTTCCAAGTTAATACGATTGAGCGATAAATAAAATTTCATTTGAAATTAGCACTACACAACAGTTACCACCACTACACCAAACACTTTATTTTTTTCATTCAACACTTGTTACATAAACCATGTTACAATCGTCAGGAGCGATTAGTAAGTCGACAGTCAGTCATTACTCGTGATGATGGTTAGAGAAACGCCTGTCAGGTGCAAGAATAATTTTTGTTGTAGTGGTGGTAACTATTCTGCAATGCCATTATGCCAAAGATTGCAAATCCCAACATAATCTGAACACTAAGTAGCTGTTGTTTGCAATAAAAGATTATAATTTCAATTTTACTCTATTTTCTTAGCGGTTTGTAGTAATAGGAAAAAAACAGGCCCTACCATAATAGCCATACGAATAACGAACTTCAAATCACTGTAAAACTCTTATAAGTTCCTAAATAAGGGAAATCCTTGTCCTTAATAAAGGTTTTTCTTATTTTGGTTCAATACTGCGCAAGCTCCAAACGGTAGGCGCATGCTTCAAATAACGATAACAGCCGAGTCCTTATATTTAATTTCTTCCGTTTACTGTTGCGCATGCTTCAAATAAAGATAAAGATATTGGCCTGCCAAAATAAGCAAAATCTCGTTAATAATTCATTTTCTTTAAATTTAATTGTATAAACATTTGAATATTCAGATTAATCATCACATTATTGATGAATGAAATGTTAGTGTTAATGATTTTATAATTTTTCTATTACAATTCCTGACAAATAATGCGCATAAAAATATTTTTTTTTCGACTGTCATGTTTATTTAATATAGTAATTTTATTCAAACACTTTTAAATATGTATTAACGTTTGGTTTGGCATGTTAGACGTGGTTAGGTTAGCTAATTATTAAGTAAACACAATTATATAAATTATACCTAATTGACGTCGACAGACCTAGGTGTAAATTTATTAAGTTTTTGGTAATATTTTTGTTAAATAATATGCTAATTTTAACACTGCCAGTGTTGTTTGTTTAAAATATAAGTATGTAGAAATTATAGCCAGTTTTAATTAACCCCAAATTAACTTAGTCCCAATAGGGTAATCATACAAGTCCCAACTTATCAGGTCAGTAATGTATAATTTCCAATCCAACGTATCGGACGTACCCACAGACGTTCCAAAATGCTGTTTTCGGAAATACTGTTCAACTTGGAATGATTATAACTTTCTGATATCAGTCGAAAACTTCAATGTCATCTGTTTAAATTAGAGAAAAAAAGTAGAATCCTAAAACCACCTGTAGCGAATTTGAAACCTCTGTAACATTATGTTCTTTTTTTAACAGTATGGCAGTCATACTCATAACAACATTCCACGCCCAAGCCTCTACCATAAGTGTTCCAGGGGTTCACACTCCTCGGACACGTCTTCGGCTTATAGTGGGTCAGACACCATGGCTTCCACCCATTCAGAATTGGATGGAGATGAACCAGATCTATCCGGATTGGTTGAAAGTATCGTCGATAGCGATGAAGAAGATGACTTGGCAGAAAGTATGGATGTGAGTATTTATTTTTCTTCTTCTTTTCTCTGCTTTAAAACCCGAAGTTTATTTTTTTATGTGTTACAACTTTAACTAACATTTGATATATTTAATTTTTAGAGTTTAACTGTAAGAGACAGAGTAAGAGACTGCCTAGAAAAAGAACCATCGGAACGAACCGAAGAAGACATAGAAGCATTATTAGAATTTACGCAACATTTAAAAGCATTTACCAATATGACACTATCAGTTCGAAGAGCATTATGCGCAGTAATGGTATTCGCCGTCGTAGAGAAAGCTGGTACAATTGTAATGAATGATGGTGAGGAACTAGGTAAGGACAAATGTAATTTTTTTTGCAGGTGAACTAGATTTGTTAACTTTTGAAACAAATGATAATTTTTAGTGTTCCGTACGGAACACTTATGGGATCACTTTGATGTCCGTCTGTCACACCAGATTTTGACATAGAAAGTTGAAATTTGGCACAAATGTAAGAATTGATGCTCCACTCAGAGCCGGGTAATTTTATAACTTAAATTTAGGCTTAAGAGGGTAGTTTTGGGGGTGAAATCTAAAGTGAAAAAAAAATTTTACCGGGTCAACAAGTCGGGTGTCAAATGAGCGCTTACGAAAACGCAAGTTCCAAAATATATGGGATATAATACTTGCGCACACTTTTCTTTGTATTATTTTTATAAAATGGCCAAAAATCTCTGTCCCCTCCCTGTCTCGAAAAGTAAGTAAATTTTGAAAAAACCTGAAATATTCTTCATGAAGATTGAGCGAAAATTATCGCGAGTAGATTACGTTTAATAATTTATTTGATATAAAAAAAACTATGAAAACTGTGTGACTTGACTTATTATATACTTTTCACTACATTACTGTCTCGCGTCGCTGTTGTACCGAGACAGTTTTATTTTATTTGTTTATAATTAAACAAATATTTAGGTAGTAAATATTTTTTACCGTTTTGTTACTAAATTCTAGATTGATTTATTAGGTAGCTAAGATGCTATAACTATTATACATTATTGACTGTGAAAAATATGTGAAAACACATATTGGATCTTAAGATGTCGGGGACATAATTAATGTAGCTTAGGTAAGGATTTTATTTTATTTTAAAAGCAATCACCATACGGAACACTAATTGCGCAAGTCCGATTTTCACTTTTTTGCAATTTTTACACCTAATGTCAAATCAGGTTCGATTTGCGAATACTCTTCAGATAAAGTTACATCGCTTTTAGAGAGTAACACGTTCCAGTTTCAAGGAAAAGACTATTATTTAAAATTATGGCTAAAAATTGGCTAAAAAATCTACATTCAGATTTTTCTTAAACAGTAATCAATCACTTTACCAAATATACTCCATACAAAAGTTAAATAACAAAGAAAATACTATCCTAATGGATTATTCTTTCTCACAAATTCTCGATGTTAAGACATCTCACCGTTAAGGTTTAGTCTATAAAAACACTTTCTCTGGTGCCAGGCTAAGTACAAATTTAGGGTTTTGTAACAGTTTTTTTTTTTTTAATTTTTTTATATAGGCCTTAGTTGACTAAAATTTGATTTATTTTAATGAGTACAATAATCTATGAAAAACACTGCCTATACAGTAAATCAAAATATTATTAAAATAAAATATTCAGAACCTAATGCTTAAATTAGTGAAAATTGGGATGTACATGGCAGTATTGTGAATTACGATTGTTTTATACCAGTAATTTTGAGCCACTCTATAATATTATGTAGTATGCCCTTGAGAGTTAAAAGTTGCAACACAACGAAAACTTGAGGGCAAACCAAATACATTTGTTGATTTATTGGTTTTTGAACTATAAAACAAAAATATTAGAAAATTTATTGTTTTTATTTAAAGTTGTATTAGCCCACACAACTACACTTTTCCATTGTTCGCATTTTTTTTTTGAAAACTACTTGGCTGAAATAAAAGAAAGTTTGGTTGTATAAGTTAGAGTTCGTCTGTTGGTAAAGAAAAAAATAGTATTTTTTCAAAATTTTACATTTTTCTATAGTGTTTTCCATTAAAAAAAATTTGTCATTTCCAAATTAGAATTTATAAGAGTAGTCCTGCAGCCCTTAATAAGCTGAATCTTTCACCAATATTCCAGAAAATATTAGTTGGACATTTTTTAATTTATAATCTGCGGACAAGGTCCAAATTTGCCATTTTGACAAAAAAATTAAACTATGACGCTTAATTTAAAAGTTGTCAGGAGCGTAAGGCCCGCCTTCCTCAGCTGCAGGGGCTCTCAGATCCAGACAATCTTTTTTTAATTCTTTTCCTTTAACACGCTTAGTGCGTCCCGCCTGATTTTCTCATTCCTCTCGTAACTTTTAAAATAGATATACTCCCATCATTGATTATAACACGGCAGTGATTAAAGCAACAATTGTAACGGGTAAACCACTGATGTACTCTTTTGTGATCAATTTCCAAATTTTAGATTTTGAACTTGACTTGGAGTTTTCTTTAGTCAAATATCCACTGATGGTTTTGATGGGCTAAATTATATCACTGAGAAAATCCTTATCATGCTTAGAATTTACTTATTGCCCTGCTGCCACTGCTTTCTACCATTTCATCAGTTATCCTCTATATATTAATGTAACACATGAGCCTGTAGCAGCGTAAAAAAATTGAAATTGGGAAGCGCGGCTCACATTAACTAGAAAATATCTTCTTCTTATATATGCCATATCAGGTCCCCCTGACGTTGGCTATCACTCTGACATATTCATTCCTGTTCCCTGCGACTCGGAATAACTTTTCGACGCTATGGATTCCCGTCCAATCTCGTATGTTTCTAAGCCAAGAGGCATGCTTCCTACCAACGTCGCGCCTGTCCTCAATCTTTCCCATCATTATGAGCTGCAATAACTCCAGTTTTCTGCACTTTACCATTGACAACACCTCTGACTACATTAGCTCTCTGCGGTACTTCCTGATTGGTGACATAAGCTGTCCACGGAATACGGAAAATTCTTCTATGCAGCCACATCTCGAAAGCAAGCATCCAAGCGGTTAACTGTCGCAACCTTCAATGTCCATTCCTCTGTGCCGTACAACAAAACCGACTAAATATAGCATTTTAACATTCTCTGACGCAGTTTCAGATTAATCCTGCCATTGCAAGAGAGATACTTCATTTTAATGAAGGTTGTTCTGGCTGCTTTTATTCTGCACTTAATTTCGTTGTCATGGTCTAACTGGTCAGTAATGTAGCTTCCAAGGTATTTAAAATGCAGAACTCTATCTATCGCTTAACCGTTGAGATGGAGATCAACATTTGGTTTTAGATATATTGATGTTAAGGCCCATAGCCACTCCTGCCTCAAGATAACAGTATCGTCCGCATATCTGATTGTGTTAATGAACTCTCTATTCAGCTTCACTCCATAAGGTTGTTCATATAAAGCTGTTTGTCGAAGTAAAGGTTAAACAGCAACGGCGAAAGTATGTAACCCTGTCTCACTCCTCATTGGATGACCTGATCTCTCCAAATTTTACCGATCCTGTTTGTCTCCTATTTCTGATTATGCGGATGTCTCTGTTGTCAACTCCTGTATTCTGTAGTATTTCGATTAATTGCGCATGCTTTACCCTATCAAAAGCCTTCTCATAATCTATAAAACAGATAAACACATCCCAGCCTTGGTCTCTGCACTTCGGGAGCAGAACGCTCAAAGCAATGAGTGCCTCTCGTGTTCTGAATGCGAATTGTGAGTTGTCCAGATCCTCTTCGCAGTTTCTTCTGAATCTGCCATGAATGATTTTAAGGAACTCATTCAAGGTATGACACAAGTTTTCAAAATATGGAAAAAGTAAAAAATGTCAAAATTCGACATTTTCAAGGTTTCATACTCCTTTAAATTAGAAAATAAACTAAAAAAAAAAACAGAACAAAATAAATATAGTGTTTGTTATTCTTAAAAAATAGGGAAGAGTAATAAAAGCTAAGCATTAAGAAAAATCTTAATAAAGTTCTTTTGTTTCACCTTAAGACTTTCTTTACTTCAGTCCTGTATAATTCTTTGAGTCATAAGAAGAAAATAAACATACTTGAGTTTCATCTGTAAGTCCTGAGTTAAATTTGGCTAACAGTTGTGATTTTAAATTAAAATTACCATTACAAAAGTTCGACAGCATACATTATCTTTGTCTCGCATTAATTAAGCATACTCAAATACAGCATGAATTTTGATTGGGTTCAAGTATCCTTTTATTGCAAATAACTGTTTTTAAACGTTATGTCTCTGTTTTTAGATTCCTGGTCAGTTCTCGTAAATGGATGTGTGGAGGTAGTGATATCCGGTGAAGAAAATCAAACTCTTACTATGGGTGATGCCTTTGGTATATTACCCACCATGGACAAACTTTACCATAAGGGTATTATGATTACAAAATGCGATGACTGTCAGTTTGTGTGTATAACACAATCGGATTATTATAGGTTAGTTCTAACATATTTTTGATTAAAATATATATATATATATATATATATATATATATATATATATATATATATATATATATATATATATATATATATATATATATATATATATATATACGAGGTATACTCGGAAAGTAAGGTTACAACGCGCATGTAGCCCCGAGGGAATTTTTTTTTCTAAGTTGGCACTCCTGCCTGCAGAGAAGGTCCTAACGAAGAGTGCGAGCGGCCGTTGGAATTAGTAGCCTGGCTGGTTTCATCAGAATCGTTTGTCGAGATGACTCCACCTATTTCCGATACCGCCAAGTGCGAGGTGCGCGGACTCATCCTATTTCTTGCGATTGCTAAAAATAAGACCGCCGCAAATATTTTCCGTGAAATTGTTTCTGTTTACAGTAATGTGATGTCTCGTCAAAAAGTGGCAAAATGGTGTCAAGATTTTTAAAACCTTCGAACAAACACTTACTATGAAAAAAGGAGCGGGAGACCATCGATAGTGACTAAGGAGTTTGTTCAAAAAGTTGAAGAGATGATTTGTGAAGACCGCCGTATGACTGTGGATGAGCTTCACGAGAAATGTCCAGAAGTCGAACGAACTGAGCTTTATGAAACATTGACCGAAAAAGTGAAATTTCGAGAACTGTGCGCAGTGGGTACCAAAAATGCTGATGGACGAACACAAAGCCAATCGAGTTCGTGCAGCTCAGGAGATTCTGGACCGTTATGAACTAGAGGGGGAAGATTTCCTTGACTTAATAATGATAGGGGATGAAACATGCACGCTACAGACCGGAAAACAAAAGATAATCGATGCAATGGAGGCATACGGGTTCCCCGTCTGTAAAAAAAAGTTAAGACACAATAGTCTAAAAAAAACCGTGACAACATTTGTTTGGGATCGAAAAGGGATACTCTTCGTCGATTTTTTGACTCCGGGTAAAATCATTAATCCTGACAGATACTGCGAGACTCTTAGAAGGAATAAAAAGAGGGGGCGACTGACGAAGGGTGTTTGCCTGTTGCACGATAACGCGCGCCCCCCACACCGCACTCAAAACAATACATCTCCTCACCTCTTTTGGTTATGATGTTTTGAACCATCCCGCCCATAGTCCAGACCTCGAACCGAGTGACTTATTCTTCGCTCTTTTGAAAGAACATATGGGTGGAAAACGTTTTTCCAGCGATGAGAAGTGAAGAATGCGGCAGAGACGACTGACGCAGGTATAAAAAAAAATGGTTCCACGACTCACTAAATGCGGAGAACTCCAAGGCGATTTTGTGGAAAAATAGCTGGGTACTATGGTATTATTTCCTGTAAATTTTAATAATAAATATGCATTTTTCAATTTTTAATGACTTTCCGAATATAACTCCTGTATATATACATATATATATTTTAAAGGTACTAAAAAATAAGCTCTCTTTTTAGGATATTGCATCAAGGAGAAGAAAATACTAGGCGGCACGAGGAAGATGGGAAACTAGTCATGGTAACAGAACTCCGGGGCTCCATGGAACCTGGGGCAAACCGTCGAGGTCACGTAGTAATCCGGGGCACTCCAGAACGACTAATGCACCAACTAATCGAGGAAAACTCTCTTACGGATCCAACTTATGTTGAAGATTTCCTTTTAACTCACAGAGTATTTACCCCAAGTCCTCTACACATTGCCAATCAGCTATTGGACTGGTTTAAAGATCCAGAAGTGCGAGATAGAGTTACTAGAGTTGTGTTACTGTGGGTAAACAACCACTTTACTGATTTTGAGACTGATCCGGACATGATTGAATTTCTGGAGACTTTTGAGCAAGGTTTAGAAGATGAGCATATGGGAGGACAGCTCAGGTTACTCAATATCGCTTGTGCGGCCAAAGCAAGAATTAGGAATGTGGTTCTTGCACGACCGAATAGAGACGAGCCTTTGAGCTTTCAGATTTTAGGAGGTTTTGAAAGGAATTTTGGCATTTTCATATCAAAAGTAGATAAAAAATCAAAAGCTGAAGAAGTGGGGCTTAAACGGGGCGATCAAATACTCGAAGTTAATGGACAAAGCTTTGAACATGTTTCGCATGCTCGAGCATTGGAGATTCTACGTGGTACAACTCACTTAAGTATAACGATCAAATCGAATTTACTTCATTTTAAGGAAATGCTCAATACTCCAGATAATTCTCCAAGACCTAGAAGCAGAAAGGTGTCGGAAATCGCCAAGATCCAGCATGATCCTAGAGCGAGATTATCAAGTGTCGATGGGAACATAATATTGGGACACGACACTCCATGTTCCCAACCTGTAACGATCAATAGTCCCCAGAAGGAAGGAAAGAAGCCCATATTTTCCACCATGGGCCCTAAGAGAAGATTGCAGAAAGCTTTGATGAAGATGAACATCTTGCCGAAAAACATTATCAAGTAAGTTTTAACGATTGATTTTTAAATAAAAAATAATTATCGTTTTTTTTTTACTTTATTTTAAAACTTCATAAATAATATTGATAATCGATGCGAAAAACTTTTTAAAAATTTTTTACAGTTAATTATAAATAAATTAATATTCATAAAATTTATTAAAAAAATCACGTGACTACGAAAGCGCCACGATTGGCTGCCATGTTTGTGACGTCATTATGTTAAAATGTTTTCACGTAAGTACTGTCAACAGTGTATATACTGTCAAAATTATTGAAGTTTAGTGCAAAAAAAAATATTGAGGGTTGCTAATTTATTTCAGTAATATGTACCAAAGGGTTCCTAAAGGCCAATTCTGTTAATATACCTGCTGGCCACAGATCTTCTCAAAAATGACATTCGGTTTAATTCAGCCGAAGTTCGAGGTGCTAAAGCATCAATGTGAGTTTTTTAAAAAATAATAATATAAATAAGAAATAAAATACTTATACTTAAATCAAAGTGATCTTCACAACAAAAAAAATATTTTAGGACTAATATGTCGTGCTGCTTGGAACCATTGATTTCGATGTTTAACATCTTGTGGCACATTTATAAACATTTTTTCGGGAGTTATTTTTGTAGTATTCGTACACAATGGTACGAAACACGATAAGTTTTTAGATTAGACACTGATGATAATAACAAGAATAAATTGATCGAAAACTAAAATACACGTATCAGCTGTCTGGGATGTTGGGAAGAAATACACATTATGACGTCACACGCGCTCGGGTTTTTTCGGGAACTGTCGGCGCGTCATCGGTACTAAGTTTAAAAATTTATTTTCAATTTGATATAACTTAATTATAACGAAAAAAAACATAATTTTTGTTATAAAACTTATATATGATCCATTTAGACAATTTTTTTTTTCAAAACCCCAATTTAGTTACAGTAGTGCTAGAATAATACAAAAATTGTCTTTATTGTTAATAAATAAACTTGTTTATTATTTTTTTTTTTAAATCTAAGTATACATTTATTGCATGTTGTATTTATTATTATTATTTATAAAAGAAAATATTTCGTTATATAAACGAGACTTACCTATTATTCTTTATTTCAGTATTGGTACAGACCAAGTTGATAATTTCAACCCTCCAACAAATTTAACCAACAATATCTACCAATCACAAAGCAATCCTGATCTCATGTCGATCTGTTATGATGACCTTCGCTGTACCGATTATCCAGAACATGTTCTGAAGGTAGGTTTTTAAAATAAATTATTTCTAAAATGATCTTGTACTCGAGAATAGATCCTCTAACACGATATATGCGAAGCAACCGCTCTAACGCCCTCCCGTACTTTAATAATACCTTATTTTTTGGTCAATTGAAATTAATGCAAAAACAATGCAATTTTCAGAATTCTCAAACCCTGAAAATGATGTATAACACAATATATACGAAGCACCATCTTGAATACCCTCCTCCAGCTTTTTATTAACCTCTTATATGTGTGATTGTGGACAATCGAAAATAGTGAGAATGTAACACAATTTTTGGATTTCTCGACCCCAAGTAACCTGAAAAAGACGTATAATAAAATACATACGAAGCAACCCCCTCTAACACCATCCACTATCACTATAGCCCTTTATATGTTTGATTAAAAATAATTATACATAACATTTTCTTCTTATTAACCAGAAACCTTGAAAAATTCTTGTAATGATGTAGAAAATTTATCTATCGTGACAGATTTGATGTGTCTTTGATCCGTTTTTCAGATCTCGAAATTAACTTACGTATGCCTTAAAAAAATAGTAATCACTGGGACCAAAGTCGGGACTGTACAATGAATGGATTAATGATTCGTAACGATATCGGTAAAAAGCAACTGTCGCAAGATCACTCTTGTAAATGGACACATTATCATGCGAGAGCAATACCCCTTCCGTCTTTTTCCTTACTTCAATAATTCTAGTACCGTTGCGAAGTCTTTTTCAGTGATTAAGATATATTTTTCTTTGTAGCTAATTTGAGCAGTCACTCCTGTGCGTAATTTCTTGGGCGGTGATCGTTTTATGCCATTGCAGACTCCTATTTCGAGTAGATTCATAATTGTATTATCAATAACAATTTTCTTCAAAACAGCACCAGTTGAAGTTCTCCTACACAGCTCCAAAAATGCTTTGATGTGTTGACTGGCCGCTGCTTGTGAGCATTGGCGGCAACTACCGTATGCAAACTTCGACCAATATGATCGCGGAGGATTCTCAAAATGATGGTTTCTGAGACTCCAATAAATGCAAAAATCTGTGAAGCTTCAACAGGCATCTTCCGGTACATATTTCTCCACTTTTCAATAATATCAAAGTTAATGGCTTCAACAGATTAGCCTGGGCTCGTTTTGTATTAACTTTCCGCCTTGTTTAAATAAGCCATACCAGTTGTACAACATGATTTTGCTAGACCAATTGTAACCGTAGACGGCTGCAGTTTCAACCAGAATGATTTGAGGGGCGCCTTTTATTGTTTTCTGAGAAACTTTAAATTTAATAATACTTGATTTGTTCCATATTTGCAATTTTCCTGCGATTTCACTTGTTTGTGTAGCGATTCCTCATAAACAAATGGCTTCATAGAGTTGACTTAACACATACCTGTAATGAGTTCCTAATTAGTAATACACTATGCAACAATACCGACCGTCTCCCATCCTCCCCATTCTGCGAACTCTTGAAATGCCTCTCGAAAATTCTAAACAAAAAATAATTTTTGGTATTATAATAGTCATTGTTATTATTTTAGATATTTGATACAACTAAACTATTTTTTCCAGGTATATAAACCGGATCAAAGCTACAAATACCTTCTTATTCACAAGGAAACTACAGCTCACGAAGTAGTCATGTTAGCCCTTCAAGAATTCGGAATGACAGATCCAAGTTCTAACTTCAGCTTATGCGAGGTGTCAGTGACAGATACACAAACCATCAAACAGAGAAGGTTACCAGATCAGCTCCAGAATTTAGCTGAAAGGATTGGCCTAAGTAGCCGGTATTACTTGAAAACAAATGGGGTGACGGAGACTTTAGTACCTGACGAGTTGGCTCCTGAATTAGTTCGGGAGAGTGCTGTACATTTTTTACAGTTAAATGCTGTTGAAGTAAGTATTCTATATTACATTATTTATGCTAAATACTGCTAAGTTCCAAAACTAAGGAGAATATTTTTTTTATTTTGCTATCTATCTAAGCATTTGTATTTTAGGTTGATAAAACTGTCATTAAAATCTGTCAAAAATTGTCATAACATTTACTTTATTAAGTGATGATGGGAGACAGGAGGAGTCAGGTGTAAAATTGGCGTTTTTTAAAATGAATAAATTTATACGATACGTTAAAATCGAATATGTTAACGGTGGTACAAATTATTTAAGGGAGGAAATACGTTTTGGGACTCTTTACTTTGGTCAAACCAGATAAAAATGAAAACAAAACTGACAACCTACAGGGCAATTGTAGAGCCAGTATTGACCTATTGATTAGAATGCCGGTAAATGACCAAAAAAGATAAACAGAGGATAAACGCGGTAGAAATGGATTGTTTAAGAAAATCATGCAGAATATCTAGACAGGAGCACGTCCAAAATGAAGAAATCAGAAGATGGACAGGAAGAATACATACAACAGCAGAAAGAATAGAAACCAGACAGTTAATTTGGTACGGACACAGGAATAGAATGCCCGATACTAGATGGCCAAAAAGAGCTTTTGAATATATTCCGTCAAGTAGAAGAAAGAAAGGAAGACCAGCATAAACATGGATTAATGGAATAATGGGCATAATGAAAGCCAGAGCTATACACGAGAATGATTGGACAGACAAGAGAACTTGTCGGTGGCGGTCGAAATGCGAGATGCGGCAGAAGCTGTAGAATCCTCGTATTTGTTGTTACCTAAGACTAAAATTAACACTTTTTTTTTAATATTGAAAAATGGCAGAGTTAAGTCATTGTCTTCCGACAAGGTTATGCAGCGAGTAGTAAAATGACGCAATCTCTAGGTCTGTTGTATTCATCAACAACGAGTCTTAATAACGGTATTACCACAGTAAACCTAATACAGTAGCGAAACTCAGGAGTAACCGTATAGGAAATTCAAGTCTCAGTTTTCAAGAGATCACGTGGCAGTCCGCCATGTTGAAAAGAGGACCAGCGGGAGATTTTAAATAGAAATAATGTTATGGTAAAGTTTAATCATTCAAAATCATAGATATTATGCAAATGTTTGAAAATTTAATAAAATGTCAAGTTAATCCAGTATGAGTAATATAAAAAAAAGAATGAAGCGTTTTGTTAGAACAGAGATGAATACAAATGAAAAACTTTACAAGAAAGAATTTTCAGAAAAAATGTTGCAGACAAGAGTTTAGCCATTTTCTCCAGGGAATTGAATAGGTACATCAGTTTTTGGGCTCGACGCTTTGTTGGGACTCTGTAAGGCCCAAAAGTGAAAACTGAAACTGGAACCCATATTTGCATTCAGTAAGGAATTTTACAAATTGGATTTTTCTGGGCCTCATTGTAACTACACTAAAATCTGACTCTTATAAGGATCTTTAGCTGTGTTATTAGCCTTTGACACACGGAGTATTCTTTTCTCACAGGTAGAATTTTATTCAAGCTAAGCCCGACGAATTTACGCAAATATAAATAAATAGTTTTAAATAAAAAGTAACTGAATACTCCTAATTTATACAAAAATAAATCTTTCTAAAAACCAAAATTTGGAGGATTGTTTATTAATCATTAAAAAAATTACAAAGGAAAAAATTAGCTATTTTCTCAAGCTATCAGTGAAGGAATAATATTCCTCTAGACTGTTGATTGTAACGTTTCCTGTTGAAGCAATTCTTAGTTTTTCTTGTAAAATTGTGTTTTTCATTTGCAAAATATCAGTCTTTTTCTTTTGTGAAATATTAACATTTTTCAAACCCCTTGGTCAAGGCTTTCTCGGTCTGACACATTTTGTCTTTTGAGTTTTTAGGATGATTATCTGAATCTGTAACACATCTAAGGCGGATATTTTATAATTCTTGCACACATTTTTAATTGGACAATTGATGACGCGTTTGGTTACTGGAAACCAAATCTTTGCTCTATAACTAAAAAAAAACCGGTCAAGTGCAAGTTGAACTTGCGCAATTAGTGTTCCGTACGTTGATTGCTTTTAAAATAAAAAAATTTTGTTACAGAGGTATAAAATGATCAGTGACTTCAGAAAATACACCCCAAATGAGTTTTCAACAAAGTTTGTTGCCAATCTTTACTGAAATCTGATGACCTTGAAATTTTTGTTTTTTTTTATATACCATATAAATTATTAAAGGTGATAATTTTCGTTCAATCTACACCCCGTGGAGAATATTCCAGAATTTTTTCGAAATTTTTTGATAAGTACTTTTCGAGATAAGGCCCGGGATTTTTCGCGAATTTTTAAAAATAATACAAAGAAAAGTGGGCGCAAGTATAATATTATATATATATTTTTTACTCGTGTTTTCACATGCTTTCATTTGACACCACACTCGATGACCTAGTAAAAAAAATTTTTTTTCACTTTCGACTTCACCTCTCAAAACTAACCCTTAAGTCAAAATTTAATTCTCAAAACTACATGGCTCTGATGAGGCCATCAATTCCTATATTATTACCAAATTTCACCTTTCTATGTCAAATAGTTTCGGAGAAAATCGGGTGTGACAGACAGACAGACAGACACCGAAGTGATCTTATAAGTGTTCGGAACACTAAAAATGTCAGAAGAGAAATAGCTTCTCAGAATTATCACTTACCTTTTAACATTTTTGGGAAAGAAAAAGAAACTCACTCCCGGCGTACTTTTTGAATTATTTTTACAATTGTCAGCGGCACAATAATAACCTTCTTTCCCCATGATTATATAAATTAGTTGACAACCTTTTCCATTCTTTTCACTTACAAACGTTTTTAATTCTCTTTTTATACAAACTATCTCTTCCTTCTGTTTCTAAATTCATATAAAGTGCAGTCACATCAAGACACGATCGACAAAAAGAAGTTTATTAATTGTTTACTTTTGGTGCCTCTTACAATCTTCAGGGCCTTTAATTAGAAATAAAGTTTAATATTCTCTTTAAACCATTTTAGGTTGCAATTCAACTCACTCTACAAGACTTTAGTATATTTAGACAAATTGAACCGACAGAATATATAGACGACCTATTCCATTTGAAGTCAAGATATGGAACACCAATGCTGGAACAGTTTGCGGCCTTAGTAAATAAGGAGATGTTTTGGGTCGTGAGCGAGGTTTGTTCAGAGCAGAATCCGGTGAGAAGAATGAAAATTATAAAGCAGTTTATTAAAGTGGCTCGTAAGTAAATTTCATTAACCATAGGGATTATTAAAAGCAATTTTTACCTCACAGCTTAAGTAAGGCTCTTGATTTGACGTACAGCCGTGGGCAACGGAATCGTACATGTAGTTCATAGTCTAGCTCTACTTTTATGGATTTATCACATAATGCATCGTTTAGACTGTATACCATTTACAGTATTTTGAAATAATTTTATTTTTTTTGAAATTCATATGATCTTCCAACTTAATCTCAAGACGCTAGAATGACGCACTATCGACGCCGATATTATTTAAACGTAATTGTGATATTACGAAATACCATTTAGGTGACGAGGTTGAGCATGAAGTAGCATAGTAAAAAGTCTAATGTTGCCTGGAATATTTAAAAATATAGTCGGTCAAATAAGAACGTCTATAACTTGTAGTTAGTCAAAGAAATTCTCAAGTTATTGTTGGCACCCTTGCAAACAATGCTTTTTGGAAAGATATTCATTTCTAACCTTATTTATGGTTAAACAGTATATTATTGAACATGAATGCTGCATAGGCTTCGCGTTTTCAGACTGTGTTCCTATAGTAAGTGGGTGGAACAATACTCTCACTTAAAAAAAGTTGTTATCTACCAGAACATGGTTCGAGAGGAAAACTGTCGGACAAGGGCGAAAAAATAATTAATAGCAACTCGCACTCATCTCCGGGCTAACAAGTTGAAGTGGCGGAGTACAATCAAGAAACCATTGCTAAGCGAAAAACACAAAGAGAAACGACTCGCGTGAAAAGAGGAAAGAGTGAAAATCCATATTATATCTTTCGAAAAAAGGTTTTCGAAGACAAAGGGAAACGACTCGCGTGAAAAGAAGAAAGAGTGAAAATCCGTGTTATATCTTTCGAAAAAAGGTTTTGGAAGACTCTTCATCTTTACCAACAAATTGAACGCTGAAAAAATTCTCCAGATTTACAGGAAGGCATTAGTACCGACTGACAAATGGTGATTTGTTTATAAAAATGAAGAGTGGATTCTTCAAGAAAATAACGTATAGTCATACATCAAGCAGAAGCTTCGTAGTAAAAAGATGTACGCAATGAAACAGCTGTCACGGAAAATTCGGGCAATTTGGAAATCTTTGCTTATGCGGGACAATCTGGTCGAAACGATACTCCGAAGATGCCAAGCGAGCATCGACGCTGATGTGGACTGGACGAACTGCTGAATCATTAGCATTTTAATGGTAATCTTTTACTGTCGAATGATGGAAAAAAACTTTTAAATCAATACATTTTTTAACGAACAATGCGTAAGACGTTCTTACTTGACTGACTGTACCTATATTAAGTTTATCTTACCTTCAATCAGGGTCTAATTTCATAAGCCCTAATTTACAAATATGTCTTCTTTTCCAGGTCAATGCAAAGAATGCAAAAACTTCAACTCTATGTTTGCAATAGTCAGTGGTTTAGGTCATGGAGCCGTGTCTAGACTAAGGCAAACCTGGGACAAACTACCTGGAAAATATCAAAGAATATTTAACGATTTGCAACAACTAATGGATCCTTCCAGAAATATGAGCAAATACAGGCAGTTAGTTAGCTCTGAACAGACCCAGCCTCCAATTGTAAGTTTAGTGATGTCTCCAAATTACTAATGCCCAAGTTTTAATATAAGCAGTTAAGAATTTAATTATACAAGGTGTTTTTTTAGGTTGGGACCTTCTTTAACAGGTTATAATTATAATACTCACTACACTAAATCACTTCCCGAGTATAAACTTAAATATTTTCTGTCAAAGAACCTAAAATTGTACTTTTTCTGGCCCTGGGAAAAGGGCTTCAGAGCATCAACTGTTATTGCACTTAGCATTATATCTTCTATGTTATTTAACTCCTGTATAGAAAATATTTGGTGATTTCTTTTAATGAGTACTATAACATCTTAAAGAAAACTCACACTTTATGTTATTGAAACTCTTTTTTTTATATATGTATATATGTATATATATATATATATATATATATATATATATATATATATATATATATATATATATATACATATATGTACAGTCAGCTCAAAAAGTCTCCATACACCACCTGCTTTATACTATTTTTCTGTTATGTTTAACTAATTAATTGGAACTATGATAAAACATGTTTAAATTAATATTTGAAACCTAACTAACGAGGATTAGTATTAAAAACAACTCCGGAACATTTTATTTAGAAGTTACATCATTGTTATAAAAATGTAAACAAACTTAATGTTTAACAATTACCAATAATAGTTTGACGGAGTTTAACGGAAAATAACAACTTCCTTTAAACTAATATTTAGTGGGACCGCTGTTGGCCTTGATAATCTCCTGTAACTTTTTTGTCATACTTGCAACCAGCTTTCTAGTAACTTCTGCTGGCATGTTCTCCCATTAGTTTAATATTTTATTTTTTAATTCTTCTCTATTTGAAACATTATGTTTGCGAACGCGCCGTTTAAGTTCCTCCCATAAATGCTCGATAGGGGCTAACATCGGGAGATTGCGGAGCTGTATGAAGCTGCTGTTGCACTTTATGGATCATCCATTCTCGCACCAAGTTTGCAGTATGACTCGGATCATTGTCCTGTTGGAAACCGTATCTTTTCGAGTGCTAATTTAATTGTCTCACAAATGTTCGGATAAACATGCATAGTACCATTAAAAGCAGAACACTGTCACCCCTTGTCTCACTGTAGAACAAATATTTTTAATATCGAATGCTGTATTTTTCTTTCTCCAACTTTAGTTGTGCCATCAGATCCAAAAAGGTTAATTTTAATTTCATCACTAAAGATTACGGATTCCCAAAATTCAGGAGGTTTAGTAACCTATTCCTCAGCAAAAGCTAACCGCTTTTTGCGATTCCTATATTTCTGTACGATTTTTTTCCATCTTTCCACAAATCAATTATGATCTTTCAAACTTGAAATGGAATTTCACAAGTTTTCTCGCTCATTTTTAATACGACTTTGAAAACCCACTGCAAAATTACTAGCAACAAGTGACAGATTATAAAGTATGGCCGAAAATTATTCATTTGTTTTCAGTTTAGCTGGCAATAGATAGCTTGATAAAATGCTGCTGATTATAACCTGTTTTTTTAATGCAGTTCTTGAGTGTATGGAGATTTTATTGACATTAATTTTGTTTACATTTTTATAACAATTATGTAACTTCTAAATAAAATGTTCCATTGTTGTTTTTAATACTAATCCTAGTTAGTTAAGTTTCAAATATTAATTTAGACATGTTTTTTCATAGTTCCAATTAATTAGTTAAACATAATAGAAAAATAGTATAGAAAGCAGATGGTGTATGGAGACTTTTTGGACTGACTATATATATATATATATATATATATATATATATATATATATATATATATATATATATATATATATATATACATACATATACAGGGGTGAATCAAATGAAAACTTTAATAATGCAATAAATTTTATATTGTAGCAATTACGAAAAATCATAGATATTATTTTTTGACATTGTCCCCATGACGTTGAATGCAAGTATTCCATCGCTTCGGAAGTGCATGAACACCACGTTTAAAGAATTCTTTTGGTCAAGACTGTAGCCACTCGTGCACGTGCGGTTTTCACCTCTTCGTCATTTTTGAAATGCTTGGCTCCCATCACTTCTTTCAACGGTCACAACACGTGAAAGTCACTAGGGGTGAGGTCTGGTGAATAAGGTTGCTGTCAAACGGGCAATAGGCGGTCGGGCCTTGTAATGCTGTAACAATACACCTGAAGTCAGAAGTTACTGTTACTCCTCTCTTTATGTAATGTTTCAAAATTACTCCCTTTGCATCCTAAAAGAGAGTGAGCATGACTTTTCCCGCTGATGGTTGAGTACGGAATTTTTTTGGTTTCGGTGATGAGCTATGGCACCATTCCTTGCTTGACTATTTCGTTTCTGGTCGGTGATAGTGAACGCAGGTTTCATCGCCTGTAACAATGTTTTCCAGAAATGTATCACCTTCATCGTTGAAACGATGCAAAAGTTCTTCACAGGCATCGACGCGACGGTCTTTTAATTTAGCAGTCAACTGACGTGGCACCACTTTGCAGACACTTTATTGAATTGCAGCACATTATGGACAATATTCTACGCTGAATCAAAACTAATATCCAAAATTGTGACTATTTCGTTCAAAGTAATACGCCTGCTTTCCAAGTTGTTCCACTAACGCAATGTTTTCGTCCGTCACTACGCGGTGAGCCTGACCCGGTCGTGAGGCATACTCCACAAAGCTATTCCGCGTTTTAACTGTCTACACTACTCATACACTTGCATGGAGAACAGGAATCACCGTACTGTGCAGTCATCCTGGGATGAATTTCAAATGGTTTGACACCGTTTTTACTCAAAAAACGCATCACAGATCATTGCTCTAACGCGGTGCATGTCGACAGTGGGGCAGCCATCTTGTTACCGATGCCGCTGCCTTCTTTGGTACAGCATCCTGTTGGTCATTTTGTGAAACTCAAGTACTGTTCCCATCTATCGAATCAATCATACTGTTTGGAATTTTATTGCACTTTTCTTATTTGATTCACTTTCGTGTATATATGTATATATAGTATATATGTATGTATATATATATATATATATATATATATATATATATATATATATATATATATATATATATATAATTTATTTTATTATTGCACACTTCATAGAACCAAAATGGGCTGATATAAATTAAAAAAAAAACTGGTGGGATGTATACACTTTTGATCTGTTTAATTTGATAATATTAACTGCCTATCAAAAAAAAAAGATACAGTGTATTGAAAATCTTTTTTTATTTATTATATGCGAAGTCCCTTCCTTCCAGCAAGAACTTTATTTAGTGCGAATCTAAAAGAATGTTATTTTACCTTAACTTTATTTCGTTAATATAAGGTGTTTCTAAGATGGGCATTTGTTAACAGGTTATAGTACTCACTAAAATCTATCTATCGTCTTCTAATAGTGCTTTATCCGTTCCAAACATTAGCAATTAACAGAGCTATTCTAACTTTATTAGCAGCAATATGAACAAGCTGCATCGAACTGAGCCCTAACCAGTCTCGTAGGTTTTTCATCCAGGAGTGACGTCTCCCGCCCGGCCCTCTTTTTGCTTCAAGTTGCAACAGTCTATACCGGTCGTCGGTATAGCCACATTTCGAAGGCATTTATTCTCCGCATTACTGCTTCTTTGATCGTCCACGATTCGACTCCGTAAAGGAGAACAGAGAAGACATAGCAGCACAACATTCTGATCTTCAGTTGCAGTTGCTTAGATTTTTCCAAGTGAATAACGTCCTCATTTGAAGGAATGCCACCCTGACCTTTTCGCCGCAACATTTAATTTCTGCACCATAGTCCTATGTGTTATAGATGGTAGTACCCAAATAATTGAACATCCTCACCAGCAAGCAGTAGAGCACCACTACTGTATTGTTAATTGTCAAAGACCCCCGGTTATGAGTTTGTTTTTTAGAAACAATCAACTCTTTCTACTAAGTTTGGAGATCTTCAAGATTACCAGCCTCAGTAGCAGCATCATCGGCATATCTGATATTGTTGATGTGCTGTCCGTTTACTTTTATACCGCTTTTTTCTGCCAATGCTTGCCCTGAAGTATCAGTTGCAACAGTCTATACCGGTCGTGCTTCATGACGTGTCCAAGGTATTCCAATTTGCGCTTTTTCAGCGTCCAAGTCAATTTCAAACCCTTTCCCATTCTCCTGAGCACCTCATTGTTGGTTACTTGCTGTGTTCAGGGAATTTTCAGGATACGTCGGTATAGCCACATTTCAAAGGCATTTTATTTATTCTCCTCATTACTGCTTCGTTGATCGTCCACGATTCGACTCCGTAAAGTAGAACCGAGAAGACATAGCAGCGTAACATTCTGATCTTCAGTTGCAGTTGCTCAGATCTTTCAAAGTGAATAAGGTCCTCATTTGAAGGAATGCCACCCTAACCTTTTCGTCGCGACATCTAATTTCTGCACCATAGTCCTATGTGTCATAGATTGTAATACCCAAATAATTGAACATCCTCGCCAGCAAGTAGTAGAGCACCACTACTGTATTGTTAATTGTCAAGGACCCCTGTTTATGAGTTTGTTATTTAGAAACAATCAACTCTTTCTACTAAGTTTTATAGGTCTTCAAGATTACCAGCCGCAATGGCAGTATCATCGGCATATCTGATATTGTTGATGTGCTGTCCGTTTACTTCTATACCACTTTATTCTGCCAGTGCCTCTTGGATTATTCGTTGAGCGTAAATGTTAAAAAGGGTTGAAGAGAAAACCCAGCCTTGACGGACACACTTATAGATCTCGATCTCGTTTGACATGCTCTGTCAATAAATATATATATATATATATATATATATATATATATATATATATATATATATATATATGTATATGTATATGTATATGTATATATAATGTATGACGGCCCTGGACTAATCCAGTCTAACTTCAGATATGCATTCCATTCAAAAATGAGGCCAGTCTGTATAATACTCCAAAGCTTTTTATTTGGACAAAAAAACTCCATATATAAAAATTTAAATGAAACATAATTTAAAAACTTATTAAAGCCGGTTATTATTATTATTATTTTTTTGTCGTTTGCCTCCCTGTCTGAGTAGAGATTTTACTCTTTCATATCCTAAGAATATCAACGAAGAGATCGTAATAACCGTCAACGTACATTTGCATTTCACAGCATCTTTTAGACAACGTGGTAGTGACGTTATTGCATTTCTGCAAGCAACTACCTACCTATATATGTGACCAAGTCAAATATATTCATAAATAAGTAACCGACCTGCCGAGATTGAACCCGGGACTTCTACACCGCAAGCAAGTACTACGCCACGGGCCGCTACTTCTGGGAGTTACGCATTTAAAAATAACTTTAAATACGCACTGTATCTTTTTTTTGTGAGGGGGTATTATTAATGAAAATTGCCTTTATAAAAAATTTAGTTGAGGCAATAATATTAATAAATAAACATTTATAATTTGTATACCTAGACTAGAGTTTTCGCCAAAATTGAGGGTATTCTTTTGTTTTTCTTACGTTATCTATCGTTCTTGATCTGTTACAAAAAATACTTACGCAGTTTTCTTTTTTTTTGTAGTTTTATCTGGTAGAAAACCAATTTGTAAGTTTGGTGTAACTTTTCTCCTACCTCTGTGTTTTATTGAAGTATTAACCAAGATAATCCCATAATTACTATATACTGTAATACAACTATAACATACTTTTTAAATTTATAATTTGTTTAGTGTTTGCAGAACCAAAAAAGCCTTGTTTTGTTACTCCCTGTATATGTAGGCGAGCATATATTTTTATATTTGTTCTTACGTACTTTTATTGGTATCGTATTACCAAACTTATGTCTTTGCTTCCTATTATCTTGGTAATAATAGTAATTTAAAGCTTTTCTTGTCAATTTTCCCTTTCTATTTTGAAACCCACACACACCAATATTTATTACGCACAGTTTTAGTTAGAAAGAGATTTTTTTAAGATGAACAGACAAATAAATTGCCTCTGAATATTTAAAATAAAAGAAATACTAAACATATTCATTAAAAAAAAATTACATTAAAAGAAAATTATCTTATCTTTAATTTATTAAGTGGTTACTGACCGCAACTATAAGTATTCTTTTCAAAGTAAGGTTTTACTGGAATTTGTGAAAATATTTTTCTTGATTTCAAAATGACCGTAATTTTGGAATAAATAAATATATTCTTCTAATAATTTTAACAACATCGTTAGAAGTCAGTCAATAGAAAAACGTTTGCTAAAATTTCGAATCTTGGTAATAAACATTTTTAGTGTTCCGTATGGGGCACTTATAAGATCACTTCTGTGTCCGTCCGTCCGCCTGTCACACCCGATTTTCTCCGAAACTATTTGACATAGAAAGTTGAAATTTGGTACTAATATAGGAATTGATGACCTCATACGAGCCGTGTAGTTTTGAAAGTAAAATTTGGACTGGGTTAGTTTTGGGGGATGAAATCGGAAGTGAAAAAAAAATTTACTAGGCCATCGAGTAGGGTGTTAAATGAAAGCTTGTAAAAACATGGGTTCAAAAATATATATAATGTAATACTTGGGCACACTTTTCTTTGTATTATTTTTAAAAAATCGCGAAAAATCGCTGTCCCCCCCTTATCTCGAAAAGTGCTGATCAAAAAATTATGAAAAAATTCTGGAATATTCTCCACGAGGTGTATATTGAACGAAAATTATCGCGAGTACATTACCTTTAATAATTTATCTGGTATATAAAAAAAAAACAAAAATTTCAAGGTCATCAGTTTTCAGTAAAGATCGGAAACAAACTTTGTTGAAAACTCATTTGGGGTGGGTTACTTTTTATATATTCTTGGTAATTCTTGAAAATAAATGTGTGACTGAATTTCATAAAATACTTCAGCAATCACTGTACGGAACACTAATTGCGCAAGTCCAACTTGCACTTGGCCGTTTTTTTTTCTCTAAGAGGTAACAAATCTTCAAAATACTTTTTAACTCGCCGAAAGCGATCTTCAACCCCTTTGGTGGAGAATAATCACTTTAAACAACCTTTGAATCATTTTAAAGTTCCTTTAAGTCACTTTATAACTTTTATTTGTGTATCTACAGTATAGAACGTACTAGTAAAAATATTTTTAAATCTTAAACCCTACAAACATTTCGAGCCAACATAATAATCATGAAATTAATTTTAAAAACATAAAATGATCCCTACATCACACCCTTAAGATATATAGAAGCACAAATATTTCCCTTTTCTTCAGATTCCTTTCTACCCGGTCGTCAAAAAAGACCTAACCTTCATTCACGATGGCAACGACTCTCACGTTGAAGGCCTAGTTAACTTCGAAAAACTCCGGATGATCGCCAAAGAAGTCAGGTCGCTTAGTAACATGTGTAGTAGTCCTTATGATCTTCTGACGATGCTCGAACTGGGCGGCCAACCTGCTAGTAATGCTATGGTAGCGCTGAATCAAATGACTACGGCTACTTCTCAGTATCATACACAAGGTTTGTATAATTTTATAGTTAACATTTTGCTTTAAGGACGTAAAAATTCAAATTTACTGTTTTAATTCGATAGGACACACAAGCATTTTTATTTACAATATTCTAAAATTTGGTCAGTTTTTTCAAATCGTTTAGCTCCACTAATCTCAGCGTAGAAATCCAAATATACCGATTAAGGAAGTTACAGAAAAAAACCGGTTTTTCTCCCTGACATTAATTTATGCTAAAGACTTTTCTCTTAGATTTCTTTATGTGTTGTCTGAACTTACAGTTAACACAAGTAACTCTTCAAAAATATTTTTATAAAACAAGACGTATAAATTTTTAAACTTCTAAAATCCTTAAGGTATTTCGTACAAATAACTGTTAAAGGTAGTTTTGCTTGAAATTTAGAGGAATAATAGATTTTAGCATCATGCATTCACTGCTTCAATATAAAGATGGTTTACCACGCCGTATTGCGATAATTAATTCTAAAAGTTTTAGATATTTAACACGTAAAAGATAGGAATCCATACTTTTTCTTCGATCAAAAGCATGCGTTTTTACAATTTTTGTTGTCGTATGTGCATTAAAAAGTAAAAAGTCACAAAAAAATATTACATAAAAAATTTTCTTTGCTTTCGTTTGTTAGAACATGAAGGCAGGTTACCTTCTAGTTATATATTAGATAAATATTACTTTTTGATGTATTTTATCAAGTGAATTTTCGTTATGGCAACGTAGCTTGAAGAAGACTACGCGCACGAACGCGACCGTTCTTTTAAATTTTGAATCACATATATACATTGCACTGATCGAACTTTATTTTAAAAGCTACTAGAATAATCGCGGACCTCGCACGCATGTTTATTCAGTTATCAATACTTAATAACTGATATATTTTTAATAAATAATCCAAAGTATCGTTTTAATTAATTATACATAGTTTTTATTGTATATCATTTAAAAGTATCAAGGTTATTATAAATAACACGTGATTGCGTGCGGCAGGAAGCAAGCGAGAAGTTACGTTGCCGAATTCATTATTCCCTGAAAAACCAAATTATTTCGCGTCTTTCTCTAACATAATGCTCTCTCTATCTTCTCGTAAGAAATACCTTAAAACAGACCCTTAACTTTCTCTTAAACCACAGTCCACAGTTAAATAACCAATTAAGTTACTATCAAACTTATATAGGGTGTTATGAAAAGGCATGAAATAATATGAAGATTTAGGGTTTTTCAGCATATACACCAATGCGAACAGTAAGCAGACAATTGTAATGCTGTCTTTCATAAAATCAAAAAGTTTTTTATATTGTGTTCAAACAGATCAAAATAATTTTGTTTGAACACAAGTGCTAGGTACTGCAGAAACATTTGAATTTGTAGAAAGTTTAAATGTCTAAAGAAAAATTTACGATTTTTGTGTAAATTTAGTAAACTGTCAACAAACGACAGATGAACAACATCTGTCTACAGTTACGTTGCACGAACATTAAATGATTAGGATATTACTTGTTAAACTTAACAGAAATTAGTTATCTATTACTTAAAATGCTTGTTATGAATTTTTAGTTGAAACAGTAATATATTATTGTTAAATCATCAGCTTATACTGTCCACTGCTGGACGAAAGCCTCCCTCAAGTCTTACTTTTTTTTCTGTTCTGGGCCACTGGTACCCAATTTTCAGCGACTTTCTTCAAATCATCAGTCCACCGACTTGGTGGTCTACCCCTACTTCAATAGGCTTCGGATCTTAGTCTCCACTCTATAATTTTTTTAGTCCATCGTCCATCCTTAAACCTAGCAACATGTCCAGCCTAGTTCCGTTTAAGATGTAGAATGTAATTTGGGATGTAATCTCTAACAATAACGTCTAACATTGACCTCTCAATTTTTCTTTGCATAACACATATTTTGTTGATATTTTTCTTGGTCAATGTGAGAATATCGGCTCCGTACGTAAAAACGGGTAGTACGCATCTTTTTGAACACATCGGAAGATTAGATTTAAATATATAGCCCAGTTTGCTATATG
Source organism: Pachyrhynchus sulphureomaculatus (assembly GCA_019049505.1). Lineage (NCBI taxonomy): Eukaryota > Metazoa > Arthropoda > Insecta > Coleoptera > Curculionidae > Pachyrhynchus > Pachyrhynchus sulphureomaculatus. The sequence goes on along the minus strand of CM032453.1, from coordinate 62,875,046 downwards.
CCGTCCAGGAGAGACCTGTTCTCCGCTGAATTTCATGTGTTTTGCTTACTCGTTCTATGCTGACTTTATGTCCTAAGTATTTATATCAGTATACTTGCTAGATCTCCACGTGATTCACTTTTATAGTGTCGTTTAATACAAGATTTATCATAAACTGAGTCTTGGATAGATTGAGTTTTAAACTAACCCTTCCTGAAGCTTCTTGAAGCATATGCAGCATAGTTTGTGCTTCTTGCATATTGTCTGTTATGAAGACAATGTCGTCGGCAAAACAAAAGTAATTTAATTTTTCGCCGTCACTGTTAAGCCCCATTTTTTCCCAGTTTATTGATTGTAGCATACTTTCTAGAAGTGTCACGAAAAGCTTGGGAAAGAGCGTATCACCCTGACGTGCTCCTTTTTCAATTTGAAATTTGCTGCTGGATTGGTTAGTTTGTGTTTTGACATTAGCGGTGGCATTTTCATGTATGTAATTATACTGGAGTATCGATGATCTTTACGACATTTAGCAAGCGCTTCCAAGAGTCTCTGCTGGTTTACAGAATCAAAAGCCTTTTCGAAGTCTACGAGTATGAAAATCAGGGGCTTATTATATTCTATACATTTTTCCATGAGCAGATGGTCGTTCATTCCATACCCTGTGCTGAAACCTGCCTGCTCTTTTGAAAGAAAAAACTCGAAACGCAACACTAACTTTTATTATTTTATATTTTTTGCATTAACATTTTTTTTTAACTTGAAAATTTTGTTTTAAGTTTACTATTTATTCAAAGCTCATTACCTAAAGAAAAAACATTTGGCAACGTTGTTGTCAATTAAATTATAGGCATCCGAAAGGGTTGGCAAATGGAATTTTTGAAAAATTTTATAAATAAAGGTAGTGAATGCCTCTTTGTTTGCCATTTCATATTATTGACGGATTTGTCCGTTACTTCGTGATAGAACATTATAAAAATTGAACGTGAACAATTTACTTTGGTAACTTATCACTTTATTATTCTATACTATACGGAAACATTTGGCAGCTTTTGTGGATTCCCACAAAGCATTTGATACCAGGAAACATTGGGCTATGAGGAAGGCATTTAACCATACCAGAATCGATTATAACTATACCCAGATATTTAAGCATATATACGACAATGCAACTTCCACTATTCAAGTTGAAAAATCTGCGAATGTTGCTAAATATACAGATGACAGATGATCCTAATCTATATTGAAATGGAGACCATACATGAGTAACTGATCGAGAGGACGCCCTCCCAAACGTCGGACTGATGACATCAAACGAACGTCCGGGTTTATGTGGATAAGATGGGCACGGGACCGTCAAATGTGAAAAGATATAAGGGAGGTTTATATCCAGTAATGGATCGAGGAAGGTTGAAGAAGATGACTATACGTAGACATTTAATATTAAAGTGAGAAACTAACAAAGTAAATTGTTCATATTCAATACTCATTTCATAATTCGATATTTTTTTACTCATGTATTACAGGAGCTAGACGATTTTAAAAACTACTAAATTTAACAGTGAGTTATTTTAATTGTAAATCATTCATTTGAACATTTTCTGTTCCTCTTACTGGGATATTTATGAAAGTTAGCAAAATAAATTACAATGATAAAGAAATAATACATTATTTTATTATAAATAGACTAGCCGGGCCCGCGGCTCCGCTCGCGTGGACTTGGTTCACTACTATCGTCACTGCTTATTCCTTATATTACCTAACGTAATAAAATATCTCCCATTATTTCCCCTTATCTCCCAATATTTCTCCTTATCTCCCATTATCTCTACATAATTTCCATTATCTAGGCTTATCTCTGCTCATCTCCCATTATTTCTCCTTATCTCCCATTATTTCTCCTTATCTCACGTTATTTCCCATTATCTATGCTTATCTCGACTTATCTCGCAATATTTCTCCTTATCTCCCACTATTTCTCCTTATCTCCCATTATCTCACCATAACTCCCATTATCTAGACATATCTTTGCTTATCTACCATTATTTCTCCTTATCTCCCATTATACTTATTTCCCATTGTCTCACCTTATATCCCATTATCAAGGCTTCTCTCGACTTATCTCCCATTATTTCTCCTTATCTCCCATTATCTCTACATAATTTCCATTATCTAGGCTTATCTCTGCTCATCTCCCATTATTTCTCCTTATCTCCCATTATTTCTCCTTATCTCACGTTATTTCCCATTATCTAGGCTTATCTCGACTTATCTCGCAATATTTCTCCTTATCTCCCACTATTTCTCCTTATCTCCCATTATCTCGCCATAACTCCCATTATCTAGACTTATCTCTGCTTATCTCCCATTATTTCTCCTTATCTCCCATTATACTTATTTCCCATTGTCTCACCTTATATCCCATTATCAAGGCTTAGCTCGACTTATCTCCCATTATTTCTGCTTATCTCCCATTATTTCTGCTTATCTCCCATTATCTCACCTTATCTCCCATTATCTAGGCTTATATCAAATTATATATGTATGTATAAATTTATAAAAACACGTAAATCAGATAAGTGGTTCTCGAGTGATAAGCGCACTAACGGACAGATAGACAGACAGAGAGACCTTACATTTTATATATATTATATTCTTTGCTACATGATATTGTTCCATATTTAATGCTTTAGGCAGTGTATTGCAAGAGAATGCGCTAGCGGCAAACTTTTCTCCGACTTGATTCACTATTATCATCACTGCTTATTCCTTATGTCACCTAACATAATAAAATATATCCTATAACCTGGCCAGAGAACATAGGTATATTTAAAAATCTAAATCGGATAAGTGGTTCTCCAGTGATAAGCGCACTAAGGGACAGACAGACAGACAGAGAGACGTTGCATTTTATATATATTATAGATATTCTTTTCTCCATGATATTGTTCCATATTTAATGGTTTAGCATGTTTAAAAAAAAAGCACGTAAATCGGATAAGTGGTTCTCCAGTGATAAGCGCACAAACGGACAGACAGAGAGACGTTGCATTTTATATATATTATAGATATCCTTTGCTACATGATATTGCTCCATATTTAGTAGGTTAGGCAGACAAACTTTTTTCCGATTTCAATAACTATTATCGTCACTGCTTATTCCTTATGCTACCTATCGTAATAAAATATAGCCTATAATCTGGCCGAAGAACATATGCATGTTTAAAAAAAAAAAAGTACGAAAATCGGATAAGTGTTTTCTCCAGTGATAAGCGCACTAACGAACAGACGGACAGACAGAGATACGTTGCATTTTATATATATTATAGATGTAATAAAATATATATCTATAACCTGGTCAGAGAACATATGTTATGTATTAAAAAATCACGTAAATCGGATAAGTGGTTCTCGAGGGATAAGCGCACTAACGGACAGACAGACAGACAGATACACGTTGCATTTTATATATATTATAGATTATAGATATTCTCTGCTACATAATATTGTTCCATATTTAATGGTTTAGGCTGTGTATTGCAAACGAATGCGCTAGCGGCAAACTTTTTTTCCGACTTCATTCACTATTTTACGTCACTGCTCATTCCTTATGCTACTTATCGTAATAAAACATAGCCTATAACCTGGCCAGAGAACATATGTATGTTTTAAAAAAAAAAAAAGTACGTAAATCGGATAAGTGGTTCTCTAGTGATAAGCGCACTAACGGACAGACAGACAGAGAGACGTTGCATTTTATATATATTATAGAAGCGAGAATTTATTAATTTTTTTGAATTGAATATATTTGGCGCTTACTTGATGAAAATCCATTTTTAGGAAATTAAAAGACGAACAGTTGTTCAGATTTTCACTATATTTTATGAAATAAATAAGGTAATAACTTAAATCAGCCGTGACATGTTTCGGTACACAGTTTGAGAAAGGTACTGTGTACCGAAACATATCGCGGCTGATTTAAGTTATTATTTTATTTATTTCATTTTGATAAATAAAATATAGTGAAAATCGAAACAACTATTCGTCTTTTAATTTCCTACTAATTTTTTTCTAGGACAAGCAACAGTTAAGCGGCGAAAGAAATCTACTGCCGCCCCTAATCCTAAGAAGATGTTTGAGGAGTCCCAGATGGTTCGGCGGGTAAAGGCTTATTTGAACAATCTTCATGTTGAAACAGACGAGAAGAAATTACACGAAATGTCTGTAGAATGTGAAGGTAGTGTTTTTACTTAAAACCTTTTATAAAATTTTTTCCATATTTTCGTATTTTTTTGCTCTTTTATGATAGGATGGCCTTTAGAAAGAAAACTTTTTACTTTTTAGGGAATGCAACTAGTGGTGGATTTTCTGGACCAGGTAGTCAGAGGGGGAAAAGACATGCATCGCCAGCACCATCTACAACAAGTAGTACAAGTAGTGCTAGCGACGAAAGGAAACCCACTGCTAAGTTTGGTAAGATCTTTTTTAGTTTTCAAGGTAGAAAATTAATAGCATATCTTTTTGTTTGCATCTTCTAATGACTTTTCATTTTAATTACATTAATATTCATGTTTTATATTGAAAACAAATAATGTATATCTAACCTATGCATATGGTTCAAAACATAACGACAAAACAAATAAAACTAAAAAAAACATTATTCATTTCAGTGTGCTAACATTTTTATATATTTTATTAAACCTAACATACTTAAAAAAATATATGAATTAAAGGAAATAAATAAAAATATGCAGAGTGTTCGCTAAGTTTTCGTTAGGAGATTTATTTTAGCAAGACATAAACATATATATATATATATATATATATATATATATATATATATATATATATATATATATATATATATATATATATATATATAGGTTTGCAAAATTTTCTGACTTCCAATCTCCATCTTTTTCGGTCTTTCCATAGATCTTCCAGGTTTCCTTCCTCAATTTCCGTGTCTATCACCTCTCTCCAACTTGTTCTCGGTCTACTTTGCTTTTTCTTCTGGTTGCCATTTTAGTATTTGTTTTGGGATTCGATCTTCGTCTATTCGTTGAACGTGCCCAAACCAGATAAGTTGTTTGGTTAGAATGTCGTGTGTAATACTGTGTTTGGTTCCCATGATATCTTTAGTATGTTCGTTGGTGACTCTGTCTCTTTGGATATTAATGCTGCTCTTCTCCAGAAGTCCATTTCTGTTGCTCTTAGCGTGACTAATGCTCTTTCCTTCAGAGGCCATACTTCACAAATATATAATGTAATACTTTTCAGTATGGTCTCATATATCCTCTTTTTGTTGGTTTTATTTATAGATTTATCCCATAGAATGCTATTTTGCAATTTAATGTCCGTTTTTCCTGCAGTATTTCTCTCTCTTATTGCCCTGTCCAGTTTTCGATCCACCGAAATTTTGATACTCAGATACTTGTAGTTGCCGCAGTGTCTTATAGTGGTTCGATCGTCAAGTATAAGATCTTATTAAGATTAAGTTATATAACTTTGCCAAATTATATTAGGTGGTTGGTGGATGTTTTTGACATTTATTTTTATAACAAAATGTGTACTACATTAGTCACAGTTCTTGCCCTTGCAAGCTATCATGTTTTACCACTTTTCAGACAGAAGTTTGCCTCGGCGATAGAAGGTTGTGTTCTTTGAAGCTGGGCGTGGGCGAACCTTCCATTCAAGCTCCGTCAGTTTCTCTTTTACAGCTAAAACCACATGAGGCCGAATCGAAGAAGAATCACGTCTTCTGCAATTCAATGCAATTGATGTTTTTTTATTAACTTATCATTCAAACGCTACAGTAATTATTTATACCGTAATAGTTTCCCTAGATTACCATACTCTTCATTTTCCACCAAATGCACAACAACGTCTTGGAACGTTGAATGTTTGTTTCCCAGGATCAACCCGTAATTTTCGGCGTTTTTTTTTTTTTTCGTTTTGTCGAAATATATTCATTTTTCATCGTCCGTTACTATACACCACAAGAAATTCTTCTTTTTTTGCTCTTTGAGCAAAGAAAAGTAGTGTAGAAGAATACATCGCAATACAACTTCTCGTATTCCATTTTAATTCGATTGGGAAGAACAACATTTTTAGGTGTTCAATTATTATTTTATTCAAAACTTTGTGCTCCTACCCTACCTCTTTCGGTTGATTTTTTTTACTTATATTTTCATACTTTCTCAGTACTTCCCAAAACCTTAATATCCCTTATTTAATTAAAAATAATTACAGTTACAATTAGCCCTTTAAGTAACCAAAAACAAAATAATACTGTTGTTAAATACATACAATGGTCTTATATATATATATATATATATATATATATATATATATATATATATATATATATATATATATATATATATATATATATATATATATATATATATATATATATATATATATATATATATATATATATATATATATATATATATATATATATATATATATATATATATATATATATATATATATATACGAGGCTGGTTTGAAAAGTCCGTGCAAAAATAAAAACTACTTATGTGTTTGGGGTAAACCTTTTTTATTTTTCGACATAGTCTCCTTTTAGGCTTATACACTTCGTCCAACGATGTTCTAGTTTGTTGATCCCTTCTGAATAATAGGATTTGTCCAAGTCTGCAAAATATCCATTAGTGTCTGCAATCACCTCCTCGTTTGAATAAAATCTTTGTCCCGCCAGCCATTTCTTCAAATTGGGGAACAAATAGTAGTCCGAGGGAGCCAAGTCTGGAGAATAGGGGGGATGTGAAACGAGTTGGAATCCTATTTCCATTAATTTTGCTACCGCAACTGCTGAGGTGTGTGCTGGTGCGTTGTCGTGATGGAAAAGGACTTTCTTGTGGGCCAATCGCGGGCGTTTTTCTTGCAGCTTGGTTTTCAAACGGTCCAATAACGATGAATAATATTCACCTGTAATAGTTTTAAACCCTTTTCCAGATAGTCGATGAGGATTATCCCTTGCGAATCCCAAAAGACAGTCGCCATAACCTTTCCGGCCGAAGGAACGGTCTTCGCCTTTTTTGGTGCAGATTCCCCCTTGGTAACCCATTGTTTAGATTGTTGTTTGGTCTCAGGAGTATAGTAATGTATCCATGTTTCATCCACAGTGACGAAACGACGCTTAAAGTCCTCCGGATTCTTCTGGAACAGCTGCAAACCATCCTTGCAACACTTCACACGATTCCGTTTTTGGTCAAGCGTGAGCAGTCGCGGCACCCATCTTCCGGATAGCTTTCTCATGTCCAAATGTTTATGCAAAATATTATGTACCCTTTCAGTCGAGATGCCCACAGCACTAGCAATCTCACGCACCTTAACTCTTCTGTCATCCATCACCATATCATGGATTTGATCAATGATTTCTGGAGTCGTAACCTCCACAGGCCGTCCAGAACGTTCAGCGTCACTTGTGCCCATATGGCCAGTCCGAAGAGTTTGAAACCACTTATAAACTGTTCTAATCGAAGGTGCAGAGTCACCATAATGTTTATCAAGCTTCTCTTTAGTCTCCTGAGGCGTTTTGCCTTTCATAAAGTAATGTTTAATCACCACACAAAATTCTTTTTCGTCCATTTCTTGAAAATCACTCGACTTCCTTGATTCACACGAATGCCAAACACAAAGAAATAGACCAATATGGCTGAAACTTGGTGTGCGTTCATTCAAGAGATGCTACTAACTAAACATGACCTCGATATGCGCCGGTGGTGCCATCTCTCGGACTTTGCACGGACTTTTCAAACCAGCCTCGTATATATATATATATATATATATATATATATATATATATATATATATATATATATATATATATATATATATATATGTATGTATGTATGTATATATGTCAATGTCACCTTCCAAATTAAATTTGATGAGGACTGGACAACAGCTAAAATATCTTTAAACAGAGGAGTGAGGGAAGGGATAACGATCTCTTCCAAACTGTTTACCCTTGCAATGGAAGATATTTTCAAGAAGCTAACTTGGGAGAACAAAGGCTTAAACATCGACGGCCAATTTTTATACGATCTTCGATTAACAGATGATGTGGTTTTTCTCATAAGTAACGATCTGAAAGAACTACAAGAGATGCTGTTACCCCTCAAGGTGGTATTGAAAAGGTGTGGTCTGACCATAAACATAAATAAAACAAAAATTATGTCCTCTGAACCTACAATTATTACTACTGATGGAAACGAAATAGAAATTGTTGACTACCTTGGTCGTAAAATAAAGCTTGGAAAATAAAACCAAAAGCTGGCGAGGCCCTCAGCGCAGTGGGTAGAGTAACTTACTGTTGTGATGAAGGTCGGCGGATCGATTCCGCTTGGTGTTGTGGTTGTCTGTGGTTGTCTTAGATTAAGTTAGGTTAAGGTTTATTATATTGGATTACTTTATAAATAAATTAACTCATAGCTAAATAGGGTTTTTCTCAAAGGCCAAAATAATTTAAAAAAAAAGCTTGAGATAACTCGTAGAATACGCATGACTTGAGCAGCTACTGGAAAATTAAGCAACGTCATTAAGGACCCCGATATTCCTATTGACCTAAAGAGAAAGGTTTTTAATGGGTGCATTCTTCCAGTAATGACTTACGAGATGGAAACGATGACATTAACAAACAAATCGATCACTAAACTACGCACAACACAACGCGCAATCGAACAAGTTATGCCGGGCGTAAGTTCACGAGAACGCGTTCAAAATGACATAATACGACAAAGAATTCAGGTAGATGACGTTATCGAGAGAGTAGCCGCATTGAAATGGCCCTGGGTTGAACATATCGCACGGCAAGAAGATTCAAGATTGACGAAATGGATAGGGCAATAGAGGCCTAGATCATACACATCAGATAAGAGCTACCAGGAAGATGGATAGACGATGTAAAAAGAACCACAGCAAAATTCTGGTACCGGTTGGCGTAGGACAGATAGCAATCGAAGGAAAAAGGGGAGATCTATATCTAGAAATGGGCTAAAAAGGGTCGCTAAAGAAGAAGAGAATGGCGTCTTGAGTGGCTAGCACATTGAAATTTTACAGTTCCAAAATGAAAAATGTAAAAATTTCATGGAATTTTTTCGCAATTAAATTCTTCTTCTTCTTCCTTCAGCCGTTCTCTACCCACTGTCGGGTATAGGCCTCTCTCAAATCTTTCCATTTTTCTCTATGTTGTACTTGTTGATACCAGTTAAGTCCTCCGACTCTCTTCAGATCGTCGCTCCATCTCTGTTGGGGCCTTCCTATGCTTCGCTTTTCACCCCATGGTCTCCACCTAGTGATCTTGCCACTCCACTTATACGTCGCTCTCGCTACATGGCCGGCCCAGCTCCATTTCAGAGATGTTATCCGTTTGGTGATATCATCGACCTTTGTTTGTTGTCTAATCCATTTATTAGTTTTCTTGTCCTTCAAAGTAACACTCAACATCTTCCTTTCCATTGCTCGTTGGTGGACTTGTAGTTTTTCTATTGTTCTTTTAGTTAAAACCCATGTCTCGGCTCCATACGTTGTAGCTGGCAAGATACATTGATTATAAATTTGGGTTTTTGATCTTTGCGGAATGTTCATATTCAGTACATATTTCAATTTTCCATATGCTTTATTGCGCAATTAAATTACTAGGAGATATTTGCTAAAAACTAATTAATGTATTGCCTTGTTCCAAAAAATGTTCCAACTTGGAAGAACACTCTGTGTAGTCGCGTTTGAATATATCTTTCAAACTAAAGACTGTTATCTGTCTTGTTTCTTCGGTCATGACTCAATCGTAACCGCTATTACAATTTACTAGAGCCAGTAGTTTTTTAATTTTGTATTAAAAATTTCTAATATGAAAAAAATTTTGTCAACATAGGTTCAGCCTCTCCACAAGCAGTTAGAAAGCTACTGGCATTATCTGAACCGGGAAAAGCCAGGCCTCATCAGCCTAGGCAGCCTCCTACGCACAGTATGCCTATTAACCAACCTAGTCCTGCTGTTCGGAGAGCTCCTAGCGCTACAGGTAACTAACATTAAATCATTTTTAACTTTCAACATTGCTAACTCTATGACATTCTTTTTATCGGCCTCAAGAAGGAGATTTTGTATTCGGCGTTTTTATATATTCCTTGCCAATTTTTTCTGATGTTGACATTTTTATTGTGAAGTTTGTTAAAATGTATTTAAATATATATATATATATATATATATATATATATATATATATATATATATATATTATATATATTATATTATATATATATATATATATATATATATATATATATATATATATATATATATATATATATATATATATATATATATATATATATATATATATATATATATATATATATATATATATATATATATATATATATATATATATATATATATATATATATATATATATATATATATATATATATATATATATATATATATATATATATATATATATATATATATATATATATATATATATATATATATATATATATATATATATATATATATATATATATATATATATATATATATATATATATATATATATATATATATATATATATATATATATATATATATATATATATATATATATATATATATATATATATATATATATATATATATATATATATATATATATATATATATATATATATATATATATATATATATATATATATATATATATATATATATATATATATATATATATATATATATATATATATTATATATATATATATATATATATATATATATATATATATATATATATATATATAGCGAGGATTCTACAGCTTGTGCCGCATCTCGCATTTAGTCCGCCATGTTTTTCTGTCTCTCCAATCATTCTTGTAGATAGCTCTGTCTCTGAATATATTTAAATGCTCATTTTGGTCATCTAATATCACGCTTTCTTTTCACGTGTCCGTACCAAATTAACTGTCTTGTTTCTACTCTTTCTGCTTTTGTATATATTCTTCCTGTCCGTCTTCTGATTTCTTCATTTTGGACGTGCTCCTATCTGGATATTCTACGTGATCTCCTTAAACAATCCATTTCTACCACGTCTATCCTTTGCTTATCTTTTGCCCGCATTCTGATCCATACGTCAATATCGGCTCTACAATTGTCCTGTAGGTTATCAGTTTTGTTTTCCTTTGTACCCGGTTTGACCAAAATAAAGAGTTTAGAATCCCTATGCATTTTTTACCCTGTTGAGTCCCGTACTTTATGTCTCTCTCTAAGGATCCTTTGTTCAAAATGATCCTTCCCAAGTACTTAAACTTCTCAGATTTAATTATTTCCCTGAACTTCAAATCTGGTTCTTCTTCCCCATCCTCACCCATAAATATTAACGTTAACTAAAAAATGTGTAAGAAAAGGAAACAGGAAAAATAGAAATAAAAATTAACAAAAATCATTACAGGCCTTTAGAAAGAAAGTTAGTAAGTTTTATTGATAGATTGGCGCTCTACTTCGTGATAGAACTTTATAAATATTAAAAATGAATACTTTGTTAACTTGTCACTATAGTATTTACTCTCTATGTGACAGCAGTTTCGTGGATTTATCACATTTTCAGACGCATAACTTTTAAACTGTTATAAAATCTAAAAGTTGATTATGGCAAATCCACGAAACTGTAGTCACGTAAAAAGTAAATAATAAAGTGATCAGTTCACAAAGTAAATTGTTTATATTTATATTTAGTATTAGTATTAAAAATTTACTCACTCATAGGTTTTTACTTATTCTGAGTGGCTTTTTGCTTATATAATCGGCTTTTTTTTTTAATTTAAATTCTTTTAAAGATTTTTTTGATACAAGAATAATTTTGATACATTGACATCTACTCACAAAATGAAATCTATCTTAATATAAAATTTTTAGGGACATGAACAGGCTCAATTATAAAAAATAAACTACGAGGGCCGCCTTTTAAGGTTTTACAAGCAACCCCTAGATGGCCCTATTGAGATGTAACATTACCATTATTGTAAAATTTGACATTTTTTATTGTTAAAACAGTAGCAGCTCAAAGATTGACCAAGCAGTTTGTTTACAGAGAGCATTTAAAAAAATGGTTTTGTGAACAAATGGAAATTTCACGTTAAGGTTTTCGTTGGATGATTTTTTAGGATTTTAGTAAAGGCCTAACTCAACAACTATGCCTCGAATCGCATCGTTCAACTTTTGGTAATAAATCACCATCAGAAAAGACTGTTTACAATTGGTTTGCAGAATTTCGTCATGCTCGTGCTGCTGTCAGCCATGAATTTCGTGAGAGTCGACTAAAATCGGTTGTTGTTCCAAAAAACATTGATGCTGTGCGCAACATGATTGAAGAGGATCGACATGTGACTTATCGTGAGATAGAGGCAGCCCTAGGCATATCGAAGACTGCAGTATATTCGATTTTTCATGAACATTTAGCTGTGAAACAGATCTGTTCCCGATGAATTCCGCATAATTTGACTGCAACTCAAAAACAGGTTCGTGTCAATTGGTGAAAGGAAATGCTTAAAAAATTCGACCGAGGACATACAGAATCCGTATACAACATCGTAACAGGAGATACATTCGTACGTGCTGGAAACTAAGCGACAGTCAACGGTTTGGGTGTTCTAAGATGAACCAAAGCCAACAAAAGTGGTTCGTTCACAAAGCACTTCCAAGAAAACGATCACTTGTTTCTTTGGTTATACTGGACGTGTTGCAACCATTGCTTTAGAGGATCGAAGAACAGTTAATGCTGAACGGTATACAACAATTTGTTTGCCAGAAGTCATCGATGAATCCAGGAAAAACAACCGAAAACGTCGCATCATTCTTCATTATGACAATGCCAGTTCTCACATAGCACGTCAAACAATTTATTATTTGACGGAAAAAAATATCGAATTAATGTCTCGTTGTCCGTATTCACCTGATTTGTCACCTAAGGACTTCTTTTTGTTTCCGAATGTCAAAAAAAAATGGGTGGACAGCGATTTTCGTCACCTCAAGAAGCTGTTGAATCCTTCCCAAACCATGTTTTTGAGGTACCAACTTCAGAGTGGAATAAATGTTTTGAGAATTGGTTCGAACGCATGCAAAAGTGTATAAATCTGAAAAGTGAATATTTTGAGCAATAATGAACAATAAAACGGTTTGTAACATTTTTTTTTTCTTTCATTGTTTTTGTAAAAATTTAAAAAATAGCCCTCGTATTTACATATGCGTAGTAAAATTATCGCTAGAATGATAATGAATTGAAGTTAATATAAGTCACTCTAATCAAAAGTTACTAAACGGAAAAAAGCACCTGTGGCGTGACTATGTTTTTCTTTTTCGTTAACACGCTTAATCTCCTAAAATGTGATATTAACCAAATGTTTAAGGCTCGTCAGTTGTTCGGTAAGGTGAAGGTCCGTAATTATTTTATTCTGTTTTGGAATTAAGATTTTTAACATAACTTTCATTTTGTTGTTATTCAGCATTTTGTTTTCTCGCCACTTGTTATTGTTTATAAGAGTGTTTTTTTAAATTATTATTGGGATGTATTGCAGTCTATATATTGCGTTTTTGCAGAAGGTTTTGAACTCTTTTAAACCTATTCAGTATATATACGACTACACCAAAGACTTTATTTTTGCACTCGACGCGCATTTTGCTAACCCGATTAGCTTCATCAGGAGCGAGTTAATCATCACTCCTGATGTAGCTAACATGGTTAGCGAAACTCGCGTCGAGTGTAAAAATAAAGTATTTGGTGTAATGGTAATATATACTGAGTAGAATCATTGTACAAAATATTTCACATTCCTAACATACTTTTTTAGAACTATTATGTATTTTTTGGGAAGAGTTAATTCTCTGTGAATTGAATTACGAACCTAGTGTGTTCGTGTATCTGGCGTAATTATGTCGAGCTCTGTAACGCAGCCTCTTCAGAAATATTTATTTTTTTAGATCTAAATTCTTTACTATAATTCCAAGACAGAAGTCTTCGTCAACTTGTTCAAAGTCCTTGTAGAATTCTGCTTAAAATTGCCAGAGACGATAAATTGTATCCAATCTATCTGGTCATTTTAAGCTTTAATTTTAATTGACAAAGGCAAATAAAATTATAAAATATGTATTAACTTTTTTTTTTACTTCTATAATATATATAAAATGCAACGTCTCTCTCTCTCTGTCTGCCTGTCCGTTAGTACGCTTATCACGCGAGAACCTCTTATCCGATTTACGTGTCTTTTTTTAAATTCATACATATGTTCTTTGGCCAGGTTATATAATAATAATAATAAGTGGTTCTCGAGTATAGTATATATAAAATGCCACGTCTCTCTGTCTGTCTATCTGTCCATTAGTGCGCTTATCCCTCGAGAACCACTTATCCGATTTACGAGATTTTTTTAAATTCATACATATGTTCTCTTATCAGGTTATAGATATATATTTTATTACATTAGGTAACATAAGAAATAAGTAGTGACGATAATAGTGAATCAAGTCGGAAAAAAGTTTGTCGCTAGCGCGCTCTCTTGCAATAAGCTGCCTAAACCGTTAAATATGGAACAATATCATGTAGCAAAGAATATAATATATATAAAAAAATGCAACGTCTCTCTGTCCGTTAGTGCGCTTATCACGCGAGAACTACTTATCCGATTTACGTGTTTTTTCTTAATTCATACATAAGTTCTCTGGTCAGGTTATAGGATATATTTTATTACATTAGGTAACATAAGGAATAAGTACTGGCGATAATAGTGAATCAACTCCCCGCGAGCGGAGCCACGGGCACGGCTAGTTAAACATAAAATAAGCTTAAACTTTTTCTTTTCATAATTTTTTTTTTGACCAAGATTTGCGTGGTCGTCCTCTTTTACGTTCACCTTTTTTTTTTTTTTTTTTTTTTTTATTGGTCTAGCACACGTGCTGCAGGGAAGTCCCTAAAGCGCTCCAGGAGCGGCACGAGTGCGGAAAAAAGCGATTCACGTTGTTCTTGAATCGCTGTAAATTGTACTCGGTGGGAAACACAGCGCTGGGCAAATTATTCCAAAGGGATGACGTTCTCCATATAAAAGATTGCTTGAAAAGCGTTGTACGCGGAGTAACAAGCTGAACCTCATACGGATGTGAAGCACCAGCGCGACGTGTATTTCTAACATGCACCGCTTTGGGAGGAATTAAGCGGGCTACATCCTTCGAACACTTTCCATGAAAATACTTGTAGAACAGACTCAAGTCGCCAACCGTTCTTCGATGTTCCAGCGAATCA
The DNA here is from genome assembly GCA_019049505.1 of Pachyrhynchus sulphureomaculatus. Taxonomy (NCBI): domain Eukaryota; kingdom Metazoa; phylum Arthropoda; class Insecta; order Coleoptera; family Curculionidae; genus Pachyrhynchus; species Pachyrhynchus sulphureomaculatus. The sequence continues at coordinate 62,859,757 of CM032453.1, read as the reverse complement.
AGGCCGCCGGTCAATTCCGGGTCCCCAATCAGACGGACCGCTCTTCTCTGAACAGAATCCAACAAATGCAGTGTATGTCTGGGAGCGGAGCCCCAAACGTGGGAGCAGTATTCCATAGTTGGTCGAATTTGGGCTTTGTGAAGAATTAACAGTTGTTGTGGGGTGTAAAGCTTTCTGGTTCTAAATAATATTCCCAACTTTTGAGAAGCTCTCCTTGCTATGCCTGCAACATGTTCATGCCAAGACATATTTGCTCCCAAACTAACGCCCAACAAATTGAGCGACGATGCTGGGGGAATGGAGTGCCCCGACATAACTATGTCGGGTTCAGCAACGTTAACTTTTTTAGAAAAAACTGCCGCTTGGGTTTTTGTAGCGTTAAATTCCACTTGGTTACTGTCACCCCAAGATAGAATTTCTTCCAGGTCTTTGTTGAGTTGAACGACCCCCTGTGCTGTCTGCGGATATTCGCCTGAGCAGCCGATGTCCGAGCGTTCAAGGTGAATGAAGAGACAAGCGTACTGTCATCTGCAAAGCTATAGATTGGATTCCCGGTCTTTTCCAGCAGATCGTTAATGTAAATGAGAAAGAGAGTAGGAGACAGCATGGAGCCCTGGGGCACACCAGCGTTGATAGTGAGGGTGTTAGAAAGAAATCCGTCGACCGCCACTCGTAAAGAACGCTCTCTGAGGAAACATGAGAGCCACAAACAGAACCTTTCAGACATACCATAAGAGCGCAACTTAGCCAACAGTCCATCGTGCCAAACACGGTCGAATGCCTTGGATATGTCAAGAGCAACCGCTCGAGATTCTCCAAAGTGTTCAATTGCGTTGTTCCAAACATGTGTTACATAAGTCAGAAGATCTCCTGTTGATCTATGTTTACGAAAACCATATTGGTGATCGCTAATAATATTGAATCGTTCAAGATATTTTAGAAGATGCTCATTGATAACCTTTTCCATGACTTTCGATATTATTGAAAGCAGTGCAACTGGTCGGTAGTTATTTGGCAAGGTCTTCTTACCTTTTTTAGGTATCGGCTGAACCGTGGCACATTTCCAGCAGGACGGAAATATTCCCTTTCTGTAGGATAGGTTAAAAAGTCTACAGAAAACTGGTGTTAGTTCCCTTGAACAGTTTTTGAGAACTATGGCAGGTATTCCGTCAGCGCCAGAAGCCTTCTTGGTGTCTAGCTTCATTAAAATACGCTTTATGATGCGCTGTCTGAAGACAACATCACGCATCCTTGACTGCAATATGGGAATAGTAGGTGGTGTTTTTCCTTGGAAATCGACAGTAGAATGTGAAGCAAAAAGTTCAGCCAACAAGTTCGCTCTCTCAACAGGTGTGGTTGCAATGGAATTATCTGGCCGTGTGAGTGGTGGTATGGTGGATTTGGTAAAATTTTGACTAACTGCCTTAGCGACTGCCCAAAAGGACCTGGAATTGTTGGGACAAGCGAGAAGTTTGTTTTCTAATTCGTTGATTGTGTGCCTCCTTGGTTTCGTCGATAATTCCCTTGCATCTGTTCCGGGCATGAACAAAGATGTTTCGATTTACGGTGTTAGGATTTTCACGCCATTGTCGGTAGGCAATATGTTTAGAAGCAATAGCTTCTTTGCATTTTCGGTCGAACCAAGGCTTGCCGTTGGAGGAGCACCTGGTGGCATCCATTTAAATATCTTTTTTGGTCATCTTGAATTAAACATTTTTAAAAAGTAATTTTAGTTCTGTTTTATCTGTGACTGTTTCTGTGGTCTTCGTATTCTTGGCACACCAACACTTCCTCGAAGATAGTCCACTTCAAGTCCCATTACTTTTCTCCTCGTCCTTCTTTTTTGTCCATATCTTACTTCCGTCCATTAGTATCTTTTTAACCATAGCTTTTTGCACATTTTGAAACGAACAAAAACGTTTTAACTTAGTTAGGGCCGCTACCAGAACACCGTCTCCAACGGACGGTAAATAGTCGAATAGTCCAAAATAAGTATTACAAAATACGATACGATCTTTAACTTAAAATATGTTTTTTTTTTATGTTTTTTAGGAAGTTACTCAAGTTATGGTTCACACAGCTCAAGTAGTTCAGGGGCGGGTGGTCGAGCGATGCACGAAAGATCTCATTCCGATACACCCACGCCATTGCCATCAGTGGCGTTATCCGCTGAAAGTAGCAGTGTGACGTCGCTTAGTAACTTGCCATTGAGGAAAACTGTGACGTCAGGTAAGGAAATTTGTGCATATAATAAAATAATGTATGGGATACTTGGCATACGATATATTCGTTATCATGTTATGCATTGTGGTTGCATTCAGGTGTGTTATATGCAAAGAATGAGACAATTACAAATGTTTGCAGTAGTGTATATTATATAGTATTACAAAGATATTGAAGCTAATTTTTTAAGACTTAACATTGCGTTCCTGTAAACATTCTGTATAATTCAAGATGATTGAGATAAATAACACTAAATAAAGTAGATAAAGATAAAAAGATCTATGTTATTTTAAGGCGGAGTAGGATGGTATGGTAAATTTTTAACCTTGCGTTACCAAACACTTCGATGGCAAATTACTTCAATTTTTCACAAAATTTAAATACAATCGAAACCTACAGAAACAGATTTCATTCGTTTTGAGTTCAAGAAAACTTTACTGAATAATAAGAGCATATTCCTTTCTGTATTTCAGTATCCCGCCAACATAATATTTGATAAAACTTAAGATATAAAGAATGCAAACAATTTTCTAAAATCCTTTGTTCCATCAAAACTTAATATTTTTTAAAATAATTTCTAAATTCAATTGAAGATCTATTTTTACGCTTTGTGGTGGTATTATGTCGTTACCTTCTAGCGTCATACTTTTACAAAATGGTATCATTTTTAGTGTTCCATACGGAACACTTACGGGATCACGTCGGTATCCGTCTGTCCGTCTGTCATACTCAATTCTTTCCGAAACTATTTGACATAGAAAGTTAAATTTTGGCTTGAGGGTTAGTTTTTAGGGGGTGAAATCAGTCAAAAGAATTTTGTTTATAATTAAACAAATATTTAGGTAGTAAATATTTGTTTTATACGTTTATTTCTAGATTGAGCTAGATTGATTTATTGGCTATTAGGTAGCTGAGAAGCTATAGCTGTTATACATTATTGACTAAGAAAAAGCGTGAGAATACATATTGGATCTTAAAATATATACATGTCCAACGACCTGAAAACTTAGCCTAGGTTTGGATTTTATTTTATTTTAGAAGCAATCACCGTACGGAACAGTAATTGCGCAAGTCGGACTTGGTCGTTTTTTTTTACTAATACAAAACTGGACTTACTAGCGGTATCCAGTCGATGTTTAAGTTCGATCTTCTTGTGGTGACGAGACGCATGTTAAATGATGCTTAACGTGAAATTTTACCGCTTTTCATGGAAAAGTTTCCTTACATCTAAAGGGAGTAAGTGGAAAAAACATACTTCTCACACCAACTTTATAACAATATTGTATTGTAAAAGAATCTTAAAATTAAACATCAGTTATGCTCTCAACGAACTCCAGTAACAAATCTACTGTCAGCTCATATACGTTTTCGCTATAATATTTCCACCTATATATTTAAGTGGTAGAAGACGTACCACTCTTAGACAAACAACAATATTTTTTTGGTCATCTAGGGACGAAAAGCCTTTGAAATTTAAAACTTTTTATTGTTTATCTTATAAGAATGGTTTATGTCAAACCACCACAATATTTCTTGTATTATTTCTGAAGTAAATCTTGTAGATGTTCTGAAAAAAACGCAGATCGCATTACAATATTAGTAGACCAGATAGTTCATTCTACTTCTACTTTCTTTCCCTTCTGTTGCACTCTATGGTGGCATGTTTCTTTTCTACGCAGGTTCGGTCACTTCTTCCGATTCGGGGCACAGCACGATTAGTCAGGTGACCACGGGTTCTACAGGTGATGTCACCCGTATCAAGCTCGTTGTACGAGCCCATCGAGGCATTCGACAGTGTTACCTGCAGGTATGTATTATCTGTTATCTTTCTCTAACACCCCAATTTCTCATTCTTCTTTTGTATATAGAGCTGGTATTATGTTGACAAGAGTATTAGCAAGAAGTATGGATTGACATAGTTATAATAATACGTGTAAATTTTAAATTATTGATACTTTGCTAATACATTGTTACATTTTTGTAAAAATTAGATACCAAATTAGTGTTGATGTATTTGTATGATTGTTTACTGTGGTCGTTGTGGAGATACAGGTTGTAAACGGTTTGAGTGCAAATATTTTAACGGTTCATCTGTGATGTAATAAGATGTTAAATTTTAATAATCCCTAAAACAAAATTTAAATTATTTTCAAAAATATACAATATTTGCCAATAGTATGTTTGGCACCCTCAGTTGGGTTCAGATTTTATAATTGTACAAGATTATTGTCTTTTACCATGCCAGTTCGTTTAGGGTAAAGTTTATTTAATTAGTAAATGTGAAAAATAAAAAAGTTCCATTTTTTAAATTACACAGGTCCACAAAAAGAAAAAGTGTTGTTCTTAGACAAAGATCGTATGGAAGACATGTATTCTGATGTTCTGAAACCTACTTTACCACCAGAATGCTCAAATGTCCTCAATTTTTTTTTTCGTGAGGTTATAGTAAAATACCGATTTCGTAGGTTAAAGTAAACTTCAGATTCGGTTTTAGAGCATCAAAATACATAAGGATATGTTAATTTGATCAAAAAATATTTACTCTGTCCCGGTTTTTGTAAAAAGAGTAAATTATTTTCATGCATTTATTTTCTTAACGTATTTTCAGACACTTAAGTCTCACGAAAAAAAAAAAAATTGGGAACATTTGAGCATTCTGGTGGTAAGGTTTCAGAATACATGTCTTCCATATGGTCCAAGAATAACACTTTTTTTTGTGGACCTGTATTATATGAGGTCAGTCAATAACTTTTGAAAGCGAAAATGAAACAAGATGAATTATTAAGTCGAAATATATTTATTCTTCAATATAATCTCCTTTAAGCTCAATACATTTTTTCCAGCGATTTTCCAATTGATTTACCCCATCTCTGAAGTGATTTTCCGGAAGACCTTCAAAATACCCATTTACAGATGCTATCACCTCATCATTTGTTGAAAAACGCTTCCCACGTAAAAATCTTTTGAGGTTTAAAAACAGATAGAAGTCAGACGGAGCCAGATCTGGCGAATTGGGTGGACGTTCCCACAATTCGACCAGTTTTGCCGTTGCCAAAGCACCTCTGTGAGCAGGTGCGTTGTCATGATGAACGATGATTTCTCTTCTACGAACGGAACCTTTTGTCACGAATTTTCTCATCCACCTGGTCCAAAAGGCTGCAATAATAATCTCGTGTGATTGTTTTACCGGTTTGAAGTAATCAATTAACCAAAATTCCTTTTACACCCCAGAAAACTGATGCCATAATTTATTGGGACGACTTTGGGGCTGAACAACCGGGCGGTTTGTTGTCGCAGTTCAGGATGATACTGGCAAACTCAAGTCTCATCCATAGTTACAAATCGATGCACAAAATCAGTTTTATTATTTGTGAAACAAGACAAATGTTCTTTAGAAAATTTCTCTCGAGTGCGTTTTTGTTCCAATGTTAGCAGATGCGACAGCCATCTTATGAATAGCTTTCTCATACCCAAAACATTAGTTAAGATCTCATGTACTGATCCATGTGAGATTCCTATAGCCTCAGCTAAATCATCCACGGTTAATCGACGGTCTTCCATTACCATATTTTGTACTTGCATAACAGTTTTTTTTAGTTCTTGCAGTTTTTGGACGTCTTGAACGTGGTTCATCATTGACAACCACTTTTAAACTCTAGGGTCCATCTATGAACAGTTGGAAATGAAGGAGCAGACTCCTTAATTTGCATGGATTTCAGTTGCCGATAAATCTTCCAAAACAAAGATACTCAAACACATCTACTTTAACCAGCTAACAAACAATGAATGACTTGAAATTTGCACATCGAAATTAACATTCCAGTATTACTTTCCTATCAAATTCTGGTCTGCATTTTTTCTCGTCAATAAAAATGTGGAAACTCCATTACTGTCAATACACTTACCGACCTGTTTAACCAGTTCTCGCGAATCCCCTAAAATATCCGGATTTCGCTTTTTACAAAAAAGTTCGCAGTCAAAATAAACGTGATAACAACACCACTGGATCACTTGTTATCGTGCTGACTTAGTACTTTTTACAACTGAAGTTGGTGCAATTCTATTGCCATTAATTCAACTTTTTCATCGTACTTTATTGCCCATACCATGCGTCTTTCTTTTAAAATTTTAAATTATAGAGTTCGAGAAAAAATTAATTTTTTACTTTTAAGTTTTACCCGTTAACAGATTTGCCGTCAAATCCTTTACGCTAAATATATAATTGGGAAAAAAGCGAGTGAGGAGATCTTAACTGCTTTCCAGAATGATTATTGTAATTTTGGGTTAGATACGAGAAAGTATTGTCCTAATCTCCAGGTTTTTTTTTTTTTTAAAAAAAAAAAGAGAATAAGGCTTAGTTTACCTTAGAGATAAAAAAAACTAGTGTTTTAGTGATATAAAGTAATACAATGGATGCATTTCTTTCTACTGACATTGTTTTCTTGAGATCTAACAAGTTTAGATAATACTTATCATAATAGAATTTTTCTCCCAAAGAATATTTTTATTGCCTAGAATTAACAGTCCTTTCTAAATATTAAAAATATTGGTCTAAAACGTGTAGGAAAACATTTTGAGACTAACAGTAATATTATGTTATAAACAATGTTTCCCAATATCTACTAAGTTATAAATAAAATTAGGTGTTCAAGTTATCATTACGATGTGAAAATATTGTATCTTCCTTCTAGGATAATTTATCATATTTTCAAATAATAATGATACAGTATCAGATACTTCTCGGACATACCTATATTATTTCTAATGAAAATGGAAAAATCTTTAAATAATTGATTATTGTGTAAATATTATAAGATAAAGTGGAGCATGTGCGTGTCTTAAAAGAAAAAGGGTTTCTTGCATATGTACAGGGCTGTGAAAACTTAGGTATTTCCCATATATAGTGCTAATTGTGCGTAAGACAGATGTTAAACGTTCCATGTTACCATAAACAAGAAATTAGGATTACAGGACGTTATTGAACCTATAATTTATTTTTTGCCAATCGGGTATTTCTGTTGCCACATTATGTTTCTTGTTGGAGAAATCTAAGAAATCCATATTTTATTCTTCTTTGAATTTCAGATTTACAAATAAAATCACAGATATAAGAATTTTTTTTGCATTGTTGTTATTCTTTATTGGAAATATAAAATTTCACACTACAATCTAGAGATACATACACAGTTTTTCTCGGTTTAGAAAAAATAAAGCAATATTGCAATTGTCTAAGTGGAACAGCTTACAATCTGTCAAGTAAGAACGTGACCGCTCTTGAAAAAATGTGGTTCGAGAACATAATTTGCCATCAATGTATTCTTTGGTGTGCTACCAACGACGCAATTACCTGTGTAAGTTGTCCAATCGCCTCCTGCATCAATAATTACCTGTCATCTTCGAGGTATGCTGTCGATGAGATTTTCTGCATACCCTGCAAATTTTTCGAATCTTGCGAGACAACTGAGTCAAAGTCCTCAGGGTCTTTGCCCCGGGGCAACTCTTTACAGGGAACCAAACATTGTAAATAGGGCTGGCGTTTGGCAATTATGAGGGGCACTCTAGTATCTTATCGTGGGCCCAAGCAGGCCGCTTCGCGACGTGATTTTCGGTCAGCAAAGGTTCCTTCGACGTGCTTCTGCTTCGGAATTTGACATCATGAGCACGAAGATGTTGTCGAATGGTCTTATGGGACACGTTCAAACCCGATTTTCTTAATTTTACCGCTCCTCGACGCAGCGTCAATTCCGGGTCCCGTCCCGTGAAAACAAAAACAAGATTTCTTTTTCGATTTTCGGAGTGACTTTGCCTACCGTGGCACGTTTTGGCAAGTCATCGACATTTTTCGTCTCGTTAAAATGATTTACCGACTTCTTCACAAACGACATCGACTTTTTAATATATTTAGCGGCCACGGAATGTGTCATTTTAGGCCCCTTTGGATGGGAACAAGGAAAGACTGCCTCGAACCAATGCGCAAACAAGTGACTCATTTTGGATTTTACGTGATTTCGACGAAAGTTCGAAATCTGTCGATACTTGTGCTAAAATGATAGACAAAGATTCCCTCTACCGATTTTTTGTTGAATCGCTGGAATCGCATCTACCAAAAATGAATTATCGCGGACACCTTCTTACTTGACAGACTGTATATATACTTATATATTTATAAATTACTTTAAAGTTTTCAAAAATAACCTTCCACCTCAAGATGGCGAGATCTGTAATACAGAATGGTAGCTTGTTTCTTTAAAAACGAAAGAGACCTAGTTTAGTCTCCGTCTTACGCTACAAGTTACCCAGTGTTAGGTGTGCGTTTGTAATCGTTATAAACTTGTTCCCCAAGTACCAATAAGTGTTACATATAGCGTTTGTTGTTTGTCAATGGTGATAGGCTGGTGTCCTACGCGACCCGGTGCTATTCCGCCTTGTCCTCATGCTGTGGCCGTCTTGCCTCCCTTACCTCATGCTTTACGCAATGGTAAGTCTGACTTGTAGCAAAAAGAAACAGTTTTTCTCTTTCCTTCTTTTACTGCTTAATTTATTAACCTAGGAAGATTTCACAGGACTTTTTTGTTGCATGCCTAACACAGAAGTTCTGATTTGCATAAATATTTTTAAAAGAAACTTACAATGATCACTTGTCACTTTATATTTTGGAAGAAAAGCGACATGATTTTACATGGCAAATTTTCGGCTTAAAATTTATTATAGACGTTTCTAATGATCAAATTGACATATACTTAATTCGGCACTCTAGAAAGAGATATCTTTAATACTGTGTATGTTAAAAAAAACTCCACCAAGTATTGAACAAGGCATCTCTCTTTAAGCTTGGTAAAAAGTAAGCATTTTTTGAATTTTAAAGAAAAGCCCAAGTAAAACTATTTTTATGACAATCACTGTCTTTTTTAATTCTTAAGGGTCCAAGTTCAGGAAAAATAAATAAATAAAAAAGTTGACATACAAAAAAATAGTCTTTTAATTTTAAATTTTTCTTTCCAAGTTGATCAAAATCAATTCATAAATAAAAGAGATATAATTATTATTTCAACTTGACCAGTTTTACATCTACCATTCAAATTTGATCGAAATCGGTCCATACACAAAAGAGATAACATAAATATAGGGATATTCAGATTTGTTCATTGGTATGAATAGTAGGGAGCAGGGAAGTATTATATGATAATCTATAATATATATAAAATGCAACGTCTCTCTGTCTGTCTGTCCGTTAGTGCGCTTATCACTGGAGAACCACTTATCCGATTTACGTACTTTTTTTTTAAAAAACATACATATATTCTCTGGCCAGGTTTATATAGGCTATATTTTATTACGATAGGTAGCGTAAGGAATGAGCAGTGACGATAATAGTGAATGAAGTCGGAAAAAAAAAGTTTGCCGCTAACGCGTTTCCTTGCAATACACAGCGTAAACCATTAAATATGGAACAATATTATATAGCAGAGAATATCTATAATCTCTGTCTGTCTGTCTGTCCGTTAGTGCGCTTATCACTGGAGAACCACTTATCCGATTTACGTGCTTTTTTTTAAACATACATATGTTCTCTGGCCAGGTTATCGATCTATCTATAATATATATAAAAGGCAACCTCTCTCTGTCTGTCCGTTAGTGCGTTACGTGCTTTTTTTTTAAACATACATATATTCTCTGGCCAGGTTATAGGATATATTTTATTGCGTTAGGTAACATAAAGAATAAGCAGTGACGATAATAGTGAATCAAGTCGGAAAAAAGGTTACCGTTAGCGCGTTCTCTTGCAATACACTGCCTAAACCATTAAATATGGAACAATATCATGTTGCAAAGAATATAATATATAAAATGCAATGTCTCTCCGTCTGTCCGTTAGTGCGCTTATCACTTGAGAACCATTTATCCGATTTACGTGTTTTTATAAATTCGATATAAGCCTAGATAATGGGAGATAAGTATAAATAATGAGAGATAAGGAGAAATAATGGGAGATAAGGAGAAATATTGCGAGATCAGTCGAGATAAGCCTAGATAATGGGAGATAAGGTGAGATAATGGGAGATAAGGTGAGATAATGGCAGATAAGTTGAGCTAATGGTAGAAATAATGGGAGATGAGCAGAGATAAGCCTAGATAATGGAAATTATGTAGAAAAAATGGGAGATAAGGAGAAATAATGGGAGATAAGGGGAAATAATGACAGATATTTTATTACGTTAGGTAACATAAGGAGTAAGCAGTGACGATAGAAGTGAATCAAGTCCACGCGCCGCGGGCATGGCTAGTCTTGCAATATTTTTAGAAGTAAAAATTGCACATTTTACAGAAAAAACGTGAAAAAATTGCCATGTAATGCCATTTTCATGGCCATAATATACCTTTTCCATGAAACGTTTTCTCATGTCATCTCATCAGCCTTGTTCTTCGGTTCATTTCTGGACATAGGCCTCCCTCATTCCTTGCGCCTTCGATCTTGCGCCTCTCGGATCCACATCAGTCCAGCAGATCTTTTTAGATCGTCCGTCCATCGCATTGGGGCGCATCCTCTAGATCTCTTTCCCAAGTAGGGCCTCGATTTCAGAATTGTGTTGGTCCATCTTTCATCCTTACATCTGGCCACATGGCCTGCGTACTTCCACTTCAGTTCCGCTACTGCTTCGGCGACGTCTTTTATTTTTGTTATGCCTCTTATCCAGGAGTTTGTTCTGTGGTCTCTAAGTGTTATACTCAACATTTGGCGCTCCATTGCTCACTGTGTCGCTCTTAGTTTGTTCATTGATTGTTTTGTGTGAGTCCACGTCTGAGCTCCGTATGTCAAAACTGGTAAGATACACTGGTCAAACAGTCTAGAACGTAAATGCATTGGTATATTTTTATTTTTTAGCGCTATACTCAATTTCTCAAAAGCAGCCCAGGCCAGTCTTCTTCTTCTGTAAATTTCTATTTTTTGATTTTCCTTCCAAGCCTTATCATATGTCCCAAATAAACATAATTGTCCACTTCTTCTAGTTCTTGGTTTTTAATTTTTGTCTTCTGTTCTAGGGATCTACTACACATAATTTTTCCCTACTCAGTATATATCACCACTACACCAAACACTTTATTTGTGCACTCGACGCGCGTTTCGCTAACCATGTTAGCTTCATCAGGAGCGATGATGACTGACATTCAATCATCGCTCCTGATGAAGCTAACATGGTTAGCGAAACGCGCGTCGAGTGCAAAAATAGAGTGTTTGGTGTAGTGGCGATATGTACTGAGTAGTGTCATTGTGCCAAAGATTCCACTTTCCCAACTTAGTTACACATAACTTTTGTTTTTGTTAGATTCATGTTTAGACCGATTTCACTTGATACTGTGTCCAGCTCCGTTATCCATAATCTGTAGTTGTTTAGGGGTTTCTGCGATAAGAACGATATCATCAGCAAATCGGAGGTTGTTGAGTCTTTTTCCATTTATTAGGATGCCCTTATTGCATTGCCAGTTTTGTTGTTTGAAAACATCTTCTAGACATTCGTAAATAATTTTGGCGATAGAGTATCTCCTTGTCTTATACCTCTTTTTATAATAATTGCAGATGTATAGTAGATGTAGCGTTCTTATATATGTTTTCAAGCAGCCTTATATAACGATGGTCTGTTTTGGCGTTTTTTAAAGACTTCATAATTGCCCAGTGTTCTACTGTGTCGAAGGCTTTTTGAAAGTCGACAAATGCTAGGTTTAGTCCAAAGTTGTACTCAACTGATTTTTCGATTAGCCTTCTCATTGTTATTAGGCGTTCACTTGTACTATAGTCTCTTCTAAAACCGGCTTGTTCAATTGATTGGTATTCTTCAAGTTTTTTAGTTACGCGATTTGTAATAAGTTTAGTAAATGTTTTATATAATTGTTATAAAAGGCTTATCGGTCTATAATTCTCGAGGTTGGTCTGATCACCCTTCTTATGTAATAATATCATGCTTGCGTTATTCCAGTTCTTGCGAATTTCTCCTTTTGCTAGACATATGTTGAAAAGGTCACGTATTTTGATTAAAATTTCTTCTTCTCCTTTTTTTATCATTTCAATCACTATTCCATCTTCTCCTGGCGCTCTATGGTTCTTCATTTGTTTCAAGCATATCTTAATTTTACGTTTAAATAATTTGTTTTTATCATATGTGGTAGAAGTAACCCATTAATTCAGTTTAATGTAAATGTATAAATCATTTAAGTAAGCCCTTTTATGGGCCGCCACTGGTATTTAGATTAGACAACTTACGGTACACTGGACTACAATGTTGCCATCACAGAAAAGTTTCTATCTAGCTCATCCGCCAAAACTCATGTCAGCTGACTCCTTATTCCTCTTCAATATGCATATTATGTTAGTCATTCAAAATTAGATTGATACAGTGGTAAAAAGAGTTTTGCAATAAATGGAACTTATTCACAATTTCTCAGAAAAGTTGTGTTTTAGGAATCTACTTTCACCAATTTTTCTTTCAGAAAATACCTTTTTAAATATCTATATCCCTTTAAAAATACACAACATATTTCTTAATTTTTTTGTTTTCAAAAAAACCGTTAAACACCACTAAAGTAATTAAATCGAGAGTTCGTCATTGTCCTATAGTTATGCGGTGTTTAAAGTGCTTCTTTGGTCCTTGATATATTCTGAAAAAATGACAACAACGGTGTAAATCTTCCTCGGTTTAGAGATGCATCGACATGCTTAAGTAGTGCGTCCTTATTACCTACTATTATTCTAAAGCAATTGTAGAATATAAGCGAGCTTTTTTGGATCAGACAAAATTCATCATTAATTAAATGAGTTTTCTTCGAGCCATTTTTACCGTCTACTATTTCAAATGTCAAACAGAGAGACGCAAACTGTGTTTTTTTCTTTAGAATTCTAGAATATCTTTCTTACGACTTAAAGTTGTTTCATCATTCACAATAATCTAAGTATTTGCCCAAATCTATCAGTATACTTTTTTTATGCCCAAATATTATCAGAATTCACTTTCTTTTATAAATTGTACTCGGTGGGAAACACAGTGGGCAAATTATTCCAAAGAGATGATCTAGCACGACGTGCTGCAGGCGAGTGTCCACCGCTCTGGGAGGAATTAAACGGGCCACATCCTCCGAACACTAAAAATACTGTAGAATAGGCTACAGTTCCGATGTTCCAGAGTTGCCAATTAGACAAACAGCTCTTTGAATAGAATCCAACAATTGCAGTGTATGTTTGGGAGCGGAGCCTCAAACATGGGAGCAGTATTCCATAGTTGGTCGAATTTGAGCTTTGTGAAGAATTAACAGTTGTTGTGGAGTGTAAAGCTTTCTGGTTCGAAATAATAATTCCCAACTTTTGAGAAGCTCTCCTTGCTATGCCTGCAACATGCTCATGCCAGGACATATTTGCTCCCATCAGAATACTATTTTAATATAAAAAAGGTATTAATGAGAGTTATTATTAGGGCAGGAAAAATTGAATTATTGTGTAAAAGATAATACATAACTCTATAAAATTAATTGTATCTCTACATCTTACAAGCTTTTACATAAAAGGACCCCGCAACATCCTTATGGAAAATGGCTTTCGGTCAAATTTGTTCAAACTTTGGGAAAATATAGTTTTTGAGAAGTATAATAAAAAGTTCTAATGGGCACGAAGCTCAAAAGTCCTTAGTTTTTAGATATCTCAGCTTGAATTTGGCATTTTTAAGAGGATTTTTAATAATTTTTAATACTTCCTTGAATCTCCGGAATGCATTTTAGTAATTCTTTTGAAGATACCGTACATTTTGTCTTGGTTGTGTTAATAATTATGTTTAGTTTTCTTGCTTCCAAAATGCGCCTCATCGGCATAGCAGATTATGTGGAAGTGTGTTGCCCATTTTGCATCTTCTAGTTTTTGGAAGATTCTCTACTATTCTGCCCATGGCTAGGTTGAAGATAAACGGACTAAAAGAATCGCCTTGTCTTATTCCGGCGTTTATTTTTACTTCCTTGCTGAGTAGATATCCCACTTTCATATTTGTGTTAATGCCCTTTATATCTCGTTTTAAAGCTAAAAATTGACACTTTAAAATGATTATAGAGCGTAAAAAATCCAGTTTGAATAATTTTTATAGATGATCAAAACGTTCTAATTATAAGACAAGTATCGCTATTCTACGCTTGCAAAGATTGTATATTGACAATTTGCACGTTGTGATAGTTTATCTGCTATGAAGCTTTACATGCACCTGTGGCTTTGTACTGCATGCTTTAGTGTAAATATGTGAGTGTTTAATATGTATAATTTTAATACAGATTACTCTTGTGGTGCTGGTCTTTGTGTGATAGTGATATTTTAATATGTATTATTCATATGTATTTATGTGATTCTGAGCAGCAAGTTTAGCTCTAAATTTCGATAAAATATGAATTCTTAATTGTAATTTATAAAAATATTGAAATAATTTTATTTAAACGATATAGAAAGTTATAATTGTCAACTAAATTTAAAATAAGCCGATTTACTATCGTTATTTGTTACTTGCGTCTGTTACCTCTGCAACATAATCTATTTTAAATAGGTACGAGTCGGTTGACTGTAAAATGTTTTTCCTAGATAACCATCAATTTGTAATCTTGAGGATAACTTGGCCAGGGCTTTTCTTATTTTTGATTCAAATAAACCGTTACAGATAGCCCATAGGGCGTGACCCTTACTACCAAAAACCACACTCATCTATATTTAAATTGTTGTTGTAGACACAATTCGCGAATAGTAGATAGTAAGAACTCAGAACTGAAGTACAATTAACTTAATTCTGAGGATTAATTATGACTGAAACGATCAATTTTTTTTTAAATGGACTAATGAAACATATTTCTTACAAACCTTCTTTGCTCAATGTTTTCGATACGTGTTACATACATACTTTTCTATGACTTCAAAAGAAAATGAATACCATCATTTAATATAAGGAAAATCAATTTGTAATCATCAATCTAATATCTTCTGGGTGCTAAATGACCTTAGATGTCGACGCACCCTGTCCCCATAACATCCATCCATCCATCTACGACTTCAATAAATTATATATATATATATATATATATATATATATATATATATATATATATATATATATATATATATATATATATATATATATATATACATCGGGTTCGGTACTAAAATCTGGACAAAATTCAATTTGAATTTCCCGCCGTTCTATACCACTTCGAGAGGTCGCGATTGGCATCCAAATAGCTTGACGCATGTTTTAAACATTCATAATCTCGAATCAGTGGCAATGTTGAAACCAAGTGCGGATTATAACCGGAGAGCCGCGATTATCGAAAATGTTCGCGCTGGGCACTCAGCGACAGAAATCATTCGATTTTTCAGGTACCCAAGATCGACTATATATGTATTGTTGTCGCGAAGTATAACGAGTCGGAGAAGTCCAACGAAGGTTTTGCCACATCGGCAAGGAAAAAATTGGTTGTCGGATAAGGTCGACATGTTTTGGTCCAAAGAATTTTGGCCTCCCAACAGCCCAGATTTAAATCCTTTGGACTTCTATGTATGGAACGTGGTTGAAAAGGTCATTACCAAATTCAGACATCCAAACGTCGCATCATTGGGAGCCGCTATTGAAGCGGCATTCGCCGATATGGACAATGACTCATTAAAACGGGCCTGCGACCTCTTCAGACCGAGAATAGAGGCGATCATTCAAGTAGAAGGAGGTTACATCAAATAATTTTACTCTGGATAGGTTCATTTTAATTTTTTTGACGAATAAAATTTTCTTTTAAAAAAATGTTGAATTTGTCTGGATTTAAGCGCCTCACTCTGTATATATATATATATATATATATATATATATATATATTATATATATATATATATATATATATATATAATATATATATATATATATATATATATATATATATATATATATATATATATATATATATATATATATATATATATATATATATATATATATATATATATATATATATATATATTATATATATATATATATATATAAATATATATATATATATATATCTATATATCGAACCCTGTTTATAAAAAAATAATAAAGAGCCTGTGGAAAGTTTCATATCTGTACACAGTCTATTTAAAAAGCTCCTGGACTAATTTTATAGAAAACATATTAGGGCTATATATCGGCCATAAACGAAACTAAGTAATTTTAACCCCGTTTTATCAAAAAGCCGAGACATATTGGTATCAGTTGCACTATGTGTATTTATTGTTTATCGTTACGTGTGTTTAGTGTTTATCGTTTTTTCGCGTTGTCAGTGTTTAGAAAATAGAACGAACCTCTACAAGTAGTCTTTTTTTTACTCAAAGAAAGTACCACCGAAACATACTGAATGGTAAAATATGCGTATGGAGAGTCTGCCCTGATATTTTTAGCTTCGAAATTAAAAATGAAGGGAAGGCTAATCCACCGAGAGTGAATTTCCCGTGGCACTGCAGTCGGTGGAACATTGTACTTATTGGTCATGGGGCATCTTTTGAAGTAGACGAAACGAGTTTAGCCTGTCAACAATGAAACTGGGATAACCCTGAAGCACGACAATGCGTGGGCCCACAATTAACTGTGATTACCAACTTTCTGATCTGGTAAATCCATCGCTCCATCTAACTTTCCGCGTATGAAATTTGCAAAGAAAGGGGACCGTTTTAAGGATGTAGCGGCCATTAAAAACAAAATAGCTATTCAAGCAGCAATTCTGCGGATTACTTTCAAAGGTCATTCTAGCTGCTCTACGAAAGATGTACACGCTGGATGGAGAGGGAAGGGAACGGAGATAAATTGAATTTTAAATAATAAAGTTTTCCATGAATACACTTGTATTTCTTTCAGAGTTCAGTCCGGAAATTTTTTAAATCGGCTGTCTAAGAAGCACGTGCAAGATGCACCTGCGACTTTCCACACGCTTTGAGAAACAAATAATTTTGTAGAGTATTGTTTAGTAGTCGTAAAGCACTTTCCATAGCAATCATAGAAAAAAATTGTTATTTATTTAAGAAGTAGGGATTCTTAGCATAGACCGTGTCGGAGTTGGAGTTATTTTCCAACTTTTTACCTACTATGGCACGAGACATCTTGCAGTCTTAGACAAAACGTCGGAAAGTGATTTGACACGGTTTAACTCCGTGAATAATTTATTTTTCATCAGACTCCCGTGTGTAACTTAATTTGTAAATAATTTTACATTCTTCAATAATACACTAAATGTTTCTAATACATTCTTCAAATATTAATATAAAATATGTGTACAACTAACTAAAAAAAATTAAGTACAAGATGCACTACACCTTTCCATTCAACGATATATTTTATTTCTAGGTGCTAACAGAAGACAGCCCCCTTCCTACAGTGTTGCCGCTCATATGGCCCGACTCCATAGGCTCGGTAGAGCGCACTCACACGAGGGGGTTACTCAGGGTTACCATTATCATACTGATCCGGATACAGATCAAGGTAGATCTAACACAGTGTAGTTCTGTAATTGAGAGTAAATATTCAAAAGGGTCTAAGTACGAAAATACAGTATTAAAAAAATTAGCATAAAGTAAACCACATGTGGACGAAGATGAAACCTCGTTATCTCGTTTTACCTTCCCTTGCTACAAAAAAGTCTATTTATGAGACCATATGACAATAAAAAACAGAGTAAAAAAGATCTTTATATAGAAAGCCTCAGTTGTCGTTCTACTTGGTCACAGAATGACATATTTCACTATGAGTGGGATACTCGTCACGTCGCAGAGTCAAAAATGTCGCTCGGAGTGGCTGCTAAATACATAAAAAATGAAAAAGGGAACTAATAAATTGATATAAAAACATTGATAACTTGCAGGATCTGGACTTTGGACAAAAAACGAGGGACAAGTGGGACAAAGTGATTTTACATTTGAGAAGAATTCTTGGCTATGATTGTCTGGTGGACAAATAATTTTGCGTAATAAGAGTCTATATTTGTCATGTAAGAAGACGTTTACTGATTTTTTTAGTGGTAAAGTGAAAAAACATACTTGTTTATTATTTTTATGTACCGTAAATGTGCAATCTCTCCATATAAAATATCCTAATTGTGCGTGACATTTATAACTAAACTAAGTATACCAACACGAACTATCACGCTTGCTGCTATATTTCACACTTTCTACAAGTTTCTTAATTAACATCACTACATTAGTCCATCTGTCTTTAAAAGAACCTGCAATAACATTGATCTTCACCTCACATTACGCTGTAAATAAACAAACTAAACGTGAATTTGTCGTTTTGGTAGAGGGCGCTGTTACCTAGCCGTCGCCAAGCAGCGAGCCACTAAAATCTTCCGACAAAGCGAGCGAACGGCGGCATAAATCCTTATTGTCCGCGCCCAATGCCGATAACAAAGGACCGACAAATCCTTTGTCGGTCTTAGACTAATAAAATAATAAGAATATGTTAATATTCTGTTTTATTAAATTTATTTAATAAAAGCCAACTCAAATCTAAACAACATTCTGAGATCTTAACTCTGATTAACGGTCGGCGATATTGAGGAGTTGTAGTGTTTACCAGTGGCGGCGTAAAAAAAATATTCGTGATATGATTTCTTTAGGGTCGGTTTTTTCCCTTTATTATTCAAATCCACTATTTGAGTTGAATTTTCTGCAATCGGTGATGCTACAAGGAGGCGCCAGTTCCAATATATGCCATAAATTCAATAACACCCCGTATATTTATATATATATATATATATATATATATATATATATATATATATATATATATATATATATATATGGTTCTTTATTCTTTGGTGTAGGTTTGTTTGTGGTTATCTTTATGTTAGAAAAGCATAAATTTTAATGACGTTTCGCCCATCTAATTAAGCTTTGACAACTTTAATTTTTAAATCTGGATTACCTACAAAATTAAAAAATTTTATGACACACAACGCTCAATAATAAGCAATGTGTTTTATCTAATGGATTTCGGAGATATAAAAGTAAGTTACAAACTTTGAAACTATCGTATTTCTTAAAGAGTTTTGATGGCACTTAAAGGGTTTTTTTTCAATTTTGTAACGATAAAAATATTAGCTTGGTAATTATATCTTTAATATACTTACTGGCGATGTCACAAAAAGCACAAAATGAAAGTATTGTTCTTAGACCTTTTTTAATTTCCTTTCGTTATTTTCATTCTGACATCTTACTTTTCTTAGGTGACGATGAACTGACGGACTCTTCAGTAGAATCTGATACTGTCATTATTATGGTGTGACTTCGTTATCATTGTGAGCTTGACAACTTATGACAACATACTTAACAATTTTGACTTCGTGTATCTATTAGAGCTTTATAAGACTTTTATATTAAAAGTGTGTTAAAAACAGTCGTTACTGGACAGTAGATAACTGAACTGGACCTTTGACAACGTAAGTAACAATTACAAAAGTACGACATGTTAAAAAGGACGTCTTGATTCTTGTGTTTAAAACCACAGCGCATAAACCTTTAGATTCATTAATTTTTTTTTGGGTACAGGATTCGTGCTGCAGGGAAACCTCTATATCGCTACGGTAGTACGGAAGTAGTAATTCAGGTTGGTCTAGAATCCGTGCAGATTAAACTGGATGGAAAACACAGTTTTTTTTTTTCCCCAGGAATGAGGTTCTTTAAATACAGAAATTCTTGAAGTGGGTCAGATAAGATGAACGCCACGTATAAATCAGCGTACTAGCTTCGCCCCGCTGGGAGGATGCTAAACCATCTATCGAACACTTCTCTTGAAAGTACTTGTAGAATATACTCAAACCACTTCGATTTTTCACAGGTTAAAGGTTTCTAATAAATTCTGGTTCACCAATTAGTCATACTGCTCTCTTCTAATTAGAATCTAACATATGCAGCCATGTTTGAGAGCAGTGCCCCAAACCTCACCCAAGTATGGTCGTTTGTATTTAGGAGAAACACCAATTTACGACACTGTAAACAAATTAGTGCAGAAAAGATGTTTAGAGCGACCAGAATTTAGCCTGCATAACAATACTAATCAAAATAGGCAATTAAGCCTGCCAGATTTTGGTTTCGGTACGCTCATTATTTATAATGTTGTAAAATGGTAGTTCCCCTTAATTACAAGTACTAATCCCATCAATTTCTGTATTTGAGTTTTGTGAAGTACTGAAAGTTGCTGATAAGTATACCGATTTATAATACAAAATAATATTCCAATCTTTTGAGAAGCTTTCTCCGCCGTATATGCAACATGGTCATCTTCTTTATAAGCCACTGCTTCTCCACTGCTGGATATAGGCCTCTCTTCAAGTTTCTTCCAGTTGTCTCTATCCTATGCAAGATGGAGCCGTCGACTGCCTGCTGTCAACCTAATATCATCAGTCCATCTTTTCGTTCGTCTTACAACCCTTCGTCTGCTCTCCCAAGGTCTCCATTTAGGTAATTTTGTTGTCCATCTTCCATCATTGGTTCTAGCCACATGCCCCGGTCAGACCCACTTTAATTTAGCCGCTTTTTCGCTGATATCTGTAATTCTTGTTGTTCGTCTGATATTCTCGTTTTTATTGTCTTCTCGTAAACTAACACCTAACACCTGCCTTTCCATGGCCCGTTGGGTAAGTTGGACTCGACAAAGTTTTTGTAAGGGTCATGGCTTCCAGTCCATACGTACTTACTGGAAGTACGCAGCTCTCGTACACTTTTCTTTTTAGGTTATGGGGATATGTCTGTTTTTTAGAATGAATCCCAGTTTTTGAAATGCAGTCCAGCTGAGACCAATTTGCCTTGGTATTTCCGTTGCTTGATTGCCCTTATCCAATCTAATCTGCTGTCTCAAGTATATATACTTTTCCAGTCTCTCGATCTCTTCCATGCCGATCTTAATTTTTGTGTTTTGTGGACTTAGAATTTTGTTTTCTTGATGTTCATCTCGAGTTCAACTTTCTATAAAGCTTGATTAAGTTGTTCTATCATGATTTTGAGTTCTTCTAAATCTAATCAGTACTACATCATCTGCGAATCGCAATTGATGTAAATATGTGGCATCGATTTTAGTTCCCGTCTCTTCCCACTCGAGACTTTTAAATACATCCTCCAAGGCCAGAGTAAACAATTTTGGTGCAATCGTGTCGCCCTGCCTAACACCTTTCTTGATCTTTATGGGTTCTGTTTTTCGATCTCCATCTAATTTAACCGTTAATGTCGCATTTTTATATATAAATTTTAAGAGTTCGGTATATCTTGAGTCTTATTCTAGCATGAGCTAAGGACTGCATATGCCCAATGTTCCAGGGAGTGGAAAGCCTTCTTATAATCGATTAAAGCTAGATGCCGCTTAATGTTATATTCGGTCGCTTTTGTATTAAAAGGAGGAACAATATGGTCATAAAATGCTAGTGAGATGGAGTGCTCAAATAAAACTCTGTTGGGTTCTGTAACATAGAAAAAACTACTGCCTAGGTTTTTGTACCATGAAATTGTATTTGTCCACTCCAAGCTAATATTTCTCCAAGGTCTCGTTAAATTGTAAATTTAATTTTAAAAAATCCCGCTGAATTTCCACCTAAGAGATACGAACGGTATATGTGAGTTTTTGGAGGAGGTAGAAGATATGGGACACATTAAGGTGGGTTGCAGGAAAAGGCACGTGCAAAGGAAGCTGAAGGGTTTAGGATTATAGAGTGGGGAGGGGGACGAAAAGTGGATATGGTTCGGGTGTTGAATGTCTGTGCAGAAAGTGACCTGAAGACGAAAGAGAATGACAATTAATAATTAGTGACGTTTTATTGTAGTCTTATAGAAATCATATTATAAGCATTACTGAATAAAGGTGGTGGCGTCTTCTTTCTCTTCGTAAGTTCCACGTTCGGTCAGCCGGTTCAGTTGCGTTGTTGACATAGTTTAGAAGATTTCCTGTTAATTTTTTTTATGAAAATGAAAGTGGTTATCGCTAACATTTTTAAATTGCTTCACATACTTTAAAAGATGTTTCCATAACCTTTGTTATTACCAGAAATAATGCAGCATTCCTAGCTCGTGTGCTTAAAAAAAGTACAAGGTATTATTAGTACCAAATCACTTCCGGACAGACTATAGTCTCATTATTTTAGATTGACTAGTGACCGCTAAAACAAATGACCAAAATTATTTTTATTAAAACCATGGTTAATTTGCCCAATTTTGGATTTTTGGCTAAAATTATACGGAGTGTGAATTAATTTTAAGGGATTTCTAGGAGAGGGCGTAACTTGTATTATGTCGCATCGAGGCATACTGTTGCTATATGCATGATGAAGCACCATCATTAAACTTTAATTTTTAATATACAGTGGCGTGCAAAAGTTTCCAGCCAGAACATTTCGTACTCTAATTTATTAAAAAAGACTATTTTTAATCATTATGAGATGTGAGTATGAGATATAGGAAACAAAATAAAATAGAATATTATTTATGTTTGTGAATATATTTATCATTATTATTCTTATATTTATATGTGCAAAAGTTTCCGGCCACTTTGCACTACGAGAAAAATTATTAGTCCATATGCTCTATAATAGACTTAAATTATATTTTTATGTTAATATTTTGTAGCCATGCCCTATGCAACGATAACAGCCACACAACAATGTGGCATTGACTCAATTAATCGATTAATACAAGCAGGTGAAATTTTAATCCATTCTTCCTTCAATGATTTGAATAATGCGGCTTTATTTGAATATGTATGCTTTCGAACCTGATGATCTAGCGTTTCCCATAAGTGTTCTATTGGGT
Source organism: Pachyrhynchus sulphureomaculatus (assembly GCA_019049505.1). NCBI lineage: Eukaryota > Metazoa > Arthropoda > Insecta > Coleoptera > Curculionidae > Pachyrhynchus > Pachyrhynchus sulphureomaculatus. The sequence goes on along the minus strand of CM032453.1, from coordinate 62,836,713 downwards.
TCAAGTCCGATGATTGAGATGGCCAGCTTAAAACTCTCACATTTGAAGCAGAAAACCACTGTTTTAACAACTTGGATGTATGTTTGGGGTCATTCTCCTGCTGAAATATCCAATTCTGCGGCAATGTTTTTTCAGCATATGATAACAAATTGTTTTCTAAAATGTCCTTGTAAATATCAACGTTCATATTTCCGTTGATCTCGATCAATGGACCGACTCCTTGTGCAGAGAAAATTCCTCAAACCATAACACTTCCTCCACCATGTTTTACAGTGGAATTTGGTACATCATTTCTCGTACCAATAAGATTAAATTTAGATTTGTCTGAGAAAGCTACTTTTTTCCAATCTTTGATTGTCTAATTTACGTGATCTTTAGCAAATTGAAATCGGGCCTTCTTATTCTTTTTACTGATTAACGGTTTTTTAATAGCTATACGGCCAAAAAGTCCCACATCATGTCTTCGTGTCACAGTACTACGACTAACATTAGCTAGGTTTTCATCCTTTAGCTCGCGTGCAATTTCGGCAGCAGTTTTCTTAACATCCGCAGTTGATTTGCGTTTAATGATACGATCTACTTTTTAGACGTTTTTCTTGGTCTTCCACTACGCGGACGATCTTTTAAACCATATTCACAACGGTATTTTACAATAATATCGTTCACGGTTGATTTACCTATCGATAATAATGAAACAATTTCACGAGAAGACTTTCCTTCTTTTGAAAATTTTATTACTCTCTCACGAATTTGGATTTGCATATGCCGAGCCATGTTTATGCTCCCACGACCTTTTATGAACTAAATGTGAACATTCAACGCGCTATTATTCGTAAATACGTCTTTGAACGTCCTACTACGTCAATGTGTATTATGTGGCCGGAAACTTTTGCACATATAAATATAAGAATAATAATAATAAATATATTCACAAACATAAATAATATTCTTCTACTATATTATTTTGTTTCCTATATCTCATACTCACATCTCATAATGATTAAAAATCATTAGTCTTTTTTTTAATAAATTAGAGTACGAAATGTTACTGGCCGAAAACTTTTGCACGCCACTGTATATTATTTAGCCGAAGTGTAAACAACATATTTTTTGAGCATTAAATATGTCGAATTACGCGCCAACAAAACACCATTTGCGGTAAGTGTTACTTTTCGAAGAAAAACGCTGCTGAAAGTCATTGATTGCTGCGGAAACCTATGGTGATTGTATTCCATCGATAAAAATATGTGAGTACTGGTTTCGATGCTTTAAAAGTGATGATTTCGACACGGAACACAAAGAACGTCCAGTCCAGCCGAGAAAGTTTAAGGTTGAAGTGTTGGAGGCATTACGTGATGAAGGCCCGTGCATTATGCAAAAAGAACTTGCAGAATCATTCAAAATCATAATGATTCAAAAGCAAGGAAATTGGGTGCCGTACGAATTGAAATCGATAGAGGTTGAATGGTGATTTTTCACCTGTGAACAACTGCTTCAACGGCACAATCGGAAAGGTGTTTGGCATCGTATCGTAACTGGTAATGAACAGTGGATACGCTACGATAATCCAAAACGCAAAACATCGTGTGTGAAGCCCAGTGAACCATCAACATCTTCGCCAAAGCCGAATATTCATAGCTGCAAGCTTATGCTGTGTGTCTGGTGGAATCAGTTGGGTGTAGTGTATTATGAGCTGCTCCAATCCACCGAAACTATTACACAGGGGAACAGCTGTTTTGGTGTCGAGGTTTTTTGAGCTGATTCTATATCAATTTGATGTCCTGAATTCAAATAACGTATTCATTTGTACCTAGGAGCTCAAATTTTTAAGATATACAATTTTAGAGAAATATAAATTACATTATTGTAACTCAAATCCGTAAGTGTAGTAAACAAAAATAGATACGAAATTTTTATTTTAGTTATACAAAATACAATATTATGTCGTACTTACAAACAAAAAAAAAACATTGAAGAAATGAAATAGTCACTCAACACTTGGAAAGCTTCTTTTCCGCGACATTCTTGAATGTTTTTTTAAACAGTCCCTTTTTAAACTCCAGCAGTAATCTGCCATCATGTGCACGTCCCATCTTCCTTGGTAGCGGTCCTCCATAACTTTAATATCTTGGTGAGATCTTTCACCTTGTTCCTCACTCATGTCTCCTAAATTTTCTGGAAAACGGTCTAAGTGGCTGTGTAAATAGTGTATTTTAATACTCATATTGCACCCTAAGGATTTGAAACTATTAAGCATCTTGTTAACCATTTCAACATAGTTTTGAGCTTTATGTTTGCCTAGAAAATTTTCTACAACTGCAACAAATGATGTCCAAGCTTCTCGTTCAACTTGATTCATTGAATTTATGAAGGCAGGATCCTTAATTAAGTGTCTTATTTGTGGGCCGTCAAATATCCCTGCTTTGAGTTTTTCTGTGCTCAACTGATGCATTTTTACCCCTGTATATGCAAAACAAGACCCATTCTTATCAAGAGCCTTTACAAATTGCTTCATTAAGCCCAACTTTATATGTAACGGAGGAAGTATGATTTTTTCTCTTTCAACCAAAGCGTCGTTAATGACATTCTTTTCCCCAACGTCCATGTTTTCTCTCCGAGGCCAATCTTTTCTAACCCAGTGGTGTGTTTTGTCCCTACTATCCCAGAGGCACAAGAAACACGGATATTTCGTGTAACCACTTTGCTGCCCAAGAAGAAAGTTTACCATTTTTAAGTCTACACAAATCATCCATTGATGTTCGTAACACTTTATCTTCTGCAAGACCAAAGCTATGGTATTATATTCTTCTTTCAGTTTCGTTGAGTGAGCTAGTGGTATTGAACCATATTTATTCCCATTATGTAGAAGGACACATTTTAAACTTCGCTTTGAACTGTCAATAAATAGGCGCCAATCATCTGGAATATATTCAGAAAGTCCCATTTCTTTCATGAGTCCCCTACTAATTTCGTGACAAAATACAAGATTGTTTTCTTGAGAAAAGAAGGGTAGCAGATCTTTTTCTCTTGTACGGTAAAAGGTAATTTTGGTTCCTTGTTCCAGTAAATTTTTGTCGTTCAACCTAGAAGCCAGTACTTCAGAAGCTTTTTTCGATAAATTGAGATCCCTGGTGAGATCATTTAATTCATTTTGATTGAAGCGTTGAGGAACTGATGACGTCCCCTCATAGTCACTGTTAGTTTCATTAGCATCAGAACTTTTATTAGCATCAGAAGAGCGATCAGAGGGAAAATATTCGTCATCAGAGATATGTGGTAGCTGATGAAATGTTGTAATCGGTATTTCATCTGAGTGCGGGATAGGGCGTATTGCCGAGTCTAAATTGGGATAAGTCCACTTACTGCGGTTATTTCGATTGATTCCATTAGTATTTACTAAACAGAAATAACAATCATTGAAGTGGTTTTTTGGTTCTCTCCAAACCATTGGTACGCCGAATTTTAGACATTTTCTTTTCCCGGTAGTCCACTGCCGCAAATGCTCTGTACAAGTTTTACATACGAGATGCGGGGCCCACGTTTTGTCCTGATCACCAAGCTTAACTCCAAAGTATCCAAGATACGCTCGCTTTACAAAGTCAGTAATAGTTTGTCTGTTTTGTTGAAACATGTATTCTCCGCATATATAGCAAAACACATCAGGTTGACTTACACAACTTCTTCTTGAACTGGAACCTGAACTCATTTTAATTCTGTTCAATAACACAAAAACACTCTTTTCTTAACATAAAATAACACGCCGAATTCGATCTACTCTCATTAGTAAGAACGCACAAACTGACGAGACTTACCCGAGTTAGGTGATTAAAAGGGTCAGTTCAGGTACCTGATAGGCAATGGTTCCACTATTTATAGATTTACATGGAATTTACACAATTACAGACTGACAATAAAACCATTGTACCTACATTAATGAATATATAATAATTTTAGAACTCTCATAAATGAATATACTGAATAAAAACCACATTGGTAGATAAGTTGATGTATCTAAAAAAGTAGAGCCGATAGAGAAAAACGGATTGCATGTATAGATTTAGCGTCCCAAATATAGTTAAAATCAGCTCTAAAATCCCAGGCACCAAAACAAAAATATTTTTTTGTTGCCCTGTGTTATTGGCAAACGTTAACGATAACAATTGATGGGAGAAAGTAATGACTAGCGATGGACAATACTTTGAATAATCAATTTGTAATCATTCTTTTACAATAAAGCTATATTTTTACCGAAAAATCCCTAAAAATTAATTCACACACCCAATATAATTTTAGCAATTTTGTAAAATGTATTTTCTTAATGCAAAATAATCACGGTACTGTAAATATGGTGAAGTATCTCATTTAACCAGAACTTTTATTGTACTGACTTCGTAATACTTTTTTTTTACTTGAGCAATTCTGCCATACAGCATCTTTAAATTGTAAAATATTTGTTTTTTTTTTGTTCTCAGATGACGAAGAAACCCAAGTTTCAGCTGTCTAATAATCCCCCAGTGAAACTCAAGCCAATATTACAATATTTACTCAAGATGTGAGTTTATACTCATCTCACATATGTGTTTTTGACGTATGTATACTTACACTAGGGTGTATTTTTTTAGGGTACCGAGATCAGTATTAAATTGATTAATTGATAAAATAATTACGTCGACACTCTCCGATGATATTAGCCTAGTCTTCGGAAATAATTCTAATCGGTGTTAATAAACGTATATAGACTTTTGTTTTAAAGCTAAATTGTTAATTTAAAAAGTCTTGACTGTTTATGCAAAATTTGTATAAGCAATATATTTTTTCTGGTTGAGAAAAACCAAATCTATGTATGGTAATCGAATAAGCGAGCAAAAAGAACACTATATAAAAATGGCCATGATTAATTCGACAACTAGTCGATTATACAGCAAAGTTATCCATTATGTAACTTCTCAGTAGCCTAAGATTAGTCATTTTTTTGCGTCACTTCCATTGCTATAAACAGATTTAAATTTTATCATTTGACAGGCATTATTATTGACAAAATTAATTTAATACTGATCTCCGTGACAAGTACCTGATTGCAAAATATGTTTGTTTCTATTTTTGTTTTTTCTATTTTCTGTAGATCTTTCTAGATAGTAAAAATATTATTTATATTTGGTAAATATTTTATTGTCTTTTAAATACCGTCTATTTATAATGAACATTTTAGTTAATTTTTTCATTGCCTTCGAATCAGTATTTTTTCTTGATGATTTTGGTGTGATGTGTAAATGATAATCGACTTTTAGGTAATTTTTTTAACAGAAAATCTGTTACATGTACATCTGATTTAATTTTCCTTGGGATGGATAGAGAGTTTTCCACCCTTAGCCTAAATTCCCTTCTGGTAATATACGAACGTAACTCTGTTAACACATAAGGTGGCAGATTATGCAGTACTAGTAGTTTGATCTAAAACCCCATTTAGTCAGTGTCGAAGGCTTTTTTGGATGTTAAAGGCTAGCGGAACAGTGCTCTGCTGTATGTTTATTTTGTTGAGTGCACCTTGTAAACTTTGATTACCACAGCAGAACAGTGCTGTGCCCGACCCCGAATCCGAATTGCTCCTTCTGGTATGTATCATCAATTATAAGAAACTTATCTTGTCTAACATTGCTGTTTCTACCACCGTGGCCAATGAGCCGAGCAGTGATAATAGTCTGTAAGAGTCTACTCTCCCCGGATTTGTACCCAGTTTGAGGAGAGGGACCACCACAGACCTCTTCCACTGCTCGGAGACGTGTTAAAAAATAAAAAAATATTTTTAAGAAATTCTAGGAGTGATTTAGAATTGTTAAAATACTTGTGTGCATTGATCTGAGGAAACACAAGATAAAGCAGGTCTGCTTATTTTCGTACGTAACTTCCGAAAGGATTTTTTACAGTGACAGGTCCTATCATCTGGTTTTATTTACACGACTAAAGTTGAGAAAGTCACAAATTGATAGAGGATTTTTTTAGCAAATTGCTAAAATATAAATCTCTAATCCTCGACTGAGAAAAGTAATAATTACTGCAACTGAACAAAGATTATGTTTCAGAAGTTAAATATTGGTTCAATTCAGTATGTCGAACCATTCACGACTCGTCAGCTAAAACAAACACAGATCAATAATCAAAAAAACAAACTACAATACTAAAAATTCTATTTTTGGCCAGATGGTACAGTTTATTTTTATTATTTTACTTTGTTACTTTATTTTTGGCTTGAAGACGAAACCCATTGCCGTCTTCAAAGTGAGAGAACTGTCCTTGGCCGCTTTTTTAGACTTTTTCTGATAGAAATATCAAGCATAAGGTCATTTTTTGCTTTAAATAGTTATGGACTTATCTAGCCTCTTAACTGCAAAGATGTTTATATCAAATATTAAATTTAAAAAATTACTTAAGAGTCCCATGTACATTATCACTGAATGATAAAATAGAATATGTTGTAAATGACTAAGACAACATTGGAACAGGATACATATCTCTTGATAAAGTGAAATTAGACAACGGCAGGGATTTAGTACAGCCGCAGTGATTAGAGATAATTTGGGGAAAGTTAGGAATTTTCTTTTTATATAATAGGATGAATTTTTCAAACCGTCAAGTCTATCATGCATATGACTAGAGTGTGATCTATATCTATATATATATATATATATATATATATATATATATATATATATATATATATATATATATATATATATATATGGTGTTATGAAAATCACTGCATATATTGAAACGAGTGGCTCGCGGGGCAAATTTTTGAAAAATTAAAAAAGGTCAAAACTGGATTTTACCGCTAAACTAACCTGACACCTGAATAGCCGTCATTGTATGAATTTAGTTCAAGCACAGGCGCATTGTTGCTGTTCGTACAATGCGCCTGCACTGAGTTAAATCTTACCAGCACTGTAAAAGTCACGTTTTTGTTAACAATCGGCCATATTATTTAGTTGTATTGTTTACCAGTGGCGAAGCGAAAACTACCCTTATTTTATTCATGTCGTCATTTCTTTACAGTCAATTTTTTACTTTATTATTAAGATCCGCTATTTAAGGTGAATTTTCTGCATATATACAGTGAACTTTATAACCATATATATATATATATATATATATATATATATATATATATATATATATATATATAATATATATGCCATATGTTCCATATATATATACATATATATATATATATAACCATATATATATATATATATATATATATATATATATGTATATATATATATATATATATATATATATATATATATATATATATATATATATATATATATATATATATATATATATTCGAACAAAAAAACTAACTTAAGTTGCAAAATAACAAGTAAAGTGAGATGTTCTCGGATGGATTCAAACGTGTTTTTGGTTGATGGTCCACAGAAAGTTGTATACAGAGTGAGGGAATTTGCATTCAATATGCATAACGGTTAAAACAAAATAAAGTCGAGTATCTTTATTGAAAATATTAAAAGAATGTTTTTGAACTTTCTTTCAATGGAAGATCTCTTCCTCAACATTTTTTCTGCTATTACCATGTTAACAGGAGAGTGTCCAGCAAGCACATTTTTCTTATGTTCAAGAATATATATTTTTAGTTCTAATAGAAATTTGTGGAAGAGAATTCAATTCTTTAGGGGGTAAGAATTAGAGTCCCCAAATAAAAAATAATTTTCACAATATTTTAAACTCTCGCATGAATATGTTTGATTATTCCGAATAATAAAGACCCTTAAAGTACTTTCTTTCCCTTTTTAAATTCCTTCAATAAAAACACTTTTACTGCGATTTATAACGGGTTAGGAAACAATACCTCAACAATTAATATCCTTTAAAAAAAAGCCAAAAATATTTCAGTAAAAGTTTGGTGAAGTAACTAAATGTTATGAATTCAAATGATTTTGATATCGTTATCAGGTTTCCGAATATTTTGTTAGAGCCACGTAACTTTTAATTTTAAATATAATATCTTACTTATTTTTACTATAATCGATTTTTGGGATCAATCTTTAATTTCAATTCATTTTTGAGATATCCATTTATTCCAAGATCGGATGGAAGAAATTTAAAAATAGGATTAGCCACGTTGCTAAGTTTTTCAATTTCCCCTATTATTGACTGATTTAATATCTCAAAAATCAGAGAAAATTAAAACCTAACAAAAATTTTGGGGTTTCAGTAAATTTGGTTCTAGTAATTGAATAGAGCGACGACAAGTAAGATATTACATTTATAATAAAAATCTAAGCAACGTCTTTAATTCTATTAAGCTTATTATATCTAACTAATCTTATCCAAAAAATTTTGAATAAGACCTCAAGTAGTTTTCAAGTGAATGCACCATTTGTGTGCTAGTTTCCATTAATGTATAGTTACCGAAAAAATAATTGAAATTTAAACTTTTTCGCTTGCAAAGCATAATAAGTTTTTATTGAAATATCCTCAGAATAACATAATAATTCAAAATTTGACTATCATCAATTTCTAGATTGTCTTCTAACGTTAAAAACATATTGTCGAGAAATTTGTACATGCAAAATGACCAACAAAGATCCCATGAATGCTATACTCCATGCCTTTCCTCCTATGACTATAGTTTCTGAGCCTATACTCTTCATCAGGTAGGCTTTAGGCAAGCAACGGTATCGATCGTGCAGATCCGAGTACCGTGGAGAGTTAAGTTGGAATGACTCTCGCTGGCTTATAGCAATCACGATACCTTAAATAAATGAGATACTACTCGTTGGGCAAGATACAGGCCCTTGTGCCATCTGTTGAGATTTTCGAACTTCGAAAAACTGCTCAACTATATAAACCTAACATTGTTAGGAAGGATAAACTAAATCGATATTTCGAAATAAAATATCGGAATATGGTTTGTTTTAGTGACCAATCAATTAACAAACCATATTCAGAAATTTTATTTCGAAATATCGATTTAGTTAAAAACATAATTCATCTTTTTTACTTCCCTCGTAATTTTGTATTCTTGTTTTGATATCTTTGTGGCCTTATAGCCGGCTATATATTTTGAATTTATGGCATTTAGTTAAGGGCATATACCTAATCATGAAGCCCGTTTTTTTTTTTGGAAATTTTTTTTGGGAAACTATTATTTAAATCAGGTTATTATTTTATATAATAATACAAAGCTTAAAATACAGTTTGTGAAATTTTAATTAAAAAAAAATTGCGGCGATGCATGCGTTCCCTCGCGACCCCCTTTTTTTAAGGGGCATTGCGATGTGTACGATTACTGGGAGCTGGATCTTTTGAAAACAAAATTTCCAAAGAAATTAGTTTACTAGAGGATCAATCTTCTCTTTAAACAAAGATTTAAACTTTTTTTCATCAAAAAGTATATGGTTTAAGCAAAAAAGCGAAAAAATGACGATATCGCGTTTTATGTTTTTGCTAATTAAAAATAAAGTTCTTGATAAAAGCAAAATTCCTTCGTTCAAAGGCACGATTAATCCACTGAAACTAATTTCTTTGGAAATTTTGATTTCAGATGATCAAGCTCCCAGTAATTCTGCACACCGCAATGTCCCTTAAAAAATTCACAGGGGAACGAGTGTAGCGCCGCTATTTTTGTATTTTTTTTTAATTAAAATTTCTTAAATTGTATTTTAAGCTATGTATTATTATATAAAATAACAACCTGATTTATATAATAAACAGTTTCGTTTCGTTAAAAACAACTTCCTAAAAAAACGCTTTTTTTCGGTTCCATGCCTAATATGGCTTTAACTGGTTCACCAGTTTAGTACTTTTTTTTAACATCGTATATTTTTTCACAAACTAGCCACATGTATGTTAGACGTACGATGTATGATTTTTACCCAATGTTTTAAATTATATTTAAATTATGCTTATACTATTTTTATATACCAACCAATCAGCATTGTTAAAACATGTAGGTAATATAACTGTTCGCAAATCCTAAACTATCTTAGTCTTAAAAATCCATTCCATGTATATATTGTGTGTTACATATCTTACTCACTTCGTTTTGAATGTGATTCTTCCAATTTTAAACATAAGCGAAGCTAGCAGTATAGTAACAAAATATACGAAAATGTATTTATTTTTAAATTCTAAAATAAGCATTTCCAATATCTAATTAGTCATGTTTGGTGTATTTTTCTGGAGTCATGTTTAGCAAAAAATGTTAACGTTTGGTGTTATCTCGACTATATTTTTCCTCATAACGAAACTATTTCATAAAGATATTTAAAATTCTTATTTTAGTTATTTTTTTATTTGTTTTTCGTAAAATACATAAAAGCCATATTTTGACAAACGATTTCTTTAAGCATCAAGACATTTTTTAAACATGGTGCCAATTTTAACAAAATTGTGTATGATCAAAATATGACTATTATTTCAAGTGTTTTTGACTTTGGTGTTAATATTTATAATCCAAAAACCCTAAACCTACTACGGTGAAACAACAGAATTTTGTTTTCTGACTAAACGAATTGAAGACCTTGCAGCAAGAACGAGGTAAGTCCGCTTTTATGGTTTCCGAGATAATCGAAAAAAACCTTGGTACCTTTATCTCTTTTCTCTAAAATGTCTCGGCTTTTTAGACACCATTCTCTAAGTCGTTGTGTATAAGTTTTCACTTTAAAAGTTGATGATATTTGGAAATTGCAAATTATTTTTAAATAAAAAAGTAGACTTACCTCCTTCTTGCCTCCAAACTTCGTAATTTCATGAACATATAAGTAAAAATATAAATTAAAAAAAAACTATTAGAAAAAAGGTTTATTTCTTGTAGAACCATGTAAACTAAACAATATTTTTTTCATATACTTACAAAAATAACAAAAAAATACTTAAACTCTCTTTAAATACTTTTTCAGTTTCGCCCGATTGCTCTACATCGCATTTTAAGCTTCTATAATACTCCAAACAGTTTTCAGGAACATATTTTCGGGCAAGGGTCATGACATTATCCTATTTTAGTTTTTTTAATAAAAATTTCGAGTCATATGCTCGGTTCTCAGCACTTGGAAGAGGAAATGGAAGCGCCACGTTCTTTCTGCTACACTTAAGTCAGTTCATACTCAAAAATTCATACTCTGTTTTTTTTTATATGGCAAATTTCTGCTTGTCGTTATCTATTACGACTTTTTTGAAAGACAGAGCTAAGGTGTTGACATAGATAAATGGATACTTTATTCACGTTAAAAAATTTTACAGCTTTACACACGTCACCATAGTCTCAACAAAATCGTAATGTAAAAAAGAAATTAAAGAAAAAAAAACTACTACAGTACAGTTTTTATGTCTATATATAAAACTTAAATAAATATAAACAATGAAATGAAAAGAAACAAAAAAAAAAAGAAGAAAAAAGCAAATCATAAAAGGTATACAATACAAAATGAAATTGAAAGACAAGGACTATCCGAACAGGTAAACCAACAGAACCTGTCACACAGGCAGAGGCGTAGACATAAATTTGTCGATGGTGTAGAAACCGTGTTCTAAGAGGGGTTTATTAGGGTTTTAAACTTTTTAATATTCAACTTTCCCGTAGTACATTGCAATTTATTATAAAGACTGATAGGCAGAGAATTGTTTTTTGATTTCTGCAGTTTTAATTGAGGTGCTCTTATCTGTTCAGCACCTCTTGTATTGTAGCGATGAAAATCGGAGTTTAGAGCAAATACATGTTTGTTTTTATGAATCTCGAGAAGAGCATTAAGAATGTAGATACTTAGGAAAGTCAAGATTTTTAAGTCAATAAATAAAGGCCTACAGTGTTCTCGGTAGTGAGCACCGACCATGACCCTCACAGCCTTCTTCTGAAGTCGAAACACTCTGATCGAATGAGAGGAGTTTCTCCACAAGATAACTCCATAGACAAGCGTGAGTAAAAGAATGCATAATATGCATTTAGCAGACTACATAGATCCATAAAACCTCTAAGTTGTCTCAAGAGAAAAATACTTGAAGATAGACTCCTACACAAATTATCAACATGGGCATGTCACGTAAGCTCATCGTCAATGATAACTCCAAGCAGTGTGACACTCCTACCACTGCTGTTTTTAGGATCACTCGATATGACCAACTCTTGAGTTTTGTCGTTATTCATGCTCAGTTGATTATTGTTAAACCACTCTCTAGCTTTCCCCACAATGGCAGACGGTTAAGAATCATATCGTATGTTACGGCCACGACATGAACGCTTTTTGAAGAGTTTTTCAAATGATTTATATTCTTCAGGTGTGTATATCTGTTCCACTTTTCTCATATATTTTTCTGTTCTCCCAAATGATCGGTCACATGGCAAAAAACTGTAACCGGGTTCTGGGAAGCGGTGCACAAACTTGTTAAATCTGCCATGTTGTACCAAGCAATACAGATATTGCCTTAGGCCATGATTTTTATTTTGAGCCACGCAGTTATCTGAAAAAAGGTATAACACTTTCACAGCTTTGTTTATTGTGTTTCCAATGTAGTGTGCCAAAAAACTGATGGTCTCATTTGGAGTTTTTCTACCAGTCACTTCATCATAGCAATAGTACGTAGACTTTTTCAGCTTCGCAAAATGAATACCAGAAGTTGTACATCCAGCGTTGGCGAAGACACAATGTGTCACCAGATGGCACCTTAGGAAGTGGAGCATTTTGCTGGAAGTCAAAGCAAAGACTGTCCACTCGTCGAACTTCGCTGATAATAGACGATTTTTGCGAGAGATTGTCAAAGAATGTCTTTGCCTTACTTTGATGCAATCTGCGCTGAGTTTCTACCTCATTTAATTCTTTATCTGTACAAACTGACTTCTTCTTGTTCTCCAAAGTATCGCAGAGCTGGCAGGTGTCAGATCTTGGATGACGAAAATGGTAATTCGCAAAATTTGCTTTAAAATGCCTATAATAGAAGTCGTAGGTAACGCGTGGTTTAAAATCAGGTAACCCATCTAGATTTTCCTGTATTAACATATACATGTTTGGTTCAAACTTTGCCAGATATAATGTATAAAGTATGTGAATATTTAGTTCAGATGAGAGGTAGTATTTTCCATTGTTTTTGGAGCGACTATAATGAGACTAGCTTTGGAAACTCTGTTACGTGCTTGTGAATAGATTCAACGATTTCTGTTGGAACGGCATTGGGCCTACTTGAATGTCTACCTCTCGTATCTCCAAATTTGCTGCAAATAATCTCTACTCGTTTTGAAGACACACCATGAAGAGAACAGAAAGCCTTCTTACAAACATCAAAAACTTCTTGGTCAAGACGAATCTGAAAATTAATAAATTAATAGTAATATTCTAAAAAGATTAGCTTAAAACTGCGTTACCTTATATTTATTAGAAGCAGACTTCGGTCTTCGGCTTCCAATATGAGGTCGCAATCTAAGAGAAGCCGTAGACGTTATAAGTCCAGCTAAGTAATCATTTGAATGGCTCGTCTACCCAATTTATTCAGTTTCTGCAAAATTATTTGCCGATTTGTCAGATCAATCCTTTGAAAACACCTCTTTCTACATTTGTATTTTTCACCGGTTGTCCTTGCAGCAACAAGCTTGTTAACTGAATTTATATACTCTTCTCCAAATGCCAGTTTCTTTTTTCTAATACTTTTTTTCCACATTTCCGGGTTTCTTTTTTCTGCCGTTTGGAAGTAGTTTCTTGATTTTCGTCACTGCTCGAATTTGAATTGTTACTAGAGTTATTCGGTTCGTAATCGGAAGAACCAGAAGTTCTTTTTCACAGTCACTGCCCTCAAATTCCATTATATATAATAAATAGTTTGCTCAAATTTTATTTAATTATTATTTATATTTATTTATTATAACACTGAACAGAAACAGCACGACATAAGTAATTTGAGGTTAGAGTTGTTGGGTTACAATCGGACTTGCATAATTGTTGCACCAATTAGGTTAGGGGATATGTGTCACAAGAGGTCGTTAGGCAACTAAATATATATGGATTTGAATTCTTGTTACACCAAACGATGTGGAATAGTCGGTAGTGTCAAAAAGTTGACCTAACTCATTTTGCCCAAAAATGGACTTGCCTCTTTCTTACAGCGAGGTCTTCAATTGTTAGAATATTTTTGGAAAAGCTAAGTTACTCATCTTATATGTAAAAAAGAGGCCAAGCACAAGTCGGACTTGAGCAATTAGTACCGGGATTGCTTTTAAAATAAATAATTGTTTCCGATCTTCGTTTTTTATATACCAAATTGGTCGGACGTGATCCCCTGCGTCTACTTCCTCTTATTCCCGAAGATAAAAAAAAACAATCAAAGGGGACATTTTGTCAACACTGAAGAGATAAAGATAGAGTGGCAGAAAATTGAGTTCTAGAGGAGCTTTGAATATTGGAAAAAGCGCTGGCACAAGTGTACTGTATCTGGTGAGGGATTATTTAGAAAGCGACAAAGTTAATTTACATGAATAACTAAAGAGCTTTTGAGAAAAACGAAAATTCCGCTTATTTTTTTTATCAAACCTCGTAAATAAATACACACATACGGATATAATATGTTCAGTTGTAACTGGGGCTCAGTTTTTTTAAGTCTAGGAGACTGCTTTAGTAACAATGGAAATGTCGGAAAAGTAGCATTCAGTAATTTTCAAAATAACACGATTGTGATTTAGCCATCAATTCCTATATTTATAACAAATTTTCTTTCTATGTTAAATAGTTTCGGAGAAAATCAGCTGTGACAGATAAACACCGAAGTGAATTCCAATGTTCCGTTTTTCAATTTTGATACCGAACACTAAAAATACCGTTTACATATAAATAAACCGAAAATATGAGAATATATAGCAATTTAATTTAATAAATTACTGTCATAATCGTCTATATTCTAACAGTTTTGTTTGGGTTATTTGCTGAAGTTGAAAAAAAACCTGTAAAACTTAAAGAAATATATCTAAAGAATTCACTACCTCGAGGATGTCATCTCAGTAAACATACACAAACAGTTTTAAAATTAAAAATTGACTTACTCGGCGGTAATTTTACAATTAACGTTAACTAGAGTATGAAGTCAAAATTACTGATAAATTAGCCAAAATCTTAAAATTAAAAAAAAAAAATGAGAAATTTCACTTTTTATGAGTGTATTTTCATTTACCTTTGTACATAATTTTATCATCTGTCCCTCTCAGTTGTAGTAGTAGTACTTACACACTGAATTGAATTTAACAGGGATTTTTGTCCTTTTGGGATATAATTACCATGGAGACAGAAGAGATAGGTGGCATTACTAAGGCACTTAATTATGCAGGAATGACCATACTTTCGTAAAAGTTAAATTTATTTCAAAGCGAAACGTTCTTCACGTATTGAAAAAGCTTCAAGTATTTGATTTGGCTTGCGAGTTGAGACCCAATCCAAGGAAACTTATAAGAATACTGACAGTAAAAAATTAGTCAGTATTTGGGCTCGGACTCATAAACTTAAAATTTTTATTAAAATATTACTTAGTAAAGTAAAATTAAAGTCAAGCCAAAGACAAAGATAATGGGAAACTTTCAGGTAAATAAAAGTGCTGTTATTCAACATAATTAATAATAATAAAATGAAAGCTTGTGGAACATATTATCTCGTAGGGGAAACTGTTTAGATTATACTTAAATTACCACGAAAAAAAAAAACGGTTTTAAAAAGAATTGGTATCTTGTTTTCCGGTTCTTAGGTAATTTACCGGTACAATTTGAAACCTAGCGGTAATTTTAAAACATTATCTGCAACATATTCGGTGAATTTAAAACATATACTTTCTATTTTTTGTAAAGCATCTTGACTATTAATTTTTTAATTTATGAGCTTGTAAATGAATGTTCCTGAAGTTTTAAATTACTTCGATTTTCATTTCCTTATGAATGATATGATTTGACTGAAACGCCAGATCTATGATTTGTATTATTTTTATTATTGTCCACGCTTAGTAACTTTTTGGATTTCTTGATTGGTATATATGCTGAAAACATATCAAATATTTACCAAATTCAGTTATTTATACGTCAGGAAGCAAAAATTTTATGTACGTTCACCAATAACTTTGACTAATGTTTTTCCATTATACTTGTGACTGATAAAGTTTTTAGAATAGTTATTAAGTAACCTACCATGTGTGATTTTTTCTTTTTGTTTTTTTTTCGGTAAGAATCATTGGCTACGATAATCTTTACTGAACGTATCTACAAAAGAAAAAATGCAAGCATATGTTTTAAGTGGAACTATCGTAGCTGCTGACGATTACTGTAGGTATCATTTATGAACATATTTTTAAGTTTCTTTTTAAAGTATTTAAGATAGTTGAGTTGCAATCTTTTTTTTAGGTTAATGTGATTGAACTAGTCTCGCTCATTTTTAAGGGACATGATAAAAATACTTTTAAGTACACTCTTTATTTAGCTTAAATACGTAGTAGTACTTAATCACAAGAGATATCTAAAGACAGAGTCATGTTTTCTACGAGCTGTTGTTTTAACATCTTTCAATTTCTGGATGGTTGTTATATTGTAGAAACAAATAGGTCCAGGCCCTAACCCTAACTTTAAGCATGGCGTATGGAAAATTTGCCATATGTCTATTGGTCGAATGCAAAAGGTGAAAATATTTGAAAAGCTGGAATTAACGAAAATAAATAAACACTTTTGTTGTGGCTTCGATTTTGACTTCTTTTTAACAACTTATCTTCAAATATATGAATATATATCGTGGAGTTCAACCTACGCTAAAAGTTAAGATTCTCTTGCCCAACTGTGTTTAACTATGTGTTAAAATTGAAGAATAAAATAAACTAAATATTTTCAATACTTATTAGTATGCAACTTAGCATAATTTATTTTATTTTAATGTTTTTTACTTTTCAAGAAATTATAAATTAAAGAAATCTATGAAAAAGTGATACTTTCCGCAAGAGTTAGGAATAACATTAATAAGCTTGTACATCATCTTGCAACAATAAAATTCTTGTTACAAATACTAATCCTTGATGTGATCATCACATCAAGGTTTAGTATTTGTACACATCGTACATTACATCGTGAGAGTAATGCTGCGAGCAAGAACTTACATATACATCTTTGACAGATACGACAATATGTGCGGAAAGTAACTTTTTCTCGCACTATTGTAGAAAAAGTATTTTTGTCGTGGACCTATTCTTAAATGATATTATGTAATATTTTTTTCTTTTTAAGAGTTATGTAAAATATGTACAAATTTATTTTCACCCATATTGAATGGCTATATAGAATGTCATTTTATTATGCAAGTTATAATTTTAAATAAATTATTATAGATAGGTTTTGATGTATTTTATTTCCATTCTACCCACTCTCATATATATATATATATATATATATATATATATATATATATATATATATATATATATATATATATATATATATATATATATATATATATATATATATATATATATATATATATATATATATATATATATATATATAAAGATATATATATATATATATATATATATACTATATATATATATATATATATAATATATATATAGATATATATATATATATATATATATATATATATATATATATATATATATATATGTGTATATATATATATATTATATATATATATATATATATATATATATATAAATATATTATATACACTACCGTCAGAAAGTATTTGCCCACCTAGTTATTTCAGTCCCAAGACAACAAAAACCCAGATAATATATTTTTTTAAATTTCAATGGCTTATTATTTATTGTCACATTATTTACAGTCTAGAAATTCAGGAAAATATTCACGATTTTCCACGATTTTTCTCATCTATGTGACCTACTTTGTTTTTAATTACCGCTTTATAGAGTTTCGGCATTCTGTCCAGTAGTTTCTTCTTTTCTTCGGTTATTTTTTACCCATTCTGGTTGTAAAAGTTCTCACAAGTGATTTTTTTGATGTTGGATTGTTTTCGAACACACCTGTCCAAATGGTCTCACAG
>CM032453.1:62791175-62813675 GCA_019049505.1 Pachyrhynchus sulphureomaculatus | reverse complement strand
AGTAGAAAACCTAGGAGCACACTAGCGTTAACAGTGAAGGTGTTAGAAAGAAAGCCGTCCTGCCACTCGTAAATAGCGCGGAAACACGAGAATCATAAACAGAACCATAACAGCGTATGGATTGTTTTCGGGGTTTGGATCATATGCACCCTTTGAGGGGTGAAAATGGGGGTTGGAAAATAGATTCAGCGACTCCAGAAGCCCCCGATCAACCAGCCAAACTCTAATTCAGGTGAATATCGTAATTTCTTCCCCTCCAACTCCCATTTTCACCCCTTTAGGGTGCGTATGATCAAAATGACCCCGAAAATAGATTCAGCGACCCCAGAAAACCCCGTTGAACCAGTTTCGAACGTGTAAACTTGAAATCAGGCGAACTTCGAAATTTCACCTCCCGGTTACTTGCTGCTTTTTGCAGCATTTTAAGGTTATATTTTGCAAATAAGCTTCCTTACCTTTGTAGAGGAATTCTCTTATTCTCTTATTTCGTTAATAATTGAGGGCTCTAGACAATTTTGAACCAAAAAGCAGATTCCTGGCCCACTCTGCGGCGGATTTACGGGGTGACAGTGTAAATCTCTGGATTGACGCTCAAAAAGAAGGTCAAGAAGAATTGCGAACTGTCCATCTCGATCAAGGATCCGTGTTGGCTCATCGATAAGCTGAATAAATCTACAACTGACACACACTACAATGACAGTTGATATTAAACTCACCCAGGATGGCAATTTTGGCATTTGGATAATTAATTTGAAAATGATCGATGGTGTCTGCAAGAGAAGCGAAAACTATTCTAAAGTTAGTATCACTTGGTGGCCGATAGTGCCAGCAGATAAATCTTGTGGTTTGTTGAGTCGTTATTTTTAACCCCATGACAATTTCGGGGCTCCAGAGGCTCCGCTTGTTGGCAAGAGAGATTTCTTCTGAGAGATTCCAAAGCTACGCCTAAACCGGGGCTAGAAGTCGTACCCATGACAGAGAAAGTAAAGTAAAGTTGCATATTTGAATTGCCTGGTTGGTTTAACGTAAACTAAATACGACTTTTGTAATAAAATTGTAAAAATTAAATGCAAATCATTAGTCTGGTAAAACATTAAGCGATTTTTTTATTGCCTTCCTGAATCGAAATTAATTTACACAGATAAAAGGCCAATATTCTTTAGCAACCTGCCAGGTTGAATTCCCTTAATACATTTTTGGTACTATTGGAGATTTCAGGTTAATTTGTCCTGACCTTGTGATTGCTGAACAATACATAGTTGGATGAAGAGCTGTTTCTCCTTCCTCCAAGCATCATCTGCAATCTTGATCATTTTTGACTCCAATGCGAGTTGTGTTCTCATCCAGGTAGCAGTCTCCTGTAAAGGTCAGGCCTTTCCTGTCTAATTTTAGCAAATACTTGCTGTACTTAGAGTTACGTCCTCTTAGGACACTCTTGAAGGGTCTGATCCAATGTTGCAGACTCTTACGAACTTGTTCAGCAGAGCTGTGATCGCAGTACCGTCTATATTGCACAGAATTCCTAAGAAGAATTCAGATCCGTGTCAGCCATCTCATTTCTCAAACCATCCATATTGCACAGTACTCAGACGAGAAATAGTGCAATGTATACAATCTTCTGTCTTAGATTCCTTTTCACCATCACACATGAGGATGGCATGGATTTCTGCTTGGAAAACATATGCTAGGGAAGTTGATAATTTTATCACTGTTCGTATGCCAGATGAATTATTTTTGGGAAGACGTTTGGATTTTTTTGTCAGTTCGTTCAGCATTTATTGCAGCTCTTTGGTGGTTTTGCTGATCAGTATGATATCATCTGCAAAACACAGATGGTGTAGCTGTTCTCCGTCTATGGATATTCCCCTATTCTCCCAATCAAGCTGTTTAAACATTTCCTCTAAAGTCAATGTAAACAGGTGATATTGAGTCGCCTTGTCGCACTCCTCTTTTTGTTTTAATTGTGTTTGTTTTTCTTTCAGCAATACCTGAAATGTGGGGTTGTCATAGATGTTACCAATTAATTCTGGGTATCGGTGGTCTATTCAGCTCGATGCTTCTAGAACTGCCCATATTTCGATTGAGTCGAAAGCCTTTTCGTAGTCTATGATTGCTACCCACAATGTAACGTTGTACTCATTGGCTTTCTCGATAGGCGCTCTTACTGCTTGTAGGTGGTCTAAAGTACTGAAGCCTCCCCGAAACCCTGCCTGCTCTTTTGGCTGGTAGCCGTCGAACTTATTTGTTAGCCTCTTCAAAAAACACTATTTCAATATAAACGTAACAAAATTACAACGATCTGGTATTAGATTAAACCAGGAATATCAATATAAATGTTTCTTTTTAGTGATGGCATGTTGAATAAACAAGGTAACATACATTTCATCGAAGTGGCTTTTTTAATGAAGAGAATATCTTCCAGATAGAAAACAAATAGACCCCGCAATGAGTGCCGTGAGGATAAGTAGAAAACAAAGAATTCCAACGCTGTCATATGCAAAAAAATTAAACGGAGCCAAGTTGAAAGGTCACATTTTGACATAGAATGTAAGTAAAGTCGATTGTCTTGGAAATAACCAGAGTAGGTAAGCTAGAAGTACGCTTATATAATGGTAGAATGCAAAAAAATTACCACAAAGAATGCCTTCTTCTCTAATCAACCGTCTAGCCATCACGAAACTTTCTTTATCATTGGTCTTTATCCAAAAATCAACCATCGTGCGGTCTAAAGCTGTGGACACAAAATCATCCCCCAATCCTTCAACTTCAAATTGTTTTATTTCAGTGTTTAAAGTGTCTTTGAATTTTCTACTTATGCCGGTGATTGTTCCACCTGTTCCCGCAACTAAAACCTAAAAAAAACAAGTTTCTATGTATGCAGAATCTGTATATTCCAGTTTCTCGTGAAGATAACGCTGGACAAAACAGTGTCCGTGATTGAGTATTACCTAAATATTGGTACATAACTAAACAACACTTGGATAAAATAGTGTGCTTACAAACTGGCAAGAAATTTTGGTAATGTGTTCTAATACTCGTAATATGTAGTACTTGCTGAAAAATACACAAATTTATGTCAGTCATACTTTCATAAAATTGTTAAAATATTAACCTAAACAAATTAAATAATCACAACACAATTATTCCAGAAAAATATTTCTTGTTTATGGCTAGCTTTAAAATTTCTTATAATATATTATAATTTTGCATCATTGTAAACCCTCTGTACATTTGCGTAGTCAAGGAGGGTCAGCAGGCTCTATTGTTTCCAGAAAAAAAGCTCCCCAGTCCTTAAATTCCTTTTTTTTTCTTAAAATATCTATCTGCCCTTTATTAGAAACTGGATACGTTGAACAAAACAGTGTCCGTGATCGAGCATTGCCTGAATATTGGCATATAACTAAACAACACTTGGATAAAATAGTGTGCTTGCAAACTGGCAAGAAATTTTGGTAATGTGTTCTAAAACTCGTAATTTGCAGTACTTGCTGAAAAATACACAAATTTAGCCATATTTTTATAAATTGCTGAAATATTTAACCTACACTAATTAAATAATCACAACACAATTATTCCAGAAAAATATTACTTACTTATGGCCACAATTAAAATTCAATAAGTAAAGAGACAATTGGTCTCAGCTTAAACCCATTCAACGAAACCGCCCCATACTTCTAGGATTCAAGTTGGCAACCTTGTGACGAGTTTTAATCTGCTGTTCGATCATGTCCGGATTGGTCTTCCCACTCCGATATCAAAATAAAGGAGAGCTTATCGTTAAATGTCCTTTGGATATTGTCCATTCTCATCTGCAGTTGAGGATAGTCCTCCACTATTCGAGCCCATGAAATGCAGTGTCTCAAGGCCTACGTATTCAGATACCCTTTGACAAGCAGTCAAAACGTCATCCAAAACGTTTCAAATTTTGTATATCAACTAGCCGGACCCGCGGCTCCGCTCGCGTGGACTTGATTCACTACTATCGTCACTGCTTATTCCTTATGTTACCCAACGTAATAAAATATCTCCCATTATTTCCCCTTATCTCCCAATATTTCTCCTTATCTCCCATTATCTTTACATAATTTCCATTATCTAGGCTCATGTCCCATTATTTCTCCTTATCTCCCATTATTTCTCCTTATCTCCCATTATCTCACCTTATTTCCCATTGTCTAGGCTTATCTCGACTTATCTCGCAATATTTCTCCTTATCTCCCATTTTTTTCTCCTTATCTCCTATTATCTCACCTTATCTCCCATTATCGAGGCTTATCTCGACTTATCTCAGATTATTTCTCCTTATTTCCCATTTTCTCACCTTATCTCCCATTATCTAGGCTTATATCGAATTAAATAGAACATATGTATAAATTATAAAAACACTTAAATCGGATAAGTGGTTCTCGAGTGATAACCGCACTAATGGACAGACAAGACAGAGAGAGGTTGCATTTTGTATATATTATATTCTTTGCTACATTGATATTGTTCCATATTTAATGCTTTAGGCAGTGCAACGCGCTAGCGGCAAACTTTTCTCCGACTTGATTCACTACTTATTCCTTATGTCACCTAACGTAATAAAATATATCCTATAACCTGACCAGAGGACATACGTATGTTTAAAAAAAAACAGCACGTTAATCGGGTAAGTGGTTCTCCAATGATAAGCGCACTAACGGACAGACAGACAAGGAGAAAGACGTTGCATTTTATATATATTATAGATATTCTTTTACTCCATGATATTGTTCCATATTTAATGGTTTAGCATGTTTTTAAAAAAAAGCACGTAAATCGAATAAGTGGTTCTCCAATGATAAGCGCACAAACGGACAGACAGAGAGACGTTGCATTTTATATATATTATAGATATCCTTTGCTACATGATATTCTTCCATATTTAGTGGTTTAGGCAGTGTATTGCAAGAAAACGCGCTAGCGAAAACTTTTTTTTCCGATTTGATTCACTATTATCGACACTGCGTATTCCTCATGTTACCTAACGTAATAAAATATAGTCTATAACCTGGCCAGAGAACATACGTATGTTTTAAAAAAAAAAGCACGTAAATCGGATAAGGTTCTCCAGGGATAGGCGCACTAACAGACGGACAGACAGACAGACGGGCAGAGAGACGTTGCATTTTATATATATTATAGATATAGATTATTATTATTATATAACCTGGCCAAAGAATATATGTATGAATTTAAAAAAGACACGTAAATCGGATAAGTTGTTCTCGCGTGATAAACGCACTCTCTTGACAGACAGACAGACAGAGAGACATTGCATTTTATATATATTATAGATTATAGATATTCTCTGCTACAGAATATTGTTCCATATTTAATGGTTTAGACTAACGGACAAACAGACAGACAAACAGAGATACGTTGCATTTTATATATATTATAGATATAATAAAATATATATCTATAACCTGGTCAGAGAACATATGTATGAATTTCAAAAATCACGTAAATCGGATAAGTGGTTCTCGAGGGATAAGCGCACTAACGGACACACAGACAGACAGAGAGACGTTGCATTTTATATATATTATAGATATAGATTCTTATTATTATTATTATATAACCTGGCCAAAGAATATATATATATGAATTTGAAAAAAGACAGGTATATCGGATAAGTGGTTCTCGCGTGATAAACGCATTAATGGACAGACAGACAGACAGAGAGACATTGCATTTTATATATTTTATAGATTATAGATATTCTCTGCTACATAATATTGTTCCATATTTAATGTTTTAGGCTGTGTATTGCAAAGAAACGCGCTAGCGACAAATTTTTTTCCGACTTCATTCACTATTTTACGTCACTGCTCATTCCTTATGCTACCTATCGTAATAAAATATAGCCTATAACCTGGCCAGAGAACATGTGTATGTTTAAAAAAAAAAGTACGTAAATCGGATAAGTGGTTCTCCAGTGATAAGCGCACTAACGGACAGACAGACAGACAGACAGAGAGAGAGACGATGCATTTTATATATATTATAGATGCAATAAGGATTTGTGGGTTTAACAACATCTTAACATCATCGTCCTAGGTACTGTTCTCATTGTACCAGTAATATCAATGCACTTTAAGCGTTGGACTTGGTCAAGTTTGAGCTTAAGCCATTTTTTTGTCGGTTATGGACCACCACACCCAGCCGGTCGCAATCCTCAAGAGCAGCCAGAGACTCGCTTATTCTTCTTCATTTTGCTCCTTACATGTTTTTTTTTCACGATTTTGCTGTTGTTCTTCAACAAGAAATACTGACAGGAATGAATTATTAGACTTTAACAATAGTCGATATCAAATTTTGCAGTAAAGAACCCTTTACGGTAATCGGAATATTTATTTATTTATTTACGAATAATAAAAGTAATAAAAAGCAAATGATTCAATTAGTCGCAAGTATTCAAAACATCTTGAATAAATCAAAAACAGTAAACCTTAAAAATATATTCACTCGACTTGGTAAAATCAACAAACATTTTTTTTTAACACCCTTCTGTTTACATGTCTACTACGATGTTACACATGTGGTTAGTACAACCTTTCATTAATGGGTCTTTATTTAACACGTCAACCCACACGAGGATGCAGAAATGTTTCGGGTTTAAGTAAAAATAGATTTTCTCAGAAAAAGCGTTGGAGGCTCTTTGCTATTTTTAGTAGCATAGATTTTTCGAAAAAACATTGTGCATTGTTTTATTATAAAAGTAGACAAGACAGAAAAGTCATTTTAAAAAGTCATTCAGGTAATTCAAATATTTCTTGTTTACAAACCGTCGTGGTGGATGTTATAAAATGAGGAATCCAAAGCAAATATTCTGTTTTTTAATTAAAAACCTAGTTGAAAAGTTTCATAAAGTTTTTCCTTTGAAATTTATAAAAAAGACGTAATACCACGATATATTTGTAACAACACCTTTAACCCTGGACTATACGTAATATTGCTTACACTTTGCTCATTATGTCAACTAAAAACCAGAAACAATTCTCATAATAGTATTGAAATTATACAACATTTATCAATTTATAATCAATATGAAAGCGGCTGTCTCTCACAGAGTTCTCAAACCAGGGCAACTGATAAGGACCAATTCGTTCCTTAGTCTAGACCTGTGATTCCCAAAGTGGTTCAGGGGGACCCCCAGGGGTCCACGGGAGACTCGACGAGGGTCTACGTTGGCGTGAAAAAAAAAATGGGGGTTCACAAGTTGTAAGTGGGGATCCACGAAAATTTATCTGGTTTCGATAGTAAAGAACAAAAATGTTGGCTTGGCTTTACCTATCAATGTAGGCAGATAATACACTACTCAAAAAAATTAAGGGAGCAAAGAAAATTCCAAATTTTTCGGTGATTTTTGACAGGCTGTATTTCGGTGAAAAATGGTCGTATTGAGACTTTAAAAAAAGCATTTTGAAGCTTTAAGATTCTAATTTTCAGATTTTTCGGCTAAAATTTTTTAGGAGCTACGGTTCTCATGCAATCCTAACAGATAGCGCGAAAAAATAATATTGCAAATATTTTGCTTTTTTTTGGTCCACGGGCTTGAAAAAAAATTTTTCAGTTCGGCCGGCATATGAATCAGATAGCCTGTTTATTTAACATTAATTTCCTTGTTTTAAAAACCTCCCTTAATTTTTTTGAGTAGTGTATTTTAAGAAGGTCAGCGACTGTTACTTGTAAAAACTTGCATATTCGATATTCAGTACAACGCGAGTCGAGATTTGCAAAGCGCCGCCCGCCCGCTACGCAACCCGTTCAGACGTGCAAAGGGACGAAATACGACTTGGGCTGTGCTTACAATCTTGCATGAACTTGTTTGATTCTTCACCAATATAAATACGAATGCCAAGGACAAACGTTACTCATTTGTTTCCGGAATTTTGAAAAGAAAAGTGTGAGTGAATCGATGTCAGTGTTTGCCAGTGCCGGAAAAAGTAAGTACCTGCCTATTTGTTATACATACTTTTATTTTATATTGTAATAATATTATATTTGTTATATTTGCGTGTAGTAGGTACTGAACAGGGCCATTATTCGATACTTCTATAAAAGAACAGAAAGCCGAGAAAGATTGAACTTTTAGTACTTTTTATTATAAAATTATTTATTTACCCGACTGTGGTGATTCACTAAAGGAGAGATATATGATTGACTTGCATCTTTGTACATATTTCAGTGCCCTCGTAGTTGCTAATGCTAAATGACTAAAAATATTTTCATAAATTGTACGTGTCTTTATGTACCTGTCGTAACGTACATCAAAGTAATAAATAAATCATTAAAATCGCGGAGTTTTGATGTCAAAATATTCTTTAAAGGTATTTTCTCTCGAATTTACAGAAATGTATCAAAATATAATTAATCAAAAAATATTTTATATTACATTAAAATAGGTTCAGCTTTTGTGAAAACCTCTATATGGGTCTTAGCAGTTTATTGCTTTTAATAATTAAAATCAGTTTTGCCGCCGGCATTTTGGTTTTTTTCATTGCAATAATTAATTAATCCTATTTTATTCTGTTAAAATAGCCATATCCTGTTAAAGTCGCCTTATGATTACTAAAACAAACATTTTTTTTCTTTACAGGTAGGTAACTGATACGAAACATGGCTGAATCTAAGAAGAAATGTCGACAGTACAGTGTTGATTATTTGAAATTTGGTTTTCTTCCATCAAAGGCAGACAAACGATTGCCCATATGCCTTTTATGCAACAAAGTTTTGAGCAATGACTCTATGAAACCATCGAAGCTCGAAGATCATCTAAGAAGGTGTCATCCTGATAAAATAGGTAAAGATTTAAAATATTTTCAAACATTGAAGGAAAAATATGAAAAGAGACCCACTGTGCACAGTGTGTCGCTTCAACGTCTCAAAGTAACGATGATGGCTTGCGAGCATCTTACAATATCTCATTGCTTATAGCGAAATCTGGAAAACCGCACACCATCGGAGAACAGTTAATTTTACCCGCTGTTGAAGAGGTTTTAAAAACTGTTCTGCACAAACCTCCATTTGACGTACTCAAAAGAGTAACAACACTGTACAAAGACGTATTGATGAAATGAGCTCTGATATTGAAAGCTTCTTGTGTAATTATCTGCAAACAACTCATTTTTCTATTCAACTGGACGAGTCAACTTTACCTGGTAATGAAGCATTATTATTGGCATATGTTCGATTTGTTATGGACGAAGAAATCCATGAAGAGCTGCTATTCGCGAAAACTTTGGAGACGGACACTAAAGGCGAATCAATATTTAATGTCCTGAGTGATTTTTTTAAGGAAAAATCGATTCCATTTACAAACATTATTTCGGTGGCAGCAGATGGAGCTCCTGCCATCTTCGGGCGATATCGTGGGTTTATAAGCCATCTTAAAAGAATTATACCAGGAGTAACTGCAATTCACTGTGTCATCCACTGAAAACACCTGGTAGCGAAAAATTTCAGTGATAGATTGCACCAATCGCTTCAATTTGTGATTAAAGCAGTTAACAAAATAAGAAGCAATGAGTTGAATGCCCGTTTATTTGCACAATTGTACCACGAAAATGATGAAGATTTCCAACGATTGCTCTTACATACTGAAGTACGCTGGTTGTCGAAAGGTGCATGTTTAACAAGATTTTACTCACTTTTTGAATCAGTTTTAGAGTTTCTGGAAAGTAAAGATCCAGATTTAAAAGAAAACCTGATCAAATTGAAAGCAGACATCGCGTATTTGACAGATTTGTTAAAAAAAATTTATGACATTAACTTGCAGTTACAAGGGGACAGCCTAAATTTAATAAAAACAAAGGGTGTAATTTCGGCTTTTCTTGGAAAATTGAAATTTATGAAGCAAAATATTAGTCGGCGCGAATTCTCCCAGTTTCCAAACTTGTTACAGGCAAATGAGGATATTCAGACATACGTTCAACATTTAAATGCCCTGCATGATGACTTCCAAAATAGATTTGAAGTTATTCTGACGATGGAATTACCATCATGGATCATAAATCCATTTGATGAAACGGAAGTGGCGAATGTGGTATTACAAGAGGAGCTACTCGAGCTTAGCACCAATAAGGAGCTGAAGGTGAAATTTAAAAAGGCTATCAAACATTTTGGCTGCAGGCAGAAATACCCGAAAAATATTCTGGGCTGTGGGAAATTACGAGAAAACTTTTGATAGCGTTTCCCTCGTCATATCTTGTCGAAAAAAGTTTTAGTGTCGTTACAAACTTATTAACAAAAAAAAAAGGAGCAGATTGAACATCACAGAACGGGGAGATTTGCGGTTATTCCTTACAAAACTGAAGTTACGGTACGTTATTAATGTTTAATTTTAATTCTATTAAGTCTGTAATCATATTATTTGAATAAATAGAACAAAAGAAAATATATTATTTTTCTTTTTATTTTTACCACTCCGAATTTAGGGTTGGAACTCAGCCACGACGCAAATTTCCATCGTTAGATCTAATCTTCACATTTTTTGACGAGTTTTGGGAATATGGTAGAAATGTAGCAGCAGGGGGTCCACCGAAACCAGTAAAATTTTGAAAGTGGTCTACGAGAAAAAAAGTTTGGGAATCTCTGGTCTAGACCTTGCCTATTCTATGTTTTTTGTCACCAATAAACTTAAGATGTTTCCAAAATTTAAAGTCATCAACTTAAAAAAAGCGTTTTATGGAATGCTCGTGCGATGTCAGTTTAAAATGACCAACGAAGTCCGTTTTTTTTACAAACTTATTTTGTAAATTTTGATTTACATTTTGTTTTTTTTTTTCAGATATAACTTTTTTAAAAAAAGAGCGAGTCGTTATATTGGACTACGCACACATCACAAAATATCTTAATCCCAGCATAATAAAGTGGATGTTTTAAATGATAAATATCTTAAGGTGAGATATTAAATACAAAAATAACCGGCCAAGTGCAAGTCGGACTTGCGCAATTAGTGTTCCGTACGTTGATTGCTTTTAAAATGAAATTTTTTTGTTACGGAGGTACAAAATGATCAGTGACTTCACAACACACACCCTAAATGAGTTTTCAACCAAGTTTGTTTCCGATCTTTTTTGAAAAGTGATGACCTTCATATTTTTATTTTTTTTATATACCAGATAATTTATTAAAGGAGAATATTCCAGAATTTTTCCAAAATTTTTTGATCGGTTCTTTTCGAGATAAGGCTGGTTCTGACAATTTTTAAAAAATAATACAAAGAAAAGTGTGCGCAAGTATTACATTATATATATTTTTGAACTTGTATTTTCACAAGCTTTCATTTGACGCCCCACTCGATGACCTGGTAATTTTTTTTTACTTCCGATTTCACTCCCAAAAGTAGCCCTTTAAGTCAAAAGTTAACTTTCAAAACTACAAAACTCTCAATTCCTATATTAATTCCAAATTTCAACTTTATACGTCAAATAGTTTCGGAGGAAAATCGGGTGTGACCGACGGACAGACACCGAAGTGATCTTATAAATGTGCCGTATGGAACATTAAAGATGAACTGACATTTATTTCTACATCCCATTTCTGCCAAAATTGCAAATAATGAAAAAAATAACATCATTTTTCAGATTTCTCGACTCCAAGAACATATAAGTCTTGCCTTTCATTAATTCCTCCTATGTTTAACTATAAAAAATTATGTTTATACTTTGTGCTTTATCTCAACTAGAAATCAGAAACAAATTCTAATAATACTATTGAAACTATCGTTGTTGAAAACTGATAACCTTGAAATTTTTGTTTTTTTTATATACCAGATAAATTATTAAAGGTAATACACTCGTGATCATTTTCGCTCAATGCCCTGTGGAACATATTCCAGAATTTTTTCAAAATTTTCTGATCAATACTTTTTGAGATAAGCAGGGACAGCGATTTTGGGCAATTTTTTAAAAATAATACAAAGAAAAGTGTGCGTAAGTATTACATTATATGTATTTTTGAACTCGTGTTTTTACAAGCTTTCATTTGACACCCCACTTGACGACCTGGTAAAAAAAAAAAAATGTTTTCACTTCCAATTTCACCCCCCTAAATTTTAAGTCAAAATTTAACTTTTAAAAACTACACGGTTCTGATGGGGCCATCAATTCTTATATTGGTGCCAAATTTTAACATTCTATGTCAAATAGTTTCGGAGAAAAATCGGATGTGACAGACGGACAGACATACAGACTGCCAGACAGACAGTCGGACGGACAGACAGACAGACATACAAACAGATAGACAGACAGACGGACGGATAGACACATCCATACGCTGCCCGACTCTTGAATCTGGTTAAGCCACTGCCTTACAGTGAGAATCCTAAAACATTGAAACATACCCTCATATCCTAAACCTTCTATATATGAGCTAGCGATTAAATTTAAAATTAGCGTTATTTTTTAATCAAAAACAAGTAAAAATAGAATAATGATAATTATTCTTTGAGGTTGTTGAAACTCACATTTCAGTCTTCTGTACGTAACACGCAGGCTGAAAAGTTTTTGGTCTAGCTACTTAAAAATGCAATTGCAAAATTCGACTTTATTCATCAATATAATCTCCTTCAAGAGCGATACAATCAGTCCAATGCTTTTCTAACATTTCTATACCTTTCTTGTAGAAGGATTTGTCTTTGCCTTCAAAATAGGCCTCAGTTTCGGCGATAACTTCTTCATTGGAGCCAAATCTCTTTCCCTCGACCATTTTTTTGAGGTCTGCGAATAGATAATAATCGCTGGGGGCCAAATCTTGAGAATACGGTGGATGAGGAAGCAATTCGAACTTCGATTCATGTAATTTTGTCATCATAACCATTGACTTGAGACACGGTGCATTGTCTTGATGAAAGACCACTTTTTTCTTGTTCATTTGGGGCCTGTTCTTTGCGATTTCTGCCTTCAAACGATCAGTAACTTTATAACATATTCGCTATTGATGGTTCTTTCCTTTTTTAGCATAGTCGATGAAAATTATTCCATGCACATCCCAAAATACAGAGGCCAAAACCTTCCCAGCCGACAGTGCTCAGAATCATCACCACGTTGTTTTTGGTGCACTGTGAGCAAACGCGGTACCTATTTCGAATAGGTGCCCAAATGTTCAAGCAAAATATGACCAACATGTTTTTTTGATATCTTAATATATTATATTCACTTTACGGTCATCCAAAACAATTTTGTGGATTTTTTTTTGTTTTCCGATTTAACCACCACATTTGGGCGTCCAGAGCGTTCAGCATCATTTGTATCTGTACGATCGCGTTTAAATTCAGCATACCAGTAAATGATATGTGATTTTCCAGGGGCAGAGTCCCTATACTACTTATCAAGCCATTGCTTTGCTTGAACGGTATGTTTTCCCATCAAAAAACAGTGTTTAATCAACACACGAAATTCGTTTTTTCCATTGTTTTGAAAATATCAAAATAGCCTCACTAAGACCACTGTAACTTGTAAACTAATTATTGAAATGTCATGAAATTTTGACGCGTATCGTTTGAAGGTTGGCACTTCCTAAAAATTATATGATTTTTTTTGAAAAGGGCGACATCTATGTATGCGTCAAACCAAAAACTTTTCAGCCTACATGTTATATAGCCAAATCAACGCTAAAGGTGTTCGACTCGTCCGATAGAATGAACAACTAGGCAGACTGTTAGTAGACAGATCAAAATTTCGGGTCGCCCTCTTGGTCTAATATGTTTGCCTGTAATAACTAAAAATAATAAAAAAAAAATAATAACATAATCCTCAGATTCCTTGGCTTTGAGAATCCCGAAAAGGACGTTTAACACAATATCTACAGAGCAACCCCTTAAACTTATTTCTTTAATCCTTGATATGTTAAATTATAATTAATTGAAAATAAAGAATAACACAATTTTTGACATTCCTCAACTCCAAGAAACCAGAAAAGGATGTCTAACACGATATTTATCGAGCAATCCCCCCATTTAATTGCCGGCTCGTTTAACCCTTTTATGTTTGACCAAAAATATTAGAAAATAATGAAAGAAATGATATCCCCTGAACAGGGTGTATAACCCAATATATACATACCGGCCCCTAATTTCTTTCCCCACCCATTTAACCGTTTATATGTTTAACTACAAATAATTGAAAAAATAATACAATTTTCAGATTCCTCAATTCCAAGGAGTAAGTAAAGAATGTATAACAGGATATATCCTTAGCTATCTCCTTAATCCCCTACCTCTCTTCTCTAACCATTCATATATTTGAGCATAAGTAACTGAAAATAATGAAAAAATAACAATTTTTAGATTCCTTGCATATAACACGATATTTACTAAGTAATTCCCTTTAATATATTTTTTCTATTATGGATTGTTGTAGCTTCTACTTGATGGAAATTCATTATAAATATATAATAAAAGACTGTTTTTTAGTCCATTTCCACTGGTTTATTTAAATTGTGATGACGCGTTTCGCTGTCGATGCAGCTTCTTCAGATCTACATTTTTTTTTCTATTAGGACTGACTATAAAAAATTATTCTTGAAATTTGTTCATTATTCATCCAAAAATCGAGAAAAATAAATTAACCTCCTTTCACCAATTTCTCTTATGCGAAATCACTCAAAAACTGTAGATTACATTCCTACTTCAAGCATTATGTGTATACCAAATTTGAAATCGACATGTCATTTCATTTGGGAGTTATCATGCCAACAGACTAACAGGCAGGCAAACGGACTGACAGACTAACGGAAATGAAGACTATGTTTTTCGTGATCTAGGGACCCTGAAATGTAAAGAAATATAAAAATCTCGAAGACTGCTTTCATAAATACCATACTTCCTTTGACAAGGAAAGTAAAAATCCAGAATTTCTTAAAATAATACTTCTAAAAAATATTGCACAAGTAACTAATTCTAGTCTTTATATTATCTATCATAAAATTAAAATATTCCGAACATTCTTTACCAAAAAAGGAAGAACCAAAACACCACACGCAGAATAAAAAGCGTATTTAGAGAGGGGTTCCATCATCGTTTAGGCTCATCCCGATGACCCTATAAGGGCGTCGCTAACAATCTGCGCTTGAACACAGGGTTCCATAAATGGTCCCACGTTAAAGTATCTTAGGATTCTTATAAACAATCGGGAGTTAGTATAGATCTACCACTCGAAAAGTCAACTTACAGCCAGTCATTAGTAGTCAAATATAAATACTTTTGTATTTTAAAGGTTCGTATTACTTAATGTGGTATATTTTCCTAATATGTGGGTGTAAACATATAGAGCAGGTGTGAAAGGGTTTGGAAAAATTTGAAAAATTGTTGGGAGCAGTGTATAGTGTACCTTTTTTTGCAGGCGTTGAGTTTGGACCAGTGATAGTGCAAATTAATTTCTGGATATTAAGGAGAAAAAATTCGTAACGGTAATCAGTGTTGTTCTAATGTATACCCATTTCTGCAATTTATAAATAAGTAATCAGTAAAAGTCAATTAAGCTATAATAAATTTTAAAAGTTTGTATATCGCAAATAGTAATTATTAGCTAACTTCAGAATTTTATTATGGAAGAATTAATTATAGTTTATGTTTTAGCATAATTATAGCAAATAATAATAAAGTTATATAAGGACATTTTTTTATTTAAATTTTTGGTAAGATATTTTATTATTATCTTCAAATTAAAATGGAACTGTAACGATAATATATATATATATATATATATATATATATATATATATATATATATATATATATATATATATATATATATATATATATATATATAAAGGGTGATTCATTTAGAGGTACTTTTTTTTAAATAAAAAAAATGAATAAAAACAATTTTATTTTATAATCTTTATTATCATATAAAAGAACCATTCTTTACAATTATTTCTTAAAGATAATTTCTTTCAAATGTTGTCCGCGACTACGGTTAACAACGTCCATTCTGAAGTTCCAATTTTCAATGACGCGTGTGAGTATTTCGAGTGGTATTTGGCCAATGACTCGAGTAATATTGGCCTCCAATGCCTCAATTGTAGCTGGCTTATCCATGTAGACTTTGGACTTTACATAGCCCCAAAGGAAAAAGTCAAGAGGTGTGATGTCACATGATCTAGCCGGCCAATTCAATGGTCCAAAGCGTGAAATGATCTGTTCGCCGAATTGCTCTCGCAGTAAAGCCATGGTTTCACGGGCTGTATGGCAAGTGGCGCCATCTTGTTGGAACCAAATTTCGTCGAGACCACGGGCTTCAATTTCTGGCATCAAATAGTCTGTTATCATGGCGCGATAACGGTCACCATTCACAGTAACATTCCGGCCGGCCTCTGTTTTGAAGAAATATGGACCGATTATTCCACCGGCCCATAAACCACACCAAACAGTTGTTTTTTCTGGATTTAATGGCAGCTCTTGAACCTCTTCAGGTTGTTCATCACCCCAAATACGGGCATTTTGTTTATTCACGAACCCATTATGCCAAAAATGGGCCTCATCGGTGAACAAAATTTTTCTCGAAAACAGTGTATCTTCTGCAAGCTTGTCAAGAGCCCAACGACTAAAACGGAAACGATTCGGAAGGTCGGTCGGCTTCAGTTGTTGCACTAGTTGAATTTTGTATGCTTTTAAAGAAAGATCCTTACGTAAAATACGCCAAGTTGTTGAATATGGCAGGCCAAGCTGTTGAGAATGGCGACGAATCGACACTTCACGGTCTTCGCGTACACTCTCCGCTACCGCCCCTATATTTTCTTCACTACGTGCTGGATGTGGTCTATTCGGTCGAGCATTATCCAGTAATGAAAATTGGGTCTCAAACTTATTGATGGTAGAGCGAATTGTGCGTTCGGTAGGCCGATTATGTGGACCATAAGTTGCTCTAAGCGCCCGATACACATTCCTCGTAGAACGCCCATTTTCGTAATAAAGTTGTAGACGCTGTGCCGGGCTAAGTCTTTCCATTATGAATTGTCAAACACTACTGAACAGGAATGCCACTTCAGTTGACACGACGCATGCGCAATCTGCAATTAAATCCCCATCACAAAAAGTACCTCTAAATGAATCACCCTTTATATATATATATATATATATATATATATATATATATATATATATATATATATATATATACAGTGCTCCAAAATTTCTGAAAAAATTCACGGTGAATCTACGAATAAAAACAAGTATTTTTTTGTCTCTTACATAATTTCTCTAAAAATTTTAGTTTTCGAGTAAAAATTTGTTGAATATCCAGAATATGGCAAATACGCTGTGAAAAATATCTCGGAAAATTAAGGCCATAAAAAAAACTTTTCCTACAAAAATTGTATAGGTTTTATTGGGGTAGAACAAGATCATTAGAGAAAACTTTTGGTTATATTAGGAAATTACATTTTTACTTTAGTTTTCCTTAAATTTTTTGAAATCCATTTTTAGAACATCAGTGAGAAAAAAAATTCAAAACCAGATATTTTTAGAAGTTACCATAGATATAAAATAGATCTAATGTAAATTCATAGTATATAACCTGTCCCAAAATTTATATTATTTGCATACATATATGAATCTTCAACTTTAAAAACGTGCTGAATGGAATTCTTCAAGCTTTCACAAGGTATATCATTTATAACTTTTTTTACTAATTCACCCACTGACGCGCTTAAAGTAGAAGAAACATTTTGTGCCCTTATTTTTGCTTTAACTTGATGCCAAATATGTTCAATTGGATTAAACACACAATAATACGGGGGAAGCCGGAAAACACTGTCCCGTTTTCTCAGCCATACTATCATAAACATATTTCTTTTTCAATTTATAGTCTTTCAAAACTTCCAAGAGATCACTTTTTAGTGTTCCGTACGGAATACTTATAAGATCACTTCGGTGTCTGTCCGTCTGTCCGTCTGTCACACCCTGATTTTCTCCGAAACTATTTGTCATAGAAAGTTGAAATTTGGTAGTAATATAGAAATTGATGGCCTCATCAGAGCCATGTAGTTTTGAAAGTTAAATTTTGACTTAAGGGTTGATCGGAAGTGAAAAAAAAATTTTTTTACTAGGTAATCGAGTGTGGTGTCAAATGAAAGCTTGTGAAAATACGAGTAAAAAATATATATATAATGTAATACTTTCGCGCACTTTTCTTTGTATTATTTTCAAAAAATCGCGAAAAATCGCTGTCCACCCGCCTTATCTCGGAAAGTACTTATCAAAAAATTTTGATAAAATTCTGGAATATTCTCCACGGAGTGTAGATTGAACGAAAATTATCACGAGTGCATTACCTATAATAATTTATCTGGTATATAAAAAAAAACAAAAATTTCAAGGTCATCAATTTTCAGTAAAGATTGGAAATAAACTTTGTTGAAAACTTATTTGGGGTGTGTTTTGTAAAGTCACTGATCATTTTATATCACCATAACATAAATTTTGACTTAAGGGATTCGTTTTGAGGGGTCAAATCGGAAGTGAAAAAAAATTTTTTTACTAGGTCATCGAATGTGGTGTCAAATGAAAGCTTGTGAAAACACGAGTAAAAAATATATATATAAATGTAATACTTGCGCACACTTTTCTTCGTATTACTTTTAAAAAATCGTGAAAAATCGCTCTCCCCTACCTTATCTCGAAAAGTACTGATCAAAAAATTTTGAAAAAAATCCTGGAATATTCTCCACGGAGTATAGATTGAACGAAAATTATCATTACCTTTAATAATTTATCTGGTATAGAAAAAAAAACAAAATTTCAAGGTCACCAGTTTTCAGTAAAGATTGGAAACAAACTTTGTTTGAAAACTCACTTGTGAAGTCACTGATCATTTTATGCCACCCTACAAAATTTTTTATTTTAAAAACAATCAACGTACGGAACACTAATTGTGCAAGTTCAACTTGCACTTGACCGGTTATTTATAACTAAAGTCTAACATATATTCCTATATTTTCGATTTGGTGTTGGCTGCATTAGGAACCTTATGTAGTGGCGACTCTGGTAACTTGCATTGTCCATAGCTATAACACTCTGTTCGGGAATATTTGGCAAAAGGGAATTTTGAAACCAATTTTCAAAAAGTTCTTTGGTCGTGTCTTCGTGATAATCCAAACTAGAATCTTTTATGTTTTTTGCAGATAATAGTCACTGGTTTCTTGCAAATTTCTTTTTACCAAACTGTCGTAAACATTTTTCACTATTTGTTTAGCGTCAAGTGATAAATGTTTTCTCTTGCGATAGCCACTATTGCAATTTTCCCACGGGCGCTACATAATTAAAATAAAACTGTTACGTTGCAAGTAAAACTACAAATAAAAATAATAAAAAGTATCTTCCGAATCTTCATGGGGACCTGTGGTCATTAGGCCTATATTATCAAATACTTAAAGTGCTCCAAACCGGGTTGCCAGGTAGTAAATATATAGGTAAAAACAGATCCAATATGATTGCAGGTACAAGTGAGGGCGGTATGCAAAGCAGGTGAAATAAAAATACGTTTATCGTAATACCTGGCAACTATGCACAAAACCGTAATAGGGTCGTTTATTGCCCCACTGAAAAAGCAAAAAGGCAGGATGTTATATCTTGGGATTTACTTTAACATGTATCTTTTTTTCAAACTAAAATTGTCCTTAAATGACCTTGGTCAAATGAAGATCTTGCCTGTCAACCATTTTTAGTGTTCCGTACGGAACGCTTACAAGATCACCCATATATATAATGTATACCTTTCTTTGTATTATTTTTAAAAAATCGCTGTCCCCTCGTTATCTCGAAAAGTACCCATCAAAAAATTTTGAAAAAATTCTAGAATATTCTCCACAGGGTGTAGATTGAACAACAATTATCACAATTATTACCTTGAATAATTTATCTTGTATATATCTAAAAAAAATTTCAACGTCATCAGTTTTCAACAAAAATCGGAAACAAACTTTGTTGAAAATTCATTTGGGGTGTGTTTTGTGAAGTATTGGATCATTTTATACCTCTGTAACAAAAATTTTTATTTTAAAAGCAATTAACGTACGGAACACTAAATGCGAGTCTGACTTGCACTTGGCTGGTTATTATTTTTCTGGTTATTTTATTAGAGGCCAAGTTTGCCAATTAAAGAGTATATGGTAGCTATGAGCTTAACAGCGACTTTTAGATCATAGGTATACCTGTGACAGTGATTTATAAGTCACAGCTTCTTTTAACAACGACTTAGATTGCTTCTTCATTCCGTCCAAAATCTCCGGAAATCCGAAACTACTGCTGCTTAATAATCGACAACGGTGCCCGTCACAGCCAGCCGACGACTCAGCGATACACCACGATTCGTTTTTAGTGTTTCGTACGGAACACTTATAAGATCACTTCGGTGTCTATCTGTCCGAATGTCTATCTGTCCGACTGCCTATCTGTCTTTCTGACACACCCGATTTTCTCCGAAACTATTTGAGATAGAAAGTTAAAATTTGGCCCTAATATAGAAATTGATGGCCTCATCAGAGCTGTGTAGTTTTGAAAGTTAAATTTTGACTTAAGGGGTTAGTTTTGAGGGGTGAAATCGGAAATGAAAAAAAATTACCGTGTCATTGAGTAGAGTTCAAAAATATATATAATGTAATACTTGCGCACTTTTATTTGTGTTATTTTTAAAAAATTACGAAAAATCACTGTCCCCCTTTTATTTGGAAAAATACTAATCAAAAAATTTTGAAAAAATTCTGGAATATTCTCCACTGGGTGTAGATTGTACGAAAATTATCACGAGTGTATTGCCTTTAATAATTTATCTGGTACTTAAAAAAAAAACAAAAATTTTAAGGTCATCAGTTTTCAGTAAAGATCGGAAAAAAAAACTTTGTTAAACACTCACTTGGGGTGTGTCTTGTGAAGTCACTGATCATTTTATCCCTCCGTAACAAAATTTTTTATTTTTTAAAAGCAATCAAGGTACGAAACACTAATTGCGCAAGTCCGACTTGCACTTGGCCAGTTATTTTTATTTTTATGACCCATTATTTCTGATATTTTGATGTTTGTATACTGTTATTTGACTATTTTTTTAAATTCATTTTTAGAGTATTTTCGTTGTTTTATTAGTTTTTTTTTATCTTTCTACCTAAATCTACGCATATAAATATATTTACCAAAGTACATATTTACATATAAATTTATACAACAAAATTTTACTTTATAGTTATTTGAACCAACTGCGTTTTATCTTCCAACGGCGATGCGACAGTCCAACATCGTCTGCCAGTAAATCGTCGGTCGTCGGCCGACTGCGACCGTTGTCTGTAACGAGACGATGGGCGCCGTCGGCGTCGCCGATCATTAAGTTCAAGTTGGGTGGATCTGCGACATCTGCGCATGCAGCGAGTATTTAAAACAGCGGTTAGAGTCGCTGCATGGCGAAACATTGGGTCGCAGGTATTACCTGTGACTATCTAAGTCACAGGTAAAAGTCGCAAATATGAAAATATCGCTCATCTCTAGTATATGGTATACATTTTTCAATATCTACATAAACTATGCATTTTAATAAATCAAAGAATTATATCAGGTGTGGGAAAAAGTTCGTGGCGTTTTTTTTAGTAAAATTCAACTGGTTTTCTTATAGTATGAAAATGAATTTATTTAAG
Organism: Pachyrhynchus sulphureomaculatus; assembly: GCA_019049505.1. Lineage (NCBI taxonomy): Eukaryota > Metazoa > Arthropoda > Insecta > Coleoptera > Curculionidae > Pachyrhynchus > Pachyrhynchus sulphureomaculatus. Next base: position 62,792,021 of record CM032453.1, on the reverse strand, counting down.
CCAAATATGCTCCATTATTATCGACAATGTTTCGCCATTTTTCGGGCAGAGCCAAGATGCCATCGGTGAAAAACTTCTGGTTGAAAAACTGAATCAAGTGGTTTTCACAGGCTTCTTTTGAAAGCAGCTTAATTCCATTGAGAGACTTCTGCAGAGATCGAAACAAGTGATAGTCAGAGGGTGCTATGTCTGGACTATACGGGTCATCAAAGAAGTGTGTGGTCGGGCGTTGTCATGATAGAAGACAACACCTTTCCTATTAATCAATTCGGGCGCTTTCTTTCAATTGCCTGGCGTAATCTCTCTAGTTCTCCACAGTAGAGTTGAGAATTAATCGTCTGACCAACTGGAAGTAGCTCATGGTGGACGATTCCCTTCTAGTCCCACCACACACCCAGCATCACCTTTTTCGGCGTCAATCCTGGCTTCGCGAACACTTGTGTCGGCTCATTATCCCTTGTCCACTATCTTTTACGCCTCCGATTGTCGTATGTGATCCATTTCATTACCGGTTATGAAACGTTTCAGAAATGGCTCGATTTCATTACGTTTCAGCAACGCATCACAGATGTTAATTCAGTCTATCATATTTTTCGCGCTCAACTCATGAGGAACACATATATATATCGGCTTCTTTTTATAGTCGGCTCTGTGTAAATGGTTCACAACCGTTTTGTTATCAATGCCTAGTTCCATACCAATATCGACCCTGCTGATATGCTTATCTTGCTGGACTTTTTCAAGAATTTTATTAGCTTTTTCAGTGATTGGACGACCAGAGCGTGACTCATCTTTCACATCAAAATTACCAGAACGAAAGCGAGCGAACCATTTCCGAGCACCAGA
>CM032453.1:62752594-62791075 GCA_019049505.1 Pachyrhynchus sulphureomaculatus | reverse complement strand
ACTGCTGTTGTTGAGGAGTGTGAAGCGTTCTACTTCGAAATAATATTCCCAGCTTTGGAGAAGCTCTCTTTGCTATGCGTCCAACATGTTTATGCCGAGACATATTGGTTCCCAAATTGCAATTGCAAATTAAGTAACGATGCTAGAGGAAAAAAAGTTCTACATAACTATGTGGGGGTCCGCAACGTTAACTTTTTTAGAAAAAAAACTGTCGCCTGGGTGTTTGGAGCGTTAAATTCTACTTGGTTGCCGTCACCTCAAGAGAATCGCTTCCAGGTCTTTGTTATGTTGAACGACTTCCAGCTGTCCGCGAATATTTGCTTGAGTAGTCGGTATTCCAGCGGTTAAAGTGAATGACGACATAACCGAACCGAACTGTAGATTGGATTTTCTGATCCTTTCCAGCAGATCGTTAAGATAAATGAGAAAAAGAGTAGAAGGCCGTAGAAAGCCTAGGAATCCACTAGCCAGTGAAGGTGTTAGAAAGAAATCCGTCGACTGCCACTCGTTAAAGAAACGCTCTCTGGGGAGGAAACACGAGAATCATAAACAGAACCATAAGAGCGTAGGGATTGTTTTGGGGGTTCGGATTATATGCACCCATTTGAGGGGTGAAAATGGGGTTGGAAAATAGATTGAGCGACCTCAGAAGCCTCCGATGAACCAGTTTTGAATGCGAATCTCAAATTCAGACGAATATCGTAATTTCTTCCCCTCCAACTCTCATTTTTAACCCCTAAAAGGGTGCATATGATCAAAATGACCCCGAAAATAGATTCGGCGACCCCAGAAACCTCCGATGAACCAGTTTCGAACGCGTAAACTTGAATCATCTCTCGGTTCCTTGCTGTTTTTTTGCAATTTTAAAAATGTTGAGGTTATATTTTGCAAATCGGCTTCCTTACCTTTGTCCGGAATTCTTTTATTCTCTTATTTCGTTACTAATTGAGGGCTCTAGACAATTTTGAACGAAAAATCAGATTCCTGGCGGATTTACGGTGACAGTGTAAATCTCTGGATTGACGGTCAAAAACAGGTCAAGAAGAATTGCGAACTGTCCGTCTCGATCAAGGATCCGTGTTGGCTCATTAATAAGCTGAATAAATCTACAACTGACACACTACAATGACAGTTGACATTAAACTCGCCCAGGATGGCAATTTTGGCATTTGGATAATTAATTTGAAAATGATCGATGGTGTCTGCAAGAAAAGCGAAAAACTATTCCAAAGTTAGTATCACTTGGTGGCCGATAGTGCCAGCAGATAAATCTTGTGGTTTGTTGAGTCGTTATTTTTAACCACATGACAATTTCGGGGGGCTCCAGAGGCTCCGCTTGTTGGCAAGAGAGACTTCTTCTGAGAGATTCCAAAGCTACGCCTAAACCGGGGCTAGAAGTCCATGACAGAGAAAGTAAAGTAAAGTTGCATATTTGAATTGCCTGGTTGGTTTAACGTAAACTAAATACCACTTTTGTAATAAAATTGTAAAAATTAAATGCAAATCATTAGTCTGGTAAAACATTAAACGATTTTTTTTATTGCCTTCCTGAATCGAAATTAATTTATACAGATAAAAGGCCAATATTCTTTAGCAAGCTGCCAGGTGAATTCCCTTAATACATTTTTGGTACTAAACTATTGGAGATTTCAGGGTTAATTTGTCCTGACCTTGTGATTGCTGAACGATACATAGTTGGATGAAGAGCTGTTTCTCCTTCCTCCAAGCATCATCTGCAATCTGGATCATTTTTGACTCCAATGCGAGTTGTGTTCTCATCCAGGTAGCAGTCTCCTGTAAAGGTCAGGCCTTTCCTGTCTAATTTTAGCAAATACTTGCTGTACTTAGAGTTACGTCCTCTTAGGACACTCTTGAAGGGTCTGATCCAATGTTGCAGACTCTTACGAACTTGTTCAGCAGAGCTGTGATCGCAGTACCGTCCATATTGCACAGACTTCCTAAGAAGAATTCAGATCCGTGTCAGCCATCTCATTTCTCAAACCATCCATATTGCACAGTACTCAGACGAGAAATGGTGCAATGTATACAATCTTCTGCCTTAGATTCCTTTTCACCATCTTCCAACCACACATGAGGATGGCATGGATTTCTGCTTGGAAAACATATGCTAGGGAAGTTGATAATTTTATCACTGTTCGTATGCCAGATGAATTATTTTTGGGAAGACGTTTGGATTTTTTTCAGTTCGTTCAGCATTTATTGCAGCTGCAAAACACAGATGGTGTAGCTGTTCTCCGTCTATGGATATTCCCCTATTCTCCCAATCAAGCTGTTTAAACATTTCCTCTAAAGTCAATGTAAACAGGTGATATTGAGTCGCCTTGTCGCACTCCTCTTTTTGTTTTAATTGTGTTTGTTATTTCTTTTAGCAATACCTGAAATGTGGGGTTGTCATAGATGTTACCAATTAATTCTGGGTATCTAGAAGCATCGAGCAATTCAGCAATTGCTCGATGCTTCTAGAACTGCCCATATTTCGATTGAGTCGAAAGCCTTTTCGTAGTCTATGATTGCTACCCACAATGTAACGTTGTACTCATTGGCTTTCTCGATAGGCGCTCTTACTGCTTGTAGGTGGTCCAAAGTGCTGAAGCCTCCCCGAAACCCTGCCTGCTCTTTTGGCTGGTAGCCGTCGAACTTATTTGTTAGCCTCTTCAAAAAACACTATTTCAATATAAACGTAACAAAATTACAACGATCTGGTATCAGATTAAACAGGAATATCAATATAAATGTTTCTTTTTAGTGATGGCATATTGTATAAACAAGGTAACATACATTTCATCGAAGTGGCTTTTTTAATGAAGAGAATATCTTCCAGATAGAAAACAAATAGACCCCGCAATGAGTGCTGTGAGGATAAGTAGAAAACAAAGAATTCCAACGCTGTCATATGCAAAAAAATTAAACGGAGCCAAGTTGAGGTCACATTTTCACATAGAATGTAAGTAAAGTCGATTGTCTTGGAAATAACCAGAGTAGGTAAGCTAGAAGTACGCTTATATAATGGTAGAATGCAAAAAAATTACCACAAAGAATGCCTTCTTCTCTAATCAACCGTCTAGCCATTACGAAACTTTCTTTATCATTGGTCTTTATCCAGAAATCAACCATCGTGCGGTCTAAAGCTGTGGGCACAAAATCATCCCCCAATCCTTCAACTTCAAATTGTTTTATTTCAGTGTTTAAAGTGTCTGGAAAAGCATACACGGATCCTTCGGGATCTGCACCTACTATTTTAGTCTGAGGGGGATACTTCTTTGAATTTTCTACTTATGCCGGTGATTGTTCCACCTGTTCCCGCAACTAAAACCTAAAAAAACAAGTTTCTATGTATGCAGAATCTGTATATTCCAGTTTCTCGTGAAGATAACGCTGGACAAAACAGTGTCCGTGATTGAGTATTACCTAAATATTGGTACATAACTAAACAACACTTGGATAAAATAGTGTGCTTGCAAACTGGCAAGAAATTTTGGTAATGTGTTCTAATACTCGTAATATGTAGTACTTGCTGAAAAATACACAAATTTATGTCAGTCATACTTTCATAAATTGTTAAAATATTTAACCTAAACAAATTAAATAATCACAACACAATTATTCCAGAAAAATATTTCTTGTTTATGGCTAGCTTTAAAATTTCTTATAATATATTATAATTTTGCATCACTGTAAACCCTCTGTACATTTGCGTAGTCAAGGAGGGTCAGCAGGCTCTATTGTTTCCAGAAAAAAGCTCCCCAGTCCTTAAATTCCTTTTTTTTTTTAAAATATCTATCTGCCCTTTATTAGAAACTGGATACGTTGAACAAAACAGTGTCCGTGATCGAGCATTGCCTGAATATTGGCATATAACTAAACAACACTTGGATAAAATAGTGTGCTTGTAAACTGGCAAGAAATTTTGGTAATGTGTTCTAAAACTCGTAATTTGCAGTACTTGCTGAAAAATACACAAATTTAGCCTTATTTTTATAAATTGCTGAAATATTTAACATACACTAACTAAATAATTACAACACAATTATTCCAGAAAAATATTACTTGCTTATTCGAGGGTCATTAAATAAGCAAAGAGACAATTGGTCTCAGCTTAAACCCGTTCAACGAAACCGCCCCATACTTCTAGGATTCAAATTGGCAACCTTGTGACGAGTTTTAATCAGCTGTTCGATCATGTCCGGATCGGTCTTCCCACTCCGATATCAAAATAAAGGAGCGCTTATCGTTAAATGTCCTTTGGATATTGTCCATTCTCATCTGCAGTTGAGGATAGTCCTCCACTATTCGAGCCCAAGAAACGCAGTGTCTCAAGGCCCTCTGACAAGCAGTCAAAACGTCATCCGAAACGTTTCAAATTTTATATATCGATGCAATAAGGATTTGTGGGTTTAACAACATCTTAACATCGTCGTCCTAGGTACTGTTCTCATTGTACCAGTAATATCAATGCGCCTTAAGTGTTGGACTTGGTCAAGTTTGAGCTTAAACCAGTTTTTTGTCGGTTATGGGCCACCACTCCCAGCCGGTCGCAATCCTCAAGAGCAGCCAGAGACTCGCTTATTCTTCTTCATTTTGCTCCTTACATGTTTTTTTCCACGATTTTGCTGTTGTTTTTCAACAAGAAATACTGACAGGAATGAATTATTAGACTTTAACAATAGTCGATATCAAATTTTGCAGTAAAGAACTCGTTACGGTAATCGGAATATTTATTTATTTATTTACGAATAATAAAAGTAATAAAAAGCAAATGATTCAATTAGTCGCAAGTATTCAAAACATCTTGAATAAATCAAAAACAGTAAACCTTAAAAATATTCACTCGACTTGGTAAAATCAACAAACATTTATTTTTAACACCCTTCTGTTTACATGTCTACTACGATGTTACACATGTGGTTAGTACAACCTTTCATTAATGGATCTTTATTTAACACGTCAACCCACACGAGGATGCAGAAATGTTTCGGGTTTAAGTAAAAATAGATTTTCTCAGAAAAAAAGCGTTGGAGGCTCTTTGCTATTTTTAGCAGCATAGATTTTTCGAAAAAACATTGTGCATTGTTTTATTATAAAAGTAGACAAGACAGAAAAGTAATTTTAAAAAGCCATACAGGTAATTTAAATATTTCTTGTTTACAAACCGTCGTGGGGGATGTTATAAAATGAGGAATACAAAGTAAATATTCTGTTTTTTCAATCAAAAACCTATTCATAATGTTTTTTCTTTGAAATTTTTAAAAAAGGACGTATACACAATTCGTAACAACACCTATAACCCTTGACTACACATAATATTGCTTACACTTTGCTCATTATTACAACCAAAAACCAGAAAAAAGTCTCATAATACTATTGAAATTATATATTTATCAATTTATAATCAGTATCTCTCACAGAGTTCTCAAACCAAGGCATCTGATAAGGACCAATTCGTCCTTTAGTCTAGACCTTGCCTATTCTATCTTTTTTGTCACCAATAAACTTAAGATGTTTCCGGAATTTAAAGTCATCAACTTAAAAAAAGTGTTTTATGGATTGTTCATGCAATGTCAATTTGAAATTACCAACTCCGTTTTTTTTTTAAAAATTATTTTATAAATTTGTCGAAATTTTGATTTGCACTTTTTTTTGAGATTTTCTTCTGCAATACGACTTTTTTCAAAAAAGGGCGTTATATTAGACCACGCTCACATCACAACATATCGTAACCCCAGCATTATAAAGTGGATTTTTTAAATGATAAATACCTTATGGTGAGATATTAAACACAAAATAGCCGGCCAAGTGCAAGTCGGACTTGCGTAATTAGTGTTCCGTACGTTGATTGCTTTTGAAATAAAAATTTTTGTTACGGAGGTATAAAATGATCAATGGCTTCACAAAACACACCCCAAATGAATTTTCAACAAAGTTTGTTTCCGTCAAAATTTAACTTTCAAAACTACACGGCTCCGATGAGGTCATCAATTCCTATATTAATGCCAAATTTCAACTTTTTACATCAAATAGTTTCGGAATAAATCGGGTGTGACATACGGACAGACACCGAAGTGATCTTATAAGTGTTCCGTACGGGACACTAAAAATGAACTAAAACTGGAAACAATGAAAAAATCACATCATTTTCAGATTTCTCGACTCCAAGAATCCTGAAAAGAACGTATAATATAATATATATCCGTCTTTCATTAACTCATTCTATGTTTGACTATAAAAAATTATGCTTATACTTTGCTTTATCTCAACTAGAAACCAAAAACAAATTCTTATGTGTGTGTGTGTGTGTGTGTGTGTAAGTTTTATGGCTCTGGCATAACCAGCTGGCCAGCATCTCTCTTTTTTTTTTTATTATTATTTTTTCTTATTTATTTATGTATTTATTTATTTTTTTTTTTTAAACCCAACTGAACCTTACCGAGATTAACCCGCCTTAACACTAAACTACTTCACTTAAAACTAAAACTTTGTTAAATTTTTAATTTTTTATTTATTATTTTTTTTAATAGTTTTTTTTTTCCTTTTTTTTATTAATTTTTTTTTCCTCTTTTGAACTAGTCTCCGTTTTTTTTTTAATATTTATTATACTTTATTTTTTCTTTTTTTTTATTAGTTATTATTATTATTTTTTTTTGATATTTTTATTTTATATATACATATACATACATATATATTTTTTTTTTTTTTTTTTATAATTCGATTTTACTTCTTACAATAAATTTGTACAGATATCTATATACAATTGGGTTTTTTGAAGATATAATTACATTTAAATTGAAAGGGAATTCTACATAGTACTTAAGATCATCAAACAACCTATCAATATAATTCTTATTCATAATGCATCCTAGAATACAAATTCTTATAATACTATTAAAACTATAGAAAATCTATCGATTCTCACCCCTTCCAGCTCCTTTCCCTGATGCCATATTACTTGAAAACTATAGATTCCATTCTTACTTAAAATATTATGTGTACCAAATTTAATTTTATTAATATTTAATTAAATATCATTTTGTTGAAAGTTCTCGTGCTAACAGTGGACTGACACTTCGGAATGTGATTTTTTAACGAATACAGTACTCTGCTTATTAAATTAAAAGTAAAATAATAGCAAGGAAAGCTGTAAAAATGTAAGATTAGCGTAAAAAACCAGTGAAGTGCAAGTCGGACTTGCGCAATTAGTGTTCCGTACGTTGATTGCTTTTGAACTAAAAATTTTTGTTAAGGAGGTATAAAATGATCAATGACTTCACAAAACACACCCCAAATGAGTTTTAAACAAAGTTTTTTCCGATCTTTACTTAAAACTGATGGCCTTAAAATTTTTGTTTTTTATATACCAGATAAATTATTAAAGGTAATGCACTCGAGCGGTTGCTCTTAACATATCCAAGGCATTCGACCGTGTTTGGCACGATGGGCTGTTGGCTAAGCTACGTTCTTATCGTATGCCGGAAAAGTTCTGTTTGTGGCTCTCATGTTTCATCAGAGAGCGTTCTTTACGAGTGGCACTCGACGGATTTCTTTCTAACACTTTCACTATCAACGCCGGTTTACCCCAAGGCTCCATACTGTCTCCTACTCTCTTTCTCATTTACATTAACGATCTGCTGGAAAAGATCGAGAATTCAATCTACGGCTTTGCAGATGACAGTACACTTATCTCTTCATTCACTTTGAACGCTCGGACATCGGCTACTCGGACGAATATCCGCCGACAGCAGGAAGTCATTCAACTTAACAAAGACCTGGAAGAAATTTTATCTTGAGGTGACAGTAACCAAGTGGAATTTAACGCTACAAAAACCCAGGCGGCAGTTTTTTCTAAAAAAGTTACCGTTGCTGAACCCGACATAGTTATGTCGGGGCACTCCATTCCTCTAACATCGTCACTTAATTTATTGGGCGTTAATTTGGGAGCAAATATGTCCTGGCATGAACATGTTGCAGGCATAGCAAGGAGAGCTTCTCAAAAGTTGGGAATATTATTTCGAACCAGAAAGCTTTACACTCCACAACAACTGTTAATTCTTTACAAAGCTCAAATTCGACCAACTATGGAATACTGCTCCCATGTTTGGAGCTCCGCTCCCAAACATATACTGCATTTGTTGCATTCTATTCAGAGAAGAGCTGTTCGTCTGATTGGAGACCCGGAACTGACCGTTGGCCTTGATTCGCTGGAACATCGAAGAACGGTTGACGACTTGAGCCTATTCTACAAATACTTTCTTGGAAAGTGTTCGAAGGATGTGGCCCGCTTAATTCCTCCCAGAGCGGTGCATGTTAGAAGTACACGTCGCGGTAATTCTTCACATCCGTATGAGGTATTATATTTTTGATTTTTTTTTCGCGCAGACGGACAGACAGACAGACAGATAGACGGACATTCGGACGCACAGACCCTGAAGTTATCTTATAACTGTTCGGAACACTAAAAATGAACTAAAACCTGACATTTATCTCTATATACCATTTCTGCCAAAATTGGAAATAATGAAAAAAAATTACATCATTTTCAGATTTCTCGACACTGAAACCCTGAAAAGAACATAACCTATGTACGCAGTACATGGGTGTAAGTATCAAGGTATTTCGCGGGCTCCATAAGCAGATTCGCCTTTAGCGTTCTCTTTCACGCCTTTAAGAAACACCCCTTGTATTTATACGCTTCCCGACTCTTGAATTTGGCTGCCTTACAGTAAGAATCCTAAAACATTGAAACTTACCCCCATATCCTAAACCTTCTATATATGTGAGCTAATGATTACATTTAGAATCAGCTGTTTTTTTTTAGCCAAAAACAAGTAAAATAGAATAACGATAATTGTTCTTTGAGGTTGCTCGAACTTACATTTTAGTCCTTTGTACATATTAATTCTGGTAAAATTGAAATTAGTAACAAAATAACACAAAATTCTGATACATAAGCTGCCAGAACACAGAAAAAGATGTGTAACACGACGTAACCTCTCATCTCTTTAACCTTTTATATAGATCAAGAGGGCGACCCAAAATTTTGAACCTGACCATCTGCCTAGTTGTTCATTCTGTCGGGCGAGCCGGCTCTCGTACTCTGAAATGCCCAGATAAGGCTCAAAATGCTACTACTATCATTTAACCACTTGAATCAAGTACCATAACATTTGTTGATACTAAAAAAGGCCGCCAATACCGGAGGACGAAGTTGGACTAGCTTTTTCCAGCCACAAACGGTCGTTTTTCGACTTTCGAGCGGGTCCAGCTTCGTCCTCCGGTATTGGTGGCGTCTGCCTTTTGCAGATTTCCCCTTATTTTATCAAGAACAAACTAAATTTATTGATTTTATATGGTTAAATGACGGTCTATTTTTGGATGGACGTTTTTTGGGCCTTTAAGCTGGGTCCCGTCTCGATGGCGTGTGCCCTTTGGGGCGCTGGACTTTCTTAATGTCAACAAATGGTATGGTACTTGATTCAAGTCGTTAAACGATAGTCCATTTTTGGATGTAGCCTTTTGGGCCTTACCTGGGCATTCCAGGGCACGGGGGGACCGCAAAATCAACGTTATTTGACTCTCTAGATATAATGAACATCTAGGCAGACGGTTAGTCGACAGGTCAAAATTTTGGTTCGCCCGGTGGTCTAATATTAAAAATAATAAAAAAAATAACATGATCTTCAGATTCCTCGACTTTGAGGACCTCGAAAAGATCGTATAACACAATATCTATAAAGTTAGCCCTTAAACCTATTTTACCTCTTTAACCCTTGATATGTTTAATTATAATTAATTGAAAATAAAGTAAGAATAACACAATTTTTGACAACCCTCGACTTCAATAAACCAGAAAAAGATGTGTAACACGATATTTATCGAGAAACCCTTCCTTTTCTTCCCCGGCTCTTTTAACCTCTTTTATGTTTCACAAAAAATATTAGAAAATAATGAAAGAAATGAATCCTAGACCCTAAGAACCCTTCTCCCACCGTTAATGTAACCGTTTATATGTTTAACTATAAATAATTGAAAATAATGAAAAAAATAATACAATTTTCAGATTCCTCAACTCCAAGGACTAAGAAAAGGATGTATAACACGATATATCCTTAGTTATCTCCTGAATCCCCCACCCTTCTTCTCTAACCATTCATATATTTGAGCATCAGTGATTGAAAATAATGAAAAAATAACAATTTTTCGATTCCTTGCATATAAGACGATATTTACCAAGTAATCCAACCCTTTAATGTCTTTTTTCTATTAGGACTAACTATAAAAAATTATTTTTGAAATTTTTTCATTATCTCAACCACAAATCGAGAAAATAAATTAAGTTAATCTACCTCCTTTCAGCAGTTTCTCTTATGCGAAATCACTCAAAAACTATAGATTCCATTCCTACTTCAAGTATGATGTCTGTACCAAATTTGAGATTGACATGTCATTTCGTTTGAGAGTTATCATGCCAACAGACCAACAGGCAGGCAAACGGACTGACAGACTGACGGAAATGGAAAACTATGTTTTTCATGATCTAGGGACCCTGAAACGTAAAGAAATATTAAAAATCTCGGAGACTGCTTTCACGAATAACATCCTTCCCTTTGACAAGGAAAGTAAAAATCCAGAATTTCTTAAAATAATACTTCTAAAAAATATTGAACAAGTAACTAATTCTAATCTTTATATTATCTATCATAAACTTAAAATATTCTGAACATTCTTTACCAAAAAAGGAAGAACCAAAACGCCACACACAGAATAAAAAGCGTATTTAGAGAGGGGTTCCATCGTCGTTTAGGCTCATCCCGATGACCCTATAAGGGCGTCGCTAACAATCTGCGCTTGAACACAGGGTTCCATAAATGGTCCCACGTTAAAGTATCTTAGGATTCTTATAAACAATCGGGAGTTAGTATAGATCTACCACTCGAAAAGTCAACTTACAGCCAGTCATTAGTAGTCAAACATAAATACTTTTGTATTTTAAAGGTTCGTATTACTTAATGTGGTATTTTCCTATTATGTGGGTGTAAACATACAGAGCAGGTGTGAAAGGCTTTGGAAAAATTTGAAAAATTGTTGGGAGCAGTGTAGAGTGTACCTTTTTTTGCAGGCGTCGAGTTTGGACCAGTGATAGTGCAAATTAATTTCTGGATATTGAGAAGAAAAAATTCGTGACGGTAATCAGTGTTGTTCTAATGTATACCCATTTCTGCAATTTATAAATAAGTAATCAGTAAAAGTCATTTAAATTTTAAAAGTTTGCATATCGCAAATAGTAATTATTAGCTAACTTCAGAATTTTATTATGGAAGAATTAATTACAGTTTATGTTTTAGCATAATCATAGCAGATAATAATACCAAAATTATATAAGAACATTTTTTTATTTAAATTTTTGGTAAGATATCTTATTATTATCTTCAAATTAAAATGGAACTGTAACGATAATATATATATATATATATATATATATATATATATATATATATATATATATATATATATATATATATATATATGTATATATATATGTATATATATATATATATATATATATATATATATATATATATATATATAGTCCTCCAAAATTTCTGAAAAAATTCACGGTGAATCTACGAATAAAAACAAGAATTTTTTGTCTCTTACATAATTTTTCGAGTAAAAATTTGTTGAATATCCAAAATATGGCAAATACGCTGTGAAAAATATCTCGGAAAATTAAGGCTATAAAAAAAACTTTTCTTACAAAAATTGTGTAGGTTTTATTGGGGTATCATTAGAGATCATTAGAGAAAACTTTTGGTTATATTAGGAAATTACATTTTTATTTAGTTTTTCTTAAATTTTTTGAAATCCATTTTTAGATTTGGGTCGGTAATAAGCCCAAATCAACACAATTTCTTAATATGCTACTCAAAATTCAGAACTAAATATCATAAACTTTAATCTGGACTAGGTTGTGTCCTCATAAATTACGTCAATTTATGGACTAATGGTGGGGTCCGGTTGACGAAGAATGTCCCATATATATATATATATATATATATATATATATATATATATATATATATATATATATATATATATATATATATATATATATATATATACACATATATATATATATATATATATATATATATATATATATATATACATATATATATATATATATATATATATATATATATATATATATATATATATATATATATATACATATATATATATATATATATATATATATATATATACATATATATATATATATATATATATATATATATATATATATATATATATATATATAAAATGTTGAAAAAATTCTAGAATATTCTCCACAGGGTGTAGATTAAACCAAAAATTATCACAATTTTTACCTTTAATAATTTATCTGGTATATATATAAAAAAATTTCAACGTCATCAGTTTTCAACAAAAATCGAAAACAAACTTTTTTGAAAATTCATTTGGGGTGTGTTTTGTGAAGTAACTGTGATCATTTTATACCTCCGTAACAAAATTTTTTATTTTAAAAGCAATCAACGTACGGAACAGTAAATGCGAGTCTGACTTGCACTTGGCCGGTTATTTTTTTTCTGTTTAAGAATATTATTTTATTAGAGGCCAAGTTTGCCAATTAAAGAGTATATGGTAGCGATGAGCTTAACAGCGACTTTTAGGTCATAGGTATACCTGCGACGGTGGTTTATAAGTCACAGCTTCTTTTAACAGCGACTTAGATTGCTGCTTCATTCCGTCCAAAATCTCCGGAAATCCAAAACTACTGCTGCTTAATGATCGACAACAGTGCCTGTCACAGCCAGCGGACGACTCAGCGATACACTACGATTCGTTTTTATCTGTCCGACTGTCTATCTGTCACACCCGATTTTCTCCGAAACTATTTGAGATAGAAAGTTAAAACCTGGCACTAATATAGAAATTGATGGCCTCATCAGAGCTGTGTAGTTTTGAAAGTTAAATTTTGACTTAAGGGGTTAGTTTTGGGGGGTGAAATCGGAAATGAAAAAAAATATATACCAGGTCATTGAGTAGAGTTCAAAAATATATATAATGTAATACTTGCGCACACTTTTCTTTGTGTTATTTTTAAAAAATTACGAAAAATCACTGTCCCCCCCTTATTTCGAAAAGTACTAATCAAAAAATTTTGAAAAAATTCTGGAATATTCTCCACTGGGTGTAGATTGTACGAAAATTATCATGAGTGCATTGCCTTTAATAATTTATCTGGTACAGAAAAAAAAAACGAAAATTTTAAGATCATCAGTTTTCAGTAAAGATCGGAAAAAAATTTTGTTAAACACTCACTTGGGGTGTGTCTTGTGAAGTCACTGATCATTTTATACCTCCGTAACAAAAATTTTTATTTTAAAAGCAATCAACGTACGGAACACTAATTGCGCAAGTCCGACTTGCACTTGACCGGTTACACTGGTCAACACTAGTCATGCCACGCGAACTTTGATAGCTAATACTGTTTTAGCTAACCACCCTCATTATTAAACTGCAGTTGTTTTGTTTCAATTAGCCTCAATTTTCTTGTGATACGGTAATACTTATAACTAGTACTATGACAATAAAAGCAAAGGAACGTTCGCGAAGAAATAGTCATAAAACTATTTGTCTGTGATTTCATCAAAATATTGTGATTTATTAACTGCGTTAACATGTCGACAAAATGTAGTAACGATCCTAATTCTTTTTGTTATGTTTGTGGTGAACTGACTTTCAAAAAACAAAGACGAAATTTCACAAAATTAGTCTTGGAGAGTTATCACCGGTATTTTGGTTTCGCTGTGGCCCATCAAGACAAATCCTGGGCCCCTCATATTTGTTGCATAACGTGTGTGAAGAATTTAACCGATTGGAAGAAAGGGTCCTGTCATATGCCGTTTGCTGTACCCATGATTTGGACCGAACCAAGAGATCACATTTCGGACTGCTATTTTTGTCTTACTGACATAAATAGTATAAATTTCAAGAAAAAAACACACAGTTATTTACCCTAATTTACCTTCCGCCATGAGACCAGTGAAAATTTGCCTATACCAGTTGCATCTGCGTCCGTTGAGATTGACGATACACAATCCTCCACTTCAAGCCAATGTGTTGATGAGGACGAGGACTCTGAGTTTGAAGAAATTCTAACCAAGCCACACTTGATAACTCAAGGAGACCTAAACGATTTGGTTTGCGCTTTAAATTTGTCAAAAAAGCAGTTAGAACTATTAGGATCTCGATTAAAAGGATGGAATTTGCTCCATCATGAAACTAAAATCAGCTATTTTCGAAATCGTGATCAACACTTCAGATCATACTTTTCTCAAGACGGGGACTTGGTGTATTGTAATGATATAAATGGGATTATGAAGATTTTGGAAATCGATTTTGATCCCTCCCAGTGGCGTTTATTCATTGACTCTTCTAAAACAAGTTTAAAAGCAGTGTTGCTGCATAACGGAAATATACTTCCTTCTGTACCTCTGGCCCTTGCTGCTAATATGAAAGAAACTTATGAAAACATGAAGTTATTACTTGAAAAAATCAAGTACAGTACATATTCTTTCAAAATCTGTGGCGATTTAAAAGTTGTTGCCCTATTATTCGGATTCCAGCTGGGTTATACTAAATTCTTCTGCTTTTTATGTGAATGGGACAGTCGAGACAGAACAAACCACTATCATAAAAAAATATGGCCTACGCGTGCATCCTTAATTCCTGGACAAAAAAATGTGAAGTATTTACCCCTTGTAGAGCCATCTGAAGTACTTCTTTCACCATTGCATATCAAATTAGGCCTGATCAAAAATTTTGTAAAGGCAATGGATCGCAATGGGAGTGGATTTTTGTATCTAAAAGAAAAATTCCCCAAAATAAGTGATGCAAAGATAAAAGAGGGTATTTTGGTAGGACCTCAAATCAGGGAGTTAATAAAAGATTCGGTATTCGAAGAAAAATTGAGCGATTTAGAAAAACCAGCATGGAAATCTTTTAAGAATGTTGCAAATTTTTTGGGTAACCATAAGAGTGAGAGCTACAGAGAGTTGGTTACCGAGCTATTGTTGGCTTATCAAGCATTGGGTTGCAATATGTCACTCAAGATTCATTTTTTAGACTCACACCTGGATTTTTTTTCCTCAGAATTTGGGGGCTGTGAGCCATGAGCACGGAGAAAGGTTCCATCAGGACATTTCTAAAATGAAAAAACGTTACCAGGGCAAATGGAACCCAAATATGTTGGCAAATTACTGCTGGACAATCAAAACGGACCAACCAGGATCTAAATTTGCTAGAAAATCTTAGATCGTAACTTCATAATAAAACTTTTTTACATTTTTGGTTTAGGAGGTCATTGTTTTTTGAAATATTTTAAATTACTTAAGAGAATAAAATTCTTGGCTAACAAATTTTTTTTTAATGGTTGTTTTTACTGCCAACACCTATTAGAGTAAAAAATATCATAAAAGTCCATGTGGCACGACAAAGTTACGATTTTGTTTACCAGTGTTTTTTTTAAATTTTATGACTTATTATTTCTGATATTTTGATGATTGTATACTATTACGAGGCTGGTTTGAAAAGTTTGTGCAAAAATAAATACTACTTATGTGTTTGGGGTAAACCTTTTTTATTTTTCGACATAGTCTCCTTTTAGGCTTATACACTTCGTCCAACGATGTTCTAGTTTGTTGATCCCTTCCGAATAATAGGATTTGTCCAAGTCTGCAAAATATCCATTAGTATCTGCAATCACCTCCTCGTTTGAATAAAATCTTTGTCCCGCCAGCCATTTCTTCAAATTGGGGAACAAATAGTAGTCCGAGGGAGCCAAGTCTGGAGAATAGGGGGGATGTGAAACGAGTTGGAATCCTATTTCCATGAATTTTGCGACCACAACTGCTGAGGTGTGTTGTCGTGATGGAAAAGGACTTTCTTGTGGGCCAATCGCGGGCGGTTTTCTTGCAGCTCGGTTTTCAAACGGTCCAATAACGATGAATAATATTTACCTGTAATAGTTTTACCCTTTTCCAGATAGTCGATGAGGATTATCCCTTGCGAATCCCAAAAGAGAGTCGCCATAACCTTTCCGGCCGAAGGAACAGTCTTCGCCTTTTTTGGTGCAGATCCCCCTTGGTAACCCATTGTTTAGATTGTTGTTTGGTCTCAGGAGTATAGTAATGTATCCATGTTTCATCCACAGTGACGAAACGACGCTTAAAGTCCTCCGGATTCTTCTGGAACAGCTGCAAACCATCCTTGCAACACTTCACACGATTCCGTTTTTGGTCAAGCGTGAGCAATCGCGGCACCCATCTTGCGGATAGCTTTCTCATGTCCAAATGTTTATGCAAAATATTATGTACCCGTTCAGTCGAGATGCCCACAGCACTAGCAATCTCACGCACCTTAACTCTTCTGTCATCTATCACCATATCATGGATTTGATCAATGGTTTCTGGAGTCGTAACCTCCACAGGCCTTCCAGAACATTCAGCGTCACTTGTGCCCATATGGCCAGTCCGAAAATTTTGAAACCACTTATAAACTGTTCTAATCGAAGGTGCAGAGTCACCATAATGTTTATCAAGCTTCTCTTTAGTCTCCTGAGGCGTTTTGCCTTTCATAAAGTAATGTTTAATCACCACACGAAATTCTTTTTCGTCCATTTCTTGAAAATCACTCGACTTCCTCGATTCACACGAATGCCAAACACAAAGAAATAGACCAATATGGCTGAAACTTGGTGTGCGTTCATTCAAGAGATGCTACTAACTAAACATGACCTCGATACGCACCGGTGGTGCCATCTCTCGGACTTTTCAAACCAGCCTTGTATTTGACTATTTTTTTAAATTCATTTTTAGAGTACTTTCGTTGTTTTATTAATTTTTTTTATTAGCATCTTTCTACCTAAATATACGCTTATAAATATATTTACGAAAGTATTTACATATAAATTTATACAACAAAATTTTACTTTATAGTAGTGAACCAACTGCGTTTTACCTTCCAACGTCGATGCGACAGTCCAACATCGTGTGCCAGTAAATCGTCGGTCATCGGCCGACTGCGACCGTTGTCTGTAACGAGACGATGGGCGCCGTCGCCGATCATTAAGTTCAAGTTGGGCGGATCTGCGACATCTGCGTATGCAGCGAGTATTTAAAACAGCGGTTAGGGTCGCTGCATTGCGAAAAATTGGGTCGCAGGTATTACCTGTGACTATCTAAGTCACAGGTAAAAGTCGCAGATACGAAAATATCTCTCCTCTCTAGTATATGGTATACATTTTTCAATATCTAGATAAACTATGCATTTTAATAAATCAAAGAATATATTATGCCCAATATAAGATACATTTCATCTTTACTTTTTTCTTACCCTCAGAAATTTTTGCATTTTTTGAGTTTCGGTTTCCTAAATCAAGAAAACCATCCGTTTCTATTTTCGTTCGTCCGACTGTCTATGTGTCGGTCTGTAGGTATGATAAACTTTGGGCGAATTGGTTTAAAATGAAGTCATAAAACGGCTTATTTTATCTTAATAGCCTGCACTTTCTATCTAGTACTGTATATTTCCCGGCTGATTATTTAGCATTGACAATAACAATAAAAATAGGTACTCAAATGACGCATTAATTAGCTTTGATTACTGAATTTATAGCTTTAGCCTGTAATAAAAAAATCGTACAACACCAAATTTGGCCTGCAACATAAATAAAGCTTTCCTACCTTTAAACCAATTAGAATGGGAGCGTAATCCTATATCGTAATTAAACTAAAAATAAACATTGAATAGGTATTCAATCGTCGGTAATAGGACATAGCGATAAAAAGTTCAGGTATGTAAAATTGAATTGAACATTTTAATTACCAATAGTACGATATTGTAGATTTGACGTAATTTGTTAACATATGATTAATTCAATAATATAATTTTTTTAATTTCAATTTCTTTACTTTCCATAAGGTGTGAAATTTCAGAACGTTTAGTCTTTAGTTAAAGAGTAGAATACGATATGAGATTTAATAATTTAGCTAGTAATAAATCAGGTCAAAACTAGCCCTTTTTGCAACCTCCATAATTTTGAGGTCTTAATTAAAGCTAATTAAAAATCTACAACATTTTTTTCCAATTTTTTTTATTTCGGGGTAACTACCCCCCTATTTTGGAGGTTCAAAGTGTGAAAATAAATAAGTTTTTAACAGAAAATAAAAAAATATTTATAATGTAATGAAAATAGGTCACTTTAATTTTTTACATATTCTCTACCCAATACCGTATAGTCAATCAAAAACTACCCTCTAAAAGGGGGTCGTAATTAATAAGGGATCTTGCCTTATAATCCATGACTCACAAGACAAGGAAAAAATACAAAGAAATAATAAAAATACTGAGAATATAGCGCTGGACTTATACGTCTCTCAAACTTATCACTAAGCGATAACCACCCCTTAAAAGGGGGTTGAAATTCATGTTGACCTATTTTCATCATAAATATTACATAACATTTTATTTTCTGTTAACTTATTTATTTTCACATTTTTAACCCCCAAAATAGTTCCTCCTAAATAAAAATTTTGGAAAATATGTCCTAGATTTTTAATTAGCTTTAATTTAAGACCTGTTCCGTTAAGTTTGCTTTTTTTGTCTCCAAGTTATGAAAGTTGCAAAAATGGGGGTAAAAATCACTTTTGTGCGGTTACTCTTTCATTTTAGTACAACCATCTTATATTATAAATTTCTAGGTGATATAACGGATAATCGAGATTCAAGTTTTGTCCATTAAGATAGTTTTCCTTCACTTAGCTAAACTCTCCGATTTTTTGTATTATTATAATATATCTAAACTTAAGTATATTGGTGGTTTGCTAGTTTTTTATTTAACCGAAATTTTATTTCAAATCAATATCAAGTCTATATTTCAAATTTCTTCTTCTGTTCTTGGCCCATTACCATTAATGATGTATATTTTTGATTTTCATCTCTCTGTCAAATATAGAAATTTTTAGTGTTCCGTGCGGAACACTTATAAAAACACTTCAGTGTCCGTTTGTCTGTTTACCCGTCTGTCTGTCACCAGATTTTCTCCGAAACTATTTGATATAGAAAGTTGAAATTTGGCACTAATATAGGAATTTATGACCCCATCAGAGCCGCGTAGTTTTGAAAGTTATATTTTGATTTAAGGGGTTAGCTTTGGGGGAAGAAATCGGAAGTGAGAAAAAAAAATTTTATGTCATCGAAATGAAAGCTTGTAAAAACACGAGCTCAAAAATATATATTAATACACATTTCTTTGTAATATTTTTAAAAAATTGCGAAAAATCGCTGACCTCCTACTTATCTCGAAAAGTACTGAGCAAACAATTTTGAAAAAATTCTGGAATATTCTCCACAGGGTGTAGATTGAACGAAAATTTCCATAACTATAATAATTTATCTGGTATTTAAAAAAAAATACAAAATTATTCAAGGTCATTTTTCAATAAAGATCGGAAAAAACTTTATTGAAAATCCATTTGGATGTGTTTTGTGAAGTCATTGATCATTTTACACCTCCGTAACAAATTTTTTTATTTTAAAAGCAACCAATGTACGGAACACTAATTGCGCAGGTCCAATTTGCACTTGGCTGGTTAGTCTTTGCTGACGATACGATAAATTTATTATCCGGTTAACTATAATAACCCAGGAATTTTGACTTTAAAGTTACTCATAATGGTAATTTTACAATACCAACAATGCAATCGTGGAAAAATATTGGTGTACATTTCAATGAACCGATAAATGGCTTAACAAAAGTGTAGGTTTAAAAATAAGATTTAATATAAATTTAAGTAAATACCGAAATACAACTTAAAATTGTAGATACTATGGTTTTTTAGTGAACTACATTACTGGCATTTTATTTACCATAAAACATGAGTCGTAGTGACTAAAGATATCAAGTAAATTCTACATAATAATGTTGTTAGATTTTCAATACAGTTGATAAAATAATATATCACCAACATTCAATCAACTGAACCTGATAAAAGTATACTACAGATGTGAAATCCACTTGACTTGTTTTATACATAGGGTAATTTTATCACAGAAACCTGACTCCATATTAAATAGAAGTCAATTTAAAAATAATATTCATAATCTCGTATACACATATATATATATATATATATATATATATATATATATATATATATATATATATATATATATATATATATATATATATATATATATACAGTCGACACTGTTTATAGTGAAACTCTATACAGTAATACCCCGCTTAGCGCGACCCCGTTATGCGCGGTTTCACTATAACGCGAATTTCAAATTTCGCGCTCATGTAGTCATTAACTTCTCTATGGTCGCGGGGGGATCCCCGCTTTCTCTGAATATTCTCTTTGAAGAATTGGGAATTCCCTGTCCTTCGACTTTGTTCTATGGGGATTTCCTCGTTCGTTTCGTGTGTTCATTTGTTCCGTAATGTTAGTTCGGTCGGCTGGCAGTTTTGTTTTAATATTTATTGGAGATACATACATACATAATTTAACCCTACGTTAAAAATGCCGCCTGTAAAGAAAAAAGAGCGTAAAAGCGTCACTTTGGAATTGAAGATGAAAGTGTTAAGAAGAATGGAAAATGGAGGCAAAGCAACAATTGTTGGGAGAGATTTTGGACTCTCAGAATCGACTGTGAGAACGATTTATAAAAATCGGGAAAAAATTAAAATCTCCAGCGAAGGTTCAACACCTATAAGTGCAACAAAACTTTCTCGTTCGAGATCATCTATCTTAGAAAGAATGGAGAAATTACTGTCAGTCTGGATCGAAGATTTGAATAAGAAGAACACACCACTAAGTCAAGATCTCATATGCACAAAAGCAAAATCTTTGTATGAGATGCTGAAAACAAAAGAAGGAGAAGGGAGTGCCACTCCGACTTTTGCTGCCAGCAGAGGCTGGTTCCATCGGTTCAAGCAGCGTTCTAATCTTCACAATATCCACATAACAGGCGAGGCGGCCAGCGCGGACATTCAAGCTGCAGCTGAGTTTCCAGACAAGTTTCAAGACTTCGTTAGACGAGAGAAAATTCCTGCTTGTCTCATCTTCAATGTTGATGAGACCGCACTTTACTGGAAAAAAATGCCATCTCGAACATTCATTTCTAAGGAAGAACGTCAAGCCAGTGGTTTCAAAGCTGCGAAAGATCGACTAACACTTCTGCTGGGTGGTAATGCCACTGGTGATTTCAAACTGAAACCTTTACTAGTGTACCATTCAGAAACACCCCGTGCAATGCGAGGCACAGACAAGACAAGTCTACCAGTTGTGTGGCGATCAAACAGAAAGGCGTGGGTTACACGGGAAATTTTTCAAGAATGGTATTCTAATAGTTTTTTGCCCATCAGTCAAATCATACTGTGACAGAAATGGGCTTGAACCTAAAGTTATATTACTCTTAGACAATGCCCCAGGACATCCAACCTCACTTGATACGCCCAGAGACTTAAAAGTGTACGTAAAGTTCCTTCCACCAAACACTACGTCAATATTACAACCTATGGACCAGGGAGCAATAGCAAACTTCAAAGCTTATTACCATCGCCGCACTTTTAGCCAACTAATTCATGAAACTGACGGGGAAGGAAGACAGTCTATGCGAGAGTGGTGGAAGTCATACAACATTATGAAGTCTATTCACAACATAGAAGAGGCTTGGAAGGAAGTTAAAATGAGTTGTATGAATGGGGTGTGGCGTAATCTTTGGCCAGATGTAGTGGAAGCACCTAGAAGAATTGTCCAGATGCAGAGACAAGTGCTTGAAGACATTGCTGCAATGATTGAGGGGTCTGAACTTGAAGATGTCACGGTAGAAGATCTCGTAGAACTTGTAGCAACGCACGACGATCCTATTAGCAATGAAGATCTGATCGAGTTACAGAATAATCCTATCTACGATGAGGAAGAACAAGTAGAAGAGAAAGTTTTATCTTCAGGGGAAATACAAAATGCACTTTCAAAAATTTATTCAGGTTTGGACATATTGCAGAGTATAGACAATAATGATGACCGTGTCTTGACCGTGTGTCAAACAATTAAAAACAGTGTTGGGTGTTATGAACGTATTTTACAAGAACGTAAACAAAACGTTACCCAAAAGACAATAGATGTATTTTTCCGTAAAAAATAAGAGTATGTATTGCATAAAGTGTTCTTAGAATTAAAGTGATTGATTAAAATGATTTGTATTTTTTTGTATTAAATTTTGACTATGTTTAATCATAAACCTCGATATACGCGAATTTCAGTTAACGCGATTTTTTTCGGAACGTATCCCTCGCGTAAAGCGGGGTATTACTGTATAGTGAAAAACTCTTTATAGTGCAATTTTTTCAAGACCTAGAATATTTGAATGAAATTTCATGTAAAAAGCCCTGCATATA
Organism: Pachyrhynchus sulphureomaculatus; assembly: GCA_019049505.1. Classification (NCBI taxonomy): domain Eukaryota; kingdom Metazoa; phylum Arthropoda; class Insecta; order Coleoptera; family Curculionidae; genus Pachyrhynchus; species Pachyrhynchus sulphureomaculatus. The sequence goes on along the minus strand of CM032453.1, from coordinate 62,768,571 downwards.
GTGAATCTGTAAAATAGTAACACTCTATATAATAAAATTTTTACCGGAATTTTATGTATAAATTTTTATGCATTTATTGAGATCTTGGCCATTTCGGGTTTCCCATTTTTATCTAACATTAGCACAAATTCCATTTTTATGACGCATTCTTTTGAAAAGGTTCTTAACGCGTTTATAGCGTCTAATGGTTGGCAATAAATCAGGTAGATTTCTGTGAGAAACCCGGGGAATAACCCATTTTATAGAAACCCGGGGAAAAACCTATTTTATAGTCGAGGCCTAGTAATTCGTAAATTCAGGTTCAGTTTCTTTTTGTTTAAGAATCAAGTAAGATGTCCAAGTTTTGGAGGAAGTTGATAAAGGCTGCAAAAAAATTGATGTTGCTGCAAAATTTGGTGTTTCTCCAAGTTGCGTCCCTCTTATAATAAAAAGTCGCGACAGTATCATCAAGAAACCTAGTGTCCAAGCAGTCGAAAACGAGTACGGGTGAGTACTTACGAGGATGTAAATGAAGCAGTTTTACGATGGTTTCAAGTGGCCCGTACGCATCAAAACGTACCAATATCGGGAAATTTAATAAAGCAAAAGGCTCTACAATTTGCTAAAGAATTTAACTGCGTTAATTTTCAAGCTAGTGAAGGGTGGTTGAATGCCTGAAAGACTCGCAATTCAATTGTTTTCAAGACGGTGTCTGGCGAGAGTGCAAGCGTTAGTCAGGCGGACTGTGACATTTGGACTGAAACTGTTTTAAAAAGTGAATTGAAAAAGTACGAGCCAAAAAACGTTTTCAATTGTGATGAAGCCGGTTTGTTTTTTAAATGTTTGCCAAATAAACCTTTTGCCTTTAAAAGTGATGAATGTTTTGGTGTTAAAACAAGTAAAGAAAGGGTGACACTTATGGTTGGAGCAAACATGGATGGCTCAGAAAAACTGAAATTACTGCTCATAGGTAAAAGCAAAAATCCCCGTTGTTTAAAAGGAGTTAAATCTCTGGAGTTAGATTACGCCAATAATGAAAAGGCATGGATGACTTCTGAGATTTTCGAAAGATGGATCAAAGAACTGGATACGAAAATGAAAAGCCAAAAGCGAAAGATTGTGATGTTTATAGACAATTGTCCTGCACATCCAGTTACTGTACGTAAAAAATTAAGGAATATTGAATTGATCTTTTTTCCACCAAACATGACCTCCAAATTGCAACCTATGGACCAGGGTATTATAAAAAAAACATCATTACCGAAACAGAATTGTTCACAAAATTGTTAATGCGATTGATAACAACCTTCCAGTCCAAAAAGTGATTACCCTTGAAGAGTGTATAACCGAAGTCGCTAAAGTATGGAGTGAAAATGTTTCTCAGAAAACTATCTAAAGCAGGTTTTATTGAAAATATTGACGAATGGGAAGAAGAAGACGAAATGGATCTCGCTACCTTAAAAAGGCAATGGGGTATTCTACAAAAAACTGCTATCGTCGACGCAGATTTTTTACTTGAAGATTTCTTAGAAATCGACAATGATGTTGGCACGACAGATCTCCCAACTGACCAAGACATAATTGACGATATAAAAAGTATAGAAGATCATGAAGAAGAAACTGAAACCGGGGAATGTCCTGCTAAATTTAGTGAAAATGAAATAAGAAATGCCTTTGACATTGTGCGAACTACTCTCAGGGGCCAGGAAACTGTACCTGATCAAATCTTTATGCATTTGAATAAATGCGAGAATTTTGTTGAGCAACAATTATTTTTCAAAAGTAATGTTCAAAAAAAAATAACCGATTATTTTTCCTAGTATGTATGTACGTAGTATGTACATATGTATTAATAGATTTTGTATTATTCTTTTTATTTCGTATGTGGTACATACATACATAAAGTCCGTACGTTATATCTTTACACGTGCGTCATAGTTTTCAGGCAATATCCCAGACGACTATTATATTTTTTGTTTCTTTTTATCAATACCTACGATTTATTGGTGAAAAGAAACAAATAATATAATAGTCGTCTGTTATATGGCCTGAAAATTATGACGCACGGGTAAAGATATAACGTACGGACTTTATGTATGTATTTAGCCCTATACATGCTATGTACTATTTAAACTTTCAAATGTTTAATAAAATCTTTTCTAATAATTCAATTTTGCATTTTGGTCTTTCACTATATAGAGTCTCGACTATATATATTATATATATATATATATATATATATATATATATATATATATATATATATATATATATATATATATATATATATAATATATATATACATATATATACATATATATGTATATATGTATATATATTTATATATATATATATATATATATATATATATATATATATATATATATATATATATATATATATACATATATATATATATATATATATATATATATATATATATATATATATATATATATATATAAATATATATACATATATATATATATATATATATATATATATATATATATATATATATATATATATATATATGTGTGTATATATATATATATACAAGATGTGCCAAAAACCAACGTATTCCCTTTCGAGGGCCAGCCTATAACTCACTAGAATTTGTAAATATGACCCACCCACGTTTGTCCACTCCTCTTCCATGCTTTCCTGTCTTTTGCCACTTTTAACTACTGCTAGCCCGCTACCACTCTTGTATTATCGATCCATCGTTTCTGTGGACGTGCAACGCTTCTTCTGGGTCTTCATTCTACGATCCTGTACACCCATCTGTCTCTGGATGATCTAGCCACATGATCCGCCCATTGCCACTTCATCTTTGCCGCCTCCAGAGTTGTGGACTTTCCTTCGTCTCTTATCTCTTCGTGATGGATTCGATCTCTAAGGGAGATATCAAGCATGCTCTCTCTCGCTGTGAATTTATGAGCTTTTTAACAAGGCTTTAGTGAGACACATCATTTCCAGTCCATATGTGCTGCCTGGTAGAACACAGGAATTGTAGACTTTTTTAGGTTTATGGATATTGTAGTACTTTTTAAGATATGTCCTAAGTTCCCAAAAGCTGCTCATGCCAGCCTTATTCACCGGTTAATTTCTAATTAGCTATCACGACTATGTCGTCTGCAAAACTAAGGTGTCTCAGTCTAGTGCCGTCAATGTTGATGCGTTTCTCATCTCAATTTAATTCCTTCAAGACGTCTTCAAGGACACTTTTTAATGGTATGTTGTTAGTGATAGTTGTTTCATCAATTTTAGTATGTATAGATGCTTCTTTATAGATGTTCTATTTTATTTTATACATATCTGGAATCTATTACCTTCATTCGCTAAGGATTTTAGAACTAACCAGATTTCAACAGCCTCGAATGAAGGCCAAATGGTACCTTATTTTTGTACATTTCTCTATAACCGTATGTATTGTCCAGAGGTGGTCGATCGTTAGTAACAGGATATATTCTAAACAACCCCTCTAATAACCTCTCCCATCTTTTTTAATACCTTATATGTTGGACTTTAAATAGGTATGCTTAAAATTTTTATAATACTATTGAAACTATACAAAATTGATTGACTCTCCTTCCTTTCATCCTCTTTCCCTGAAGCGATATCGCTTAGAAATTACAAGTTATTTCTATCTTGAGTATTATATGTTTACCAAATTCGATACTTAATTTTATTCGAGAACTGGTCATTCCTTATATTACCTAACGTAATAAAATCTATCATATAACATGGCCAGAGCACATATGTATGTATGAATTAAAAAAACACGTAAATCAGATAAGTAGTTCTCGAGTAATAAGCGCACTAACGGACAGACAGACAGCCAGAAAGACGTTGCATTTTATATATATTATATTCTTTGCTATATGATATTGTTCCATATTTAATAATTTAGGCAGCGTATTGCAAGAGAGAAACTTTTTTCCGACTTGATTCACTATTATCGTCACTGCTTATTTCTTATGTTACCTAACGTAATAAAATATATCCTATAACCTGGCCTGTATGTTTAAAAAAAAGCACATAAATCGGATAAGTGGTTCTCGAGTGATAAGAGCACTAACGGACAAGTAGACAGACAGATAGACAGAGAGACGTTGCATTTTATATATTTATAGAAGATTATAGATAACCTAGCTAGAGAACAAATGCATGAATTTAAAAAAAAAACACTTATAGCGGATAAGCGCACTAACGAACAGAAAGACAGACAGATAGAAAGAGAAACGTTGCATGTTATATATATTATAGATGTTACCTAACGTAATAAAATATGCCCTATAACCTGGCCAGAAAACATATGTATGTTTAAAAAAAAGCACGCAAATTGGATAAGCGTACTAACGGACAGACAGATAGACAGACATACAGAGAGGCGTTGCATTTTATATATATCCTTTACTACATGATATTATTCCAGGACACGTTTGCGACAAACTTTTTTCCGACTTGATTCACTATTATCGTCCCTGCTTATTCCTTGTTTTACCTAACATAATAAAATATATCCTATAACCTGGCCAGAGAAAATGTTTTAAAAAAAAGTACCTAAATCGGATAAGTGGTTCTCCAGTGATAAGCGCACTCACGGACAGACAGGCAGACATAGAGACGTTGCATTTTATATATATTATAGATGACCGTGCTAACAGAGCGACAGACCTGTAAACTGATAGACCGATAGGCTGACTATTTTTCGTAATCTAGGGATCTTAAAATATGAAGAAATGTGAAACTTTTGCACAGCGATCTTTTTACGACTACAAGGAAAGTCGGAGATCCCAGGCAATAAATAAATAATTTTTTGAGACAATTATCACTAATCTACAATAAGCTTGCTGCTCCAATTATTATAAGTAATGCATACTTTTTCAAACATCTAAATTGTCCCTTGTTCGTGATTATTTTGTGAATTGACTCGAGGCAATTGTAAAAAAAATCATACGGGTAAGATCCCTAATTTTTGTCATTAGGCAGGATATTATTTTTAATTCAAGTGGGATAGTAGGACAAATTTGGAAGAAGTAACAGATATTGTTTATTTCTCACTTCCCTTAGTAGAGAGGATCATTGCACTCGTGAAAAAATCATCCTCCGAGATTTTTGTATTTCGTCACGTTTTGGATGCTCCCGAAGATCAGGTCGGTCTGTTGATTTGTTGGTATGATAACTCTTCAATGAAACATCTATTTTATATTTGGTACATATAATTGTATTATGTGCATTTTTCCAGGTTTTTGGTTAAAATAATAAACTAATTTTAAGCATAAATATTTTAAGTGAAACATTAAAGGGGTGGGGAAGGGAGGGGGTCTTATACGTTCCTTCCAGGATTCTTCTAATCGAGGTCTCTGAAATTTGCAGACAGATTAACAAAACCAACAAAGCAAAATGTGCGACGACGATGTAGCAGCACTTGTCATCGATAATGGATCTGGAATGTGCAAAGCCGGTTTTGCCGGAGATGATGCCCCACGTGCTGTATTTCCATCCATTGTCGGTCGTCCCAGGCACCAGGGTGTCATGGTGGGTATGGGTCAAAAAGATTCCTACGTTGGTGATGAGGCCCAAAGCAAAAGAGGTGATAAATTTTTAAAAATCTTACAGTTACTTTAATATTACTTTAGATAGCTACACATATCTCTTTACATAACACTGTATTCTTGTGCTATTAGTAGTAAAATCCTCAATCTCCTATAGAAATAATCGACTTTTGTTTCACTTTCCAGGCATTCTTACGTTGAAATACCCAATTGAACACGGTATCATCACCAACTGGGATGACATGGAAAAAATCTGGCATCATACTTTCTACAATGAACTTCGGGTAGCTCCAGAAGAACATCCTATATTACTCACTGAAGCTCCTCTTAACCCCAAAGCAAACAGGTATAACTCTTAATAAACATTTACATTAAATTCTAAATCAACAAGTCGTCAACAAAAAAGAGTGAGTGAGAATTTATTTAAGTACCTCTCATTTTAAATGTCTAAAATCTCAAAATGATTTTCACAATTCATTTATTTTCAATTTTAGAGAAAAAATGACCCAAATTATGTTTGAAACTTTCAATACACCCGCCATGTATGTAGCAATACAAGCAGTATTGTCCCTTTACGCTTCTGGGCGTACCACTGGTATTGTACTTGACTCTGGTGATGGTGTTTCACACACAGTACCGATCTACGAAGGTTATGCTCTTCCACATGCTATATTACGTCTGGACTTAGCTGGTAAGTAAATAACGATTAAATAAGTTTAGACGGAATGTTCTTTAATTTACTGAATTTTGCCTCTTACAATTACAATTTTTCTAATTTAAATGTCCTACAATTTCTTTTAGGCCGTGATTTAACTGACTACCTCATGAAAATTCTTACTGAAAGAGGCTACTCATTCACCACTACAGCTGAAAGAGAAATTGTACGTGACATCAAGGAAAAACTATGCTATGTCGCTTTGGACTTTGAACAAGAAATGGCGACAGCTGCTAACTCCACTTCTCTTGAAAAGAGTTACGAACTTCCTGATGGTCAAGTCATCACTATTGGCAATGAAAGATTTAGGTAAGGATCACTCATTTTAAACAAAAAGATAAGATTATCTAAGAATTTATGTATTAAAAATTTTAATCCATATCTCGAACAGGATATCATATAGTACAATGGAATTATGAAGAATGAAGAAAGAATGTTAGTGAGTGGGGTGGATATTCCAGTAAATTTTCCGGATCATAAGCTTCCTCTTATAAGCCGATTTATCGATCAGTTTATTATTATTTTTTTTTTTTATTGGTCTAACACACGTGCTGCAGGGAAGTCCCTAAAGCGCTCCATTTTTTTTGCGCATGTGTGCGGAAAAAGCTATTCACGTTGTTCTTGAATCGCTGTAAATTGTACTCGGTGGGAAACACAGCGCTGGGCAAATTATTCCAAAGGGATGATGTTCTCCATATAAAAGACTGCTTGAAAATCGTTGTACGCGGAGTAACAAGCTGAACCTCATACGGATGTGAAGCACCAGCGCGACGTGTATTTCTAACATGCACCCCTTTGGGAGAAATTAAGAGGGCTACATCCTTCGAACACTTTCCATGAAAATACTTGTAGAACAGACTCAAGTCGCCAACCGTTCGTCGATGTTCCAGCGAATCAAGGCCGCCGGTCAGTTCCGGGTCTCCAATCAGACGAGCAGCTTTTCTCAGAACAGAATCCAACAAATGCAGTGTGTGTTTGGGAGCGGAGCCCCAAACATGGGAGCAGTATTCCATAGTTGGTCGAATTTGAGCTTTGTAAAGAAGTAACAGTTGTTGTGGAGTGTAAAGCTTTCTGGTTCGTAATAATATTCCCAACTTTTGAGAAGCTCTCCTTGCTATGCCGGCAACATGTTCATGCCAGGACATATTTGCTCCCAAACTGACGCCCAACAAATTGAGCGACGATGCTAGGGGAATGGAGTGCCTCGACATAACTACGTCGGGTTCAGCAACGTTAACTTTTTTAGAAAAAACTGCCGCCTGGGTTTTTGTAGCATTAAATTCCACTTGGTTACTGTCACCCCAAGATAGAATTTTCTTCCAGGTATTTGTTAAGTTGAACGACCTCTGCGGATATTCGCCTGAGCAGCCGATGTCCGAGCGTTCAAAGTGAATGAAGAGACAAGCGTCCTGTCATCTGCAAAGCTGTAGATTGGATTCCCGGTCTTTTCCAGCAGATCGTTAATATAAATGAAAAGAGAGTAGGAGACAGTATGGAGCCTTGGGGCACACCGGCGTTGATAGTGAAGGTGTTGGAAAGAAATTCGTCGACCGCCACTCGTAAAGAACGCTCTCTGAGGAAACATGAGAGCCACAAACAGAACTTTTCAGATACACCACAAGAGCGTAGCTTAGCCAAGAGTCCATCGTGCCAAACACGGTCGAATGCCTTGGATATGTCAAGAGCAACCGCTCGAGATTCTCCAAAGTGTACAATTGCGTTTTTCCAAACATGTGTTACATTAGTCAGAAGATTTCCTGTTGATCTATGTTTACGAAAGCCATATTGGTGATCGCTAATAATATTGAATCGTTCAAGATATTTTAGACGATGCTGATTGATAACCTTTTCCATGACTTCCGATATTATTGAAAGCAGTGCGACTGGTCGGTAGTTATTTGGCAAGGTCTTCTTGCCTTTTTTAGGTATTGGCTGAACCGTGGCACATTTCCAGCAGGCCGGAAATATTTCTTTTCTGTAGGATAGGTTGAAAAGTCTACAGAAAACTGGTGTTAGTTCCCTTGCACAGTTTTTGACAACTATGGCAGGTATTCCGTCAGTGCCAGCCTTTTTGGTGTCTAGTTTTATTAAAATACGCTTTATGATACGCTGAACATCGGGCATCTCTGACTGCAATATGGGGTAAGTGGTGTTTTTCCTTAGAAATCGACAGTAGAATGTGAAGCAAAGAGTTCAGCCAACAAGTTCGCTCTCTCAATAGGTGTGGGTTGCAATGGAATTATCTGGCCGTGTGAGTGGTGTTATCGTGGATTTGGTGAAATTTTGACTAACTGCCTTAGCGACTGCCCAAAAGGACCTGGAATTATTGGGACAAGCGAGAAGTTTGTTTCTAATTCGTTGATTGTGTGCCTCGTTGGTTTCGTCGATAATTCCTTTGCATCTGTTCCGGGCACGAACAAAGGTGTTACGATTTATGGTGTTAGGATTGTCACGCCATTGTCGGTAGGCAATATGTTTAGAAGCAATAGCTTCTTTGCATTTTCGGTCAAACCAAGGCTTGCCGTTGGAGGGGCATTTCTTCGAAAAAGGAATTGTAAGCTTCCATACCAGCCAAAATAACATCGGAAACCTCCCTGGCACAGTCAGATAGGTTGTCGGATCGAAAACAAACGTCCATCAAAGGGAATATTCCATGAGATCTTCCCATTTAGCGGATTTGTAGTGCCACATCCTGCGCGGCTTAGGCGCCTCTCTGTCACTGATTGGCAGGATACTTGATGTCGAAAGCAGTTTATGGTCGGAAGAACCTAACGGCGGATTTACAGTGACCGTGTAAATCTCCGGATTGGTGGTTAAAAACAGATCAAGACTGGCGAACTCCCCGTTATAATCTTACTTCCCTTGCTAAGGGATTTTTTTGCATTTCCTTATGTTCTAAGGTCCCTAAATTACGAAAAACATGGCCTACAATTAATTCCGTTTGTCTGTTGGCAGGAAAAAATTTCAAATTGGGTACACATATCATACTTGAAGTAGGAATGAAACCTATAATTTTTGAGTGGTCTTACAAGATTTCTTGTCTTAGTCAGGCAAGAAATATTGCCTTTCCATAAAAAGTTTTTAGTTATATATTGGTTTATCTTGTGAATCTAAAATAAGATCAAATAACGACCAAGTGCAAGCGGACTTGCGTAATTAGCGTTCCGTACGTTGATTGCTTTTGAAATAAAAAATTTTGTTACGGAGGTATAAAATGACCAATGACTTCACAAAACACAGCGCAAATGAGTTTTCAAAAAAGATGTTTCTGATCTTTGTTAAAAACTGATGACCTTGAAATTTTTGTTTTTTATATACCAGATAAATTATTAAAGGTAATGCACTCGTGATAATTTTCGTTCAATCTACACCCTCTGGAGAATATTCCAGAATTTTTTCAAAATTTTTTGATCAGTACTTTTCGAGATAAGGGAAGGGACAGCGATTTTTTGCAATTTTTTAAAAATACCAGGGGTACAAGTATGAAATGCGGATTTCAGACAACAGATGGTGCACCAATGCAGTTTATGCTAAAAAGATTTGACACTGCGCCATTTTGTTGTGTCATCAACAAGTGTCAGACGCGCACGAGTGATAAATTGGAAAAGTGTGTGCATAGTGTTGTATTGTTGTGTTTAATATGTCGAAATTTATACCGAACAAAGAGCATTCGCGGAGAGCATTAAGTTTTTGTTTTCATTTGAAGAAAACTGCTATTGTATCATACCGATTACTTCGAAAAACTTATGGTGAACATCCTCCATCGCAAGATACGTGTGAACGATGGTTTCAGCGTTTCAAAAATGGTGACTTCGATATTGCAGACAAGGAATGTGGAAAACCGCCAAAAAAATACGAAGATGATTCGCAAACATAAAAACAACTCACCGAGCAATTGGGCGTTAGTCAACAAGCTGTTTCCAATCGGCTACGAGAGATGGGAAAGATTCAGAAGACCGGTAGATGGGTACCACATGAGTTGAACGAGAGGCAAATGGAAAAGCGCAAAAACACGTGTGACATTTTCCTCGCTATAAAAGGAAGTCGTTTTTGCATCGTATAGTTACAGGGGATGAAAAGTAGATTTATTTTGAGAATCCCAAGCGCAAAAAATCATGGGTAGACCCAGGCGCCCCATCCACATCGACCGCAAGACCGAATCGTTTTGGCAGAAAGACGATGCTCTGTGTTTGGTGGGACCAGAGGGTCTATTATCTGTTAAAACCTGAGGAAACGGTTAATACTAAAGGTCACCAACAACAATTGACCGATTTGAACTGTTGGCTGCTTGAAAAAAGGCCAGAATACCGAAAGAGGTAACACAAAGTCATTTTTCTTCATGGCAATGCTCCATCACATACGGCAAAACCAGTTCGCGACACGTTTTAAGCACTCAGTTGGGAAGTTCTACCCCATGCGGCTTACTCATCAGACTTGGCTCCTTCCGATTACCACTTGTTTGCATCGATGGGTCACGCACTTGCTGAGCAGCGCTTTGGTTCGTACGAAGATGTGAAAAAATGGCTCGATGAATGGTTTGCAGCAAAAAAAAAATCCACATTTCATACTTGTACACCTAATAATACAAAGGAGCAGACTTTCTAAATGCATTTTGTCCATTTTTTGTAATTTTGGGAAACGAAGAAAAACTGCTATGCGTTTGGCAAGATATTAACCGAAAAGTTGATATACCTAAAATGTGAAATAAAAAATAATTCAAGGATTAGACGTATATGCAAAAAATCTAGTATTGATAATATCCCAAAAAATTGAAAAAAACTGATGGACAAACTGCATTTAGATTGTCATCGTGGGACAAAATGCATTTTGATCGTCTACACAAAGCGGCATTACTGACTTTTGATAGTAACGATATAAAAAAACTTGTAGCTTTATAAAAATAGTGTTTTATTTTTAAATACACAATAATGTTTATAAACTAAATCAACAATAATGGCATTTTACATGTCATAAATGTCACCATCTTCATCATTATTGCAATCGCATAACATGTCAGGTTCTTCGATAACATCATCATCGTCAGATTCACCATGGTTAGCTTGATTGTCAATTTGCACACGATTGTCAGAGAGAATTGGCTGTAACCAGGATCGTTGACCCAATTTGTCCCTGACAGTTCCACTAATAATTTCGAGAGACTCAGGAGTTTTTTTGGTTTAATTTTGTTTTGAAGTTCTACGGCAGGTAAGTTTAAAGTCGAAAGCTTCTTTCCACGTTTTAATAACGTTTGAAATTGTTTGGACGGATCGTCATTTCTATAAAACAACTCGGTCTTAAGCAAAATATCGGTGTTGTTTTGTGATCTTTTAATAATAATCCGTTTGGCCGCACTGATCCCTTCAATTTTTTTTAAAGAAGTTAACGCCATTTTTATATCGTAAACAACCCAGTCCCTACCAAGTTGTCTAACGTCTCCCTTCTTGGAGTAAATGTCATAATATTGTGTAGGTGTTTTTATTGAACTGTATGGTCGCATAACTTTTTCTATTTGCCCGAAAACACGGTCTGCTGGCAAATATGAGTAAGGTAATTACCACGGATTTAATATTTTGCGGGGCATCTACGTACAGCCATAGCATAAGCATATGCATCACGTGTGCATTTTTATTCTGCCCGGCACAACCATCTGCGAATAGTCGCAACTGTTTTATATCTGGTCCAAATTCTGCTTTATTAAGAAAATCACGTAGAGCAGAACTTGTCTCTGCAGATCCCCTTTTTGCTTGATGTTCCATCCAGGTGTAGAAAACTGGTTTTTTAATATCCACGTCGGTTACACAAAAACAATAAAAAGACAACTGCTGGGCATAAAATGCATCTTGAATTGGCACTTTCGGTAAGACTTGAACCTGTTGAAGGTCAAAACAATACGAAGCACTCTGTGCCGGCTTTTCATTCATTAGGTTGAAAAATTGTTTGGCTTGTGATTTATGTACACGTAGAGAAGTTTTTAGTTTGTCTATTTCAGTTTTGTCTTTGCAAATGCTAATAGAAGTTTGGGTCCTAACACAAAAGCCACATACGTCGGTGGCAGGGCTTCCAAATGCAATATTAAAATGATTATTAAAGATTCTACTAAAATACTTGTAATTTACTTTCAAATTTTCAACTGTACTCTGATTGTACAGATTCCATAAAGCAGTAATATTATTTTCGGACGATAGATAAATGCGCCGAGATTTAGCACGCCCGTAATGACTTTCGTGTCCTTTTAAACTGGCTATAAATTTTTTCACAGCTTCAAATTTATTAACATTCCTAAAAGACCGTTGGTCCCCTCCACGCTTCTCAACAATACCACTTCCAGATTGCATTTTTTGAGCAATAGTATTTACGCGTCTCTGACTGACACTAAATATTGATAAGAATAACTTCTGGCCAATGTAAATTTTTTTCTCATTCTTCCAAACCTAAAATAAAGAATATTACCTAAAATAAAATCGGACCTTCCGCCAGTTAAGCGTTGCTTAAACCACTACACTATACATTATGGTGACAATAAAATTCTTTTTAAATTAAAATTTAAACCATAAATTTTAATGGATTTCTAGGTTAAATTTTTTTCACTCTTCGATAGAAGTTAGCTAAGGGGGGATTTTAAAAATAAGCTAAATAAAATTATTTAAAACTAAAATTTACATGATATCTCATAGAGAAATTGTGGGATTCGGTTACGACTTCTATCTGGTTTTCCAACATTCATAAAATGCCCCAATTTATTGTCCTGTACATTTTTCTTTGTTGTCTTATAAAACGTATTTCTGATTGTCCTTATATAGTCTTGGGATAATTCATGGCAAAAGAAATCCTTTCGTTTAGGGTGAGTACAGGAAAAATCAACAAAATGTTCCAAATTAGGATAATGATCTGAATGCCTTTAAAAGAGAATAATATTAAAACATTAACGACAACATAAGAACTTGAGAACTTTAGTGTACCTATTAGGTAAACAATAATAGCATAATGTAAACCTAACCTAAAAATCATTAAGGCTTACCTTACGTTGCTTTTACACTCTTTAGACGTGAGATTTCTTTTTCTTTTTCTACTACCACGGTCCGTATCACCAACTACGTGATCCCCTGTCACAGTCACATCCATTATTTGAGATTGTTTCGTAGAAAAACGGAAAAATAAACGCACATAAAACAAACACTGCAGACAGCAACAAGTGCAATGACAAACAAATCGAAATTAGTCCACGGCGCAAGGATAAACTTCCGTTAGTTCGTCTAGCGCCAATGGACATACAGCATATAGAAAGTCCGAGGTATTTTTAACATTTAATTTGTATGGGAGAAAATGCATTTAGAACGTCGTTTGGGGCATAATATTGTTGCTCTATGTATGTAGTTTGCGTTGGCATCTTTGGTTGAAAATGTGAAAAAATGGACAAAATAGAAAGTCTGCTCCTCAATTATTACATTATATTTAATTTTGAAGTCGTGTTTTCACAAGCTTTCTTTTGACACCCCACTCGATGACCTAGTAAAATTTTTTTTTTTCCACTTCCGATTTCACCTCCCAAAACTAACCCTTTAAGTCAGAATTTAACTTTCAAAATTACACGGCTCGGATGGGGTTATCAATTCCTATATTAGTGCTAAATTTCAACTTTCTGTATGAAATAGTTTCGGAGAAAATCGGGTGTGACAGACAGATGGACAGACACCGAAGTGATCTTATAAGTGTTCCGTATGGAACCCTAAAAACTGTAAAAATGGTACCATATTGTTGGCCCTATTGTCTTGTCTCACGTCCTTTCCCCTGCAAATGATCTTTACTGTAGAAAAAAAACAAGTTTTCATTACATTTAAAAAAAAATTATGAACTTTTAATATGTTATTTCTTTATACTAGGTGTCCCGAGGCCTTATTTCAACCTTCTTTCTTGGGTATGGAGTCTTGTGGTATTCACGAAACAGTTTACAACTCCATCATGAAGTGTGACGTAGATATCCGGAAGGACTTGTATGCAAACACTGTATTGTCTGGTGGTACCACTATGTATCCTGGTAAGATTATGTTTTTATTCTTTAAATAATTCTACTTATGAGATATTTATATGAAACCATTTTGAAGCTTGCCGTGTTTAGAGTTATTCTTTGAATTATTTCAGAGTAATACTATAGACGAATGAACTAATATCGCCCTGAAACGTAAATAACCGATACTCAAAGGGAATTAAAAAGCCTTAGAAGGCGTCAGAAATTCAGACCTCTATTTCTACTACTGATGTGCCAGGTACTACCTGGTGTCCCGCGTTTAGTTTTTTCTACCTACTCGTTGAAGCACATTACTTGGTTATTCAAAATTTACGTACAATTACAAAAAGATAATTCTCTTATCCATGGTAATACTGTTGATCACCCAGTCAGTGTCACTCAACATCGAATTATTCCAAACAAAGTTGGGGAACCCAAAGGTATCGTCGAGTCTAAACTACTTGAGACAGTATTTTTCTGAATGAATGGCGACCCGAAATTTTGACTTGTCGGCTAACCGTCTACTTGGCTGTTTATTCTATCTTTAACGTTGATTTTTGCGGCTCCCTGGAATGCCCATATAAGGCTCAAAATGCTACATCCAAAAATGGACTGTCTTTTAACCGCTTGAATCAAGTACCATAGTATTTGTTGACACTAAAAAAGTCGAGCGACTCAAAGGGCAGACGCTGCCGAGACTGGACCAAGTTTTAGGGCCGAAAAAACCTCAATCCAAAAATGGACTGTCATTTAACCATATAATATCAATAAATTTAGTTTGTTCTTGATAAAACAAGAGGTTTTAAACTCGAAACACGACCGTTTTTGGCTGGAAAAGCGGGTTCAGCGTCGTCTGCCTTTTGCAGGTTCCCTCCCTAAAACTGGGTCCGTTGTCGGCGACGTCTGCCCTTTGAGGCGGTCGACTTTTTTAGTGTCAACAAATATTATGGTACTTGATTTAAGTGGTTAAACGATAGTCCATTTTTAGATGTGGCATTTTGGGCATTTCAGGGCACGGGGGCTTCAAAATCAACGTTAAAAGTTTTTATTCAAGTCCCCCGATAGAATGAACAACTAGGCAGACGATTAGTCTACAGATCAAAATTTCGGGTCACCCTCTTGGTCTAGTAGGGTTTTTGATGTCATTATTTTCTAGTTCGCAAATGAAAAACAATTAAATAGGTTCAACATTCTATAAACTTTTTGGCTTCACACGTAGAACCATTAATGACCTGGACAACAACCAACAATGAAAGCGTAACACAACAACCCGGAAATCAGTTATTTCAAATATAGGTCAAGTTTACTAAGTAATAAAACGGTTTTGTGGTGATTTCCAATTTAGTAGTAATAGGCATTACCAAAACACATGTTTTTTTTTTAATTAAATAGCCACTCTGATTGATGGTTTTATTTGGTTTATTCTGATACTAAAAGTGAATACAACTCACTTAAAACGCCTTAAGAAGATGTATAAATAACACTGGTCTAAAAAAACTTAAACTTTTTTAGTAACACAGAAATTTGTGTTACATTATGATAGTGTGGGGTATCTTTAACAATAAAGTAAGGATTGTGAAAAGCGTAAAAAATTAAATTTAAGGTAAACAAATGGGGCAGAAAATAACAGATCCTGACTACTTAGCTGCAGGTAGGTCTCTTTTAAGAGCCTAGAGTTCTATTTCCGCTTCTCCATACTGGGAATGTGCAAGAATCT
>CM032453.1:62665094-62747594 GCA_019049505.1 Pachyrhynchus sulphureomaculatus | reverse complement strand
GAAAACAGCCGATAGATTGTGAGCGATATCCTTTCAGAAGAAAGGGATAAAAGGGGTGGTGGTCCATAAATCTGTATATGTAAATATAAAGTCGTGTTCAACTTACTCCTATGTAAACTATCATGCGTATAATAAAAGATAGTTGAGGCGCTGTACGCTCTTTCGCCCCGTCCCATATGCGCAGAAATACAAAAATAATACCACTGCGTCGTTTTTTCGGATGTGGCAACGTTACATTCTTACTCTGATCGAGATACGAGTTGTTTATGTTAGGTTTTAATGTTTTGGAGTATTTTTCGAGGTTACGTTTATATTGGAGATTTTTAATAGTGCATAAATAATGACTTTGCGATTAAAGAATCTCAGTTTTGTTTAAAAAAAAACTGCTGAAAAAAATAATATAGCATTAGCAAGTATGTCTGATGCCAAAAAAATAGGAAATTCAAAGAACAATCAATGAAATAGTTCAATCTAAAATTCCTGATGAGAATAGTATAGTTTCTTTGAGAGAGTTAGCTAGAAATCTGAAATGCACCGGCTGCAGAAGTCTTTTAGATATGGAAAAATTGAGTGATTTCAAAAGGGAAGGACTTCATTCAAAGTTCAAAATAAAATGTGACAACTGTACTAAATGTAATTTAGTAAATACTGGAGTGATAAGAAACCAAGTCTCTGATATTAATTAATATGCTACTTATTTATATTGAATACTAATAAATATTTGATTTGTTATAAATATTGACTTTTTATTTAGGATAACCAGATATTTTTTCTATACCTGTGAGCTATACACATTTATTAAAATCAACCGTGCGTTGACGGTATTTCAAACTTCCCGCGCAGTGCGACGTTGCGAAGTCGCGAACTTTTATTTATCAAGTTATTAACTGAAAACGATCAAAAGTAGCTCACTTTCAACATTTTTTATAAGAAAAAAGAATACCGCTTGCTATAATTTTCTTTACGGAAAAATATTTGTTATACTTTTAATTAATGATTCTAAGTTTTTCAAAACAATCGTAAGAAAATTACCATTATCTTAATATATATAAAATGCGACGTCTCTCTGTCTGTCTGTCCGTTAGTGCGCCTATCACTGAAGAACCACTTATCCGATTTACGTACTTTTTTTTTTAAAACATACATATGTTATAGGCTATATTACTATTACGATAGGTAGCATAAGGAATGAGCAGTGACGTCAATTGTGAATGATGTCGGAAATAAGTTTGCCGCTAGAGCGTGCCTTTGCAATACACAACCTAAACCATTAATTATGGAACAATATTATGTAGCAAAGAATATCTGTAATCTATATTCTATAATATATATAAAATGCAATGTCTCTCTGTCTGTCTGTCTGTCCATTATTGCGTTTATCACGCGGGAACCACTTATCCGATTTACCTGTCTTTTTTTAAATTCATACATATATTCTTTGGCCAGGTTATATAATAATAATAATCTATATCTATAATATATATAAAATGCAATGTTTGTCTGTCTGTCCGTTAATGCGCTTATCCCTCGAGAACCACTTATCCGATTTAAGTGATTTTTTAAATTCATACATATGTTCTCTGACCAGGTTATAGGTATATATTTTATTACATCTATAATATATATAAAATGCAACGTATCTCTGTCTGTCTGTCGGTCCGTTAGTGCGCTTATCACTGGAGAACCACTTATCCGATTTTCGTACTTTTTTTTTCTCCGGCCAGGTTATAGGCTATATTTTATTACGATAGGTAGCATAAGGAATGAGCAGTGACAATAATAGTAAATGAAGTCGGACAAAGTTTACCGCTAGCGGGTTCTCTTGCAATACACAGTCCAAACCATTAAATATGGAACAATATTATGTAGCAGAGACTCTCTATAATATATATATATATATATATATATATATATATATATATATATATATATATATATATATATATATATATATATATATATATAAAATGCAATGTCTCTCTGTCCGTCTGTCTGTCTGTCCGTCTGTTAGTGTGCTTATCACTGGAGAACCACTTATCCAATTTACGTGCTTTTTTTAAACATACGTATGTTCTCTGGCCAGGTTATAGGATATATTTTATTAGGTGACATAAGGAATAAGCAGTGACGATAATAGTGAATCAAGTCGGAGAAAAGTTTGCCGCTAGCGCGTTCTCTTGCAATACACTCCCTAAAGCATTAAATATGGAACAATATCATGTAGCAAAGAATACAATATATATAAAATGCAACGTCTCTCTGTCTGTCTGTCTGTCCGTTAGTGCGCTTATCACTCGAGAACCACTTATCCGATTTACGTGTTTTTATAAATTTATACATATGTTCTATATAATTCGATATAAGCCTAGATAATGGGACATAAGGTGAGATAATGAGAGATAAGAAGAAATAATGGGAGATAAGTCGAGATAAGCCTCGATAATGGGAGATAAGGTGAGCTAATGGGAGATAAGTATAAATAATGGGAGATAAGGAGAGATAATGGGAGATAAGCAGAGATAAGTCTAGATAATGGGAGTTAATGGTGAGATAATGGGAGATAAGGAGACATAATGGGCGATAAGGAGAAATTATGGGAGATAAGTCGAGATAAGCCTAGATAATGGGAAATAAGGTGAGATAATGGGAGATAAGGAGAAATAATGGGAGATAAGGAGAAATAATGGGAGATATTTTATTACGTTGGGTAACATAAGGAATAAGCAGTGACGATAGTAGTGGATCAAGTCCACGTGAGCGGAGCCGCGGGCCCGGCTAGTTATATAATAAAACATCCGTTTCAACATAGGTCGGGGTAGGGTTCGTATGTTAAAAAAATGCAAATTTTAACTGCCAATATTTGCAAATTTAGTGCCGTATGGAGAATTGATATTTTTGCTACGTATAAAGGATACTAATAAGTATGTATGTTCAAATTTTCTAGATAATCGTAAGAGAATTTATTTTCTTGGGAACGTCCTTAAGTTATTTTTTATTTCGAGAAAGTCAAATTCAGTATTTTTAAAACGGTGTGATTGCGAGGAAAGTACGATTAGTACATACAGTACACTTAAGTTTCATTAAAAGAGAAGTTTGCTTATAGGAGTTATACTTTCTTTGCAGGGAGGAGAGTATCAACAAAATTTTTAGGGTAGGGATCGAAACTGCATAGCAAGCATAATTTAATAAGATAAAATATATATTTTTTAGTATACTCCGTAGTATAGTATACTAACGTATAATCGCTAACACTCATGTAATAATGCTAGTGCCTGCCAGCATTAAAGAAAAACGGCCAGTTTTTGAAACGTTTTAAATTACTACTATAGATTCTTTAAAAAATAAAGACATTTTGCGATATTGGCTTCACGAAAAAGACTTTTTCTCAAAAAGACAATTTCTTTTAGGACCTAGTTTTTTAGTCGATTTGTAAAAATATTTTTAAAATCTCGAAGGTCGAACGCTAACTAGGTTTTTCTTTTGGTCAGGGGTCTTCGACGTTCGAAAAAACGTACACTGGTGAGCAAAAAAATCGACTCAAAATATTTGGCTTCATTTAAAACGGATCTTAGAATTTAGTGTTCAATATTTTTACGGGTTTTAGTATCATTTAAAAGTCCATTCTACTCTCTTTCTAATGATACTAAATTCCATAGTATACCTTATGCGTTTTACTAATTAAAATGATTGAAAGGGGAAACAACAACAATTAAATTTATTGATAAAAACCAAAATCAATATTTTGTTGACAATGAAGCAGTCGACTCACACCGAAGTACACCTTCTTCTTCCTGATCCTGGTTTCCGTGTAAAGACGCCATTCTCTTGTTAACGTCTGTAGACTCTGGAGACAGACTACACGTTGGCTATGCTCTTCTTGCAATAGGGCAATGACTTGTGCCGTTTCTTCCAGAGTGGTATCCATTTTCCGATCACGTAATTAGTGAACAGGTATAGCAGAGATGTTGACGGTTCGAGTTCCGATAAAGGATTGATGGGAAAATGCACTTGCATGTGTTTTTATAGGGATGAATAGAGCGCAACGAGTATGTTGCTGAGCGAGCAAAAACGGTTCTATTGAGTGAAAAGAATAGAAAATCAGCATTCTAATGATACCAAAAATAATACCACTGTCTGAAAATTAAATTTAAGGATCGATGTTAAATGAAGCAAAATCGTTTGAATGATATTTTTGCTCACCAGTGTATTTTCGAGACTCTAGACTTAAATAACAAAGTTCTACATACAACGTGCCCCATATGTATGGAACAATGGTTCCACAGCATTTATTGATCAGTGTATCAAGAAAATGTTTAAATAAAAGTTATAGGGTATTATATGGCGCACATGCTGACGTTGACAATAAAATGTTTTGAACTGTCAGTTCGACGGAATTACGCCATCTTAATTTTTTTTTAATGGAAAGCTCTGTATATTATTTTATTTTTGAGTCCTACTAAAAATTCTAGATATTATTTGTCTAATATATATATGTCTAAATTAAACTGTTTTGAAATTATTGTCATTTGAAATTTAAAATAAAAAAAGACAAAAATACTATTAATAAATACTCTAGGTTTATTTTTAAGGTAACAATTGCTCAAAATGTCTACCGTCAACAGCGAAGCAATGACCCTCTCTGTCATAAACAGCCTAAACAGAGTTTTGCAGAGAATCCGGGGTGATCTGTACTACTTCATAGTGAATTCTTTGTTGTAAATAGAGGCCGGATTATATGCAACATAAAAATCTTGAAATATGCATGCAAATATGCATGAAAAATGCTTAAAATATGCATGAAAAGGGTCAAAATATGCGATATTTTGACCCTGAATGTAATGAAAGTAGTAATTTTTAGTTTTTTATTTCAAAATCAGCATAAAATTAACAAGTTATCGACGATGTTTAAATTTAATTAACAATTATTTAACATTTTTTTAAAATTATTTAACATTTGTATTCTTGTACACGTAAACAATAAGGTATTGTTCCAAATGTTGGGTAGTAAGATTGTGTCTTCGATCACTTGAAATATTTTTATAAGTGGAAAAAGACCGTTCCACATCCACTGAGGTAACTGGGCAGTATTTGAATTTGGGTGCTATGTTAGCACTTATTGTTTCTGGCAAAAGTTCACCCGTCCCATTAATAAAACTCAATCAATTTGACACAAAGGTTCAAAGCCTGAGTTATTGCACAAAATGTTTTCAAACTTTTCTTTAACTCTAAGCGGGAATACATCTGGCAATGTGGAGTTTATTTGACGGATTTTATTCATTAACTGAATTGATTCGGTCAACGCCAAACCTCGAGTTTCAAGCTTTTTAATACCCGCAGGTATGTGGCAAAAGTGAGTGCTAATCAAAGCTATGTTTTTTTTTTAATATCAGAATCATTAAATGCTTCCTTGGATTGATGAACTGCCATAGCCTCTGCACTATCGAAGTCATTTACTACACCATTGATGGCCTCGAAATGTTCATTGTAAAATACTACAGCTTCAATCCATTTTAACCATCGAGTTACCACTGGTTCGGGAGGTAAAGGCACATTTGGCAGTTTTTCTTTATAGGCGTTATTGCGAGCAGGTGCCATAAGAAACACTTTCTTTGCTGATGAAATCAGTTTATTTACATTTCCAAACGTGGATCGTACTTCTTCAGCGAGTCGATGGACTCCGTGAGCAAAGCACGTCACATGAATTAAATTTGGATAAAATACTTGGAGAACTTTGGCTGCCTTGATCATATAGAGAGCAGCATCTGAGAGAAATATAAACACTCTTTCATCTACAAAAGATTCAGGAAATATTTTTTAGTACCCTCATTCACAAATCTGGCGATCGTAGAATAATTTGTCTTGTCAAGTTCTTTGCAGGCCACCAAATAGAAAGAAGAAGGCTCTAATCTTAATGCGCCCACAATTAAATTCGCAATATAGTGACCACAACTGTCGGTAGATTCATCAGCTGAAATCCAAATAATGTCATCCTTAAGTTCATTACGTATTTCTTCCAGAACATGTTGGTAAATTGTTGGTATGTAATTTTTACGCAGTGTTGATTCGTCTGGTATTTTTTGATTCAAGCAATATTTTCGCAGAAAATCTTTGAATGTAGGATTTGTAAGTTTGTGGAGAGGAATATTATTTGCAAGCAATGCTTCACATAAATCCATGCTAAAGTGTTTTTTTTTGTTTGCCTATAGAAGTGCAATCACTGCTACTTGCTGCTGTTGTCGTGGGCCTTTTTTTTGCAATCCTGCGATATGAAGACTTGTGTTGACATACTGGTCAATTTGAAACTTTTGTGTGCACGAAACATTTTTCTCGCAAACTCGACAATATAAAACATCGTCGTATGTAAATGTTTCAGGATAATCAGCTACCCACGAAGAGACACTTTTTTTTGCGGGTGGCAACACGTTAAAAGACTATACTGATGCAAGCGCGTCAACAATAATGTTAAAACTGATATTGTTTTAAAATAAAAATTCGTCTTCGAGAAAATTGTTTATTTGATCCACGGTCAAACAAATATTCTTAGAAACTAACTACTTATCACTTAATATCCCGACCAAGAAACAAAGGAATAAAATACCGTCGAAATTTTGGGTATTCCCTTGGCACTTTAACCTAATCGATGTTTAGACTATTGCAGGTAATGTCCCAGCGATAAGATCGGTTCCATACGGCGACATTAATAATACTCTGAGCAATTCAATTGCCTAGTAATACCGAGAAATATTGTAAAGATAGGGAAAATATGCATCATTACTAGATTTTGGGTAAATTATGCAATAATCGGTGAGAATGGTCTAAATATGCAAATGCATATAATCCGGTCTCTAGTTGTAAATCTTCTATAGTTTCAGGTCAACTTCGGTAAATTTTGGTTTTCAAATGACCCCATAAAAAAAATCGAGTGGCGTAAGGTCGGGACTCCTGGCAGGCCATTCTACAGCACCTCTTTTGCCTATCCACTGATTAGGAAAAATCGCATCCAAATATCTACGAACATTGATTTCATATTGAGAAGGTGATCCGTCCTGTTGATACTACGGATTCCTGTCAGAGGTATCCAAATTATTTTCATCTGGAAAAAGACCTGCACAAGTTGGAATAACTTGCTCTTGAAGTAACTGTAAATACCGCTGTCCTGTAAGATTTCCATCGATAAAAAGGGGACCAATGATATAACGTCCACAAATCCCTGCCCACACGTTTACCTTTTGTGGTCGTTGAGAATGACTGTCGATTATTCAGTGGGGATTCTCAGTAGAGCAGTACCGCCAGTTATGCGCTTCTCTCTTCCGTTAAGACAAAATGTGGCTTCGTCAGAAAAAACAATATTATGAATTAGGTTGGGATCATTATTGATTCGTTCCATCATGACGTCGTAAAACTCAACGCGTCTATCGTAGTCATTTTCAGATAATTCTTGTGATAGAATGGGTTTGTATGGATGCAATTTTTCTTCATTCAGCATACGACTTAAGGTACCTTAACTTATGTTGTGGTCTAGGCAAAGCTGGCGGGTGGCTGTATGGGGATTTTTTGTAATTTCCAATAAAACATCGCTTGTTTTAACTTTTGGAAGTCCAGATTTAGAACGATCCTTAACATGACCTGATTGTCTAAATCGTTTTAATGTTTTGCTGACTACGGACTGGGTTTTAGATTCTCGATTCGGATATTCTGCATTAAAAAGATCACATACCTCCTGTGTTCTCTAATGGTCTCCGTTCAGTTTCTGTTAAATGTATCATTATGATATTATGTTCAAATTGCAGTGTCACTAAATGCAGCAATAAACGTTTCGTCAATAAATCAAACCAATTTTTTTTTTTAATTTGATCTCCTTAATTTCAAATACCAATAATTTCAAAAAAGTTCAATTTAGACATATGGTATGATAGACAAATAATATCTAAAATTTTTAGTAGGACTCAAAAATAAAATAGTGTACAGGACTTTCCATTAAAAAAAATTTAAGATGGTGTAATTTCTTCGAATTGTTCAAACATTTTTTTGTCAACGTCAGCACGTGCGCTGTATAATATCCTATAAATTTTATTTAAACATTTTTTGATGCACTGATTAATAAATGTTGTGGAATCATTATTCCATACATATGGGGCACCCTGTATTATAAAAATAAGAGCAAGTTGACAACTTAATAGCTCATAGGAAATACGCAAATTCAATCCAGGGCGAGCAATGCCATTTAGGGCATACTAGACTAGTTATATGACTTGTTCTTTTAGAATCATCCCGTCAATCGTCATAACTACTGATTTCAATCTTTTTAAAATTTTGAATTTAGTTTTCATTGATTTCAGGTATCGCTGATCGTATGCAAAAAGAAATCACCTCTCTGGCTCCATCAACAATCAAAATTAAGATCATCGCTCCCCCGGAAAGAAAGTACTCTGTATGGATAGGTGGATCCATCTTAGCATCTCTATCTACTTTCCAACAGATGTGGATCTCAAAACAGGAATATGACGAATCCGGTCCTGGAATTGTTCACCGCAAATGCTTCTAGACTACATGTGATTCGTTTTTTCTTGATAAGCACTGTACCAAAAATTTTATTGTACGGCACTGTACTGTCGTAGCACTGCCCCTTAAGACTATTATATACTAAATTTTTATTTAAGGTTTTGAGATAACTTAATTTAGGAATTATTAATGTTATTGTTAATTTGTAAATGTATCAATTAAAATATTTAAAAGACGTCGTAGACTGTAAAAAAATTGGTACGGGGAAGTTTTTTTCCATAAATTTTGATTTCTTAGTAAAATAAAACTATTTTCAATTTTTGTAGTTCCCGTGTAGTATTTAAAATAACCGATCAAGTGCAAGTTTGACTTGCGCAATTAGTGTTCCGTACTTTTAAAATAAAAATTAGCCTACCTTATAGCCAATAAATGAATTTAACTGAATATAGAATCTACTAGTAAAAGTTTAAAACAAATATTTACTACCTAAATATTTGTTTAAAATAAAATAAAGCTATTTTGTCTTCGGTACCTATCCGTTGGTCACCAGGCATGACATTATTGATATTTCGTTGCTCTTAGTCCCGGATAAATTCCCAACTTTCTAAACCTTCAGTATTCTGTCATGCCATATAGTTTTTTCAATACCAGAAAAATTATCAAACGTAATACACTCGTGATAATTTTCGCTCAATCTACACTTTATGAAGAATATTCCAGAATTTTTTCAAAAATTTTTTATCAGTTTTTCTCGAGATCGGGTGGTTTGGGCATTTTTGTTTTAAAAATACAAAGAAAAGTGTACGCAAGTATTACATCATTATATATTTTTGAACTCGTTTTTTCACAGGCTTTCATATGACACCCCACCCGATGATTTTAGAAAAAAAATTTCATTTTCCCTCAAAAGCTAACCCCTTAAGTGAGAATTTAACTTTCAGAACTACATGGCTCATCAATTCCTAATGCACTCATGATAATTTTCACTCAATCTACACTTTATGGAGAATATTCCAGAATTTTTTCAAAATTTTTTGATCAGCACTTTTCGACAGAGGGGAGTGATAGCGATTTTTGACCATTTTTTTAAAAAGTAATATGAACAAAAGCTTGCGCTAGCATTACATGATATATATTTTTGAATTTGTATTTTCACACGCTTTCATTTGACACTCGATGATCTTTGTTTCACATCCCCACACAAGCTAACCCCTTAAGTTAAAATTTAACTTTCAAAACTACAGCGCTCTAATTGGACCATCAATTCCTATATTTGTGCCAAACTGCAAGTTTATACGCCAAATAATTGCAGAGAAAATCAGGGGTGACAGACAGACACCGAAGTGATCCCATAAATGTTTGTACGGAACACTAAAAATAAATCTTTATAGGGTCGCCGAAGGAAATGGTTTTCGACCTTTAATTTATTTATATATATATATATATATATATATATATATATATATATATATATATATATATATATATATATATATACACATATATACATATATACATATATACATATATACATATATATATATATATATATATATATATATATATATATATATATATATATATATATATATATGTTATGGAATTCACTGCATATATTGGAACTGGAGGATCCTTGTGGCAAGACTGATTGCAGAAAATTCTTCTTAAATAGCGGATCTCAATAATAAAGGAAAAAATCGACCCACAAGAAATAACGTCATTAATATTTTTTTCACACCGTCACTGCTCACCGCTAAAATTCCCGACCAGACGTAAGGTCGAGATTTCAGCCGGCCTTTCTGAAATAAATTTAATAAAAAAAAGTATTAAAATATTTTTATTATTTTATTCTTCTAAAATCAATAAAGGATTTCCCAGTTGTCGGCATTCCACGCGGACATAAAAGGGTTTTTGCCGCAAGTGGCCGCTTACTAGCCAAACTTTAAATTCAGGTTTAATTTATTTGCTTTCTTGTCAACAAATGTTTACAAATTTTGTAATATGTTGTGGGTAATGCCAGGTACTTTATCAATGTTATTACAAATTTTGTAGAAAGTGTCATCAGCAAGTGTGATAAATTTTGTCATTCGGTATAGTTATTTAGTTATAAATGTGTCACTGACAGCTTAGGATATGTTATATGGGGATCGACGATTGCACTGTTAAGGCACATTTATTTATTTGGTATGGATGTACAGGGTGATCCAAATTGGACACTTTTAAAGGTAAACCCCTTTATGATGTAGGTGTCTGAGGCTCAATTTTTATGATAAACTTAATGGTGAAAACCGCATATCGTTATCTAGTACCGTTTCAGATATACAGGGTGTTTTTCAAAAATCTGCATTTTGGAAAAATGTTTGTAATTCTTTTCCTATTGAAAATTTTTAATTTCTGAAATGGAAAAAGTCCACAATTATGATTTAAAACCTAACGCAGGCCATTAGAGAAAAACTGCCAAATAACAGGAGTGCCAAAACTATTACACGATAACTGTAAGGACCACGATGCTCCTACACTTGAAACTGTTACCGAAAATTGTGGATTTTTCGAGTTACATCACCTCACAGAACTGATTTAGCACACTGTGACTTCGTTTGGTTCAAACATCTACAGGCAATTAGTGTAGGGGGTAATTATGTATAAAAAAGTTTTATAAACTTTTTTCATAATTAGATTTATTATTTGAAAATACATCCTTGCATTACTTTGACGATAATATGATTGAAATTGTAGCTGATAA
Organism: Pachyrhynchus sulphureomaculatus; assembly: GCA_019049505.1. Lineage (NCBI taxonomy): Eukaryota > Metazoa > Arthropoda > Insecta > Coleoptera > Curculionidae > Pachyrhynchus > Pachyrhynchus sulphureomaculatus. The sequence continues at coordinate 62,736,349 of CM032453.1, read as the reverse complement.
CCCTATCTTCTCCAATTCAAAAGATGACAAAGGAGGAGCAAGCGTCTGATCTCTATTGTGTGAATAAAAAAAGTTGGTATGATTGATATTCGGTAAAACTTCGTTACGCGGGCTTTTCAGACAAAGAGGTTTTTTTTTTCTTGGAATAAGCTTAAAATGGTCTAATTTTGAAAGACTTACGAGAAAATATCGGGGGGAAGCCGTTTTTGCACTTTTTTTTGATAAATAAAAATTAAACTATATCACTGACAACTGTTGCTAACCACTGATCGATACCGTCACTTGTTTTCGGAAGAATAGGCTCCGTTCACACTAATGGGTAAAATGCAGAGGTCAGCCTAATCTTTTCAAAAGATTATTAAATTTTTTTTAACTATAATCTAATCTTATCACGAAATTGTTTATTGTCATTATTTTTGGTAAAATTTCGGTACGCAGGCTCTTCAGAAAAGGGAAGTTTTTTTTAAAATAGGCTTAAAACGGCCTAAATTTGAAAAACTGATGAGAAAAAATAGGGAAATAACCGTTTTTGTTAACCTGAACTAACCGAAACTAACCTGAATTAAATAATCAGCAATTACAAAATACATTAAATAATGAAAAAAAAAATGTCCTACCTTAATGTGATGACATACGTGAGTGAAAATTATATACGTGCTATATTAATGAGTGGAGACCAAGGTTAGTTCATATTAGCAAGAACAAACTTATCTCGATATATTCTCGTCAATCTTTCAAAATTATACCATTTTAGGCCTATTCCAAAAAAATCCTTGATTTATTCTTTTCCGCAAAGAAAATGTCACTATAAATGTAGCATAATTATTTCGGCGCATGCGCATAAATGAACCGAGTTCTCCCGAGCAGGTTAGATCAATGATTGTCAAGAGCATAGTAGACTTTCGTATCCTTACGTATTAATATTTAAATGTAGAAAAAAACGTGTAAAAACGCCCCCCCCCCCATATTTTCTCGTAAGTCTTTCAAAATGGTCTAACCGTTTTAAGCTTATTCTAAAAAAAAAACTCTTTTTCTGAAAAGCCCGCGTAACGAAGTTTTACCTGATATTCTTTTATTCCAGTGTTTTAGGCAATTAAAAACAGTAAAAATTAAACAGTTGGCTAAAGTTTTTAGATTTAGTTGCTGATATGCAGAATCGATCTTTTCATTTTTTTTATTACAACGATGTCCTAAGCTAATTTATTTATGCTGATATCAGGGCTAATTAAAAATGCATGATGACAAAATTAACGGTAAATGAAATAAACAATTTGCATTTAAACAACAAACTAAAATAAATATCATGAAACATATATATTTCTTTTAAACTTTGGTTAGACCTGATTATCTCTCTTGCTATCACAACTAAAACTGAATTAAAAAACATGAAGTCGTCAATGTTCCTTGTGGGACTTCTTTTACTTCTTGTACATCTTGTGTATTCTCAAAAAGAAGAACAATTTACCAAAGCTGGTAAGATTTATTTAATATTTTTATTTTTGATTTTTTAAATGCACTGATTTTCAAGTTGAGAATTTTTTATGAACAGGCTATATAGTATTTTCTAAAATAAATCACTTCATCTATAGTATATATATATATATATATATATATATATATATATATATATATATATAATATATTATATATAAATATATTATATATATATATATATATATATATATATATATATATATATATATATATATATATATATATATATATATATATATATATATATATATATATATATATATATAATATATATATATATATATATATATATATATATATATATATATATATATATATATATATATATATATATATATATATATATATATATATATATATATATATATATATATATATATATATATATAATATATATATATATATATATATATATATATATATATATATATATATATATATATATATATATATATATATATATATATATATATATATATATATATATATATATATATATATATATATATATATATATATATATATATATATATATATATATATATATATATTTATATATATATATATATATATATATATATATATATATATATATATATATATATATATATATATATATATATATATATATATATATATATAATATATATATATATATATATATATATATATATATATATATATATATATATATATATATATATATATATATATATATATATATATATATATATATATATATATATATATATATATATATATATATATATATATATATATATATATATATATATAAAACAAGTCAAACAAGTCACACTAAAATTATGTATGTTGGTACATATACGAGTATAAACGAAAACATTAAAATACGTAGTTTATATAATAAATTCGGTGACTTTCGTTTGTACAATTTTACTTGAAAAAGAAATAGTGTTTATATAATTGTCAAGGTCACAAAAACTACTCCCTATATGTTCAGGAACTTGACGAGATTCCAAAAAATTTTGAGTTTCAGTCATTTTCTTAGTCATTTCTGAAATGGATGGAATATAAATATTATCTCCTTCTCTAAGCTAGTCATCGTCGTCATTATCGCTTAAAATCTTTCCAGAAGTCACTGATGTCACAATTTGATCATCACTTAATATCTCTCTCGTCACTAATTGATTCAGTACATACAAATTCTTGAAAATAAAATTGGTTAAACATCTTTTTACTCTCGATTTCCACTGAACTTTGTTAAACGGTAGCTCATCATCTGAGTCATATCTACATTCCTTCCTACTGACCCTTTGTCAAGCCATGTGGATAAAGTTTATACCGTCCAAGAGAGTTACAGAAAAAATGTTACCTTTATCGATCGTCTCTAACATTTTCATAAGTAAAATCTTTCTTAATGACATTTTAAAGAATATATTATACCTCGATCCATAGGCTGGAGCTTTGCACTTATGTTTGGAGGCATAAAAACCAATTTTATTTGCTACAGATCAACTTCAGAAGATAGACAAGAATTACAAGAAGAGAACCCTGAAGAAGAACAGAATAAGGAAATAAAAGAGATAGAACTAAGCTATGAAGAAGTAAAGAAGACAATAAAAATACTCAAAAATAATAAATCTGCAGTACCAAGACAAAGATTATGGAACACAATGAAAGAAATAGGCATTGACAAAGAACTAATATACGCAGTAAAAGCTCTCAACGAAAACAACACAGTGAACATAAAAATAGGACATAAAATTGGGAAGAGACTCCAAACATCAAAAGGCCTATTACAAGGATGCTCTACATCCCCAACACTATTCAAAATATACCTCGAACAAACATTAAAAAAATGGAAGCAAAAATGTAGTGGAATGGGAGTCCCAATACGAAAAGATTACTTATATACTCTAAGTTTCGCAGACGACCAAGTAATCATAGCGCAAGATGAGGAAGACCTCAGTTATATGGTAAGAAAACTGAAAGGAGAATACACTAAAGCAGGATTAGCAATAAACTTTGATAAAACAGAATATCTAACAACAAAGGAGGGAAACGTGGAGAATCTAGAAGTAGATAACGAAACAATAAGCAAAGGAACCGATAGATTTAAATATCTAGGAACCATCATTTCAAAAAACGCAACATCAGAAGATGAGATTAGAACTAGATTAGGACAAACGCGAACATGCATAAGACAATTAAATTCGATCCTGTGGGACAAGCACATTACAAAGAGAAAAAAAACACGCATATACAAATCAATAATACAAAACATAATGACATACGGGTCAGAAACATGGACAATCAACAAAAGAAATAAATTTAAAATTAACGCGGTAGAGATGGAGTATTGGAGAAGATGTTGTAGAGTGACACGTATGGAGAGAATAACAAATGAAGAAATAAGAAGCAGAATGAACATCAAAGAGAACGCAATAAACACCATCGAAGAAAAACGATTTAAAATGGTATGGACACATAACACGAAGCGAAGATAATAGGTGGATAAAGAAAATAACGGAGTGGAGCCCTATAGGGAGAAGAAAAAGAGGAAGACCCAGACGATCGTGGAGAGACGATGTGGACGAGGCTATGGAGGACAGGGGTCTAAGAGATGGAGACTGGGAAGATAGAAACGGATGGAATCAAAGGCTGAGAGAAGGAAGACAGCGTCAGCTGTAGAAAATCCTTGTTTTATATATATATATATATATATATATATATATATATATATATATATATATATATATCAACTTCAGGGTGCGCTGGACAGTTGTCAATCAAAAGTAATATTTTTCTGTTTGTGAATTTTAATTCTTTGTTCCATTCGATCAGTTTGTTTTTAAAAACTTCTGATGTCATTCAGGCTTTACTGTTTGATTTGTACTTTACTAGTAAATGTATGTTTTTAAAACACCTGGGATTGGCGGACTTTCCTATTACCAACAATCCAATTTCTAGAACAGTTAAACTTTGTGTTGTCTATTTTCCTTCCCAATTCACTAGCTTTCTCTTGTAAAGTAGAGCCAGTAATAGGAACATGTTCATGTCGTTTCTGACTAAACCATCGACTTGGTCATGTGTAGATTTTCTTGCTTTTTTACAACTACAGTTTCTTTTATCATAGATTGATAAGATTTCTTGCCTCTTCTTCCATATGGTAGAAACCGTAGATTTAGTTATGTTTGCAAACATCACTTTGTTTAACTCAATTTTCTATTTTCCTTATAATATCGTGTTTGTCTTTTAAAGTAAACGCTTTACGTTTTCGTGTACTCATTTTAAAATAAAAACTTAAACATTCATTTTGCTACTTTGATCAAATATGCATTAGAACCGCATAACACAAGTGAATTGAAAATAATACTGCTCGAACTAGCGATGCGGCGGAAGTCGATGAATCTTGAATAAGCAAACCTTTAGTGTTACTTCAAAAAACGACTACGAAGATGGGTCTAAAAACATCACCGCATGTAGTCGCCACAGAGTATGGAGTATTAAAGAATTTTTAACAAAACTTTAAAGGATAATTGTACTGACAGTATGGAAAATTTATGGGAGGAAATAACCCATTAAATTAGCTAACAAATTGAAATTTTACATGTCTAAAATTAAAAAAGTATAGTGCATTAAAAAAAGGTCACAAGAATGATGAGATAGCATAGTTTAGATTCACCAATATTATCATTTTATCCTCTCTGGGGTGTCACCAGGAGTATTGTCCCGAGTTTTGGACCTCAAAAAACTTGTGCTCTTTTGTTTATAAACAATTGAAGTTTTCAAAATGCGTTTTTTGAGCTTAAAATGTAAATAACTCCGGTTATATAAGTCGGATCGAGACAGCCAAACAAATAAATTGTTCGTAATGAAATTTCCAACAAATCCTCGTTGGTTTTAAATCTCTCAAATGTGTACATAACCTACAAAATTGAAAAAACAGGCACAAATCTGTTTTTTCAATTTATTGCACAGGGTGAGTCAACGATAGAGTAAAGTTCATTATCTCATTTGTTTCGGGAATGACGAAAAAATGTTAAATACGATAGTTTAAGGGAATGTTAAGGTGCACAGTTTAAAATTATTTTTGAGTATACAGGGTACTTCAAAAAACTGTGGCCGATATAACATATGTTTTTTTTCTAAATGGAACATCCGTTTTCTAATTTATTTTTAAACTCTGCGAAAAATTTTATAATATTTTTATTAATAATGTTATATACCTAAACCTAGTAGTTTTTCTAATATTTCATTTTTTTTTTTAAATATTAGTTTTCAGTTTTGTAAAAAATTGCCAGTAGCGCCATTGTTTCTGAAGGTGGAATACTCATAATGGGTACGAGCGTTCTATTGACATGAAAAAAAAGATATACGAGGCTGGTTTGAAAAGTCCGTGCAAAAATAAAAACTACTTATGTGTTTGGGGTAAACCTTTTTTATTTTTCGACATAGTCTCCTTTTAGGTTTATCCACTTCGTCCAACGATGTTCTAGTTTGTTGATCCCTTCCGAATAATAGGATTTGTCCAAGTCTGCAAAATATCCATTAGTGTCTGCAATCACCTCCTCGTTTGAATAAAATCTTTGTCCCGCCAGCCATTTCTTCAAATTGGGGAACAAATAGTAGTCCGAAGGAGCCAAGTCTGGAGAATAGGGGGGATGTGAAACGAGTTGGAATCCTATTTCCATTAATTTTGCGACCACAACTGCTGAGGTGTGTGCTGGTGCGTTGTCGTGATGGAAAAGGACTTTCTTGTGGGCCAATCGCGGGCGTTTTTCTTGCAGCTCGGTTTTTTCAAACGGTCCAATAACGATGAATAATATTCACCTGTAATAGTTTTACCCTTTTCCAGATAGTCGATGAGGATTATCCCTTGCGAATCCCAAAAGACAGTCGCCATAACCTTTCCGGCCGAAGGAACGGTCTTCGCCTTTTTTGGTGCAGATTCACCCTTGGTAACCCATTGTTTAGATTGTTGTTTGGTCTCAGGAGTATAGTAATGTATCCATGTTTCGTCTACAGTGACGAGACGACGCTTAAAGTCCTCCGGATTCTTCTGGAACAGCTGCAAACCATCCTTGCAACACTTCACACGATTCCGTTTTTGGTCAAGCGTGAGTAATCGCGGCACCTATCTTGCGGATAGCTTTCTCATGTCCAAATGTTTATGCAAAATATTATGTACCCGTTCAGTCGAGATGCCCACAGCACTAGCAATCTCACGCACCTTAACTCTTCTGTCATCCATCACCATATCATGGATTTGATCAATGATTTCTGGAGTCGTAACCTCCACAGGCCGTTCAGAACGTTCAGCGTCACTTGTGCCCATATGGCCAGTCCGAAAATTTTGAAACCACTTATAAACTGTTCTAATCGAAGGTTCAAAGTCACCATAATGTTTATCAAGCTTCTCTTTAGTCTCCTGAGGCGTTTTGCCTTTCATAAAGTAATGTTTAATCACCACACGAAATTCTTTTTCGTCCATTTCTTGAAAATCACTCGACTTCCTTGATTCACACGAATGCCAAACACAAAGAAATAGACCAATATGGCTGAAACCTGGTGTGCGTTCATTCAAGAGATGCTACTAACTAAACATGACCTCGATACGCGCCGGTGGTGCCATCTCTCGGACTTTGCACGGACTTTTCAAACCAGCCTCGTATGTAAAGAAATTTGAGTTAGATGTTCAAAATAAATTTATGCATTTCGACTATTTTAAGTTGAAAAATCTCAAATTTTTTAAATGACACACCCTGTGTGCTGATATATTTTACAAAACCGTCCAACTTTTATTAAGTATGTCATATACCAGTTTCTAATAGTTTCCGATTTATTTTGAATTTTTCAATTTTTACCCTTGTTTTTAATACATTTACGCTATAACATCATAGTTGCCAAGACAAAACAAAAAATGTAGGCATTGTCAAATTTTGACATTTCTATTAAGCAAGTAAAAATAGTTTAATTTGTTGTAGTAAGTGACGTATAAAGGTAATAGTTATGGATTTTGCTAAAAATGAATTAATTGATATGGTTTATAACTGGGCGAGGCGGGAAAAAAATTGTCTTTTGGCAGTAAGGCTTTACAGAGCGAAGTATCCTAACAGCCGTATACCATCTAGAAAATCTTTTCAGTGCTTAATAGAATGGTTTGACGGTAGTGGTAGCGTCGAGTATACGTAACGGAAAGTAGTAAACCAGAATGCTACCAATAAGGAAAAAAAAATGGAGATTTTACTTCATGATGAAGATAATCCCCAGGTCAGCAGCCGTCAACTAGCTGACTTATCTGACATATCCCAATCTACGGCTAATCGCACCACGAGAAAATACAAGTATCATCCCTTTCACATGGAACTACACCAAGAACTTCAAGACCGTGATTTTGAAAGACGAGTAAACTTTTGTACCATCATGAATGGAGCAATAGAGGCCGATCTAAACTTTTTATCCAAAATAATGTTTTCTGATGAAGCTACTTTTCGCAGTAATGGAGCAGTTAACAGCCATAACATGCATTATTATTCAACAGTTAATCCATTTTGGGTCCGGGAAGTTCAAAACCAAAACCATTGGTTGCTTAATGTACGGTGTGGAATATTAAATTTTCGTATTATTGGTTCATATTTTTTCCGCGATCCGCTTAACGGGCCTAGATATCTAAATTTTTTGCAAAACGAATTACCCCAGCTTCTTGAAGAACTTGATAATTTTGAAAGGGAACAAATGTGGATTCAACAAGACGGAGCTCCTGCTCATTGCCACCGGGAAGTTCGGGAATTTTTAAACGATCGTTACCCACAAAAATGGATCGTTAGGGATGAATTCATTCAGTGGCCCCCTCGATCATGTGACTTAACACCTTTAGACTTCTTTTTGTATGACTACATTAAAGATAGTGTTTATGTGAATCTCCCTACAACACCAGTAGATATGGAAAATAGGATATGGGATGCGTGCAGGACAATAACGCCCTTTATGCTAAGGAAAGTGAAGGAGAATATGGTAAAACGACTAAACATGTGTATTCAAGTAGACAGGCATATTGTTGAACATTCATTACGTCATAATATTTAATCATAAGATAAGTTAAACTACATTAAAATTACTATTAACTATTTGTTTTCACAATAGTGTAAGTGTATTAAAAAAAGGGTAAAAATTGAAAAATTTAAAAGAAACCTAAAACTATTAGAAATAGGTATATGACATACTTCATAAAAGTTGGAGGGTTTTACGCAGAATTTAAAAATAAATTAGAAAATAGGATGTTCCAATTTAAAGAACATATAATATATCGGTCATACTTTTTTGAAGTACCCTGTATACTCAAAAATAATTTTAAACTATGCACCTTAACAGTCCCTAAAACTATTGTATTTAACATTTTTTCCTCATTCCCAAAACAAATGAGATAATGAACTTTACTCTATCGTGGACTCACCCTGTACAAATCGACTAAGTGAACCGATCGGCTTGAAACTTTCAGAAAATATGCCTTTTGTTATAGCAAAAATACCCTGAAATTTTGGTACAAAAATATTGAACCCAGTGGGCACAATTGAATCTGTTATTTAAAATTTGAATTGCCCGCCATTTTATACTATTTAGTCCAAAATGGATCTTTTTTTTTCAAAATTTAGGTCTCGACGTCAGCTAGTGATACCTCAGAGAGGATAAAATCATAATATTGCTGTATCTAAACTGAACAATATCAAATTTTTTTTTTTTACTGCACTAGTAACAAATTTCAAGGGGGTGATATATTTCTTTTAATTTAAATTTCACAAATAACATATTTGGAGAAGTTATTTAATTTAGTGAGTACTATAACCTATTAAAAGAAAAGTCTCAACTGAAAAAACATCATGTATGGTAAAAAGTTACCCCACATTCAAGCATACTCTTAAATCATTAATTCACATTGGAAGATATACCGTTTAGACTTCTTTTGATTAAAAAATTAACGACTACGTTCTACGGTCCTTCTGTTTTCTACATAATACTACATAGGGTGAAAAATCCAGAGACTTTTAAGAAAAAACAACGTTTTTGCCAAAAATCGATTTTATTCTTCAACATAGTTTCCTTCAAGAGCGATACGCTTATTTCAACGATCTTGCGACATTTGGACAAATTACGTATAGTATAATTTGTCGAGCTCTCTAAAATAAGCCTCAGTTTCCCATTCGACTTCTTCATTTGAGCCGAATCTCTTTCCCTGGAGTCATCTTTTCAAATTTGGAAAGAGGTAATAATCGCTCGGGGTCAGATCTGGCGAATATGGCGGCGCGAGCAATTCATAACCCAGTTGGTCCAATTTCACTATTCATTTGATGGAGTTGTGAGCTGGAGCATTATCTTGGTGAAACAACACTTTTTCTTGGCTAAATTTTTCTTGATTTCAGCATTCAAACGGTCCAATAGTCTCTGGTGATTGTATGCCCCTTCTCAAGATAGTCGGTCAGGTCAGTATTATTGAATGCGCATCCCAAAAAATATTGTCCAGCTGATGTTTGTGTTTTTGGACGCTTCGGTCGGCTTTCATGCGGTTCCAGCCACTCTGAGGACTGCCTGTTGGACTCGGGCGTGTAGTGGTAGATCAGTGTTTCGTCTATTATTACGAATCGACGCAAAAACTCCTTTAGATTACACCGAAACAGGGCTAAACAGCGTTCTGAGTCAAGGACGCGTTGATGTTTTTGATCAACCGTGAGAGTGTGCGGTTCCCATCGGGCTCATAGCTTTTCATATGCAAATATTCATGCAAAATCTGCCTCACGCGTTCTCATCAAAAAGCAATGTTAAAACAACAGACAAACAACAGCTGTTACTCGTAAACTAATAGACAAAATGTGAAAATTTTACACGAATCTTCTGAGAATTGACATTAACTGAAAATCATATCGTTTTTTTGTTTGTGCGGCCACCCCATGTAGTAGAATATAAAATTTCCGGACATTTTTACTTAATAACTTGGTTTTAGTATTTCCTTGTAAAACATTATTAAAGTCAAGTGCAAGTCGGACTTGCGCAATTAGTGTTCCGTAAGTTAATTGCTTTTAAAATAAAAATTTTTGTTTCGGAGGTATAAAATGATCAATGATTTCGCAAAACACACCCCAAATGAATTTTCAACAAAGTTTGTTTCCGATTTTTGTTGAAAAGAGTTGACCATGAATTTTTTTTTATATACCAGATAAATTAATAAAGGTAATGCGCTCCGGATATTTTTCGTTCAATCCACAAACTGTAGAGAATATTCCAGAATTTTTTAAAAAATTTTGATCAGTACTTTTCGAGATAAGGAGGGAGAGAGCGATTTTTCGCAATTTTTAAAAAATAATACATAGAAAATTACATTATATATTTTTTTTGAACTCGTGTTTTTACAAGCTTTCATTTGACACCCCATTTGATGACCTGGTAATTTTTTTTTCACTTCCGATTTCACCCTCCCAAATTTAATTTTCTATGTCAAATAGTTTCGGAGAAAATCGGGTGTAACAGACGGATAGACAGACAGGCAGACACACAGAAAGACAACAACGGAGTGATCTTATAAGTGTTCCGTACGGAACATCAAAAATTAAAAATGTAACATTATTACTTTTTACTATTTCAATATTTTTTATTCGAAAGTAACTCGATATACAGTCAGTCGAAAAAGTCTCCATACACCACCTGCTTTCTATACTATTTTTCTGTTATGTTTAGCTAATTAATTGGAACTATGGGAAAACATGTTTAAATTAATATTTAAAACTTAACCAACCAGGATTTGTATTAAAAACAACTATGGAACATTTTATTTAAAAGTTACATCATTGCCATAAAAATGTAAACAAAGTTAATGTCAAAAAAGTTTCCATACACTTAACAATTACCAATAATAGTTTGACAAAGTTTAACGGAAAATAACAACTTCGTTTAAACTAATATTTAGTGGAACCGCCGTACCCCCCCCCCCCCCTCCCCCCACAGTGTCTCGACTAGTACAAGCTAGCGGGACAATGTTATTTCTTCACTTATTTCAATTGTTTATGTATATTCCAGGTATCTTAAGCTATTTTAAGAAAAAAAAAAGTTGAAAAATGTGTACTGTATGTGTATTAATCGAAATATGTAGCTGCAAGACGGAAGTGGTTTACTAATGTGTCTCATTTGTTCACTATTGTCGCTAATTGTTCTTTAATTAGCTACATACGTCTACCTACTCATTATGTGTGAAAAGCACAATCATGTTTGTTTACAAAGAAATTTCTAGGAAAAAAATAAAATATAGTACCCACATTTATTAATTTACAAAATATTATTTCTTTTAAAATAAATTAGTACAATAACAGTATCTATATATCAATTATTTACAATAACAAGGTGTATAAGTAAAAAAAAATATAATATTAAATAACTTATATACTAAGGCAACTACAACACACAATAAAATAAGAATAATAATTACAATAAAAAAATACTTAAACCTACTATTCACCATCAGATGAGTCGTCATCACCGCTCTCCCATTCAGTAGAATATTCAGAGAGTAAATAATCCTGCTCATTTAATTCGTGATGATGACTTACTGATGGTGTTTCGGATGGCAATGAAGGTGGGATAATCAACTGCAGAACCTCCGATGGCAAAGAAGTAAATTTTCTTCGCGGTAATTCTCTATACGAGTTGATAACAGGATCAGACGTAATTAAAAGCATTCTCAAAAGATCTGTATTTGTGGCAATACGTGACCGCTTCCTGGTGTGCCGTTCACGGAATCTACGACAGTCTTTATTTCTTGCCTCCTGGGCTTCTTCGGAGAGTTGTCGAATGGGAAGAAGAAAAGACTTTATAACTTCCGTGCTGTGTAGAAGAATTTTATGCACAGTAACGGGCATGGAATACCACGAATACAGATTAAGGTATAATTTTCTAGTATCAACACAAAACTTTTTGAATTCTATATAATTTATGTCATATCCCGATGACAAAGTTCTTAAAATTACATGAAATCTACGAATAAGGTTTACGTCTAATCCTGTAATTTCGCTGCTCAATTCAGCTTTGGAAAAAAATCTACGTGCTGTGTTTCCATCGTTTGTGTTACCATACCCAGGTTTTGGTTTATCTACAATGAGACCCATACGATCTTTAAACACTTTTCGTATCTCTTGTGAGCATTGCTTCACAATAGCTTTGTCGTTATCTCCCCTGACTTGCCACTTTTTTATTTCTAAACGATACCTGATGTGAAGCAAACATTCAAACGTGCGGATCCATGCATGTAAGTAGATAAACCAAATGCAAGGCGTTCTTCGTTGCTGGGATATTTCTTTGACTCCTTGTTCATAGTAGACGGGGTGGCACCGCAAATATAACACTTTTGTGTTGAACTTGTGTCTGTTAAGGTATTGCACACTTTGCCATCAGTCATTGTCAACAACAAATCGTGTTTAACAGAGATTTGAGATCCAGCAACGTTACATAATGTTGGAAGAAGCTGACTTCATCTAAAATTTTAGAAGTTTCTTCTTTCGTAAACTCTTTTGTCTCCTTGGCAAAAATAAACTTAATAGGACGGCAATATCAAGTAGAGGAAGGTCTTAGATTTTGCCAGATCACAGTTTCGCCATCAAGCAGTCTCAAAGGGACAAATGAGTATACGAACAAAAATTCGTCTGTAGCGTCAGTGTTCTCAAATTTCTGCTTATACGTGCTATGCCCCGAACTTCCATCACAGCCCCATTTGCTTACCAACGTATAATATGAACGAGGTAACACACTTCTAATGACTTCCGTCTGAGCTTTAACTAATCGTTCAGCCGTTTTATCCAAAATCGCGTGAAGTTTAATTTCAGCTCGAAATTCAGTCACAGAAATATATTCGTCAGAAGGACAACAAGAAGCTTTGGACTTACCTAACCTATAAAACGATGGATACACTTGATGTCCCGCTTTCATTGACTATTTTCTTGTTTGTTTATATGAGTGAGAAGTCGATTTCGAGTCCACATAATAAGCTAAAGCTTCGTCTGGTTTAACTGCCGACTTTGTTCAGAACACTTATTCTTTTCTCTAGTTTCACTGACCGCGACGTTATGGATCTGTTTAGCAACACTTCGATGCCCTTCTTTTCGAGTAGCTAACTCAGCTGCTGTAATAAGCTCACTTGCACTTCGCGATTCCAAAAGATCTTCTACTCTCCGTCTCTTCGTTTTCGTTGATGAGTCTTCAAATGATTTTCTGGGTCGCCCTACGGAAAGAGCCGCTGATGATGTTGAAGTGCACGGCTGGTTACCACATCTTTATTTTGATTCCGGATCCCTCTAACCAATCTTTATGTTTGATTAGAAACATTTCTTTGTTACACTTTAAAGAAGTCCACTTTTGATTGAATTTTGCTGAAAGGCTTGATATTTTCATTTTGAGTCGTTTTAGAGAATCGTCAGAAACATCAGACATATTGAATTTTTCACTTATATAATAAAAAATGCCACTGTTTCGTTCAGTTTTTATCATGTTTTAGCCATTCTTCAAAAAACTCCATTTTCGTCATAGTCACGACTCGTTCTGAAAAAAATAAAATAATTTTACTTTCGGGCCTTTTCGGGGTCTATAATATATATGAATCTGTGCCTGAATGTTGTAGGTATTACATATAGAAAAATCTAGGTGGATATATGTGGATAAAAAAAAGTTGCTACTTTTAAAGTTTACAATTAATGTAAAATTTGCTAGATTTATCTATACATTTACAAATTGATATTACACCAAAAGTATACATATTTTTTATAAAAAATATAAGTCATAATAGAGTACATACCTTCAACAGAATATTCCATCACAAAAAACTCGTTTCACTTTGCTACCAATTTTAAAATATGTTATCACAAGTGTGCATAAAATGAAACTGATTTGCAAATGAAAATGACCTCTCTTATAAGGGTTATTTTGACCCCCTGATAAGATACCTTTATGAGGTGATAAACAAATTAATTCTTGGAATTCGTTCAATGGGGGGGGGGGGGTTGTTTACAAGTCGTTATCAGTGGTTCTTGGAAATTACGTCATGAATATTGTCCCGCTAGCATGTTCTTGCCGAATCACTGTGCAACGGTCAAAAAATCTGTAAACAACATATGTTGTCTTAGAGATTAATGCCTTATAAATTTGAGAAATTATTGTGGATTTCAACAAATTTTCTCGTTCGTTAGTGGTATGTTCACGGTTATATTTTAGAATTAGAACAGGTGGAAATGAAAAAATATTAGAAGAACGCGATCATAAACTGAATAATTAGGTAATATAACTACTTAGTCAATGGCCCGATTCAAAAACTATTTTTGGAGCATATGGGTTCAAAGCTAAACTCTTCTCTATTTTAAACGAGGAAGAAATTTGCACATTTGTAGTAAAGATAAATTAAGGTTATAGATTAGCTGCTAAACTCAATTTCTTAACTGAAATTACATATCGGGTCTTCCATTAAGGACTTGACAACTTTTTTTTTAAATAAAACGCAACCCATTTAAGACATTTCGAAAATTTTACTATCGGCTTGAAGTACAATCAAAACATTTATGTATGGAATTCGACTTCATTCATATGTCCACCACGGGCACGATTGCAGCGGTCGATTCGTTGAACCCAATTTTCGATGACTCGGCCACACATTTCGACGGAAACGGCCGCTATCTCTCTTTCAATATTGGCTCTGAGCTCCTCTAACGACGCAGGCTTGATGATTTAACGTACCCCCATAAAAAGAAGTCTAGAGGTGTTAAATCACACGATCTAGGCGGCCATTCGACGGGACCATTTCTCGATATAACACGTTCACCGAATTTAGATTGCAGTAAGTCGATTGTTACACCCGCTGTGTGGCTTGTGGCGCCGTCTTGTTGAAACCACATATCATTAATGTCTAGCCCATGCAATTGATCAAAGAAATAACGTTGCAACATGCCTCTGTAGCGATCTCCATTGTCTGTAACGTGACGGTTATTTTCATCAACGAAAAAGAACGGCCCAATGACACCACCGGCATGAAAACCGCACCAAACAGTAATTTTTTGTGGATGAAGTGATGTTCCTTCAAGCACATGAGGGTTTTCACCTGACCAATAACGCATATTCTGTTTGTTGACGAAGCCGTTTTTATCCAAAAATGCGCTTCATCACTAAAGATGATTTTGCGATGAAATTGGTCATCTTCTTCCAACATTTCTAGAGCCCAATTCGAGAACGTACGTCGCTTCATATGACCGAGTGGCTTTAGTTCTTGAGTTAACTTTACCTTATAAGGGTGCAGGCCAAGATCCTTTCACAAAATTCGCCATAGTGTGGTCTGAGCGATGCCTAATTCTTGAGAACGCCGTGAAATCGACTGTTTTGGTTCGTTTGAGATGGACGCTTGAACGGCAGCAATATTCTGGCCACTTCGACCAACCCGTTGTTTCACTGGCACGGGAATATCCAGCAGCGAATATGTTAACTCAAATTTTTTCACTAGACTATGAATTGCTTGTCTACTGGGACGAGAATTACGACCAAAAATTGGCGCTAACGCTCTTAAAGTTGCAGTCACCGACTCCAAATTTTAATTATTTGTAAACGTTGTTCGTTCGTGTACTTCACCATGATGAAAATGTTGACTTTACTGAATGTTTTGACCTTGACAGTTCGGTGATTGAATTAAGGGTGCGTTCACAGTGAAATTTCAAAGTTGTCAAGTCCCAAATGGAAGACTCTTTATATGTTATTTTGGTTTCAGATTGTGATCAAAGTTTGGAGCGACCCGACAAGACTTGTCATGCAGCTTTTCGAAGATGGCACTGGAGCAAAGAGGCTAAATCTTGTAAAAAAAATATTTATGGCGGTTGTAATGCAAGTAAAAATAATTTTAAGACCGAAGAAGACTGTAAAAAAGTTGCTGAACCAGTCTGTAAAGAATAAAAATAAAAATTAAACTGTTATATAAATGTGTTATATTAAAATTGATATTAATTTACAAATAAATTGAACTAGTTCATAAAACATGAAAAGTGTTTTTAAATCCCTTTTAAAAAAAAACCGTTTCCCCAGTTTTTTTCCTTTAAAAAGCGTAGTTCTAAAATTAACACTGAATTTGACTTTCTCATACTAAATAACTTATAAAAATTGAAACAGGTTAAGTTGAGGAAGGGCTTCCAATAGAATTGAAATTAATGATAAATAGTATAATTTCCTGATTTCTCAACTCTAAGAATCTTGAAATGAACGGACATATATTACGAGATATATGCAAACGTCCTTCTAACTCCCGTATCTACCTCTTTAACCACATACAGGGTACCCCACATGTATGGAATAATGATTCCACAGTATTTATTAATCAGTGTATCAAAAAAATGTTTAAATAAAAGTTATAGGGTGTTATAGGCGCACATGCTGACGTTGACAATAAAATGTTTTGCTCGAAGAAATTACGCATCATAAAACGTATTTTAATGAAGCTAGACACCAAAAAAGCTTTTGGCGCTGACGGAATACCTGCCATAGTTCTCGAAAACTGTGCGAGGGAACTACCACCAGTTTTCTGTAGACTTTTCAACCTATCCTACAGAAAGGGAATATTTCCTTCCTGCTGGAAATGCTCCCCAGTTCAGCCGATATCTATAAAAGGCAAGAAGATCTTGCCAAATAACTACTGACCAGTCGCACTGCTTTTAATAACATCGAAACTCATGAAAAAGACTATCAATCAGCATCTTCTAAAATATGTTGAAGGATTCAACATTATTAGGGATCACCAATATGGCTTTCGTAAACATAGATCAACAGGAAATCTTTTGACCTATGTAACACATGTTTGGAACAACGCAATTGAACACTCTGGAGAATCTCGAGCGGTTGCTTTTGACATATCCAAGGCATTCGATCGTGTTTGGCACGATGAACTGCTGGCTAAGCTATGCTCTTCTGGTATGTCTGAAAAGTTCTGTTTGTGGCTCTCATGTTTCCTAAGAGACCATTCTTTACGAGTGGAAGTCGACGGATTTCTTTCTGACACTTCCACTATCAATGCCGGTGTGCCCCAATGCTCCATACTGTCTCCTATTCTCTTTCTCATTTACATTAACAATCTGCTGGAAAAGACCGGGGATCCAATCCACAGCTTTGCAGATGACAGTACGCTTATCTCTTCATTCACTTTGAATGCTTGGACATCGGCTACTCAGATGAATATCCGCAGACAGCAGGAAGTCATTCAACTTAACAAAGACCTGGAAGACTTTCTATCTTGGGGTGACAGTAACCAAGTGGAATTTAATGCTACAAAAACCCAGGCGGCAGTTTTTTCTAAAAAAGTTAACGTTGCTGAAACCGATATAGTTATGTCGGGGCACTCCATTCGTCTAACATCGTCACTCAATTTGTTGGGCGTTAATTTGGGAGCAAATATGTCCTGGCATAAACATGTTGCAGGCATAACAAGGAGAGCTTCTTAGAAGTTGGGAATATTATTTAGGACCAGAAAGCTTTGCACTTCACGACAACTGTTAATTCTTCACAAAGCTAAAATTCCACCAACCATATTCAGTGTCTGGGTTGGTATCTGCCACATAAGCCATAATTTTGTGCCAGCACTTTTTCAAGACTTCAGGGGAGACTTTTTCCAATGAATTGCATAGTAGACATACAGCATCTTTTAGGTTAATGCTTTTTAATAACCCAACAAGGTTCTCTTCATTATTTGATAAAATATGGGCTAAAAGACTTTTCCGACAAAATAATTTTGTCAGTCTGATTGCATTCTGGTCCATAGGCTGCAAAAGTGCAGTACAATTTGGTGGAAGAAATAATGTTGTAAACTGTCCATACTCACTAGTCAGCTCTTCTATAGTTCCATGGCTCAAAGCGTTATCAACGATTAGCAGGGCTCTTTCAAGCAAGTTGAGACTTCATAAATGACTTTTGACTTGACAAATAAAATAATGATGAAACCAGTCTAAGGAAATTGCTGTAGTCATCCAAACATTGGCAGATGATTTGTACTCAGGTATGTTCACATTTTTAAAAACCCTCGGATTTTTTGCCTTTCCTATCACTAACAACTTTAATTTTTGTGATCCATCAGCATTGCAACATGCTAGAAAGGTAACGCGTTCTTTGTTTATTTTTCGACCTGGTGCGGTCTTTTCCTGAGAACAAACCAGCGTTTTTTCAGGCGACGTTTTCCAATACAGAGCTGATTCATCTGTATATTTGAGTAGGTCCAAGGTAATTAATTCTTTTATCTTATCTGCGAATAAAGTTAGGAAAGGATCGACGGCACTTTCATCATTGGATAGTTTTTCGCCACAAACTTTTAAGCACGCAGACCATGTCTTTTTCTGAAGTTAGAAATCCAGCCTCTGCTAGCTCTCAAAATTATCATTCCCGTAGGTTTCAGTGTAAAACTGTTTTGCTTTGCCTGATAAAATTTCGTAGGAAATTGGGACGTGCCTTGATCGTTGCGTACAAAACCATGTATACAAACGAGTTTCCATTTCTGGATATTCGGCTTCTCTGACGCCAGGACCGGAATCACATTTGGAAATAAATCTAAAAGAAGTTACACGTCCATAGTGAGTGTCCAAAATTATCTTTAAAATAAATCATAAATACATACCTTTTGATTTTCCCTTGCTTCTTTTTTATATCCGAAATTGTGGATGTTCCTACTCCGTATTCATTTGCCAACACTTTTCCGCTTTCACCAAGAACTAGTATTTCTAATATATCGGACTTTTGTTTTATTGTTAGTGTAATATGTTTTCTTTTAGAACGCATTTTAATATGTAGGTACATATAGGTAAAAAAAACGTTTACATACTTACATGAACCACATAAAGTAAAATAGAACGTAGGTATGTTGTACTTGTGACAATAAACAAACAACTACAAAGTCCTTAACCTTTAGACGCGATACGCGATGCGTTGTAGGCAAATCAAAGGCACCAACAGTTTGTGTGAATCCCAGATATATTAGACTGGAAGTTAGGGGAATCCCCTCACTATCGATTTCAGTTTTCCCATGTAGTTTAAATTAAGTAGATGTCTAAAAACGCAGGTCCGGATTACCTAGTATTATCAAATCCGGATTATAAAGTACACAATGCGATAGAAATGTTTGTCCGGATTATTAGTGGAATACTACTCTCATGTTTGGGGTTCCGCTCCCAAACATACACTGCATTTGTTGAACTCTATTCAGAGAAGAGCTGTTCGTCTAATTGGAGACCCGGAACTGACCGGCGGCATTGATTCGTTGGAACATCGAAGAAATCCGCGTAGTCCGCTTAATTCCTCCCAGAGCGGTGCATGTTAGAAATACACGTCGCGCAAATACTTCATATCCGTATGAGGTTCAGCTTGTTACTTCTCGTACAATGCTTTTCAAGCAGTCTTTTATATGGAGAACATCATCTCTTTGGAATAATTTGTCCAGGACTGTGTTTCCCACCGAGTACAATTTACAGCGATTCAAGAACAACGTGAATCGCTTTTTCCGCACAAGTGTCGCTCCTGTAGCGCTTTAGGGACTTCCCTGCAGCACGTGTACTAGACCCATAAAAAAACGCCATTTTAAATTTTTTTAAATGGAAAGCTCTGTATATTACTTTATTTTTGGGTCCTACTAAAAATTGTAGATATTATTTATCCATATGTCTAAATTGAACTGTTTTGGAATTATTGATATTTGAAATTAAGGAGATCAAATTCAAAACAAAAAAAATTAAGCTGGCTTGTGTCAAACTTAACGCATCAAAAAATGATTTATTGACTTCACAGTCAATTTTTTCCCTCTTCTTGAGGGAAGACTTCTTAAGTGATTGAGGTGAACCCCGATATCGTATTTTTATCGAATTTCTGTGTTATTTTTGATTTTCACTTTAATTTGAGATTTTTTAAATCGAATATCGATCTTTATTTTATATTTTCGGAGTGTCAGAAGTTTATTATTAGTCCGAAGTAATTCAGATTAATTCCTCTCGTGTCGAAACCACTACCATCTATTATTTTTTTAGTATTCCGGACAGAACACTTGTGGGATCACTTCGGGGTCCACCTATGATACCCGATTTTCTCCGAAACTATTTGACATATAAAATCGAAATTTGGCACAAATAAAGGATTTCATGGCCCAATTAGAGCTCCGTTACTTACTTTTTTTTACTTAAATTTTAACTTGAGGGGTTAGTTTTGGCGAGTGAAATCAGACGTGAGAAAAAAAAATTTAACAAGTCATCGAGTGGGGTGTAAAATGAAAGCTTGTGAAAACAGGAGTTCAAAAATATATATGATGTAATACTTGCGGATACTTTTCTTTCTTTAAGAGTACTGATCAAAAAATTTTGGAAAAACTCTAGAATAGTCTTCATAAAGTGAAGGTTGAGCCAAACTTATCACGAGTGAATTAAGTTTTAAAATTTATCTGATATAAAAAATCTATGTGCCTTGACAGTATGGTGGAGGTTTTTAAATATACTTTTCAGTACATATACTGGTGGCCAACGGATAGGTACCGAGAGAAAATAATTATTTTAGTTGTTCATAAGTCAACAAATATTTAGGTAGTAAATATTTGTTTTACACTTTTATTACTAGATTCTAGATTAAGCTAGATTGATTTATCGGCTATTAGGTAGCTAAGATGCTATAACTATTATACATTACCGACTAAGTAAAAACGTGAAAATATATATTGGATCTTAAGATATATACATGCCAAGGACCTAATTAACTAGGTAAGGATTTTACTTTAATTTAAATGCAATCACCGTACAGAACTCTAATTGCACAAGTCCGACTTGTACTCTGCGCCCGGTCATCAAATTTTAGTTTACTTTATTGGGCGGGGGAATCAAGGTCTTAGAGTTCCCGTACATAGAGTATTTTTTTTATATATATATATATATATATATATATATATATATATATATATATATATATATATATATATATATATATATATATATCAACTAGCAAACTTGGTGCAGCATCTGATCCAGAGTGGGCAGCTGCAAATTGGGCACTCTATTATCCAAGAGTCCATGGGGCTCTAAAGGTGGAAGAACAGAACAATATCATGTAGCAAAGGATATCTATAATAATATATATATATATATATATATATATATATATATATATATATATATATATATATATATATATATATATATATATAATGCAATTGCGATTTACGTGCTTTTTTTTTTTAAACATGCTAAGCCATTAAATATGAAACAATATGATGTAGCAAACAATATCTATAATATATATATATATAATGCAACGTTTATATATATATAAAAGAGATATAATTATTATTTCAACTTGACCAGTTTTACATCTACCATTCAAATTTGATAGAAATCGGGCCATACACAAACGAGATAACACAAATATAGGGATATTCAGATTTGTTCATTGGTATGAATAGTAGGGAGCAGGGAAGTATTATATGATAATCTATAATATATATAAAATGCAACGTCTCTCTGTCTGTCTGTCCGTTAGTGCGCTTATCACTGGAGAACCACTTATCCGATTTACGTGCTTTTTTTAAATATTCATATGTGCTCTGGCCAGGTTATAGGATATATTTTATTATGGTAGGTGGAATAAGCAGTGACGATAATAGTGAATCAAGTCGGAGAATATTTTGCCGCTAGCGCGTTCTCTTGCAATACACTGCCTGTTTGTAAAAATAAAATAGTCAACGGCGTAAGGATGCGGAAGGAAACCGCCACATTAAAGCCTCAAAATGAGCATAAACACTACTGATCGTGGTGCTCGGAACACTAGCACCGGCGGAGGAGTACTACAATCAGGGGGCGGGACCACTCAGGTCGTTATCCAGCGAAACCCCCGTTCAAGAAAAGATATAATAAGATCGAATATCTCAAAACCTGTCCTAAAGACCAAAGAAACGTTACGCATAGGAATTTGGAATGTACGTACGTATGTTTCAAGCAGGCAAAGCTGCCAATGTGACGCAGGAGATGAAATGTCTTAATATACTAGGGTGTAGCGAAGTTAGGTGGCCGAATTCAGGGAAATGTGAAGTATTGGTGTTCCAAATTTAGTACTCAGATAATGCCAAAATCCACCATTGTGTGGTAATTATTCCCAAGAAGATCGACGAGTCAGTTACAGGCTTCTATCCTGTGAGTGATATACTTGCAATTCTGAGAATAAATGCCCGACCAGTCAATACAAATATCATTCAGGCGTACTCTCCAACATCAGACAGTACAGAGCACGATATTGATCAATTTTATGTTGAATTGGAGATTCCTATAAAAAGTGTGAAAAATAACGAAATCACTTATATCATCGGAGATCTTAATACTCGAGTCGGACAAGGAATAGATGGGGACGTAGTAGGAAAGTTTGGACTAGGGCAGTGAAACGATAGAGGAGAAAAACTGGTGCAGTTTTGCACGGATTTTGGTCTAATCATTACAAATACCTTATTTGATTCACCAGCTCGAAGATTATATACATGGCGATCACCAGCCGACTCAGATGAGCATATTACTAGGAATCAAATAGACGGAGAGTTCGCCAGTCTTCTTGATCTGTTTTTAACCACCAATCAGGAAATTTACACGGTCAGCTTAAATCCGCCGTTAGGTTCTTCCGACCATAAACTCCTTTTGACATCGAGTATCCTACCAATCAGTGACAGAGAGGCGCCCAAACCGCGCAAGATTTGGCACTACAAGTCTGCTAAATGGGAAGATCTCATGGAATATTTCCGAACTTTCTCCTGGTTAGATGTTTGTTTTCGATCCGACGACCCATCTGTCTGCGCCAGGGAGGTTTTCGATGTTATTTTGGCCGGTATGGAGGCTTACATCCCTTTTTCGAAGAAATGCCCTTCCAACGGCAAGCCTTGGCTTGACCGAAAATGAAAAGAAGCTGTTGCTTCTAAACATCTTGCATACCGACAATGGCGTGAAAATCCTAACACCATAAATCGTAACACATTTATTCGTGCCAGGAACAGATGCAAGGAAATTATCGACGAAACCAAGGAGGTACACAATCAACGGATCAGAAACAAGCATCTCGCTTGTCCCGAAAATTCCAGATCCTTTTGGTCGGTCGCTAAGGCAGTTAGTCAAAATTTCACCAAATCCACCATACCACCACTCACACGGCCACATAATTCTACTGCAACGACACCTGTTGAGAAAGCGAACTTGTTGGCTGAACTCTTTGCTACAAATTCTACTGTCGATTTCCAAGGAAAAACACCACCTACTATTCCCATAGTGCAGTCAAGGATGCCCGATGTTGTCTTCAGACAGCGTATCATAAAGCGTATTCTGATGAAGCTAGACACCAAAAAAGGCTTCTAGCGCTGACAGAATACCTGCCATAGTTCTCAAAAACTGTGCGAGGGAACTGTAAACTTTTCAACCTATCCTACAGAAAGGGAATATTTCCTTCCTGCTGGAAATGTGCCACAGTTCAGCTGATACCTAAAAAAGGCAAGAAGATCTTGCCAAATAACTACCGACCAATCGCATTGCTTTCAATAATATCGAAAGTCATGGAAAAGGCTATCAATCAGCATCTTCTAAAATATCTTGAAGGATTCAACATTATTAGCGATCACCAATATGGCTTTCGTAAAAATAGATCAACAGGAGATCTTCTGACTTACGTAACACATGTTTGGAACAACGCAATTGAACACTTTGGAGAATCTCGAGCGGTTGCTCTTGACATATCCAAGGCATTCGACCGTGTTTGGCACGATGGGCTGCTGGCTAAGCTACATTCTTATGGTATGTCTGAAAAGTTCTGTTTGTGGCTCTCATGTTTCCTCAGAGAGCGTTCTTTACGGGTGGCAGTCGACGGATTTCTTTCTAACACCTTCACTATCAACGCCGGTGTACCCCAAGGCTCCATACTGTCTCCTACTATCTTTTTCATTTACATTAACGATCTGCTGGAAAAGACCCGAGAATCCAATCTACAGCTTTGCAGATGGCAGTACACTTATCTCTTCATTCCCTCTGAACGCTCGGACAACGGCTACTCAGACGAATATCCGCAGACAGCAGGAAGTCATTCAACTTAACAAAGACCTGGAAGAAATTCTATCTTGGGGTGACAGTAACCAAGTGGAATTTAACGCTACAAAAGCCCAGGCGGTAGTTTTTTCTAAAAAAGTTAACGTTGCTGAGACCGTCATAGTTATGTCGGGGCATTCCATCCCTCTAACATCGTCACTCAATTTGTTGGGCGTTAATTTGGGAGCAAATATGTCCTGGCATGAACATGTTGCAAGCCTAGCAAGGAGAGCTTCTCAAAAGTTGGGAATATTATTTCGAACCAGAAAGCTCTACACCCCACAACAACTGTTAATTCTTTACAAAGCTCAAATTCGACCAACTATGGAATACTGCTCCCATGTTTGGGGCTCCGCTCCCAAAGATACACTGCATTTGTTGGATTCAATTCAGAGAAGAGCTGTTCGTCTGATTGGACACCCGAAACTGACCGGCAGCCTTGATTCGCTGGAACATTGAAGAATGGTTGGCGATTTGAGCCTATTCTACAAGTACTTTCATTGAAAATGTTCGAAGGAACGTGAATCGCTTTCTCCGCACACGTGTCGCTCCTGTAGCGCTTTAGGGACTTCCCTGTAGCACGTGTGTTAGACCTATAAAAAAAAACTATATCCTAGTAAATAAGCGATACAGAAATACTGTGAAACTCACCAAAACATATCCTGGAGCTGACGTTGCATCAGATCATAACCTGCTGGTAACTACTGGAAGACTACATCTAAAGAGAATTAAAGCAACACCTGTCACACCAAACGTAGACGTGAAAAAACTTAAAGACAAATACACACAGGAGAAGATCAGAACAGCAATTAATAGAAAGTTCGTGGAACTGACTGATGTACCTGTAGAGGACAAATGGGTGGCTATCAAAACTACAGTTACCGATACACACACAGAATATTTAAGAACAACTAGAACAAAGAACAAAAAAATGGATGACGCAAGAAATTTTAGATTTAATGACTGAAAGAAGAACACATAAGAACAAAAACAACGCAGAGTATCAACGCATACATAACAAAATAAAGAAGAAGATCAAAGATGCGAAAGAACTTTGGTTGATACGACAATGCAGCGAAATAGAATGTCCAGAACAGAAGCATGACATTTTAATCTCCATAAGAAAATTAAACTAGCAGCGGGTGTACTTAAAACAAAATCCGTTACAGTGATTGTAGACAAGAAAGGCAAGACTATTTGGGATGAAGACCAAAGATTGATTAGGTGGACAGAATACATAAAAGACCTATTCCAACAGGAAAGCAGAGAGGAAACAAAAATGAGTGACGGCCATATAGAATTTAGTATCAGTAGAGAAGAGGTAATAAAAGCCATCGGAAAACTAAAAGATGGTAAAGCACCAGGAGTGGATCAAGTACGAAGAGAGCTTCTAAAACTATTACAAGAACAGCATATTGATACCCTAGTTGATCTATTTAACGCCATCTATAAATCTGGCCAAATTCCTCACGTCTGGCTTATATCCACCTTTATACCTAAACCTAAAAAGGTCAATGCGAAGAAATGTGAAGAACATCGCACCATTAGTCTTATGAGTAATATTTTAAAGGTATTCTTGTATGTCATCCATGAACGCATATATCCATTACTTGAGAACTCTACTGGTGAGATACAGTTCGGTTTCAGAAGTGGCTTAGGAACAAGAGAAGCGCTCTTCGGCATGCAGGTTCTTACTCAAAGGGCACGCGATATCTTCCTATGTTTTCTCGACTTCGAGAAAGCTTTCGATAGGGTAAAGCATGGGAAGTTGATGGAAGTCTTGCTGGGCGTAGGTATGAGACGAGAGGATATTCGTATCATTTTCAACTTGTACTGGTAACAAACAGCTGAAATCAGAGTGGGAACCAAGCGATCTGAAGAGATCAGTATACTGAAAGGGGTTAGACGAGGGTGCGTTCTGTCCCCGTTGCTCTTTAACGTGTACTCTGAACAGCTTTTCACTGAATCCTTGAGTGGTTGTAAGGATGATGTGGTTGTAATGAGCGTATCATTAACAACTTGAGATATGCAGACGACATCATTGTATTGGCCGACACTGCAGATGGACTTCAAGGGCTGATAACTCGAATACAAGATCAATGTGAAGAGTATAGTATAAGTTTGAATGTATATAAGACCAGGGTTATGATAGCGAGTAAAAACCCCGAACTGAGTGCCAACTTTAACAACAACGGCAAACTAATACAACGGAAAAATCAGTTTACGTACTTGGGCTGTAATCTTAATGAAGAATGGGACCATGCAAACGAAATATTGATTCGTATAGAAAAAGCAAGATCAGCTTTTTTCCGCTTAAAAAAGGTCCTATGTAGTATGCATCTCAACATAAAGATCAGTATGCGGGTTTTAAGGTGCTATGTATTCTCTGTTCTACTGTATGGCGTGGAAGCATGGACATTATCCGAAACAACAATAAAGAAGCTCCAAGCGTTTGAAATGTGGTATTATCGCTGTATGCTGCGAGTTTCTTGGGTACATTACGTTACCAACGATACCATACTACAACAGATGAACAAGGCAATGGAGATCGTACATACGGTGAAGAAACGTAAACTGTCATACTTTGACTACGTTGTGAGGAACGACAAGTATCATTTCCTCCAACTGATTCTGCAGGAAAAAGTTAAGGGAAAAGATCTCCTGGAAGACGTCGAATCTCTTGGCTGCACAACCTTAGAAAATGGAGAGGGAAAAGTAGTGTAGAATTATTTAGATCAGCTATAAATAAAGTAATTTGGACCAGAATGATCGCTAACGTCTAAAGAAGACATAGCACCAGAAGAAGAGATATTGAAATGCAGAAGCTGCATATCAAGTCCATTTTTCATTCATTTGTTCTTTACTGAATCGTTAATTATTAAAACATTTGTTTACAATGACTCAACGTCACAACCGATCAATCCAACAAAATATTGTAATCAATCCAAATCAGTTTTTCCTGTGAAAGGATTTAAGGGAATTGCAAGAAATTTTCCTATTTTGTATGTTACCTCCTACACTGTGGTTAGGGCCAAGCGTTACATCGGTCTTGTGACTTTTGAAAACTCTATGAAATCAACGGATCTTCAAGTGGTCTGAAACCCCTTAAGTTTTCTGCAGAAGTTACTGCACGGTAAAAATCAAATGGAGGATAAAAATAGGCAAATATACGACACAAGAGAACGAATTTTAAATTCGTTTAATCCAGAAGACTTCATTTCGCCCTTCGAGGGCTACAAGAATAGGAGCTCTGGATTAGGTACGCCTCTGTCGTGTTATCATAATTATTTTTGGGAAATTTTATAGAATATGGAATTCTACTTAATTTATAATAAATTCGGCTTAAAAACATAAATATTTATAATAATAAATGTTACAAATATCATAAGTTCGTAAACATTTATATAAAATGGGAATATTATAAAATAATAGCATTGTTCTACGAAACTGCAGCACAAAAATGAAAGTTTTAGTCTTCTTTGTTGCAATCGTCCTACTTTCCACACCTTTTGTTTGTTTTGCAGATGAAGTTTTTACTAAAGAAGGTAAGAATTTTTTCTCTTCAAATTTTACATTACATTTTATCACACTTGTATACCAACAAACATACAACTTCAGCCTACAATATTGTTACAACAAAGAACAACGAAGAATGTTTTAGTATTTTGTTTGTATACCTAACGTAATAAAATCTATCCTATAACCTGGCCAGCAGAACATATGTATGAATTAAAAAAAACACGTAAATCGGATAAGTGGTTCTCGATAGATAGCGCACTAACGGACAGACAAACAGACAGAGAGACGTTGCATTTTTTATTTATATATATATATATATATATATATATATATATATATATATATATATATATATATATATATATATATATATATATATACGAGGCTGGTTTGAAAAGTCCGTGCAAAAATAAAAACTACTTATGTGTTTGGGGTAAACCTTTTTTATTTTTCGACATAGTCTCCTTTTAGGCTTATACACTTCGTCCAACGATGTTCTAGTTTGTTGATCCCTTCCGAATAATAGGATTTGTCCAAATATCCATTAGTGTCTGCAATCACCTCCTCGTTGGAATAAAATCTCTGTCCCGCCAGCCATTTCTTTAAATTGGGGAACAAATAGTAGTCCGAGGGAGCCAAGTCTGGAGAATAGGGGGGATGTGAAACGAGTTGGAATCCTATTTCCATCAATTTTGCGACCACAACTGCTGAGGTGTGTGCTGGTGCGTTGTCGTGATGGAAAAGGACTTTCTTGTGGGCCAATCGCGGGCGTTTTTCTTGCAGGTCGGTTTTCAAACGGTCCAATAACGATGAATAATATTCACCTGTAATAGTTTTACCCTTTTCCAGATAGTCGATGAGGATTATCCCTTGCAAATCCCAAAAGACCGTCGCCATAACCTTTCCGGCCGAAGGAAAGATCTTCGCCTTTTTTAGTGCAGATTCCCCCTTGGTAACCCATTGTTTAGATTGTTGTTTGGTCTCAGGAGTACAGTAATGTATCCATATTTCATCTACAGTGATGAAACGACGCTTAAAGTCCTCCGGATTCTTCTGGAACAGCTGCAAACCATCCTTGCAACACTTCACACGATTCCGTTTTTGGTCAAGCGTGAGCAATCGCGGCACCCATCTTGCGGATAGATTTCTCATGTCCAAATGTTTATGCAAAATATTATGTACCCGTTTAGTCGAGATGCCCACAGCACTAGCAATCTCACGCACCTTAACTCTTCTGTCATACATCACCATATCATGGATTTGATCAATGATTTCTGGAGTCGTAACCTCCACAGGCCGTCCAGAACGTTCAGCGTCACTTGTGCCCATATGGCCAGTCCGAAAATTTTGAAACCACTTATAAACTGTTCTAATCGATGCAGAGTCACCATAATGTTTATCAAGCTTCTCTTTAGTCTCCTGAGGCGTTTTGCCTTTCATAAAGTAATGTTTAATCACCACACGAAATTCTTTTTCGTCCATTTCTTGAAAATCACTCGACTTCCTTGATTCACACGAATGCCAAACACAAAGAAATAGACCAATATGGCTGAAACTTGGTGTGCGTTCATTCAAGAGATGCTACTAACTAAACATGACCTCGATACGCGCCGTATATATATATATATATATATATATATATATATATATATATATATATATATATATATATATATATATATATATCAGTAAACCTTTTCCGATTTGATTCACTGTTACCGTCACTGCTTATTCCTTATGTTATCTAACGTAATAAAATATATCCTATAACCTGGCCAGAGAATATATGTATGTTTTAAAAACAAAGCACGTAAATCGGCTAAGTGGTTCTCCAGTGATAAGTGCACTAACGGACAGTCAGACAGACAGAAAGACGTTACGAAAAAGTTACAATGCCTACTTGGCTTGCAAAGGGAAGTATTTTATTTGCGAAATCACAATTTTTCCAGGTCCGAAGCTCAGGTTATTCAATTTCAATTTTAACACAAACCTCTCCTGTGCTCATTTGTTTTTATGATTAATGTCTTACGAGGGCCGCCTTTTAAGTTTTTACAAACGACCACTAGATGGCGCTATTGAGATGTGATATTACAATTCTTGTAAACTTTGATACTTGTTATTGTTAAAACAGTGGCCAGCTTAGAAATTGGCAGAGTAATTTGTTTATAGAGAGCGTTCATAAAAACAGTTTTGTGAACGAATGGAAATTTTCCGTTAGTAAACATAATTCAACAACAATGTCTCGCATCGCTTAGTTTAACTCTTGCTAATGAATCACCATAAGAAAAGACCGTTTACAATGGGTTTGCAGAAATTCGTCATGGTCGTGCTTCCGTCAGCGGTTAATTTCGTCAAGATCGACCAAAATCGTTTGTTGTTCCAAAAAAACATAATTAAAGAGGATCAGCATGTGACTTACCGTGAGACAGAGGCATCCCTAAGCATATCGAAGACTGCAGTAGATTCGATTTTGCGTGAACATTTAGCTGTAAAAAAACCGGTCAAGTGCAAGTTGAACTTGCACAATTAGTGTTCCGTACGTAGATTGTTTTTAAAATAAAAATTTTTGTTAGGGTGATATAAAATGATCAGTGACTTCACAAAACACACCCCAAATGAGTTTTCAACAAAGTTTTTTTCCAATCTTTACTGAAAACTGGTGACCTTGAATTTTTTTTTTTTTAAATACCAAATAAATTATTAAAGGTAATGCACTCGTGATAATTTTCGTTCAATCTATACCCCGTGGAGAATATTCCAGAATTTTTTCAAAGTAATACGAAGAAAAGTGTGCGCAAGTATTACATTATATATATATATATATATATATATATATATATATATATATATATATATATATATATATATATATATATATATATATATATATAATTTTACTCGTGTTTTCGCAAGCTTTCATTTGACACCACACTCGATGACCTAGTAAAAAAAAATTTTTTTCACTTCCGATTTTACCCCTCAAAACGAACCCCTTAAGTCAAAATTTATGTTACGGTGGTATAAAATGATCAGTGACTTCACAAAACATCCTAAATGAGTTTTCAACAAAGTTTGTTTCCAATTTTTACTGAAATCTGATGACCTTGAAATTTTGGTTTTTTTTATGTACCATATAAATTATTAAAAGTAATGCACTCGTGATAATTTTCGTTCAATCTCCACCCCGTGGAGAATATTCCAGAATTTTTTCGAAATTTTTTGATAAGTACTTTTCGAGATAAGGCCCGGGACAGCGATTTTTCGCGAATTTTTAAAAATAATACAAAGAAAAGTGCGCGCAAGTATAATATTATATATACATTTTTTACTCGTGTTTTCACAAGCTTTCATCTGACACCACACTCGATGACCTAGTAAAAAAAAATTTTTTTCCCTTCCGACTTCACCCCCCAAAACTAACCCCTTAAGTCAAAATTTAATTCTCAAAACTATATGGCTCTGATGAGGCCATCAATTCCTATATTATTACCAAATTTCACCTTTCTATGTCAAAAAGTTTCGGAGAAAATTGGGTGTGACAGACAGACAGACACCGAAGTGATCTTATAAGTGTTCCGTACGGAACACTAAAAAGATCTATTCCCGATGGATTTCGCATAATTTAACCGAAACTCAAAAACAGACTCGTGTACGAAATGCTCAAAAAATTCAACAGGGGACATGCAAAATTCGTATACAACATCGTAACAGGAGACAAAACTTGGATATATTACTACGAGCCAGAAACTAAGCAACGATCAACTGTTTGGGTGTTCCAAGATGAACCTCATCCAACAAAAGTGCGAAGTACTTCCAAGAAAATGATCGCTTGTTTCTTTGGTTACACTGAATATGTTGCAACCATTGCTTTAGAGAATTCAAGAACAGCGAATGCTGAGTGGTATATAACAATTTGTTTGCCAGAAGTTATCGATGAAATTAAGAAAAACAACCGAAAACTTCGCATCATTCTTCATCATGACAATACCAGCTCTCACACAGCATGTCAAACAATTGATTATTTGAGGGAGAAAAACATCGAATTAACGTCTCATTGCTCGTATTTACCTAAAAAAAATGCGTGGACAGCAATTTTCATCACCTCTAAAAACCATGTTTTTAAGGTACCAACTTCAGAGTGGAAATAATGTTTCAAGAATCGATTCGAACGTATGCAAAAGGGTATAAATCTTACAGGTTATATTTTGAGAAACAATAAAACGATTTGTAGCAAAAAAATTTTTGTTCTTTCATTGTTTTTGTAAAAACTTTAAAGGTAACCCTCGTACCATAAAGTACATACCTCTCATATACAATATCAAATTGTAAAATTTGGTTGTTATTTTTAATTTTTGAAAATAATTACGCCGCAAGAATAATTAGAAGAATTGACAGCATGGCAAATTTACGTTGGTTGTACTTAGTGCCTAGTACTTTTCTATTAAATATGGAGGAGTTCTTGTTGACAATTTTTATAATAAGTTTATTGACCAACAAATCTGCATTAACTTTTGCCTTAAAAACGAAGTATCTTGCACGGATACATTAAATACGTTAGAAAATTGTTACAGTGATGAATTTTTAGCGCGATCAAAAGTTTTCAAGTGGTACAAACTGTTTAAAGAGCGTAGAGGAACAGTTGAAGACGAACCGCGTTTTGAAAGACCCTCCGCTGTAACTACAAATCAAGGATGTTGTGTTTAGTAATGGCTATTTAAGTGTTAGAGATTTTGTAGATCTTACTGAAATATCAATACGATCAATTTGGACTTGTCTAGTGCTTATTCCAAAACAACTGAATCTTCTTTAACCACCTTGTCATGTTAAGGTCGCTAATGAGGTGCCTTATTTGTATCACTCCACTTTGTAAAGCATAATCACTGGTGATGAGACGTGGATCTATTCATATGAGCCCTAAACAGCGGAACAATAAAGTAGATATTGTACAAAAATCTATCAAAAATCAAGGTCATGTTAACTGTTTCCTCAATTACGATGGTGTTATGCACAAATGGTTTCTTCCAATTGGTCAAACATTTAACAAGGAGTATTATTTAAGCGTTATGCGTAGCTTAAGTGTGTCAATTCGTAAAAAGGGCCTGAATTGTGACAGAAAAATTTATGGATTTTGAATGACAATAACGCACTAAAGCACAATGCAATTATTTCTACTTTTTAAGTAAGAATAACCGGTCAAGTGCAAGTTGAACTTGCGCAATTAGTGTTCCGTACGTTGATTGCTTTTAAAATAAAAAAAATTTGGAGGTATAAAATGATCAGTGACTTCACAAAATACACCCCAAATGAGTTTTCAACAAAGTTTGTTTCCAATCTTTTTTTTTTTTTTATATACCATATAAATTATTAAAGGTAATGCACTCGTGATAATTTTCGTTCAATCTACACCCCGTGCAGAATATTCCAGAAACTTTTTGATAAGTACTTTTCGAGGCCCGGGACAGCGATTTTTCGCGAATTTTTAAAAATAATACAAAGAAAAGTGCGCGCAAGTATAATATATATATATATATATATATATATATATATATATATATATATATATTTTTACTCGTGTTTTCACAAGCTTTCATTTGACACCACACTCGATGACCTAGTAAAAATTTTTTTTTTCACTTCCGACTTCACCCCCTAAAACTAACCCCTTAAGTCAAAATTTAGTTCTCAAAACTACATGGCTCTGATGAGGCCATCAATTCCTATATTATTACCAAATTTCACCTTTCTATGTCAAATAGTTTCGGAGAAAATCGGGTGTGACAGACAAACAGACAGACACCGAAGTGATCTTAAAAGTGTTCCGTACGGAACACTAATAAAACGATGGCCGATCTGCAAGTGCTGTATTCACTAGATTAAGCACCGTCTGACCTAAGCTTCAATGACCATTCGGTGGACATGGTTTTGAATATATAGAAGCGATAAAAGCCATATTAAAAGCAATACGAGAAAGCGGGTACAACAAGTGTATTAAAGATTGGAAAAAAACGTTGGACTAAGTATGGGTGGGTATCAAAGTGAATTAGAATTTAGAAATTAATAGTTTTTTATTTAATCAGTCCCCTTTATTTTTGAACATAGGGGTAAATTGTGAGTTTGACTTAACATAATTCAAACACTACAACTCGATATGTTAAAAGATAGGTACTTTATGGTCAGATATTAAGAATACAAAAAATTCAAGCAGATGAAGAGATTCAAAGATATTTATAACTTAAATCTGACATTTTCCTCTACCACCATGTCCCTTAAAACTAAAAATAATTTTAGATTTCCTCGATGGAAACAAGAAACTATGTCTTCCGTAATTCAGGGGCCCACAAAAACAAAAATTTAAAGTATTTTTTTCACTATTACAATATTTAGCCCAGTCGTCAGGGGTTTTGAGCTCTCTTCTTCTTTTTCGAGTGCCACTCCTATCGGAGATTAGAAATCATCACAGCTACTCTCACTTTATTTGCTGCTCTTCTAAACAGTTCAATTGAGCTACAGCCAAACCAGTCGCGCAAGTTATGCAACCACGATATTCTTCGTCGTCCAACATTTCTCTTCCCTTTAATTTTGCCCTGCATAATATTCCGCAACAGTGAATACCTTTCTCCCCTCAACACATGTCCCAAATATTCCAGCTTCCTTTTTTTAATAGTGTTCATTAGTTCTGAGGCTTTGTTTAGTCTTTGGAGAATCTCGTTATTGGTTCCCCTATCAATCCATGACACTTTCAGAATGCGCTGATAACACCACATCTCAAAAGCTTCAATACTTTTAGCATTGTTCTGCCTCAAAGTCCATGCTTCCACTCCATAAAAAAGCGTTGAGAAGACATAATAACGCAACATTCGTAACCGCAGTACCAAGCTTAGATCTCGATTGCAAAAGAGTTTTCTCATTCTATTAAAGCTTGATCTTGATATCTCTATTCGGGTTTTAATCTCCTTTGTCTGATCTGTGTTCTCGTTTAGCCATGTTCCCAAGTATTTGTAGCAATTGACACTTATGTTATGAACCAGAAGACGATCCTGATTATTTTGGGATTTTACCATTACCATAAATTTTGTTTTCTTTAGATTTATTTTTAGACCAAATTTATTGCAGCTGTTATTTAACGGCTCAACAAGATGTTGTAGGTCTTCTAAACTTTCTGCTAGCAGAACTGTGTCATCGGTGTATCTTACATTATTCAGGGTTTCACAATTTACCGTTATGCCTTCGTCTGCCTCCGACAGAGCTTCCTGACATACACTCTCGCTGAGCCTGGTACACAGGTAGTTAATAAAAGTTTGCTAAAGTTTGATGTATGCTAAGGCCACAAAATCCAAAATAAAATAAAAAATTCGGTTTTTCGGTAATATCTCGAAAAATTAATAGCAGCACGTGAAAGAGCAGGAAATTTTACAAAAAAATAGTGTATAGATCTTTTCAGATTTTTTTATTAACGTGAAAATTTATTAAAAATTCGGATAGGTGATTCGATCGATATTACTTGTTTTCAGAGTGTAAAAAAAATTAAAAAATAGCTTTTTGAAGAGGAGACTTTCAGCTTTCCGATAATATTAATAGTTTTTATTTTTGTTACTTTATAATTTGTAAAACTCAAAACGAAATTTTTGTTTGCATGATTTTGACGGACATACAGGAAATTACAAATTTTTAATAAAATATAGTACTGAAAAAAAAATCCTTGTGTATATTATACCTTAAGTTTCAATTTAGAATAATTAATAAAACCGGTCAAGTGCAAGTTGAACTTGCACAATTAGTTTTCCGTACGTTGATTGCTTTTAAAATAAAAATTTTTGTTACGGTGGTATAAAATAAGCAGTGACTTCACAAAACACACCCCAAATGAGTATTCAACAAAGTTTGTTTCCAATCTTTACTGAAAACTGATGACCTTGAAATTTTTGATTTTTTTATATATCAGATAAATTATTAAAGGATAATTTTCGTTCCCGTGGAGAATATTCCAGAATTTTTTCAAAATATTTTGATCAGTACTTTTCGAGATAAGATGGGGGGACAGCAATTTTTCGCGATTTTTTAAAAATAATACTGAGAAAAGTGTGCGCAAGTATTACATTATATATATATTTTTTACTCGTGTTTTCACAAGCTTTCATTTGACACCACACTCGATGACCTATTAAAATTTTTTTTCTCACTTCCGATTTCACCCCCCAAAACTAACCCCTTAAGTCAAAATTTAAGTTTCCAAACTACATGGCTCTGATGAGGCCATCAATTCCTATATTATTACCAAATTTCAACTTTCTATGACAAATAGTTTCGGAGAAAATCGGGTGTAACAGACAGACGGTGTACGTACGGAACACTAAAAATAACCACATTATCTATTTTATTCAAAAATTCAGTTGTACGAGGCTGGTTTGAAAAGTCCGTGCAAAAATAAAAACTACTTATGTGTTTGGGGTAAATCTTTTTTATTTTTCGATATAGTCTCCTTTTAGGCTTATACACTTCGTCCAACGATGTTCTAGTTTGTTGATCCCTTCCGAATAATAGGATTTGTCCAAGTCTGCAAAATATCCATTAGTGTCTGCAATCACCTTCTCGTTTGAATAAAATCTTTGTCCCGCCATCCATTTCTTCAAATTGGGGAACAAATAGTAGTCCGAGGGAGCCAAGTCTGGAGAATAGGGGGGATGTGAAACGAGTTGGAATCCATTAATTTTGCGACCACAACTGCTGAGGTGTGTGATGGTGCGTTGTCGTGATGGAAAAGGATTTTCTTGTGGGTCAATCGCGGGCGTTTTTTCTTGCAGTTCGGTTTTCAAACGGTCCAATAACGATGAATAATATTCACCTGTAATAGTTTTACCCTTTTCCAGGTAGTCGATGAGGATTATCCCTTGCGAATCCCAAAAGACAGTCGCCATAACCTTTCCGGCCGAAGGAACGGTCTTCGCCTTTTTTGGTGCAGATTCTCCCTTGGTAACCCATTGTTTAGATTGTTGTTTGGTCTCAGGAGTATAGTAATGTATCTATGTTTCATCCACAGTGACGAAACGACGCTTAAAGTCCTCCGGATTCTTCTGGAACAACTGCAAACCATCCTTGCAACACTTCACACGATTCCGTTTTTGGTCAAGCGTGAACAATCGCGGCACCCATCTTGCGGATAGCTTTCTCATGTCCAAATGTTTATGCAAAATATTATGTACCCGTTCAGTCGAGATGCCCACAGCACTAGCAATCTCACGCACCTTAACTCTTCTGTCATCCATCACCATATCATGGATTTGATCAATGATTTCTGGAGTCGTAATCTCCACAGGCCGTCCAGAACGTTCAGCGTCACTTGTGCCCATATGGCCAGTCCGAAAATTTTGAAACCACTTATAAACTGTTCTAATCGAAGGTGCAGAGTCACCATAATGTTTAACAAGCTTCTCTTTAGTCTTCGGAGGCGTTTTGCCTTTTATAAAGTAATGTTTAATCACCACACGAAATTCTTTTTCGTCCATTTCTTGAAAATCACTCGACTTCCTTGATTCACACGAATGCCAAACACAAAGAAATAGACCAATATGGCTGAAACTTGGTATGCGTTCATTCAAGAGATGCTACTAACTAAACATGACCTCGATACGCGCCGGTGGTGCCATCTCTCGGACTTTGCACGGACTTTTCAAACCAGCCTCGTAGTGCGCTGCCGGTAATTTTACGTTCAAAGCAGTACGAAATGGTCAAAAAAAGTCGGATATATTTTTTTAGTTACAGTTAAAAGTATACATGATATTAGAAGATCTTTAAAAACTTAAAAAAACTTTCTCTTTTTTTTTGTAATTTTGCTCTTAAAAAGTATTCATGATAAAAGTATTTTTCCTTATTATTAATCATACAACTTAAGATAAAAAAAAATATATTTAATGGAGGGAAATGAAAGATAAAAGTCTAAGCTTTAAGTATAAAGTATTTATATTTCATTTAAACGTCCAGGTACAAAGAAAACAGTTATTGAAAACACAAAAATTCTAAATTACTCGAAGGAATTTTGTTAATGGCGTTAATATTGAATTCAAATCTGCCATCGAATTCTTAATCAGCACCCCGAGAAACCCCTTAATAGTCAATTTCAAAATATTTAGCGGTATACAGAGACGTTAATTTAATCATAAATGAGGTTGGAAGCATGATTCCCACTACATCTGAAGGGGTTAAACTAGCCATTTTATTTAAAAAAAAAAATTTAAATTACAGTAAAACTAGAAAAAAATAATCTATATCCTTTTTTGTAAAATTTCCCGTTCTTTCACGTGGTGCTATTCGTTTTTCGATACTCTTTTTATTTTTCGAGATATTTGTGAAAAAACAAATTTTTCATTTTATTTTCGATTTTGTAGGCTTAGCGTATACTTTAGAGCAGAAAACTTTTTTTATCGTATTCTACGTCTCAAAACCAACTTGTATGCTAAAATGCAGCTCGTTAACATTTAATGAGAGCTTTTCGTCAAAATTTGCGTCTGACGACTGGGCTAATTTGCCTAAAAAATTTTCTTACCGAACAGATTCAATTGATTGGTTCTAGGGCAACGCTGGTGTGCACAATATTTTCAACTTAACTGATTTCTAAGTTGGGAATGTGGAATCTTTGGCACAATGATACTACTCAGTATATATCACCATTGCACCAAACACTTTATTTTTGCACTCGACGCGCGTTTCGCTAACCATGTTAGCTTCATGAGGAGCGATGATTGTCTAGCGTATGAGTCAATCATCGCTCCTGATGAAGCTAACATGGTTAGCGAAACGCGCGTCGAGCGCAAAAATAAAGTGTTTGGTGTAGTGGTGATATATACTGAGTAGTAACTGATTTCTGTCACATTTACCAAACAAAGGTTAGGTCGATTAGTTCAGGTTATTTTTAAGTTTTGGTGTTATTTTCTCGTAATTTGACATTTCATTTTTACGTGACATTTGTCACAAAATGACAGAGATGTAAATGTTGTCATAGCGCAAATTATAAAAAATAGCACCAAAACCTGAACTAACCTAATTCAGTGAGACCTAACCTTAGTCTCGACAAATGTGGTTTTAAAAATGACAACACTTAAATAAGATTCATGCACACTGACCCACACACATGGTATCAGTTGTTTATTCAGTTAACAAACTTGATACCCCATAATATTCAAAACATTTGTTTCTAGATTGTAGCCAAGGTCTGGAGCGATCAAGCAAGAGTTGTAATGCGCTTTTACGAAGATGGCATTGGAGTGATGTAAATAAAGCTTGTGAACGAGGCAACTACGGAGGTTGCAATCCAAGTAAAAATAACTTTAAAACTGAAGAAGAGTGCAAAAAAGTGGCAGGACTAATTTGTACACAAATATAAATACCCACAAATGTTACTCATACATTGTTAATAATTTGTATGTTAATACATTTGATTAAAGTACTGATAGTCTTTTTATTGTTAATTTGGTTTATTAAGACGAAGAAATATTTATTATACAGGTAGTAGTTATTGTATAACGTACAGGGCAGCACTAAGTGTATTTTTAAAAGGGCAGCAAAATACACAGGAATGTTTTGGCATCAAGATATAGTAGAAGCGTTAATCTCAACCAAGACGGGGATGTGAACGTTATAAAAACCATAAAAATTATATATATATATATATATATATATATATATATATATATATATATATATATATATATATATATATATATATATATTAGAGTGACCGCAAAAAATCGATGTCGGAATTTTGTTCGTCTGGACCCCACAAAACGATTCCCCTTTCGAGATATTGAGATAGCCGAAATTTGAGCTCGATTAAACGACGTTAACCCGTGCCGCTCGTCGCTCAAAGTTTGAAAACATCCAAATTTTTGGCCAAAAAGCTGACATATGGAGCCAAAACTCCAGAACGGTAAATAATAGAAACATGCTTAATATCTCAAAAGAAAGCTAATGTTGTTCTTCAAAATTTATATTCTATACATAATTGTTGTTATTTTAAGTCAAACCGAGTTACAACAGCCTTTAGCCCCAAAAACGTGACGTGGTACCAGTAGGAGCCAGTTTGGGACTATTCTAAGAATTTTACGGGTTTTTACATAATGTGTAACATTTTTTTGTTAAAAAGTATTTTGGAACTCAATTTTCAAACATAAAGAGCCTTTTGTTCAAATTTAATCTTTTATTATATGGGGATTACCTGACTAGTTTACCAAAGAAAGACCCGTTTGACAGGTAAAAAGGAGGGTGAATCTAATTTCTATTTTAGGGATGGTGATTTTACTTCAGCGTACAACGGACCTTTTATTTATTCAGTTTAGTTTCTAAAGTGCCTTTGAGCTGGTTAGATCGAACAATTATCTAGTGAAGATATTTTAACGTTTTTTTTTTTTAATTTTCCAAGTGTGTGTGTTATTGTTTTTATAACTATTATAGTATTATTTTAAAAGACATTTGAAAACATTTTATTGAAATTAAAGTTTGCAATATATTTTGTTTCATTTTCCAAGTTAACTGTTATTTACCTATTGGCCTCTGAAATCGCATCCACATCAGGTGTACAAAGCCGGACCAAGGATAAAATATTTCTTGTGGGCTATCCCATTCACCAGATCACCGGTTGTAAACTACCCTCAAATCGTCAAGTTTTGTGTGCTTTATTTTATAATTTACGTACTGTGAAATTAACTGTAAGAGAATCAGCAAAACTTACAATACGAGAAGTTTTCATTTTTTGGGAGAAAGCTCGAATTCTGACTAAACATGAGCAAGATGCAATTACTAAGCTGGAAAAACTTCACGCCGAGTGGAGAACTCTTCAAAAAGACCGGAAGAAAACATCGAAAACGGCCAAGAACAAATTTAAACAGTTTGTTGAAAAGTTGGATGATCTCTTTGATATTGCTCAACAAGATGCCTTGGCTCTGATGAAATCGGAAGAAGATAAGGCGTTTCTCGTGAAACAGAGGCAGAAGGGCCGCCCAGGTTCCATGACTGGAGTGGATTTCAAGTTGTCTCGAGCTGAAGAAATCAAGGTGCAAAAGGAACTTGCAAAAATGAACCGACAAATCCAAGAAGCAACTTTTGATATTGGTGAGTTTTTTTTTTATTATTAGTATTCTAAAAAATAGATAAACAAATAAGTAAATAGTTTCATTATAATTGAAAGAAAATTGTACATGAGAGCATGATTTGGCATCTTTATGATTGAGTTTATATTTTTTAAATAATACATTTTGATAATTAGAAGTAGGTAATTTAGTACCTATGTATTATTACTATTCTGCTAAAACGACAAGTTTTTATAGTCTTTTTTTTTCTCTTTCTTTTGTTGCTTCTTAGAGACGGATGATGAAGACAAATTCGAAGAAGGAGAAGAAGACACTGAAGAGGACAGCATCTACCAGGAACTTGAGAGCTTGGAGGAAATGGACATCCCTGAAGAAGCTGCAGAAGATCCAGGACCATCTGAGAGCAAGAGGATGAAAGTTTCATTTGCAAGGGGCGTTAAAGAGATTTTAAACATGAAATTGTCCATTTTATTAGATCGATGTAAGGTATCCGACAGAAATGCCACGAGAATTT
Source organism: Pachyrhynchus sulphureomaculatus (assembly GCA_019049505.1). Classification (NCBI taxonomy): domain Eukaryota; kingdom Metazoa; phylum Arthropoda; class Insecta; order Coleoptera; family Curculionidae; genus Pachyrhynchus; species Pachyrhynchus sulphureomaculatus. The sequence goes on along the minus strand of CM032453.1, from coordinate 62,694,644 downwards.
TAATAGCTACTCTAGAAGCACTAAACCTTGACCCTCTTGAGTACAAAGTCTCGAAAACTTTATTACTTGATAGAAGGCAAATGTTCAGAGAACAATATAATAAAAAAATTTTTGATAAAGTAAACATTCCTGAAAAAGAGCCCGTGGTTGTCCATTGGGACGGTAAACTTTTACCGGGTGTTTTAAAAAATGAACAATGTGAGCGAATAGCTATAGCTATTTCATATGGCGAAAAGGAACAGCTGCTGGGAGTTCCTGTAACAGCAAACAGCTCTGGAGAGGAGCAAGCCGTAGCCGTATATGAATGCCTACATGAATGGGGTCTTCTCAACACCGTCAAGGCGATGTGCTTCGACACTACAGCATCCAACACGGGAAGACTCAAAGGAGCATGTGTCATATTGGAGCAAATGTTAGGAAGAGAATTGTTATACCTAGCTTGCCGTCACCATATCTTGGAAATTCTGTTAAGAGGCGTATTCGACACAAAAATGGGATCAACCACTGGACCTCATCCAGACATTTTCAAGAGATTCCTCACTGCGTGGCCCAAGATAGACAAAGGAAAATACGACACAGGTATCAGTGACAATCTAATACAAAAGCAGCTAACTCCAGAAGTAATTGCAAATGTTACTGCTGAATTCGAGACCAAATTAACTGAGAGCCACCCCAGAGATGACTACAAGGAGCTATTGCAGTTGGTTCTCGTATTTGTTGGATCACTAGACGGCAATGTTGTGGGTTTTAGAACTCCAGGGGCCATTCATGGCATGTGGATGGCAAAGGCTATTTACTGCTTAAAAATGTTCATTTTTCGTCGTCAATTTAAGATGTCTAAAGAAGAAGAAAGTTCTGTGCGTGCCATTTCGGTTTTCCTAGTTAAAATTTATTGTAAAGCTTGGTTCAATGCTCCAAAGCAAGATTTAGGTATTTTGTATAGTCTGTTAGACTATAAAGAATGTGACAACGACATTGCAGAAATAGCCCTGACCAAATTTTCGAACCATTTGTGCATTGAATGCAAAGTTGGTGGATTTATCTTTTTTGATCCCACCATTAGAGACGATGAAAAGCTGTTAATGGCTAATAAATTGCTCAGTAGCACAGATGAACCATCACAGCACGCTAGGGTTGTAAATCCAAAAGTTAGGAAAGAAAACTTAAAAGAGGTAGTTGATGGAGGATTGGTAAATTTACTTACCAAAGAAACGTTTACATTCTTTGACCAATTTAATATAAAAACAGATTTCCTAAGACAACATCCAAACACCTGGCTTCGAAATAATGACTTCCAAGAAGGATTGAAAATTGTCAAAACATTAAAAGTAGTTAATGATATGGCTGAGCGTGGTGTTAAATTAATAACCGACTTTAACGACCTTCTGACAAAAGATGAAGACCAAAAGCAATATGTCCTGCAAGTTGTAAGTAAATGCCGAGCATTATATCCTGACGTTTCAAAAACTACTTTAACAAAAGCTCTAGAATAGATTAGATAACTATGTAAAATTATCAACTCATGTAGGTACTACGTCTGTATCTTTTCTGTGTCTGTTTTGTATGTATTATATACCTAATTTTTATATTTTAAAATAAAAAATGTCATTAGACTTATCAGTATTACTTGTTTTTTTATTATATTTCTACTTTAAACTCAAAAATATACCAAAAAAAAGCAAAATTTATCACTTAATAACAAAATATACGAAGTATGCTCCTAGTGGTACCAGGTCACGTTTTTGGGGCTAAAGGCTGTTGTAACTCGGTTTGACTTAAAATAACAACAATTATGTATAGAATATAAATTTTGAAGAACAACATTAGCATATATATATTAGATATTAAGCGTGTTTCTATTATTTACCGTTCTGGAGTTATGGCTCCATATGTCAGCTTTTTGGCCAAAAATTTGGATTTTTTTAAACTTTGAGCGACGAGCGGCACGGGTTAACGTCGTTTAATCGAGCTCAAATTTGGATAGGGGAATCGTTTTGTGGGGTCCAGACGAACAAGATTCCGGCATTTTTTTTCCCCCTCTATGAGATCCGGTCACTCTAATATATATATATATATATATATATATATATATATATATATATATATATATATATATATATATATATATATATATATATATATATATACTACCGTGAGAAAGTATTTGCTCACCTAGAAATTTCAACGTAACTAATTTAATACCTAATTAAACCCTTTTATTATATTAGGTAAATTTAATTGTTCTTAACAAATGTAAATCATAAAATTGTTTAGATAAGCCTTTTTGGTGAAATCACAAATTAAAAACCAATTAAACAAATTTCCAAGTTTTGCATGATAATCGTTTTGAGGCGATTTCTGAGAATTCCAGTTCATGTAACAACTCATTTCAAGTTTCTAGGGATTATGGAACTTAGCCATTCGCAAACAGTATTTTGTCATTGATACAGGCTCAATTGTTTTGTGAAAATGCCAAAAACGAAAGAAGTTTCCGTTGAATATCGGGCTTTGATAATTGCGAGACATGAAAATGGTCACTCGAGTCGACAAATCGCGAGTGATATGCGGATGCCAAGGAGAACGGTGGACTACATCGTAAAAAAATTTTCTGCAGGACATGGAATTCCAACCAACCGCTGAAGACAGAGCTATAACAATGTCCAGCAGACGTAATCCCCCTCAGCGTGACAACCGAGAAGAACAGGTTAGCAGAAGGTGGACTACACGGGAGAGTGAGGAAACCACTTCTTAGGCAAGTGAATAAATGTAAACGATTAGAATGGGCCCGAGAACATGAAAATTGGACATCAGAACAATGGAATTCCGTCCTTTGGAGCGACGAATCTAAATTCCAAATTTTCGGTTCAAATCGACGAGTTTACGTGAGGCTGGAGAGAGGATGTTGGAAGCCTGTCAGTTGCCTACAGTAAAACATGGTGGAGGTTCAGTAATGGTTTGGGGTTGTTTTGGCAATGGTAAAGTTGGAAAAATCTATAGGATAGAAGGAATCATGCGAAAAGAACAGTATCAAAAAATTTTGCTAATTCAAATGCTTCCTTTTGGAAGAGATATTTTTCAGGGAAAACTTATTTTTCAGCATGACAACGACCCTAAATAGTCTGCTAAACAAATTAGAGAACTTTTGGACCAATTGAAATCCGATCACGCCCTGGAAGTGATGATTTGGCCTCCACGATCACCCGACTTGAACCCCATCGAATTGCTGTGGGACCATTCGGACAAATGTGTTCGAAAACTCAGTCCAACATCAGGAAATCGCTTGTGGGAACTTTTACAAGCAGAATAGGTTAAAATAACCGAAGAAACTCTGAAGAAACTACTGGATAGCCGAATCTCTGTAAAGCGGTAATTAAAAACAAAGGAATGTGACCTCCTTTGTGAGAAGAATCTTGAATATTTTTGTGATTTTCTAGACTGTAAATAATGTGAAAATAAATAATAATTCATTAAAATTAAAAAAATATATATATTATCTGAGTTTTTGTTGTCTTGGGACTGAAATAACTAGGTGGGCAAATACTTTCTAACGGTAGTGTCTATAGCAAACTTAAAATTCTTGGGGTAAGCGGTCATGGAAGTAGGGCTAAAAGGTTATTAACACCTTTTTAGCTACGCCGAGCTTTCGAAAATATTTTATTTTCTTCTTCAGGGCTACAAATACAGTAGATTATCAGTATTCTAAGGTTTACAACAGGAAAGCAACCCAAAATTATTAACATCAAACTACTTGCTGCTAAGTGGTGCTTTTTGGATAATTTCTTTCAACAAAAAACCACATTATTCTCATTATTAATTAGGAAAACATAAGAAAATTTCGATAAAAATTGTTTACTCCATTTTGTTATATATGGTACGAACAACTGTGTGCTTATAAGGTGATTTTATTTAGAATTTTTTTATAAGTATTTTTCATTCCTCTTGTAAGGCCAGCGTCTTTCTGTCCTCTGGTCATGTCGTTGTTTATTTATATCAGAGAAGACAATGATGTTGACATTTCGTTTAATTTTTCAAAGTTTGTTAAATTTGTAAAATTTGACATTATATTATTATTATAGAGATGTGTCTGATATATTTTCTGAATTTTCATTTTGCCAACCCATCTGCAATAGGTTCGAGAAAATTAAGCTTAAATCATCAATGTCAGTTTTTTTATTAACAGAATTCGGTTCAAGGTGGATTTCTACCATTTCCCTAAAGATTCTCTTGTTGAAATTTGTTTCCCTGCACATGATTTGGGTTCCATTAAAATTAAATTCATGTGAGAATTGATTACTATGTGAAGCAAGTACGCAAGAGGTTTTCTTAAGTCTGCAATCACTTTTATGAGAAGTGATTCTGTCTTTTAGGACCCTTGATGTTTGTCCTATGTCGACTTTTTGACACTGAGTGCAAGGGATGCTATATACTACTTCCGAGACTTTTATAGTTTCATCCTTATCTGTTGAATTGGTAAAAATATTATTAATTGTTTTTTTATGTTTGAAGGCAATTTTTAAATTAGGTTGATTATTGAAAAGTTTAGTGGAAATTTCTTTTAGATAAGATAAATGATTTGGTTTTCAGAAAGAAACCACGACTTGACTAGAGGATAAAAAGATGCTGGCCCTACAAAAGGAATGAAAAATATTTATAAAAAAAAATTCTAAATAAAATCACCTTATCAGCACGCAGTTGATAGTACCATATATAACAAAATGGAGTAAACAATTTTTGTAGAAATTTTCTCATCTTTTCCTAATTAATAATAACAGTAATGTGGTGTTTTGTTGAAAGTAATTATCCAAAAACCACCACTTAGCAGTAAGTAGTTTGATGTTAATAATTTTGCGTTGCTTGCCTGTTGTAAACCTCAGAATACTGATAATGTCCTGTGTTTGTAGCCCTGAAGAAGAAAATAAAATTTTTTCGAAAGCTTGGCGTAGCTAAAAAGGTGTTAAAAACCATTTAGCCCTGTTTCCATGACCGCTTAGCGCAAGAATTTTAAGTTTGTTGTTTAATTAGTTCGTCAAGACTACTCTCCTCCTCTAAAAATATACACGTAGGCTGAAAACTTTTTGGTGTAGCTACTTAAAACACATTTTTTTTGCAAAATTCGACTTTATTCATCAATATAGTCTCCTTCAAGAGCGGTACAATCAGTCCAATGCTTTTCTAACATTTCTATACCTTTCTTGTAGAAGGATTTGTCTTTGCCTTCAAAATAGGCGATAACTTTTTCATTGGAGCCAAATCTCTTTCCCGCGAGCATATTTTTGAGGTTTGAGAATACTGTGGATGAATGGATGAAATTTACTACTCAGGTAATGTCAAAAACCACCATATGTGGTGTGGTGTGGCAATTATAGTTCCCAAGAAGATCGATGAGTCAGTTACAGGCTTCTATTCTGTGAGTGACAGACTTGCAATTCTGAGAATAAATGGCCGACCAGTCAATATGAATATCATTCAGGTGTACGCTCCAACATTAGATAGTACAGACGACGAGACTGATCAATTATATGTCGAACTGGAGGATGCTATGAAAAGTGCGAAAAAGAACGAAATCACTTATATCATCGGAGATCTTAATGCTAAAGTCGGACAGGGAATAGATGGGGATGTAGTGGGAAAGTTTGGACTAGGACAGCGAAATGATAGAGGAGAAAAACTGGTGCAGTTTTGCAGGGAGTATGGTCTAATCATTACAAATACCTCATTTGATTTAATAGCTCAAAGATTATATACATGGAGATCACCGACCGACACAGATGAGCATATTACTAAGAATCAAATATACTATATCCTAGTAAATAAGCGATGCAGAAATACTGTGAAATTCACCAAAACATATCCTGGAACTTCTGGAAGGCTACGTCTAAAGAGAATTAGAGCAACACCTGTCACACCAAACGTAGACGTGAAAAAACTAAAAGACAAATACACACAGGAGAAGATCAGAACAGCAATTAATAGAAAGTTCGTGGAACTGACTGATGTACTTGTGGAGGACAAATGGGTGGCTATCAAAACTGGAATTGTCGATACACAGACGGAATATTTAAGAACAACTAGAATTAAGACCAAGAATGAATGGATGACGTAAGAAATTTTAGATTTAATGACAAAGAAGAACACGTAAAAACAAAAACAACGCAGAGTATCAACGCATACATAACATAATAAAGAAGAAGATTAAAGATGCGAAAGAATATTGGTTGAAACAACAATGCAGCGAAATAGAACGTCTAGAACAAGAGCATGACATTTTCAATCTCCATAAGAAAATTAAACCAGCAGCGGGTATACTTAAAACAAAAACCGTTAGCGTGATTGTACGGAAGAAAGGTAAGACTATTTGGAATGAAGACCAAAGGTTGATTAGGTGGACAGAATACATAAAAGAACTATTTCAACAGGAAAACAGAGATGAAACAAAAATGAGTGACGTCCATATAGAATTTGGTATCGGTAGAGGTGAGGTAATAAAAGCCATCGGAAGACTACCACCACCAGGAGTGGATCAAGTACGAGGAGAGCTTCTGAAACTATTACAAAAACAGCATATTGATACCCTAGTCGATCTATTTAACGCCACCTTTATACCTATACCAAAAAAGGTCAATGCGAAGGTATTCTTGTATGTCATCCATGAACGCATATATCCATTACTTAAGAACTCTATTAGTGAGACACAGTTCGGTTTCAGGAGTGGTTTGGGAATAAGAGAAGCGCTCTTCGGCATTCAGGTTCTTACTCAAAGGGCACGCGATATGAACTACGATGTCTTCCTATGTTTTCTCGACTTCAAGAAAGCTTTCGATAGGGTAAGGCTTGATGGAAAAGTCTTGCTGTCCGTAGGTATGAGACGAGAGGATATTCGTATCATTTCCAACTTGTACTGGCAACAAACAGCTGAAATCAGAGTTGGAGCCAAGTGATTTGAGGAGATCGGTATAGAGAAAGGGGTTAGACAAAGGTGCGTTCTGTCTCCGTTCCTCTTTAACGTGTACTCCGAACAGCTTGAGTGGTTGCGAGGATGGTGTGGTTGTTAATGGGCATATCATTAACAACTTAAGATATGCAGGCGACACCATCGTATTGGCCGACATTGCAGATGGACTTCAAAAGCTGATAACTCGAATACAATATCAATGTGAGGCGTATGGTATGAGTTTGAATGTATCTAAGACATGACATTACTATGATAGTAAGTAAAAACCCCGAACTGACTGCCAACTTTGACATCAACGGCAAACCAATACAGCGGATAAATCAGTTTACGTACTTGGGCTGTAATTTTAATTAGGAATGGGACCATGCAAAAGCAATATTAGTTCGTATACAGAAAGCAAGATCCGCTTTTTTCCGCTTAAAAAAGGTCCTATGTAGTATGCATCTCAACATAAAGATCAGAATGCGGGTTTTAAGATGCAATGTATTCTCTGTTCTACTGTATGGCGTTGAAGCGTGGACATTATCCGAAACAACAACAAAGAAGCTCCAAGCGTTTGAAATATGGTATTATCGCCGTATGCTGCGGGTTTCTTGGATACATCACGTTACCAACGATACTATACTACAACGGATAAACAAGGCAATGGAGATCCTACATGCGGTGAAGAAACGTAAACTGTCATACTTTGACCACGTTATGAGGAACGACAAGTATCATCTCCTCCAACTGATTCTGCAGGGAAAGGTTAAGGGGAAAAGACCTCCTGGAAGACGTCGAATCTCTTGGCTGTTCAACCTTAGAAAATGGACAGGGAAAAGTAGTGTAGAATTGACTTGTGACACGGTGCATTGTCTTGATGAAAGAGTACTTTTTTCTTGTACATTTGGGGCCGTTTCTTTGCGATTTCTGCCTTCAAACGCACCAATAACTTTATCTAATATTTGCTACGAGGCTGGTTTGAAAAGTCCGTGCAAAAATAAAAACTACTTATGTGTTTGGGGTAAACCTTTTTTATTTTTCGACATAGTCTCCTTTTAGGCTTATACACTTCGTCCAACGATGTTCTAGTTTGTTGATCCCTTCCGAATAATAGGATTTGTCCAAGTCTGCAAAATATCCATTAGTGTCTGCAATCACCTCCTCGTTTGAATAAAATCTTTGTCCCGCCAGCCATTTCTTCAAATTGGGGAACAAATAGTAGTCCGAGGGAGCCAAGTCTGGAGAATAGGGGGGATGTGAAACGAGTTGGAATCCTATTTCCATTACTTTTGCGATTACAACTGCTGAGGTGTGTGCTGGTGCGTTGTCGTGATGGAAAAGGACTTTCTTGTGGGCCAATCGCGGGCGTTTTTTCTTGCAGCTCGGTTTTCAAACGGTCCTGAGGCGTTTTGCCTTTCATAAAGTAATGTTTAATCACCACACGAAATTCTTTTTCGTCCATTTCTTGAAAATCACTCGACTTCCTTGATTCACACGAATGCCAAACACAAAGAAATAGACCAATATGGCTGAAACTTGGTGTGCGTTCATTCAAGAGATGCTACTAACTAAACATGACCTCGATACGCGCCGGTGGTGCCATCTCTCGGACTTTGCACGGACTTTTCAAACCAGCCTCGTATTGATGGTTTTTCCCTTCTCAGCATAGATGATGAAAATTATTCCATGCGCATCCCAAAATAAAGAGGCCAAAACCGTCCCAGCCGACTATTGTGTCTTTGGTCGTTTCGGGCAGCTTTTACAGGCTGCTGTCCACTCAGCTGGCTGCCGATTTGATTCCGATGTGTAGTGGTGCATTCATGTTTCATCCATTGTCACATATCGCATGAAAAAATCCGTTTTATTGTGCTTAAACAGGTCCAAACAGCGCTCAGAATCATTAACACGTCGTTGTTTTTGGTCCACTGTGAGCAAACGTGGTACCCGTTTCTAACAGAGCTTTCTCATGCCCAAATGTCCATGCAAAAAATAATAATAAAAACAGCGTCATCTAGTGGTCGTCTCTAAAAATTTAAAAGGCGGCCCTCGTAGGTTAATATAAAATAGATTAAATTATAGTACTCTACATTTCACTAAACGAAATAGGAAAATGACGTTTTAGACGTAATTAAAATTAATTTCACAGCCAGTTTCAGAAATTCATACAACTAATTTCAACACCAAAAGAATCTGCTGTAAATGGATCAGCTGACAATCAGTTTTAATAATAAATAACTAAAAATAACCGGTCAAGTGCAAGTTGAACTTGCGCAATTACTCGTAGTGTTCCGTACGTTGATTGCTTTTCAAATAAAAAATTTTGTTACAGAGGTATAGAATGATCAGTGATTTAACAAAAACACACCCCAAATGAGTTTTCAACAAGGTTTGTTTCCAATCTTTACTGAAATCTGATGACCTTGAAATTTTTGTTTTTTTTTATATACCAGATAAATTATTAAAGGTAATGCACTCGTGATAATTTTCGTTCAATCTACACCCCGTGGAGAACATTCCAGAATTTTTTCAAAATTTTTTGATAAGTACTTTTCGAGATAAGGCGGGTGGACAGCGATTTTTCGCGATATTTTTAAAATAATACAAAGAAAAGTGCGCGCAAGTATTACATTACATTTATATTTTTTACTCGCGTTTTCACAAGCTTTCATTTGACACCACAATCGATTACCTAGTAAAAAAAAAATTTTTTTCACTTCCGATTTCACCCCCCAAAACTAACCCCTTAAGTCAAAATTTAACTTTCAAAACTACATGGCTCTGATGAGGCCACCAATTCCTATTTTAGTGCCAAATTTCAACTTTCTATGACAAATAGTTTCGGAGAAAATCTGGTGTGACAGACGGACAGACAGACGGACAGACACCGAAGTAATCTTATAAGTGTTCCGTACGGAACACTAAAAACGAATATAAAGGTAGATTCGAGGCCTTCAGGGCCCGATTGCAACTCGTTATTGAATGGCAGAAAAAATATTTAATACGTACTCGTTACGCCTCTGCTGTCTGAGAAAGTATTTTTAATTTCTGCAGAATACTGAAAGATGACACAATTTATCGGGGGTCAGGGTTAATATACTTAACTATCCATAAATATTTACAATCTAACACGTATATAATTTTTCTTATTTTATCAAAATTAAAATAAACAGAATAAGCTGCAGCGCCTATTTGTTTCTGACACTGTTTAACTAATATTTTAAGAACACCGTACTACCATAAAAATGAAGGCCTTGATTTTATTTGCTGGAATTACCTTACTTTTGGTAAATTTCGCGTGCTCTGCAGAAGAAGAAGAAGGTACATTTACTAAAGAAGGTAAGTTATAAATAATGCTTTGTAAAATTACAAAACTAAACTAATATGAAGTTTAAGCCTTATGGAATATGTTTATGCATAGCAGTAAGTGTTTAGTAGTAGAACCACGATTTTGGACTATCTAATATCTCAGAAAATAATGTCAGTGAGCAAAAGTTAATTTTATTTCAAAACAATATGCAAAGCTTGATAGTTAGTTAAAAATATTATTTTTTAGTCACTAATGACTAATAGTCGATGAGGATTATCCATTGCGAATCCCAAAAGACAGTCGCCATAACCTTTCCGGCCGAAGGAACGGTCTTCGCCTTTTTTGGTGCAGATTCCCCCTTGGTAACCCATTGTTTAGATTGTTGTTTGGTCTCAGGAGTATAGTAATGTATCCATGTTTCATCCACAGTGACGAAACGACGCTTAAAGTCCTCCGGATTCTTCTGGAACAGCTGCAAACCATCCTTGCAACACTTCACACGATTCCGTTTTTTGGTCAAGCGTCAGCAATCGCGGCACCCATCTTGAGGATAGCTTTCTCATATCCAAATGTTTATGCAAAATATTATGTACCCGTTCAGTCGAGATGCCCACAGCACTAGCAATCTCACGCACCTTAACTCCTCTGTCATCCATCACCATATCATGGATTTGATCAATGATTTCTGGAGTTGTAACCTCCACAGGCCGTCCAGAACGTTCAGCGTCACTTGTGCCCATATGGCCAGTCCGAAAATTTTGAAACCACTTATAAACTGTTCTAATCGAAGGTGCAGAGTCACCATAATGTTTATCAAGCTTCTCTTTGGTCTCCTGAGGCGTTTTGCTTTTCATAAAGTAATGTTTAATCACCACACGAAATTCTTTTTCGTCCATTTCTTGAAAATCACTCGACTTCCTTGATTCACACGAATGCCAAACACAAAGAAATAGACCAATATGGCTGAAACTTGGTGTGCGTTCATTCAAGAGATGCTACTAACTAAACATTACCTCGATACGCGCCGGTGGTGCCATCTCTCGGACTTTGCACGGACTTTTCAAACCAGCCTCGTAATTTGACCCGAGGTTTGTTTTTTCATATTCAAGCATTTTTTATACGATTCTTTAAAGAAAACAGCTAATTCTGGTAGTATTGCGAATAATGATATGGTAGAGACCGTACATTGAGCAATATCAGATATAACTAAATTTAATACGTGTGCATGACACCAAGTGTGTACATGTTTAGAATTGATTTGTTTCAAATGTACCGAAACTCTTATTATATTGATCATGCATCCAATTTTTCATATCAAGACCACATTCATTTAAAGATGTTAGCAATAAATGACATAATTTTGGCCCTTTGCTAGAAATGAGTCTTTTCACAGCGATAAAACGTTCAACTACTTTATTATGTACAGGGCGAGTCAACGATAGAGTAAAGTTCATTATTTCATTTGTTTCAGGAATGACGAAAAAATGTTAAATAGAATAATTTTAGGGGGCGCAGTTTAAAATTATTTTTGAGTATACAGGGTACTTCAAAAAAGTGTGGTCGATATAACATGTTTTTTTAAATGGAACATCCTATTTTCTAATTTATTTTTAAATTCTGCGTAAAATTTTATAACTTCTTTATTAATAATGTTATGTACCTAAACCTAGTGGTTTTTCTAATATTTCAATTTTTTTTTTTTTTAAATACTAGTTTTCAGTTTTGTAAAAAATTGCCAGTAGCGCCATTGTTTTTGAAGATGGAATACTCATAATTGGTACGAGCGTTCTATAGACATGAAAAAAAAGATATATGTAAAGAAATTTGAGTTAGATGCTACAAGGTGTTCAAAATAAATTTATGCATTTCGACTATTTTAAATTGAACAATATCAAATTTTTTAAATGGCACACCCTGTATATTATTATTTTTTCTCATAGATTTTACAAAATCCGTCAACTTTTATTAAATATGGCATATGTCTATTTCTAATAGTTTTCGATTTATTTTGAATTTTTCAATTTTTACCCTTGTTTTTAATACACTTACGCTGCAATGTAGGCATTGTCAAATTTTGACATGTCTATTAAGCAAGTAAAAATAGTCTAATTTGTTGTAGTTAGTGACGTATAAAGGTAATAGTTATGGATTTTCCTAAAAATGAATTAATTGATATGGTTTATATACTGTTCAAGGCGGGAAAAAATTGTCTTTTGGCAGAAAGGCTTTACAGAGCGAAGTATATATATAGTATACCATCTAGAAAATCTTTTCGGTGCTTAATCGAACGGTTTGATGGTATTGGTAGCGTTGAGTATACGAAACGGAAAGTAGTAAACCAGAATGCTACCAACGAGGAAAAAGAATTGGAGATTTTACTTCATCTTGAGGATAATCCTCAGGTCAGCAGCCGTCAACTAGCTGACTTATCTGACACATCCCAATTTACGGCTAATCGCACCACGAGAAAATACATTTTGAACGACGAGTAAACTTTTGTACCACCATGAATGGAGCAATAGAGGCCGATCCAAATTTTTTATCCAAAATAAAGTTTTCTGATGAAGCGACTTTTCGCAGTAATGCACAGTGATTCGGTAAGAACATGCTAGCGGGACAATATTCATGACGTAATTTCCAGGAACCACTGATAACGACTTATAAACAACCCCCCCCCCATTTAACGAATTCCAAGAATTAATTTGTTTATCACCTCATAAAGGTATCTTATCAGGGGGTCAAAGTAACCCTTATAAGAGAGGTCATTTTCATTTGCAAATCAGTTGCATTTTATGCACACTTGTGATAACATATTTCAAAATTGGTAGCAAAGTGAAACGAGTTTTTTGTGATGAAATATTCTGTTGAAGGTATGTACTCTATTATGACTTATATTTTTTATAAAAAATATGTATTCTTTTGGTGTAATATCAATTTGTAAATGTATAGATAAATCCAGCAAATTTTACATTAATTGTAAACTTTAAAAGTAGCAACTTTTTTTATCCACCTAGATTTTTCTATATGTAATACCTACAACATTCAGGCACAGATTCATATATATTATAGACCCTGAAAAGGCCCGAAAGTAAAATTATTTTATTTTTTTCAGAACGAGTCGTGACTATGACGAAAATGGAGTTTTTTGAAGAATGGAAACAGTGGCTTTTTTATTATATAAGTGAAAAATTCAATATGTCTGATGTTTCTGACGATTCTCTAAAACGACTCAAAATGAAAATATCAAGCCTTTCAGCAAAATTAAATCAAAAGTGGACTTCTTTAAAGTGTAACAAAGAAATGTTTCTAATCAAACATAAAGATTGGTTAGAGGGATCCGGAATCGAAATAAAGATGTGTGTTAACCAGCCGTGCACTTCAACATCATCAGCGGCTCTTTCCGTAGGGCGACCCAGAAAATCATTTGAAGACTCATCAACGAAAACGAAGAGACGGAGAGTAGAAGATCTTTTGGAATCGCGAAGTGCAAGTGAGCTTATTACAGCAGCTGAGTTAGCTACTCGAAAAGAAGGGCAACGAAGTGTTGCTAAACAGATCCATAACGTCGCGGTCAGTGAAACTAGAGAAAAGAATTAGTGTTCTGAACAAAGTCGGCAGTTAACACCAGACGAAGCTTTAGCTTATTATGTGGACTCGAAATCGACTTCTCACTCATATAAACAAACAAGAAAATGGTCAATGAAAGCGGGACATCAAGTGTATCCATCGTTTTATAGTTTAGGTAAGTCCAAAGCTTCTTGTTGTCTTTCTGACGAATATATTTCTGTGACTGAATCTCGAGCTGAAATTAAACTTCACGCGATTTTGGATAAAACGGCTGAACGATTAGTTAAAGCTCAGACGGAAGTCATTAGAAGTGTGTTACCTCGTTCATATTATACGTTGGTAAGCAAATGGGGCTGTGATGGAAGTTCGGGGCATAGCACGTATAAGCAGAAATTTGTGAACACTAACGCTACAGACGAATTTTTGTTCGTATACTCATTTGTCCCTTTGAGACTGCTTGATGGCGAAACTGTGATCTGGCAAAATCCAAGACCTTCCTCTATTTTATATTGCCGTCCTAAGTTTATTTTTGCCAAGGAGACAAAAGAGTTTACGAAAGAAGAAACTTCTAAAATTTTAGATGAAGTAAGTCAGCTTCTTCCAACATTATGTAACGTTGCTGGATCTCAAATCTCTGTTAAACACGATTTGTTGTTGACAAAGACTGATAGCAAAGTGTGCAATGCCTTAACAGACACAAGTTCAACACAAAAGTGTTATATTTGCGTGTGCCACCCCGTCTACTATGAACGAGGAGTCAAAGAAATATCCCAGCAATGAAGAACGCCTTGCATTTGGTTTATCTACTTTACATGCATGGATCCGCACGTTTGAATGTTTGCTTCACATCAGCTATCGTTTAGAAATAAAAAAGTGGCAAGTCAGGGGAGATAACGACAAAGCTATTGTGAAGCAACGCTCACAAGAGATACAAAAAGTGTTTAAAGATCGTATGGGTCTCATTGTAGATAAACCAAAACCTGGGTATGGTAACACAAACGATGGAAACACAGCACGTAGATTTTTTTCCAAAGCTGAATTGAGCAGCGAAATTACAGGATTAGACGTAAACCTTATTCGTAGATTTCATGTAATTTTAAGAACTTTGTCATCGGGATATGACATAAATTATATAGAATTCGAAAAGTTTTGTGTTGATACTAGAAAATTATACCTTGATCTGTATTCGTGGTATTCCATGCCCGTTACTGTGCATAAAATTCTTCTACACAGCGCGGAAGTTATAAAGTCTTTTCTTCTTCCCATTGGACAACTCTCCGAAGAAGCCCAGGAGGCAAGAAATAAAGACTGTCGTAGATTCCGTGCACGGCACACCAGGAAGCGGTCACGTATTGCCACAAATGCAGATCTTTTGAGAATGCTTTTAATTACGTCTGATCCTGTTATCAACTCGTATAGAGAATTACCGCGAAGAAAATTTACTTCTTTGCCATCGGAGGTTCTGCAGTTGATTATCTCACCTTCATTGCCATCCGAAACACCATCGGTAAGTCATCATCACGAATTAAATGAGGAGGATTATTTACTTTCTGAATATTCTACTGAATGGGAGAGCGGTGATGACGACTCATCTGATGGTGATTAGTAGGTTTAAGTATTTTTTAATTGTAATTATTATTCTTATTTTATTGTGTGTTGTAGTTGCTTATAATTCATGCCTTAGTATATAAGTTATTTAATATTATATTTCTTTTACTTATACACCTTGTTATTGTAAATAATTGATATATAGATACTGTTATTGTACTAATATTTTAAAAGAAATAATATTTTGTAAATTAATAAATGTGGGTACTATCATTATGATTTTTATTTTTTTCCTAGAAATTTCTTTGTAAACAAACATGATTGTGCTTTTCACACATAATGAGTAGGTAGACGTATGTAGCTAATTAAAGGACAATTAGCGACAATAGTGAACAAATGAGACACATTAGTAAACCACTTCCGTCTTGCAGCTACATATTTCGATTAATACACATACAGTACACATTTTTCAACTTTTTTTTTCTTAAAATAGCTTAAGATACCTGGAATATACATAAACAATTGAAATAAGTGAAGAAATAATATTGTCCCGCTAGCTTGTACTAGTCGAGACACTGTGTAATGGAGCAGTTAACAGCCATAACATGCATTATTATTTAACAGTTAATCCATTTTGGCTCCGGGAAGTTTAAAACCAAAACCATTAGTCGCTTAATGTATGGTGTGGAATATTAAATTTTCGAATTATTGGTCCATATTTTCTCCGCGAACCGCTTAACGGGTTTAGATATCTAAATTTTTTGCAAAAAAAAAAATTACACCCCTCGATCATGTGACTCAACACCTTTAGACTTCTTTTTGTGGGGCTACATTAAAGATCGTGTTTATGTGAATCCCCCTACAACACCAGTAGATATGGAAAATAGGATACGGGATGCGTGCAGGACAATAACCCCCTTTATGCTAAGGAAAGTGAAGGAAAATATAGTAAAACGAATAAACATGTGTATTCAAGTAGACGGGCATATTTTTGAACAATTATTACGTCATAATAATTAATCATTAGATAAGTTAAACTATATTAAAATTATTATTAACTATTTGTTTATGTTTTCACAATAGCGTAAGTGTATTAAAAACAAGGGTAAAAATTGAAAAATTCAAATAAATCGAAAACTATTAGAAATAGGTATATGATATACTTAATAAAAGTTGGAGGGTTTTGGAAAATTTATCAGAAAAAATAATAACATACAGAGCGTGCCATTTAAAAAATTTGAGGTTTTTCAATTTAAAACAGTCGAAATGCATAGATTTATTTTGAACTGTAGCATCTAACTCAAATTTCTTTACATATATCTTTTTTTTTCATCTCTGTAGAACGCTCGTACCAATTATGAGTATTCCACATTCAGAAACAATGGCGCTACTGGCAATTTTTTACAAAACTGAAAACTAGTATTTTTTAAAAAAAAATTGAAATATTAGAAAAACTATTAGGTTTAGGTAAATAACATTATTAATAAAAAAGTTATACAATTTTACGCATAATCTATAATCTATAATATATATAAAATGCAACGTCTCTCTGTCTGTCTGTCTGTCCGTTAGTGCGCCTATCACTGAAGAACCACTTATCCGATTTACGTACTTTTTTTTTTTAAAACATACATATGTTCTCTGGCCAGGTTATAGGCTATATTTTATTACGATAGGTAGCATAAGGAATGAGCAGTGACGTAAAATAGTGAATGATGTCGGAAATAAGTTTGCCGCTAGCGCGTGCCTTTGCAATACACAGCTTAAACCATTAAATATGGAACAATATTATGTAGCAAAGAATATCTGTAATGTATAATCTATAATATATAGAAAATGCAATGTCTCTCCATTAGTGCGTTTATCACGCTGGAACCACTTATCCGATTTACCTGTCTTTTTTTTTAAATTCATACATATATTCTTTGGCCAGGTTATATAATAATAATAATAATCTATATCTATAATATATATAAAATGCAATGTTTGTCTGTCTGTCTGTCCGTTAATGCGCTTATCCCTCGAGAACCACTTATCCGATTTACGTGATTTTTTAAATTCATACATATGTTTTCTGATCCGGTTATAGGTATATATTTTATTACATCTATAATATATATAAAATGCAACGTCTGTCTGACTGTCTGTCCGTTAGTGCGCTTATCACTGGAGAACCACTTATCCGATTTTCGTATTTTTTTTTTTAAATATATGTTCTCCGGCCAGGTTATAGGCTATACTTTATTACGATAGGTAGCATAAGGAATGAGCAGTGACAATAATAGTAAATGAAGTCGGACAAAGTTTGCAGCTAGCGCGTTCTCTTGCAATACACAGTCCAAGCCATTAAATATGGAACAATATTATGTAGCAGAGAATATCTAAAATATATATAAAATGCAATGTATCTCTGTCCGTCTGTCTGTCTGTCCATCCGTTAGTGTGCTTATCACTGGAGAACCACTTATCCGATTTACGTACTTTTTTTTTAAACATACGCATGTTCTCTTGCCAGGTTATAGGATATATTTTATTAGGTGACATAAGGAATAAGCAGTGACGATAAAAGTGAATCAAGTCGGAGAAAAGTTTGCCGCTAGCGCGTTCTCTTGCAATACACTCCCTAAAGCATTAAATATGGAACAATATCATGTGGCAAAGAATACAATATATATAAAATGCAACGTATCTCTGTCTATCTGTCTGTCCGTTAGTGCACTTATCACTCGAGAACCACTTATCCGATTTACGTGTTTTTATAAATTTATACATATGTTCTATATAATTCGATATAAGCCTAGATAATGGGAGATAAGGTGAGATAATGGGAGATAAGGTGAGATAATGGGAGATAAGGAGAAATAATGGGAGATAAGTCGAGATAAGCCTCGATAATGGGAGATAAGGTGAGATAATGGGAGATAAGTATAAATAATGGGAGATAAGGAGAGATAATGGGAGATAAGCAGCGATAAGTCTAGATAATGGAAGTTATGGTGAGCTAATGGGAGATAAGGAGAAATAATGGTAGATAAGAAGAAATAATGGGAGATAAGTCGAGATAAGCCTAGATAATGGGAAATAAGGTGAGATAATGGGAGATAAGGAGAAATAATGGGAGATAAGGAGAAATAATGGGAGATAAGGAGAAAAAAAATGGGAGATGAGCAGAGATAAGCCTAGATAATGGAAATTATGTAGAGATAATGAGAAATAAGGAGAAATATTGGGAGATAAGGAGAAATAATGGGAGATATTTTATTACGTTGGGTCACATAAGGAATAAGCAGTGACGATAGTAGTGAATCAAGTCCACGCGAGCGGAGCCGCGGGCCCGGCTAGTTTAAAAATAAATTAGAAAATAGGATGTTCCATTTAAAAAAAACATATGTTATTTCGGTCACACTTTTTTGAAGTACCCTGTATACTCAAAAATAATTTTGAACTTTGCACCTTAACATTCTCTAAAACTATTGTATTTGACATTTTTTCATCATTCAGGAAACAAATGAGATAATGAATTTATGAATCTGACAATGAAAACACACTGGTCTCAAGAACAAACATTGGTGCTTGAATCCATCATTATGGAAAAAATTACAGCGATCCACACCGAACGTGTTATCACACAAACTATTTCTTGTTTTATTAGCATAATAATTTTATTTAAAGTTTTGTTGCTTAGAAATGATAACAAAACTTCCGCGTCCGTAAAAAGCACGAGATTTTCCGAAAGCTCTTTTTTTCACAACTGCAGACTTTTTAGCTGACTTTTCAAGATGTTCATTCAAAGAGGGATCTGCGTTTCTAGGGCGCAGTCCTCGTTCAGTATCTCGTGCCAGCTGACATATAATAAATTACATTTATATACGAATGATTCTAAATTTACACAGGATTATGAATGTCTATATTCGGATCAAAAAAAGGAGAAATAAGTAAAGTTTTACATCAGCAGGAAATAAGCACGGAAGTAGAGCGAATATGGAAGCAAACAAAAACAGCAGAGAAACTAGCGAGTGACGCAGCGTTAAAAGGGAAAGAGAGACAAGTAAAAACCAAAGACTGGTTCGACGGCAAGTGTAGCGCACTAGCAGAGGCCAAGAAAAAGGACGGCAGACGATGATAACGAACCCAAATGAAGACAATATTCAGGAATATAAAGAAATACGAGGAATGTTCAAACAAACATGCAGAAGACTGAAGAGACAATACGATGAAGAATAATTGAAAAACATAGAGGAAAGATTTGTTAATAAGGAATCAAGAAGCTTCTATCAGGAGGTAAAACGAATGAATAAAGAATACCATAGCTGAACCTCAAAATTAATACAGGATTACTAATAAGTGAGCCAGACAAAATAATGGAAGGGGTACTTCGAGGTATTGTTGAATGGGGCAGAAACAGGGAATGAGGTGGAGGAGCGAACAATGGATGATGATGGGAATATGGTGAGTAAGCCGACAAGAGGAGAAATCAAAACTATAATTAATGAAATGAAAAACAACAAAAAGCCAGGTGAAAGCGAAATAAGTGCTGAAATGTTAAAGGCAGGAGGTGCACAGCTGCATGAGTAACTATTTCTACTAATAGAGCAAGTGTGGGAACAGGAAGCAATGCCAAAAGAATGGTCCAAGCCCTTATAAGTCCACTACACAAAAAAGGTGATAAAATGCTATGCAAAAATTATAGAAGCATAGCTCTGCTAGATACATGCTAAAAGATTCTGGCAAAGGTATTGCGGAAGAGATTGAACTGGTGTGCAGAAAAAAGAATGGGGGAATACCAAGCAGGGTCCCGAATTAACAGATCCACAACAGATCAGATATTCACTGTTAAAGAAATTCAAACTACGTGTTATGAGCATAAAATAGCGTTACATATCATGTTTATAGACTTCCGGCAGGCTTATGATACAATTATGAGAGACAGAATGTATCAAGCATTTAGAGATACCAACAAAACTAATCAGATTAGTTAAAATGACTCTACAAAAAACGACCAATAAAATAGTGTAGAATGGCCTGGAATCAGAGGATTTTATAGTAGAAAGGGAATTACGACAGGTTGACCCACTGTCTTCGACGTTATTTAACTTAGTTTTGGAGAGGATAACAAAAGAGAGCAGTCTAGAGGCTAACGGTACAATTTTTAATAAGAAGTACCAGCGCATAGCATATGCGGATGATTTGACTTTGATAGCAAAATCTAGCAGAGAACTGGTAAAGAGGACGAAAACACTAATAAGAGAGGCAAGTAAGTATTGATTAGAAATCAACGCCGAGAAAATATGATAGCAGGAAGCAAAGAAATTAAAAAAGAAAAAGAACGTAATGTAGTGGCCTATGATGGAAAAGAATATAAACT
This sequence comes from Pachyrhynchus sulphureomaculatus, assembly GCA_019049505.1. Taxonomy (NCBI): domain Eukaryota; kingdom Metazoa; phylum Arthropoda; class Insecta; order Coleoptera; family Curculionidae; genus Pachyrhynchus; species Pachyrhynchus sulphureomaculatus. The sequence goes on along the minus strand of CM032453.1, from coordinate 62,673,923 downwards.
TGAGAGAGTGGATAGATTTGTATATTTGGGGGTACTGCTGGAAGAAAACCGGCATGAGGGAGCTAGTTGAAGGCACGAATAGCTAAGGGCAACCAAAAATGTGGGAGCCTGAACATTTTAATAGAATCAAAATACGTCTCTAGAAAGACGAAACTAAGGATTTATACATCGGTCATAAGACCTACTGTCACCTACGGATGTGAAACATGAGTAATGAACAAATTAGAGGAAGAGACGCTAGAGAGGTGGGGAAAAAAGGATGTTGAGAGTGATCCACGGAGGAAGAAACACACCGGAATGGTGGACTATACGGACAAATCAGGAACAGGAAAACTTATATGACGGACCTAGAATCAGATCTTTTATAAGAGTGCAAAGAATAAGATAGTTAGGACACGTACAGCGTCTGACAGAGAGAGAGACTGCCGAAAATGGTGCTGGCAATGAGGCCTGTGGGTGCGATAAGTAGGGGAAGGCTGAGGATGAGATGGTTGCAACGTGTTGAGGAGGATTTAAGAACCATAGGAGTCAGAGACTGGAGGACGAAGGCGCAGAACAGAATAGAGTGGAGACATACGATCCAACAATACTTGGACGCCGGTTGATGGAAGAGGCAAATGGACACAAGTTAACTAAGCCCTAGGCCTTCATGGAGTGTAGTGCATTTAAATAAATAAATACTATTCGGATAATATCTGGACATATAAAAAATTTTCGTGGTTCTTGCGAACATAAATTTTGCATACACTTTGTAAGTTTGAGGATGGCGCCTTTATAGCTTGGCGCCCCGGGAAAAGTCCCGGTGGGCCAGCACGCCCCTGATGGTAGTGTCCTTGTTTGTTGGAAGAACTCAGTTTTGTTATTTCCAGAGGTCCTAGTAGATCAAGAAACCGGTTCTATCTGCCGAGAGCTACTACGAATCTCCACCAATATACAAAATATGTTCATTTTATAATCGAATAGCACAAAAATGTGATCTTGGAATACCCTTCAAACAATTCGTTCGGGACCTCGCGAATTCGTTATTGTGTTATGAACTTATACTGTGTGGTCAGGAATCAAATTGACTTTATACTGGTCAGACGGCGCTTTCGAAATTCGATGATCTCAGCGAAAACATACCCTGGAGCTGACATTGGGTCCGACCACAATTCCATATGGGCTAGTATAAAAATGAAGATAAAAACAAACAAAAAGGAAATTGACACACACAGATTGAGAGATCCACAAACGAAGTCTAAAACAGCAGATTCATTAAACAAAAACATAGATAGCATAAAACAGGCCAACGAAGACTCAAATGACGTCCATCTACAATGGAAGAACCTTAAACAGTCAGTAACAGAGATCGCAAAGCAGCACCTGAAGCCGACAAAAAGGTAACACAAGGAATGGATGACGGAGGAAATATTGTCCCTAATGAATGAAAGGAAGAAAAACAAAAACAACAATGCTGTGTATAAGAATATAGACAGGACAATAAAATCAAAAATCAGAGAAGCAAAACAGAAATGGTTGTCGGAACGATGTGAAGAAATTGAACAAATGGACAAAAAATACGACCCGCTGAACGTACACAAGAAGATAAAGAAAATGACAGGGGTAAGAAGATCAAATCACTCTAGACAACTTAAAGACAAAAACGGTGCTCTCATAACAGATATGAATAAAAAAGTACAAGGATTGGCTTCAGTCCACTTTTGTGGCAATTCCGAAAAAAGCAAACGCTAAAGAATGTAGTGACCATCGGACTATATCTCTTATGAGTCATAACTTAAAGCTTTTTCTAAAGATAATACTCAATCGGATCTACAAAAAGCTTTAAATCGATATTAGTGAGATCCAAAGGGGATTCAGAAAAGGAATGGGCACACGCGAGGCCCTGTTTGCGAGGAACGTGTTGTCACAGAGATGCATGGACATGAATCAGGAGCTGTACGTTTGGTTTATAGACGTTGAAAAGGTATTCGATAATGTTCGACATGATCAATTAAAGAGAATCCTCAAAAATAAAAATATCGATGATCTAGATATCCACATCATATGCAATCTATATTGGAACCAGACAGCGAGAGTAAAAGTGGAGAACATGATTACAGAAGAGATAGAGATCCGTCTGGGAGTACGTCAGGGCTGCATTCTGTCACCCCTTTTGTTTAATATCTATAGCGAGAGTGTATGTTAGGAAGCTCTGTCTGAGGCGGACGAGGGCATAGCGGTAAACGGTGAAACCCTAAATAATGTAAGATACGCCGATGACACAGTTCTGCTAGCAGAAAGTTTAGAAGACCTACAACATCTTGTTGAGCGATTAAATAACAGATGAATCTAAAGAAAACAAAATTTATGGTGATGGCAAATTCTCAAAATAACCAGGATCGTCTTCTGGTTAATAACATACGTGTTGAGAAAGTCAATTGCTACAAATACTTGGGAACATGGCTGAACGAGGTCACAGATCAGACAAAGGAGATTAAAACCCGAATAGAGATATCAAGATCAAGCTTTAATAGAATGAGAAAAACTCTTTTGCAATCGAGATCTAAGCCTGGTACTGCGGTTACGAATGTTGCGTTGTTATGTCTTCTCAACGCTTCTTTATGGAGTGGAAGCATGGACTTTGAGGCAGAACAATACTAAAAGTATTGAAGCTTTTGAGATGTGGTGTTATCGGCGCATTCTGAAAGTGTCATGGATTGATAGGGTAACCAATAACGCAATTCTCCAAAGACTAAACAAAGCCCCAGAACTAATGAACACTATTTAAAAAAGGAAGCTGGAATATTTGGGACATGTGTTAAGGGGAGAAAGGTATTCACTATTGCGGAATATTATGCAGGGCAAAATTAAAGGGAAGAGAAATGTTGGACGAAAAAGAATATCGCGGTTGTGTAACTTGCGCGACTGGTTTGGCTGCAGCTCAATTAAACTGTTTAGAAGAGCAGTAAATAAAGTGAGAGTAGCTGTGATGATTTCTGATCTCCGATAGTAGTGGCACTCGAAGAAGAAGATACTGTGTTGTTTCGAGCGGCCGGCAGTGCCATATCCACGTGAGTTTGTTGTGCTGTTTTTTATTTAAATTATTAAGTATAGACTTACTGCTCTATACGGCCCTATTAACTACTTTGCCTTGGGTTCAATTATAATAAATATGACTTCTGACTGACCCAACTCAATCGATTTTTTATTTTTTGCCGTTTTCGAGTACCCAATATGCCAAATTACTATAAAAATTCTATTTCAGATTGTGGTCAACGTTTGGAGCGATCCAGCTTGGCGTGTACTGCATATTTTAAACGATGGCTCTGGGACGAAGAGAAAAAATCATGTCAAGAAAAAGTCTATGGTGGTTGCAATCCAAGTAACAATAACTTCCTAACAAAAGAACAATGCGAAACAGTTGCTGGACCAATTTGTAAATAAAAATTTTAACAAAATACTTTGTGATAAGGGGGCTACTTTTTAAGTTTTTATGAAAATAATGAAAGAAACAAATTTTTTGGTACAAATCGTTTTACTGTTTCTCCAAATATTCACCTTTAACATTTATACACTCTTGCATGCGTTACGAACCCATTCTCGAAACAATGTTTCCATTCTGAAGTTGGTACCTCAAAAATATGGCTTTGGAAGGATTTAACAGCTTTTCGAGGTGATGAAAATCGCTGTCAACACATTTTTTTTACACTCTGGAACAAAAAGAAGTTGTTAGTCGATAAATCAGGTGAATACGGGCAATAAGGCATTAATTCGATGTTTTTTTCCGTCAAATAATCAATTGTTTGGCGTGCTGTGTGAGAGTTGGCATTGTCATGATGAAGAATGATACGTTTTCGGTTGTTTTTGGTAATTTCACTGATGACTTCTGGCAAACAAACTGTTGTATACTATTCAGCATTAACTGTTCTTCGATCGTCTAAAGCAAGAAAGAAGCGATCATTTTCTTGGAAGTGCTTCGCGAACGAACCACTTTGATTGGATTTGGTTAATCTTAGAACACTCAAATAACCGACTGATGTTTAGTTTCCGGTTCGTACGAATATATCGAAGTTTTGTCTCCTGTTACGATGTTGTATACAAATTTTGCATGTCCTCGGATGAATTTTTTGAGCATTTCCTTTTGAGTTTAGATCAAATTATGCGGAACTCATCGGGAACAGATCACAGCATCGTTGTTTTTTGGAACAACAACCGATTTTGGTCGACCTTCACGAAATTCATCGCTGATGACGAAATTCTGCAAAATTATAAACAGTCCTTTCTGATGATTCATTCCCAAAAGTTGAACGAAGTGATTCGAAGCATTGTTATTGAGTTAGGCCTTTACTAAAATCGTAAAAAATTATCAAATGAAAGCCTTCACGTGAAATTTCGATTTCTTCAAAAAACTGTTTTTTTAAGTGCTCACTGTAAACAAACACAATTACAATAGTGATAATGTCACATCTTAATAGCGCCATCTAGTGGGCGTTTGTAAAAACTTAAAAGGCGGCCTTCGTAATATATCCCATCAATAAGTTTTATGTTCAACTGTTATATATATATATATAAATAGGTTTAGGTTCGAAAAGGTTTTATTTACTAAGACGTAGGGAACATTAATGGGATCACTTCAGTGTCCATCTGTCTGTCACACCCGATTTTCTCCGCAACAGTTTGACACAGGAAGTTGAAATTTGGCACAAATATAGGAGTTGTGACCCAATCAGAGCCGCGTAGTTTTGATAGTTAAATTTTGATTTAAAGGGTTAGTTTTGGGGGGTGAAATCGAAAGTGAAAAGAAAATTTTTTTACCAGGTCATCGAGTGGGATGTCAAATGAAAGCTTGTGAAAACACGAGTCAAAAATTTATAGGATGTAATACTTGTACACGCTTTTCCTTGTATTATTTAAAAAAATGGCCAAAAACCTCTGTCCACTCCCCTATCTCGAAAAGTACTGATCAAAAAATTTTGAAAAAATTCTGGAACATTCTTCATAAGGTGCAGATTGAGCGAAAATTATCACGAGTATTACGTTTAATAATGTGTCTGATATAAAGAAAATACTAGTCTTTGTTTCACGACAATATGGTGGACATTTCACAATATAATTTTTAGCATGTTACTACTACCGTGAGTCGCTCCTCTAGAGACAAAATAATTTTATTTTATTTGTTTATAATTAAACAGATATTTAGGTAGTAAATATTTGTTTTAAACTTTTTATAGTAGATTCTAGATTGAGCTAGGTTAATTTATTGGCTATTAGGTAGCTAAGATACTATAACGATCAGACATTACTGACCAAGAAAAAACCTGAAAATACAGATTGCATCTTAAGACATATACATGTCAGGGACCTAATTAACTTAGCTTAGATAAGGATTTTATTTTATTTTAATGGCAATCAAGATACGGAACACTAACTGCGCAAATCCAACCTCACTTGACAGTTTTTTTTAAATGCGCATGGTCAGAGTGGCCCAATATGATTCATAAATCTGTTGATATTCCGGATAATGTATGGCGTCATATTTACTTTAAGTACAAAGTAATAGTTTCACTCCTCTGACACATTCTAATCATGCGGTGATTTAGCAACAAATACTAACTTTTCCGTTTTCTCATTATAAATGATACAATTTTGATAAGTTTTTACATACCATTAGGTATATTTTATCTGTACTTTATAAAAAAAAACGAATTTCATAACTCTAAAAAAAGTTTTTATTAAAATGCATCACACACTGTACGAAATAGTATTTTAATACAAATTCTGATTTACTAAAAATAAGCTAGAGTAAAATCATTTAAAAATGGGCGTCTCGTGCGATGGATATATATATATATATATATATATATATATATATATATATATATATATATATATATATATATATATATATATATATATATACATAAAATTCCCTTTGGAAGACTAAAACAAATGCGCCAAGTCAAAACTTCACTAGTGTCATACCATGTGGTACCTTTACCCTCTTAAAACATCGATAAGTATCCTCTTATCGACGTTCATTTAAGAAAAAAACCGGCCAAATCCAAGTCGGACTTGCACAATTACTGTTCCGTGCCGTGATTGCCGAAGTATTATCAAGAAAATATGAAAAGCGAGAAATCTTTGTCGTAAAAGTTTAAAACAAGCATCTACTACCTAAATATTTGTTTAATGATAAAGAAATAAACGAAAATTATTTTGTCTCGGTACCTATCCGTTGGTCACCAGTCATCAGGCTCATTGCACCGAATACGTATTGATATTTCGTAGCTCTTAGTCCCGGTTAAATTCACAAGTTTCCACCATATTGTCAAGCCGTTTTTTTTTATACCAGATAGATTATCAAACTTAATACATTCGTGATAATTTTCGCTCAATCTAGACTTTATGGAGAATATTCCAGAATTTTTTCGAAATTTTTTGATATGTACTTTTAGAGGTAGGGTAGGGGGACAACGATTTTTGGCCCTTTTTTAAAAATAATGTGAAGAATGGCTTGCGCGAGTATTACATCATATATATATATATATATATATATATATATATATATATATATATATATATATATATATATTTGAATTTGTGTTTCCACAAGCTTTCATTTAACATCCCGCTCCATGACCTTAGAAATTTTTTTTTCACTACCAAAACAAACTCCCTAAGTCAAACTTTAACTTTCAAAACAATACAGCTCTGATTGGGCCATCGATTTTTATATTTGTGCCAAATTTTAACTTTGTATGTCAAATAGTTCCAGAGAAAATCGAGTGTGACAGACAGACCGACAGAAGAATAGACGGACGCCGAAGTAATTCCATGAGTGCTTCGTACGGAACACTAAAAAGAATTATTTTTAATATATCCGTCTTTCTCATGGTTTCTTAAAGATTTTTATTCTAAAGAGAAATTGGAATTTTAGTTCGTAAGGCACATTTGTGCCCAGAGTATTTGTTTTCCTAGTTATCATGGCCAGTTTAATTCTAGTAATGTGCAAGAGCTACATTCTGTCCATAGGATGTTTATAATTTGTTGTGGATACTATAATACTAGGTTTTAATTTTGCGTTTGTTTTGTAGCTAAATGGTGAATAACTAATTAATTCACTAGTCAAATTGGTCAATAAACATCAATCTTATTGTTTACTATAATATTACTACTTTCATAAGATGGAAAATGTATAAATTAATAAATTAATTTAAAAAATTGAATTCTGTTTTATTTTATGTTTTAACTATCGTGTTTCTAAACCCATGTCACAGTTAGACTTAATAATATGCAGTTATTTGACCAAAAAAATCATTGTCGTGCATGCTGAAAGACTGGTCTTGACGTATGTACAATTCTGTTAGGATATTTGTTAATAAAAATAATCTTAATTCAGGGCCAAAGCTTTAAATGGCCAAACCAATACTATGAAAAAACCTCACTTTCTGCACAGAATGATCCAATAAAATTTGCCACTTCCGATATTTTCGTTATTTTGAAAGATATTATACAGTGTTTGTAATGGGCAAGAAAAATCGTCTTTAAATGACTCGGCGGTATAGCGTCACTAATGGAATACTAACACTATTGTAACCCATCGACAATTGGGAATTTTTTCGAAATCATTAGATCTAAAATCATCATTAAAGAGCAATATGATTTTCAGCCAGAGCGTAACGCGACGCAACACACGTCAAGACTTGTCTAAGAAATAGTCTACTACAGGGTCAATATTCTAAAGGCAGACAATGCTCGCCTAGCATGAAAGATGATACTGCCATTACAGTCGCGTGAAAAAGCAGCACAAAAAAAAACCTATAGGTTAGATACACCTGAACAAATTATAGGAGCGATGAATATTGGAGAATCAATGTCAATTCTACAGAGACTCAAACGATTCTATTTTCCAAGATAAATAGGTATCCTCATCATAGACATGTATGGTAAAAAGCGCCCAGTATCTTAGCCTACATTATGACAAAAGGTCAAAGGACCCGGTTGCAGCTGCGACAGTTCCAGCGCAAGACTCGCTGTGAAACGATTGTCGAGCCGGAACTTCTGTACGGGTATCAGATGTGGATGGATGGAAATTCACGTGTGTCAAACACGTCAAAGCGAAAAAAAAGGAACTGAGAAGGATCACCTTCGCCCGCTGGTTGTTAGAAACCACTAACTGCAACAAGTTCTGGACATCTAGATCGAGTTATAATTCAGCAGTCCGTTATAATAACAGTTTTTGGAGAAAACCTCGCATGCCAATCCTACGATCCTTGAAGCCCTCAGACAGGATTGAAATGCAAGAGTACGTCCAAGGTACCTGCGACCATTGCTTGAAGCAGTAATATCCCAACCAAGAAAGCATTAACATACCAGGTAAGAGTAGTTAAAGGACGATGCCCTAAAATGCTCGGTCGCGTTATGTTTAGGTTGGGTTGAGTTATGTATCTTTCTTTTTTTTATAGGGCACCTCCCGGCCACTATAAGAATTTTTACTTTTTTTTCTTAATAAAACTCTGATGAGATATATTGACGGGATCTCATAATATATTTCAACGTAGTCCAAGTGTCGAAACATACATTTGTATTTCACAGCATTTTTAATACAACGCAGTAGTGGTACCACGTTATTGCATTTCAGCATTAACTACTACCTAAAAATACACACACAACACCCAGCCGATTGCCGGAATCGAACCAGCGACCATTGGTTTAATAAACATGCTCTTAACCCACTAGGCTACTCAGGCCGGACTCTTTCAGTTTGTTACCTAATATTTTTAAATTAAAAACGAAGTACCTAACTTTACTAAGTTACGAAAACCCTTGTATAAAGAAAACTAGTTTTTC
>CM032453.1:62555094-62662594 GCA_019049505.1 Pachyrhynchus sulphureomaculatus | reverse complement strand
CGGACTACGCCCATATTTCAGCACCGTTCTCTCATTTGTCAATCCATCCCAAAACGCGTTTCGTTGTATCACGGCTCATCAGTCGGGCTAGGATCGACAAAAAAGAATTTGTAGTACTTACTAATAATTATTTTCCTATCCTAGTCCGTTATAACTATATGAAGCAAGAATTACACATCAAACGGCGTAAAATTTAATTAAAACTAACCCACCTTGTTCATTCTCTGTTTCTATTGTGTATATTTCACTGTCTACTTCGTTTACGTCTCTCTGTGTTCAGATCGAGAGTCCGTCTCACAAATGAGATAAGCGAATTTAAAGCGTCGCGTCGCGCGGAGTTGCCATACCATCAAAAGGAACTTTTTTAAAGACGTTAACTACGCTAATAAAGAAATATTATTTACTAGGCACTGAATTTTCGGTTTATTTTAGATAAAATTTTACAGATAGATAAACATTAAGTAAAATATAATATAGATATCTGGGTATATAAATATTAACTTACTTTATCTGATTATTTTTATCCATTGGTATCACTGCTTTTAATATGTTATATATTTACTCATTGGTCATAAGTCCTTTAGCTCTTCACAAATCCGGCTCTACAGTAACATAAAAAGGGTTCTTTCCTATAAAATCCAATTGTCTTTGATAATTTAATAATAATGTATGACTTATGGACATAAGTCCATCCAACTCTCTACCCGCCACTGTATGAAGAAAGAACAATGTAAGTATAAAATCCATTTCTTACCAATAATCATAGGCACTTAAAACTAATATTTCCTTCTTTAAAGTCGAATTTAAACTGAAAGTCTATGCTGTTAACTGTCCTTTCTGGAAAAAGACATACACCTTGTCTTGTATACATGTCCCATTGTATTTTCCGTCCTAATTCTATTGGTTCTGTAGGTCCAGTTGTAATTGTAGATTTTGGAGTATTGTCCAAAGACCAGTCCACCCATAGTGCTATACCATTACAGGTTAAATTACTAAGAAAAAATAAAAAAAAAATTAGTAACAGACATAACAACATAAGACCATTTCAAATCAGTTTTACGAAAATTGCCAAAATAAATCCTATTTATTCGTTAAGTGTTTTAAAAGTTTGAAGTATAATTCCTACAAGTAAGTATTTTTTGTTTTATAAAAGTAGTACCCTGGAAGAAAGACAAGTATGCTAAAACATTTAATAATAGCGATGGAGGTGTCTTAGACATACGTCAATATTTAGCAGGCCACTGTAGTACAAAGACAGTGGAAGTTACTTTTCATATTTAATAGGAACAAACGAAAACCCTATTCCTTTTTTAGAAATAGGGCTTTAAAATTACTGGTTAGGTTCAAATTTTATCGAGAAAATCTCGAAAAGAAAAAAATAATAGTTGCTTCGGTGATCATTGAAGAAATTCGCACTGATCTCAGTAAGTATTAAAACAGGTGACCGCTGGGTAAAGCCGAGTACTATTAGCAATAACGCCCGTGGCAACGCTACCGGTTTGTCTAATACAAATGTATGTCATTGCGTTATAAGAGAATATTTCTAGTTTTTTCATAAGTTACAAGAAATGTTTTGTAACAAATTTTATTTTTACGAAATTATTATGCTTCCTACATATTTATTTATCCTTCTAGTATCCATGATAATAATACCTCAAAAGATCAAGAGCCACTGTTAAATATCTCTTGAAGTTATTACTTCTAAAACTGGAATAGAAAAATGTGATCTGAAACTTTCTTCCTTATCATAATGATCAGTCAATAAGTTTTGAAACCGGAAGTGAAACACGAAGAATTAATGAGTCGAAATATGTTTATTCTTCAGTATAATCTCCCTTAAGATCAATACATTTTTTTCAGCGATTCTCCAATTCATTTACCCTATCTCTGAAGTGGTTTTCCGGAAGACTTTCCAAATATCCATCTACGGATCACCTCATCATTTGTTGCAAAATGCTTCCCACGTAGAAATCTCTTGAGGTTTGGGAACAGATGGAGGAAGTCAGACGGAGGCAGATCTGGCGAAAAGGGTGGATGTTCCAACAATTCGACCAGTTTTGCCGTTGTCAAAGCAGCACCCCTGTGAGCAGGTGCATTGTCATGATGAAAGATGATTTTTTTCTGCAAACCGGGCCTTTTCTCAGGAATTTTCTCATCCAGCTTGTCTAAAAGGTTGAAATAATACTGTCCTGTAATTGTTTTACCGATTTGAAGGTAATCAATTAACAAATTTCCTTTTGCAACCCAGAGATGCCAAATTTTTTTGGACGACGTTGACCACTCTGGCTGCTTTGGAGCTGAACCACCGGGCTCAGTATACTGTGTGGTTTATTGTCGCAGTTCAGGTAAACTCAAGTCTCATCCATAGTTACAAATCGACGCACAAAATCAGTTTTATTCTTTGTGAAATGAGTCAAAGGTTGTTTAGAAAGTTTCTCTCGAGTGCGTTTTTGTTCCGATGTTAGAAAATGCGGTACCCATCTTGTGAAAAGCGTTCTCATACCCAAAATATTAGTTAAGATCTCAAGTGCTGATCCATGTGAGATGCCTATAGCCTCAACTAAATCATCCACGGTTAATCGACGGTCTTCCATTGCAATATCTTGTATTTGCACAACAGTTCTTTCAGTTAACCCGAACGTAGATTATCATTGACGTTTAACCTCTAGAGTTCAACTAGGAACAGTTGGAAATGAAGAAGCAGACTCCTTTAAAACTTCCACTAACTTTGCAAGGATTTCAGTTGCCGATAAACCTTCCAAAATAAAGAATTTTATGACTGCAAGATATTCGATTCTTTCCATTTTTAGAAAGTACTCAGACAGGTCTACTTTAACCAGCTAATAAACAATGAATGACTTGACAGATCGACTAGAAATTGAAGGTGTGTTCATATAACAGATGAAGCTTCAAAATGTTGTTCAATATTTGGTTCAAGTGATGCTCCATAGGAGTCGCTTTCAAAACTTACTGACTAACTTGATACAACCAACTGATGAAAATTTTTAAATTTTAGTGTACTATTTACCCATATAAAAACGAAATTTTGAAATCAAATTAAGTGAAAATACACTCATAAAATGTAAAATTCCTCGATATATATTTCCTTTTAATTTTCAGCGCTGAGTAATTTCGTAGGTATTTTTGACTCCAATTGTACTTGTAATTGACCTTCATCATTACTGGTAAAATAATATTTGATTAAAATACTGTGAAATGTCCATCACCACCATCGTTACCATTAACGTCATCACCATCGTCACTATTACAAACATCACTACCATCTCCGTCATTATCTCAGTGATCAAAATAATGATGGTGATGAATAGGTGCCTTAACTGTCATATTATGGTAGACTGTATACTTACTTTTCAATACTAAAAGTACCTCTATGTTCCAAACAAGTACTATGTCCCGTCAACAAATCAATTTCTGCTATTTGAATTTCCCTACTGACTGCTATACTTGGATATTCCCAGAGCGGCTGCGCTTCCACAATATCATCGCTTATATTGCTAGCATCCTGTAAAAAATGAAATAATTATTTCACGAGCCTATGTGTCTTTATTTCTAATCATCATATAAGGGTTATGTTAAAAAGAGAGAGAGGTTGGAGAACTACGTACAAAATATCAAAAAAGAAAAACTAAAGAATCAACTATTCAGAATACAAAAACTACCAAATTAAGACCTGTTGTTGTCACCGAGAACCAAGATGTCAGATTATTGAGCCCTGAAATGCGCCTTCGTCCAGGACCTCTTTTTCTTAGCACCTTACCCTGCAATATTAGCTGTAATAATTTGTATCGAAATTCATTCCTCATGATGCGCCCAAGATATTGCAGTTCCCTGATTTTTATAGTATCATTCGGTTGTTTGTTATTTATATTTATATATATTTATTTATTTATTTATTTACATATATATATATATATATATATATATATATATATATATATATATATATCTATATATATATATATATATATATATATATATATATATATATATATATATATATATATATATATATATATATATATATATATATATATATATATATATATATATATATATATATATATATATATATATATATATATATATATATATATATATATATATATATATATATATATATATATATATATATATATATATATATATATATATATATATATATATATCTATATATCTATATATCTATATATATATATATATATATATATATATATATATATATATATATATATATATATATATGTATATATAATCCTAAGTTTAACTACTGGGAAACGCCCTTACAAGGAGAAGAGATGAGCAATCAAAGATCTAAAGCTCTAGTATCTGATTTTTATTTTTGTTATCGAGCTTTCGCTGCCTAATGGTAGCTTCTTCTGGATTCTAAAAATGCAAACCAGGTACAGAAAATAAACAAAAACGTTCGTTTTTAAAATGTGATTCAATGAATTGTATGAGAAATTACTTACAAAAATTTTAGCAGTTAATTCATCTCTGGTGAAGACAATTAAATTTGCATTTTTGTTGGCCAGGTAGTAGGTATGATTACAAAAAAATGATAAAAGGACACTTAAAGAGTTACACAAGTATTAAAATAAAACGTTGTCAATAAACATTAATCAAAAACACTTTTTTAAGACAGAACACAACTGTAAGAAACACCATGATGTTGAAGTTTGACTCCATTTTAAAATTTTTTCTGACGTCGAGTTTAGGAACTTGTTGTTGTTGTTGTTTCTTTGTTTATGGCGCTACACTCTTAACGAGGTAATATGCCAGCACAACACTCTCTCTCGTGCTTCGAGATAGAATGCCTTATTTGATGAAAGAATGAGTAGTCGGACCTTCATGTCCTCCTCATTTCTCTCTATAGATATTATTCTTGACAACTCTAGACTTTAAAAATTTATTTCTTGGTTAAAAGATTACAAGTGCTGTGGTTGTTTTCGGTACTGGTTTGCGTTTTAGATTATTATTGTAACATATTCCTCTATACACTTAATGTTGATTAAAACTTATATTTAGTGTTTTTGTCTTGTCCCCTCTTTTCCCTTTTTTTTTAAATTATTCTAAATTTGTATATTATGACACTTTAAGAATTTATATATGAGATTAATAGTACAATGATTTGGGTTTGCCAATATAATTCTCATATCAAGCGGTACATTGAAACCTTTTTGGCGAAATTCTTCATATATATTCCTACCTAAATTTATATTTTTACTACATTCAAAAAAAATATGATTGAGGTCTTGTATTTGTCCACATTCACAATTTGGCGAATTCTTTATGCCAATTTTGAATAAATGATTAGCAGCTAAAACGTGTCCAGTCCTCATCCTTATTATGTTTGTAATGTGTCTTCGATTTTCATATTCGTAGCCATCAAACCATCTTTTTTTTCAAAAAACTATTATTGATTTGCGCATAGAATCTGCCTTGATTGGTCAACGATTTTTTCCAGGATTCACCAAATTCCTGACTTATTTTATTTTTTATTATGGGTAGGAATTCGCCTCCACTAAATTCTACGTGTTGTGGAGAATTAAGTATTCTTCCAATTTTGGCCAGCTTATCTGCTGTTTCATTACCTAAAATCTGTATGTGTCCTGGAACCCAGATCAATCCTATATGAAATCCAGAATCATTTGCTATTAATAATAGTCTTCTAGTGTGAAGTGTTATGTAATCGTTTTTTGCTTTTATTTGTGTTTTATTCAATTTTTCTATAGCGCTTTTTGAGTCTGATAATATTATTGCATTTCTTAAGTTTTTTTTAATGATTGTTGATATGGACTCTTGGATAGCTACAGTTTCAGCTGTGCATATAGATATGTGATCGGGCAATCTTGATGAGAATTTGTACTTAATCTCAGGAATGTATATCCCATAGCCTACATTTGGGCCATTTTTTGAAGCATCAGAATAAACACGTGTATAAGAGGGTTTAAATTATCCATACATTTTAAAAATTGTATTTTACAATCTAGGGTGTTTTTGTTTATTTTCCATATTATTTTGTCGATGTTTCTAATTTGGTATTCTGGACTAACTTCGAATATGGGTAAATTGTTGGTTCTCTGAATCTTATTTATATATGGTGTATAATATTTTAATGCTTGTACTAAATATGGTACTTCTTTATTTCTCCAGTATCCTGTTTTACTGTTGCATTTAATTTTTAATTCCAAAACCGCCTGTACCAGGGGATGATTATTGATGCTATAAACTTAGAGATAAAGCTTACAGCTAGAATTTTCCTTCTGTGTTCTAAATCTATCTCGCCTGCTTCTGCTAGCAAGGCATTTGTTGGAGTACTTTTCATGCATCCCATTGATATTCTAAGCGCTTGGTCATGTATGACATTAATTTTGTTAAGATTCTTCTTCGACATTGGTTTTAAAAAAATGGATCCATAATCTAGGTGTGATTTAATTAATCCATTGATTGCCATTAACATAGTTTTGGGGTCTGCCCCCCAACTGACCCGGCAAAAGGTTTTTAATATATTAATTCCTTTCCGAGCTTTATTTATCTTGTCCTCGATATGTTTGTTGAAGTTCAAATTTTTTTGTAGATGCATACCTAAATATTTAACTTCGCTTTTAAATTGTATATTTGCGTCGTTAATTATTATGTCTGGGAGATTAATTGTCCTACGGTTTCTGGTAAACCATACTGCTTTACATTTTTCAATGGAAAGTGTTAAATTATTATTTTGTAGCCAGTTATTCACGATTTGTAGACATTGTATGCTTAGATTTTTGGTTCCTCTAAAATTGTTGCCTTTGATGTATATAACCAAGTCATCTGCATACCCTATTACCTTGCAAAATGCTGGCAGTTCTTTGAATATTTCGTGTATGTATATATTAAACAGAAGGGTGCTAAGTGGTGAACCTTGTGGGATACCAGAATTGGTAGTTTTTGGCCCTATGAAAGTTCCATCTTTATTTCTGGAGTACAGATGTCTAGTTTGTAAAATGTTATATATGATGTTTATTAGATATATTGGAATATTGATCTTATGGAGTTTATCATATAAACGATTTATAATGACATGGTCATATGCCGCCTTGATGTCGAGAAATATTGCTATTACGGATTGTCCTTCGCTGAATGCTAGTAGTATGTCTGTAATTAACAAGGCAGGGGCATTTTGTGTTCCTTGGCCTTTTCTAAAACCTGTCTGTTGCCAAGACAGTATTTGATTTCTTTCTAAGTGCCATTCCAAGCGATTTTTTATCATAATTTCTAGGATTTTTAGGAGACAGGATGATAAAATTATTGGCCGATAGCTTAAGGTGTGGTTTGGGTTTTTATTTGGTTTTAGTAGACATACCACGTTGTAGTCTCGCCATTGTTCTGGTAAGGGGTTACCCTCTATAATTTTGTTGTATGCCTTTAACAGCGCTTCTAGGAAGCTATTTGGCAATTTTTTAATCATTGAATATGAGATTTCATCCATTCCTGAGGCTGTGTCTTTCTTTCCTTGTAAACTTGCCTTCAGCTCATATATGGAGAAGTATTTAATTTCTTCTGCATTATGTTGCAATAAATTAAAGGATGGATCAATAGATGTTATTGTTATATTGTTCAATATTTCCAGTCTGGTTTCATCCGTTATGTCCGGCGAGGACCTTGTTACATTGTTTTTATGAAATGCCTTTATTTTATTCCATATGTAAGTGATGTTTGAATTCCTATTGATTGTGCCGCAGAATTCTTTGAATTTAATCTTCTTTTTAGTTTTCATGAATCTTTTGGAGAAGGCAATGTTTTTTTTTGCTAAAATGTAATTTTCTAAGGTGGGATTTTCTTTGAACTTTTAAGAGCTTTTTCTCTTTTTTTAATTATAATAGAACATTCTTCATCCCACCATGGGTTCACTGTTAAATTGTTATTATTTTTTAGTTTATAAGGAATGGCTTGTTCTGCCGCTTTATTCATCAATTTATATATTTGATTAATATTCATATCATTATTCCACATACTCATTTCTACCTCTAGAATATTATTGTATAAATTCCAATCTGCTCTTCCGAGATTCCTTACTTGATATTTTTAAAAGTTCTACTCTGATGTTTTGTAATGTCACATATTGTAGGAAAATGGTCACTGTTAGCACAATCTGGTAAGACCGACCAAGAGCATTGTGAACTTATCTCCGGACTACTAATCATAATATCTAAGGGATTAGATGTTGTATGGTGAAATGTTGTATGGACTCCATTACTTATCATGACAAATTCACTATCCTCCAGAAATTCTATCAGCGCTTTTCCACTTTGATTATTTGTACCAGCCCCCCATGTTTGATGTAAGGCATTGAGGTCGCCCATTAAAATGCAATGTCCTTGCAGGTTGTCCATCATATTCTTGAGATTTGCTTTTTTTAACTTATTTTGTGGAGGCGAATACGCATTTATAATATTTAAATTATTTATTTTAATAACCATGTATTGTAAAAGTTGGTTATTGATATTAATTACATCATTATTAATAGTTGTAAATTTTATATTATTTTGGATGCAAGTTGCAATACCTCCATACCCGTCCTCTCTGTCTTGTCTTATGATTGTATAAGATTTAATTGTGAATTTGTCATCTTTTTTAAGCCATGTTTCATTTAACATTATAACCTGTGGATTGTTGTCTTTTATCAGATTAATAAGATTTTCTTTATTAGAATGTACACTTCTAATGTTCCATTGTAATATCTTGAACTTACTTGAGATTGCAGATTTACAATTCTGTTGTCCACAGGTAGTGTATATATGTCTAATTTATCCACTGGGTTGTCTACAATTTACTGTGTCTATAATATTTTTAATTGTTATTTGATGTTCTTCCGGGAGGTTAACAAAATATTGATGAAAGTTGTCATGAAAGTTAAAATTGTTTTCGTTTGTAAGTGCACTTAAAGGCGGAGTATTGGATCTTTTATTGAACAATGGGGTGATATGAGTCTGATTACTTGTACTGGGTAGGTATTTTGTAGAATTGTTGTGTCCTGTCCTTGAATTTGGATATATCAGGGCATTGTTGTGAGCTTCCTTGTCGTATCCCTTTTGAGGGGTTTTCTTCTTAGGTGGTTCTGTGAGGGCTTGCTGGAAGGATCTTTTTGATCCTGTGTTTAAGTCTACCCATCTTCTTTGAGATGGACTAACTTGGTCATTGCTAAAACTGGAATTATTTTGATTCTTATCACTTGTATTGAGTGATGGAAAGTCTGTTTGTCTCCATATAATTTCATTTTCAGATGTATTGTATGTTTTGGGACAAAGTGCATTAGCATCCCAGAAAGTTACATTTTCATAAGCCATGACTTTTTTAATGGATTTTTGACGTGAATATTCAGGACACTCTTTGTAATTTGATTTATGTTCCGAGCTATTGCAGTGTATGCATTTTGTTTGACATGTAAATTTTTTGCTTGAATTGTCTGTATCCTCTGCCCTATTCTCATGTGATTCCGATTCACCACAATTAAAACATCTTTTTTTGCTTTTGCATATTTTTTTTGTATGACCAAACCTCAAACAATTGTAACATTGTGTGACTGGGGAAATATATGGAGTGACCTGTTTTTCAAGTTTGTATATTCTAATAAATTTAGGTAGGTTTACACCTTCAAAGGTGGCTAGAATAGTATTCGTCGGTTCATATGTCGGTTTATCATTGTCATTACTAAGTATTTTCCTGTTGAGTCTGACTATATCTAATATTGGTACCGGGGCTTCATATTCTTCCATTAACTCTTGAATCAAAAGACTTTTGTGAATGCCTCTAATGATGCCTTTACATGTTACATAATTACTTGGTATATACACTTTGTACCCTTTTTTCCATTAATTTTTTATTTTTGGCAAAATAATTTGCTGAAATATAGTCATTAAATTCAATGCTAATTCTATTTTTACCTTTATTGTTTATTTTTTTAATATCATGTAGCTTTAAATCACAAATCTCCCTCGCTATCCTGAGATCATTAAAATTCCCTATATTATTTCCTGAGATGTCGGTAGATTCTACGTACACTATATACGGTCCTTTGTCTTGTCGCGTAAAATATCTTTGTTTGTATGTTTTAGTATGTACATCCGTATTAGTCTTTAATACTGTTGAAAGATTGCTATTATTTGTCAAAGTTTTGTTACTTATATCAGACCCAATCATATCTGCATTTTGTGAAAAAGATAAATCAAGACCCCCTCCGGGGTCTTGTATTTTATCCATCTAAATTTTTATTTTATTTAAATTTGGAAAGAAAAAACAAAAAAATCACTCACCGATATTCCAATATAATATAAAAAAGAAAAAGAAGAAAAAACCCTATATATAAAAAGAACCAAAAAAAAAAAAAATCTTGGAATTTAACCGATTTGTAAGCAAAAAAATAACTAAAATACAACCAGCTTTGTACGCTTCTGCTTCGAACAACCGTCGCTTCAGCACTGAGTTTAGAAACTTATTCAGTGATATTTGAGTCCGAACCGGATATTGTTGGTAGTCTATGTCGTCATCAGGTCGACAAAAAACCATAATAGCATTAAAGTTAGGGATGTGGTAAATTTTTTTGGTGGATGCTACTACTAGATAAATTATTTATTATTAATCATATTTATTTTTCAATTTTAATTTTATAACAAAGGGACTTAAATTTGATGAATGTTACTATTAGACGAGTTATTTATTATTAATTATATTAATTCTTTAATTTTATAATAAAGGGACTCATAGGCTAGTTTAAAATATTTGAAAGAGAATATTAATACTGGATGTTATTTATTATTTGTCATATTTAATTTTTAATTTCAACAAGAAGTAATAAGTAATAAAAAGCAGAAATAACAGAAAGAGAAAAGAAAACGTCAACTTTACTGGAAACTAATTTTTTTTTCATAAAAATCGTTCTTTTTCATTGGTTTGGTATGGTTTTGTGTTAGTAAATAGATATACATGGAGCTCAATTCTTCTATGTCTTTTTTGTGATTGAGATTATTTTTACAAGTTTTTATGTAACACATTTCCAAAAACTTCTTCTGAAGTAATTAGTCTTAACATCCAGAATGAAGCTGTTGTTATATTGTACTCTGTGATCTGTATTATTTACGTGTAAGCTCAAGCTAGTTGCGTTAGGTTTGTGTTTACTATCACTTTTGTGTAACGCTAATCTCTTAGAGAGCTTTTGTGAAGTTTGTCCAACGTAGACCAAACCAAATTGACATGGAATGCCGTAGATTATATTAGCTCTTTGTAAAGTATCGGTTTTATCTTTTAAATTGGTATAAAAACAATTCATTCTTTTCATGTTGTAAATAGCAATCTTAATGTTTGTATTTTTAAAAAGAGAAGACAAGGACTGGGAAAGACCTTCTATGTATTTTACTTTCCTACTTTAATGTCGACATAAGTGGTGACAGTTGGATTGATTTCAAGGGGGGGGCTTTGAAAATGCTTTTTAATTAGAGCTTTAGGATAGTAATTGTCCAACAAGATGTTTTCCAACAGTTTCACATTTTTTTCTTTAAATGAGGGGTGGCAAATCTTATCTATTCTGTTTTTTAATTCTCTGATGCTGTTCAGTTTCTGTTTCATAGGGTGATAAGAATGGAATGGGATATATCTACCCGAACTTGATTTTTTTCCTATACCAGTCAAGTTTGACTGTATTATTTTCAAAGCGTACAACCCTAGTATCCAAAAAAAGTAATGTTCATATAAAAATGTTATTAGTAGAAACTGTTCTTTAGGAATATTACATATTTGTTCTATTGATGTGAAATGTTCATTTAATATTGATATAATAAGGTCTAGAGAAATGTTAGTAAACAGTGAAACTACATTGAAAGAAGCAAGTACAAAACCCTCTGGCAAAATGAAGCCATTAACCTTCTCTGCAAATTCGAAGGTATTTTTTTTATACCAATTTAAAAGATAAAACCGATACTTTACAAAGATCTAATATAATCTACGGCATTCCATGTCAATGTGGACAAACTTCACAAAAGCTCTCTAAGAGTTTAGCGTTACACAAAAGTGATAGTAAACACAAACCTAACGCAACTAGCTTGAGCTTACACGTAAATAATACAGATCACAGAGTACAATATAACAACAGCTTCATTCAGGATGTTGAGACTAATTACTTCAGAAGCAGTTTCTTGAAAATGTGTTACATAAAAACTTGTAAAAATAATCTCAATCATAAAAAAGACATAGAAGGATTGAGCTCCATGTATACCTATTTACTAACACAAAACCATACCAAACCGATGAAAAAGAACAATTTTTATGAAAACAAAATTAGTTTCCAGTAAAGTTGACGTTTTCTTTTCTCTTTCTGTTATTTCTGCTTTTTATTACTTATTACTTCTTGTTGAAATTAAAAATTAAATATGACAAATAATAAATAACATCCAGTATTAATATTCCCTTTCAAATATTTTAAACTAGCCTATGAGTCTTTGTTATAAAATTAAAGAATTATTATAATTAATATAATTAATATAATTAATAATAAGTAACTCGTCTAATAGTAACATTCATCAAATTTAAGTCCCTTTGTTATAAAATTACCATTAAAATTTTTGTAAGTAATTTCTCATACAGTCTTACAATTCATTGAATCATATTTTAAAAACGAACGTTTTTGGTTTATTTTCTGTACCTGGTTTGCATTTTTAGAATCCAGAAGAAGCTACCATTAGGTAGCGGAAGCTCGATAACAAAAATAAAAAGCAGATACTAGAGCCTTTAGATCTTTGATTGCTCATCTCTTCTCCTTATAAGGGCGTTTCCTAGTAGTTAAACTTAGGATTGTTTGTTGCCAGTGCCCTGTTACTGTCCTTCCTCTTTTATATATATATATATATATATATATATATATATATATATTATATATATATATATATATATATATATATATATATATATATATATATATATATATATATATATATATATATATATATATATATATATATATATATATATATATATATATATATATATATATATATATATATATATATATATATATATATATATATATATATATATATATATATATATATATATATATATATATATATATTTATATATTTATATATATATATATATATATATATATATATATATATATATATATATATATATATATATATATATATATATATATATATATATATTTATATATATATATATATATATATATATATATATATATATATATATATATATATATATATATATATCTATATCTATATATATCTATATATATTTATATATATATATATATATATATATATCTATATCTATATATATATATATATATATATATATATATATATATATATATATATATATATATCTATATATATATATATATATATATATATATATATATATATATATATATATATATATATATATATATATATATATATATATATATATATATATATATATATATATATATATATATATATATATATATATGTATATATATATATATATGTATATATATATATGTATATATATATATATATATATATATATATATATACATATATATATATATATATATATATATATATATATATATATATATATATATATATATGTATATATATATATATATATATATATATATATATATATATATATATATATATAGATATATATATATATATAGATATATATAGATATATATATATATATATATATATATATATATATATATATATATATATATATATATATATATATATAGCGCAAAAAAGGGTTTTTTTTTTCAAGTTTGTGGTCTGTGACACTCGATTGCTGTTAAACTCTCTATATTTCATTGTACTTCACCAACTTCATCAGGAGAAACTATGATTTTTAGAAAAAACAGTGTATCAGGAAATTTTTTATATAAATAGTTATTTTAAAACTTACCAACTAAGAGATGGTCACAACATTTGTAAAAACAAAAGAACATCAACTACATTAGACACATGACATGAGCAGAAACAAGCAAAATTGTTATGTACAGTGACAAACAGTTAAAAATGAACTATTCTAGGCTAGAAGATCGCTTCAAAACTGCTAAGGAAGCAGATAGGAATTTAGCTCATAGTCGAGAAACTGTTGGCAGATGATTAAGGTTATGGGTGAAAAAGAAACAGCCAAAAAACCATATCTCCATAAAAAAAAATTAAGAAAGGAAGACTGGAGAAAAGTGATTCTTTCAGATGAAAGCAAATTTACATCTTTAGCTCTGGTGGTGCTCTCTAACTATGTAAGACGTGTTGCACATGAAAGATTTGATGAATCCGACACATTAAAAACAGTGAAAGATGTGGCAAGTGTAATGATCTGGGGATGTTTTTCCTATTTTGGGATCGGCTAAATAGATGGCACTGTTAGCGCAGAAAAATATATAAAATTTTCGAAGAGAATTTGATTCCCTCAAAGAGAAACCAGTATCTAAATCACATGCTCAGCAGTTGGTACCTGTAGCATGTTGTTTTAAAATCTCATTGTACATTTCTCACTTCCCATGACCTTTGATGAGGGGCAACCCACTACTCACGAAGGTCATCGTGGCACACAGAAAAATATATTCTTGTTGAAGACGGCTTCCTACTTATTCACACAGAGTTCACCGATAAATTCTATTCAAAAACGAAACTGTATCCATTATTGAGGTTTCTCCAATTTAAGGGATCCCCATCAACATGCCGCAGGCAGTTTCCCTCAAGTTTGGCCCTCTTATTCCATCTAGTCCCACTGCATCCTGTTTGAGAACAGGAAGAACACTGTCTAAATCGTCAGATTTTTCTTATCCAAGCCACCCTTCACAATAACATGTCGTTACCATAATGTCGGCTTGAGTGCTTACCGATTTCAGCTGCAGCACGATAAGGCATGAAAATATAGTGTTCAATTTAAAAGACACCTTTAAGTAAAATCTCAAAAATTATGAATAAGACTCATTCTTTACAGGTTTAAAGACAATAGAGACATGAAAGATGCAGCTCTCTATGTTCACAAATAATTAAAATATTCAACAAATACAAAAAAAAACACAGGACACCATTTGGAACAATTATGGGATCACTTCGGTGTCTGTCTCTCAATCTGTTCTGAACTATTTGACATAGAAAGTTGAAATTTGGCACTAATATAGGAATTAATGGCCGATCAGGGCCGTGTAGTTTTGAAAGTTAAATTTTGAGTTAAGGGGTTATTTTTGAGGAGAGTAACGGGAAGTAAAAAAAAAAAAAATTCCGAGTCATCGAGTGGGGTGTCAAATAAAAGTTTGTGGAAACATAAGTTCAAAAATATATATGATGTAATACTTGCGCACCCTTTTCTTTGCATTATTTTTAAAAGAATGGCTCCCTGTCCACCGACCATATCTCGAAAAGTACTGGTCAAAAATTTTTGAAAAAATTCTGGAATAGTCTCCATAAAATCTAAGTTGAGCGAAAATTATCATGCCATTATAATTTATCTGGTATAAGAAAAAAAACTAGTTGCCCGCCAAAATGGTGAAGGCTCATTTCGTCGAAAGTTGTGAATTGAACCGGAGTGATAGCTACTGCTTTAAGCATCGGGTACCGAGTGAAAATAATTTTATTTTATTTGTTTATAATTAAACAAATATTTAGGTAGTAAATATTTATTTTAAACTTATGCTCTTAAATTCTAGATTGAGTTAGAGTGATTTATTGATTATTACGAGGGTCATTCAATGAGTAAAGAGACAATTGGTCTCAGCTTAAACCCATTCAACGAAACCGCTCCATACTTTTAGGAGTGCAAGTGGTAACCTTGTGATGAGTTTTAATCAGCTGTTCAATCACGTAATGTAAACATAACCTCAAATTATCCTGTTTACCATGTCGAATCCATTGAAAGACTGCACTTTAAAAGAGCAGCGTTCTGTCATCAGATTTTTAGTAGTAGAAGGTGTTAAGCCAAGTTCATTCTAGAATGTTATTACAGTAAAGACAAAGTTGCATGAACCTTGCGAACGTTTACAAGTGGATAGATCATTTCAAAAGTGGCCGAACAAGAGTGTGTGACGAGCCGCGAAGTGGATGTCCTGTCGATGTCCTCGTTGGAATCCAGGATTGATGGACTTATTTGTGATATGCTGAAATGATAGCTCAGGAGGTTCGGGTAAGCATTGGAATTGTTCACAATTTTATTCAGAACCATTTATAAGGCCTGCCCTCAAGTGCCTTATTCAAGAAAAGCTTCAAGAACTGGGTTGGAAGATTTTGCCTCATCCCGTATACAGCCCAGACCTGTTCGGACCTCTCAGAGATGTCCTATGTGGAAAGAGGTTCATCGACAATGAAGAAGTCAAGGAAAGTGCAAGAAAGGTTTCGACGACAACCAAAAGAATTCTTTGCCACAGGAATCAAGAAGCTGACAGAAAGGTGGGACAAGTGGACGGGGGGGGAGATTATGTCGAAAAGTAGGCCAAATTTTGTAGCAAGCCAATAAACCGTTCTTGAGCTAGAGCTATTTGTCTCTTTACTTATTGAATGGCCCTCGTAGATAGCTAAGATGCTATAACTATTACACATTATTGAGTATGAAATCACGTGAAAATACATATTTGATCTTAAGATGTCAGAGACCTAATTAACTTAGCCTATGTAAGGATTTTATTTTATTTTAAAAGCAATCGCGGTACGAAACACTAATTGCGGAAGTTCAACTTGCACTTGACTGTGTTTTTTTTATTCTTAAAGTGCCATTGAAGGTAAGTAAACCAAAATATTTTTCAAAATTTTGTGTTAAATTTAAAAAAAAAACGACAGAAAATTTATTTCTTATAATGTTACTTACCAAAATAAGATCATCAAAATTCTTCATTAAAATTCCTTCACACTCTCCTAGAGGTGCTCTAATCTTGTGTAGATGTTCGAAACTGACAGCCACACCCTTAATTATACACCTTTTTGGAAAAATTTTTACGTTTTCGTTGAAAATTTTTCTGATATTATCACACAGGTACAAAAACATAAGATTATCCCAAGGCAGGATGCTACTAGTATAATACGGTTCTCCAAATACTATTGTAACATCATTTAAATCTACAGTTTTTATATCTTCAGCTTTTTCGAGGACAACGGCATTTTCTATGTTATTATATTTAATAAATTCTTGCAAGACGCGTCTTGAAAGCGAGTTACTGTCGAGGAAAAATAACTTTTTTGCTCCTAATTTTGATGCTACTAATCCATACTGAAAACCATCACTTAGAAACAACACATTACTGTTTTCGTCAATATTCTCTTCAAGAATTCTCAAATATTTCTTATTTCTCTTTGCATCATTTAACTGTCCTATTCTAGTTCTAGAAAATGCTACATGAAGGCCACAATCGCATATGGGGTTGAGGTAATGTATATCAGTGATTCTCAGCGTTGTTGTAAGGTTGAACCATAAAGAGTACTCGTCATGACAACTGATAAGGTACACCTAAAATTATTTCTTATTATTATTATTTTGCTACACGTAGTTTCCCTTTAAGGGGGGTAGTCTGGTCTAGTAGTCGAGATTTTATGCTATTTTTTGCGATTTTTTTGGAAGAAAAGTATTGGAAAATGTTTTTTACAATAGAGAGATTTTGCAAGGCTTATTTTTCACGTCTTTGTCCTTATCGTTATCTCAAGCATGCGCAGTATTAACGCGAAGGAATTGTAAGGTTAGGTTAGTATTCATCTTCTATAAACTTAGGATATTTTTTTTTCATTCATTTCATGGTTATTAGTATTAGGTGGGTCAACACAAGTTTCTAAATTAAAGCTGTGTCTAGTAGGTTTCTATCACTTCCTTCAATATTTCCAAGGTAATACGAATGTGCGATAAATAAAATTTCATTCGAAATTAGCACTACACACACTGTAATGCCATTGTGACAAAGATTGCAAAATCTCAACATAATCTGAACAACTATCAACTGTTGTCAGTGTTATTTGCAATAAAAGATTATCATTTCAATTTTACTGTATTTTCTTAGTGTTTTGTATACCCAAGTAGAAAAAAAAAACTGGCCCTATCATGATAGCGATAAGAAAAACGAACTTCAAATAACCTCTCTTATAAGTTCCTAAATAAGGGAAATTGTTATCCTTAATAAAGGTTTTCCTTATTTATTTTGTTTCAATACTGCGCAAGCTTTAAATGGTGGGCGCATGCTTCAAATAACAATAACAGCTGAGTCCTTATATTTAATTTCTTCCCTTTATTACTGTGCAAGCTCCAAACAATGGGCGCATGCTTCATATAACAAAGAAAAAGACAGTGGCCCACCAAAATAAGCGTTGCAAAATCTCTCTAATATGTTTATATATGTTTGCAAATTTCTGTACTACTAAACAATTACAAATAATCAATGTTAAAAATCAAAATATATGAAAAGAAAGTGAAGAAAAAAAAGGTGGTACCAGATGTAATCAACTTGGTTAATCAAAGAATTTGAAATTATATATATATATATATATATATATATATATATATATATATATATATATATATATATATATATATATATATATATATATATATATATATATATATATATATATATTATATATATATATATATATATATATATATATATATATATATATATATATATATATATATATATATATATATATATATATATATATATATATATATATATATATATATATATATATATATATATATATATATATATATATATATATATATATATATATATATATATATATATATATATATATATATATATATATATATATATATATATATATATATATATATATATATATATATATATTATATATATATATATATATATATATATATATATATATATATATATATATATATATATATATATATATATATATATATATATATATATATATATATATATATATATATATATATATATATATATATATATATATTATATATATATATATATATATATATATATATATATATATATATATATATATATATATATATATATATATATATATACATATAAAACGCCCGAAAATTTTATTATATACTGATTCTGCTATCAAACTAACATAAAAAAATCATTTTACTTATATTTTGGACTGTTGGCATTATATCACCGCAATTTGTGTTACATTATTTATTTATTCACAACTGAGCTCAACACAAAGTAAATAACAGAGCTGTATAAAGCAATAAGTTTATACTTTACAATGTATATAAAAAACAGCACAACAAACACCCTTGCATGTAGCACTGATGCTTGAAACAATATATTATAAGTTTATAAAACTATAATGAATCCGTGACCACGAATGAATTGTTTAAAGGGCATGACAAGATCACATTGATGTGAGGTATAAACTGAACCTGTTTTGTACACTAGTGATGCTAACGTAACATTTGTAGTACCTCTCGGCAGATAGATATAGAATCTTGATCTACTAGCACTTCTGCGAACAATAAACTTGAGTTTTTTCAACAAAAAAAGACAAATAATACTACCATTAACGATTTTAAATAAAAATATTAATGACTAAAATTCTCTGTGAGTCTCAAGGATATCAAAATTAAATTGCTGCAATAGCATAGCATTGTCTACCCCTTTCTGTTGGTACATTCCATCCTTTTTTTAAAAAAGATATTTTAAAAATTTTCTCTGTACTTGCTTCAATGCCATTATACATTTATTATAAACTATTCCAATTGGCTTTTCACCAAGCATATTACCAAGGTTTTAAGTCCAGCTGTGTTCTCAAACAACTTATAATTTCCCAAGATAATCCCAACATTTGTGTTGGTTCCACTGTTATTTTATCTATGTGAGCATTAAAACTTAACTTAAAGTCAAATAGAATCCCCAAATCAAGTGTATTTAATAATGTATATTTAATTAACAACAAACCATCAACACATAAACATACAGCAAAGGACACAATTGCTTAGTAAACGGCATCACTGAGCACTTACTAGTGGTGAGCATCACTTTATTGACCACAGACCAATTATAAACTCTGTTAAAGGCCATTTGCATTTTTTGTGCAGTCCTCAAGTCTGTCCATCAGTAAGTATAGCTTTAAGTCAGAGACTGCTCCAGGTTAGATCCTGGGGCACTCCTGAAGAGGCACCAAAGAAGGAGATTTAAAACCTATTACATTGGAAATAGTTCTCAAATCTGTCAACCAAAGGCTTGGTCAGAATGATCTTGTGATCTGGGGTCAGATTTAAAAACCTATTACATAGGAAATAGTTCTCAAAATCTGTCAGACAAAGGCTTGGTCAGAAATGTGATCTACTCTTTGTCAAAAGCTTTAGAGCAGTCAATAAAAACCACATCACTTGGCCTTTATTGTCAATACCCCTTGACAGAAATTGTGTAAACCATGCCAGATTGGCGGTAGGTGACAGTCCCCTCAAAGAGTCATGTTGTTTTAGAGTCAGAAGCAGTCAATCGACAAGTGCGACTCAGATTTGCCTGAGATCAATTCTATTTTAAATCATCTCAATAATATACACTCCAACATAAAATTCACATCAGAAAAAGAAACAGATAATAAAATTAGTTTCTAAGCTATTACAATTTCAGAGAATGGAAATAGATTAGAATTTGATATTTTCCATAAACCAACCTTTTTAGATGTCACCATCCCAGCAGACTCAATATACCCTAACTCCCATAAACTAGCAGCTTATAGATGAATGATCCATAAAGCCTTCAATATCCCTCCCTCTTAGTAAAAATAGTTCAAAATAACCGGTCAAGTGCAAGTTGAACTTGCACAATTAGTGTTCCGTATGTTGATTCTTTTTAAAATAAAAAATTTTGTTATGGTGGTATAAAATGATCAGTGACTTCACAAAACACACCCCAAATGAGTTTTCAACAAAGTTTGTTACCAATCTTTACTGAAAACTGATAACCTTGAAATTTTTGTATTTTTTTATATACCAGATAAATTATTAAAGGTAATGCACTCGTGATAATTTTCGTTCAATCTACACCCAGTGGAGAATTTTTCAAAATTTTTTGATCAGTACTTTTCTAGATAAGGTGGGGGACAGTGAGTTTTCGCTATTTTTTAAAAATAATACGAAATAAAGTGTGTGCAAGTATTACATTATATATATACTTTTTACTCATGTTTTCACAAGCTTTCATTTGACACCACTCTCGATGACCTTATAAATATGACAACAAAAAAATAAAAAAATTTTTTTTCACTTTCGATTTCACCCCCCAAAACTAACCCCTTAAGTCAAAATTTAATTTTCAAAACTACACGGCTCTGATGAGGCCACCAATTCCTATATTATTACCAAATTTCAACTTTCTATGACAAATAGTTTTGGAGAAAATCGGGTGTGATAGACAGACAGATAGACAGACGTACAGACAGACAGACAGACACTGAGGTTATCTTATAAGTGTTCTGTACGGAACACTAAAAAGAACTGGACATAATCAAAAATATAGCACACAATAATGGTTTCCAACTAAAATAATTAATACCTTAAAAAGCCATAAACAAAAGCAAATCACCTTCACCTTAATTTATCCCACCTCTGATAAAATATCTCAAGTTCTCTCAGCAGAAAAAACAAGAATAGCTTTAAAACTTGCTCAAAAATTATCCAATATATTTTTTAATGCCAAAGATAAAACTAATAAACATAATAAATCAAGAGTTTATAAAGTGTCAAGAATACAATAGCTGTTACGTAGGCTAAACAGGATGGAATTTCAAAACAAGATTCGCAGGACATAATATAT
Organism: Pachyrhynchus sulphureomaculatus; assembly: GCA_019049505.1. NCBI lineage: Eukaryota > Metazoa > Arthropoda > Insecta > Coleoptera > Curculionidae > Pachyrhynchus > Pachyrhynchus sulphureomaculatus. The sequence continues at coordinate 62,640,774 of CM032453.1, read as the reverse complement.
CTTATATGATGAAAAATCACACTTTGATAAGCATTTTTAGAAATGAATCATCCATTTCCTAATAGTAATTGTTAATCAATACTCCATACAGCACCTAAAGGGTCAAAACTTAATTTCTTAGGATCAATAAAAATTTAGAGACACTCAAAGAACCATAATATAAATTTACTAAATTGTCAAGTAGCACCTAAGACACCCATATCCTTTAATTATATAAGAATAAATAAAAAAAAGTTAAGTATTTGAAAATGTAGTTGTACCATGAAATCACTTGTAAATTTTTATAAAAAAATGTATTTAGTGTCAGTTAACAAAGTAAATAAGCTATTTTATTGCTAAAATACACTGTCACAAAGTAACAGATCAATCAATCAACTCCCCATTTATATCTAAGTTTAGAAAATAAACCCGCATCACTGATAATATATAAAATAAATACTAACCTCCTGGTCTTTCTTAACATTAACCTCTTGAGGAAAATAATATACCGCCTGCATCCAGTGATCTCTCCAAGGTATATCTGTCATTAATTTATCCTTAGACTTTGAATGGGCCCAATATGGAGCACAACTTAGAATATATTCTTCATTAATATCCATCTGGAGTTCCCACCACATAAAGACCATTTGGGCCTTACCATCACGAGAAGATTTTAGAGTATTGATAGTTGATCGTTCAAAAACAAAAGGTGTTTTTCCTGACCTAGAAAAAAGTTTCTTGAGAATTGTGAATATAATTTTTCTGAAAAATGACACTGTTGCTACTTTTGTGTTGAAGAGATATCAGGTAAAAGCTAGTATAATATGATTACTTCCTACTGCAACTTCACATAAGTAAGGAAATATTATCGTTTTAATATTTGCAAAATTAAATAAATAAACAAAAATGGTTAGAAAATTTCTTACCAGTCAAACCTAAGTACAACAGTAGGGGGTACAATAGTGTTGAAAGAAGAAACAGGCAGCTGGCTAAGTTGAATATCATGAACAGCAGCTGACCCTGGGCACTTTTTAATGGAATCAGGCACTTTAATTAATAGTTCTAAGTCATCATTATAAATATCTTTTGGTTTATTCCATTTTTGGGCTAATGGACACTCAACAACCTAAAAGAACAAAAATTCAAAATAACAATCCAAATAGTCTTATAAAAATGGTCAAAATAGAATGATATTATTTTGATATATGTTTTACAAGTAATTACTTAATTATATTATTTAAGTCACCTATCTACCTGTGCATATATTGTAGCACTGTCAGGAATAACAATACAATCTTTTTCTAGCAAATGCTTATGAGCATGGCTAAATGTAGACAGAGCTCCTTCCCCAATTAATTCCGTGTCAAATACTTCTGTAACAAGTATATTGCACTTTTCATCCAAATCACCAGATTCTCCTACAGTTAATTCAGTGGATCTCTTTGGAATTACTTTTATTTTGTCTTTAAAACCATTTAATTCTATAATTTTAAGCGCACACCTACTCATAGGTTGAAAAGCTTCACAAGCTATAATCTTATCAGCTCCATTCCGAGCAGCCATGATTGACAGTAGTCCAGTACCTGTTCCTATGTCTAAAACATTGGCCTTTTTATTTAAAGAATGTACTTTGTCGATTGCAATTTTAAGGGCTTTTTCGTAAAGTTGATTTCTTTCTGTATCGTGCAACATGTCGGCAAAAGCTGATCGCGCCACTTCTTGATGGTAATCGTAGTTTTCATTTTGAACAACCCAGTCATTGTGTCCTGTAAGTGGATTTAGTTTTTGAACAAATACACTCATTTTTAGACTGTTTCTAAAGTTAGAGTTTAAAAACTTGTGCGGTATATTTTTAAAAAACATATAGGTTATGTGTACGAACTATCTGTCCATTCCTTAGGGTTGCTTTAATATTTAAAAATTTGTATTACTTTAGTACAATGGTAGTATAAGAATTTTTTTGATGTTTAAAGTTTCTAAACGTCTTTAAACAATTCCTCCTTAGTAATTTATTCAACTACGTATTTAATTTTTCTTTTCTTTTTTTGCACGGAACTAGTCATGGAACCGAAACTCCATTCTAGCATTAATAAATGAAATAATTTCTCAAGAAAATTTAGGTTACTGAATGCATGTCTTCATAGACCTAGAGGATGGACTGAGCATTAACCTCACAAAATTGACCACTCTCTAGAAAAAGACAAAGCGACTGGGGGGCCAATACCTGTCTCTTTTCTATAGGCCTGTAATAACCAAGGCCCAGTACCCCGGGACGGAATTTAAGGCGAGAAAAGCTCCCACCCGATTTTAGCTCAAATAGAACACTTAGAAATATTATTTTCAAGACCGCCGTAGCTTCGCGGCATTCTAGAAAGAGATAGGTACTGGCCTCACATTCGCTTTGCCTCTCTCACACTTTTGGGTCCTTATTTACTTCACAGTGGGATATGGAACCTCAGTCTATACTCTATGTCCATGAGTCTCTTCATTTGAATTTCTGGTATTTTTCAGGGTTTTTGGATAGTAACTTTTAAAGATAACCTGGCGGTTGCTCTTAATACATTAATGAATTTAAATAATCTAGCTGTGGGTAGCCTCATTTATCTAATAAATCGTATTAAACCTGGAAAAATTTGGCACATTTTGCATAATGTTATCAAAAAACAATTTTAAAACATAATCTTGCTCAAGGTTTTGGTATTTAATGCATTTTATAGCCACTTGTGGATTAACTGGTACTTCCGTTCAACTGAACTGGATGATTTTCGGACAATAATTAAATATTTTAGTACAATAGTTATAAACATTAATATATATATATTATATATATATATATATATATATATATATATATATATATATATATATATATATATATATATATATATATATATATATATATATATATATATATATATGGTTTAAATGGAAATGCGTATTGCTAGTTGACTATGGTTTGCAACCATGAAGTTAAAAATAATATTGACTAAAATTCTATTTAACTGTCACCTAAATAAAAAATATTATTAATTTAGCAATATTTCTCTTATTCTTTCCTCTCTTTCTTCTGTAGGTGATGCAAGTTTAAGAAATATGCAAAACAATAATTTAAACTCCAAAAGGTATCACGGGAAAGTGAAGGGTGTATTACTAGTTGCCTATGGTTTGAAAAAAAATAAATAAAAAAATCTATATTACTACAGTCACCACTAAAGAGATAATACTTATGGAAATACATTTTTCTTTTGCATATAAATTTAAAGAAAAAAATTGCAAAATTTAAACAACAAATATTCGTTTCTATTTTACTTCATAAAATTCCATGATCTAAATTTAAAAATTTTTCATCTACATTTTGTTAAAACACTCAACTGAACAGTTTATTAGGAGAGTATAAAATTTAATAAAAATTATAGCATATATTCTCTGCGAATTATTTTTAATATAATTATGTCAAAGGTAAAAACTAATATGGTAGAAACCTGTTAACTATTTTGGAGAAAATAATTACTAAAATTATTGAAACCATCATAGATGTTTCGTTCAAATTTAAATATTGGCGCCAATTTTTAAACGGAAGTAGTGGGGAGAGCCGTTGCCGGGCGTCTATTCCTAAAACTTCCGCCTTCATCCTGCCCATTTCGTCAGCGACCGTCGAGCAAGAAGCTGTGAATGTATTCGCTCCGATGAAATTTTTTGAAAAGCTCCTAAAAAATGGATAATCCGGGTGAAATTTTACGTTTATGTAGACTGTGTTTAGTTAAGGACCAAGTTAATATTCCAATTTTTGAAGAACAAGGTGATATTAGGCAGATTTTCCTGAAAATTAGTTCCTGTCTACCGGTTAAGGTAAGTAGCGTCGCCCGCCATGTTTACTTCGTCAAATTTTTCATACTTGATTTTCGACAGCATTTTTGTATTTGACATCCTGTATGTTTACTAAACATAGTTGTTTCTATAAAATGTTTATAATTACAGAGGCTTATCCAGCGAAGGCAATCCATTATTTATTTTTAATCGTCTGGGTTCTAGGCGGTGCCTTCCACCATGGCGTTGATGCTGTTAAGGACTTCGTGGTTTTTCCTCGATTTTTTTTTGAATTTTATGGTGAAAATGTTCGTCTGTTGGTTTAAAAAAAAAATCAAAATATATATTTTTTACAGATTGCCTGGCGTATACCTGACGTTTCAACCAGATATTTATTTTTCATTTTTTTTTGTTACTTTCAGGAGCCATTTTGTTGAATTTAATCCTCATGTTGCCGCTTTTCTGTTTATCGTTGTTGATTTTTTATTTATCGTTTTATGTTGATTTTTAGTTAATATATTTGGGGTGGGCTTATTAAAAAATATTGATTTGCTAATAATACCCGGGCATTTTAAGTACGTTCGATCGATCATTACTTTCTTTGTTGGAGCTACAATATACCGAGTGCGCAAATGCAGTGCGTAGGATATACAGGGCAGACCAATAGAAACGCTGCTTTGTTGGCGTCAGTTGCTAGCAGGTCAAGTAAGCCCGGCCAAGAAATGCTGCGTAATTTAATTACGAATATGGATTTTTGATGTTTTTTTTTTTAATGTCGCAATTTTGTACAGCCTTGTGCTTTTCTGATAAAAAATGCTTTTGTAAAATTAAACGAAAAAGTAAAAATTACCTTGATAGTTATTTATTTGGAATTCTCGGAAGCAATTAAATTTTATTAAAGGTACTTTGGATAGGTGTTGAATGGTGAAAGCGCCATTTTGTTCTTCCTTCATTAATTGTTCAGAATAATTGAATTGGTTCTATGTATGCCATGTTAAAACTTTGGATTACTTGATATTGGTATATACTTTTCATAATTTAAAATGTTATAACCATCCTTCAGCATATTGATTAACAAAATTTTAATTTTCTAGTTTTTTATTAAAAGGGCACATTTTGTGAGGTCACTGATAGGTTCAAGCACAAGAAAGCACCTTTCTTGATGTTACTATTTGAAAGTTGTAGCAGTAGCATAATTCATACGATATAAATAAGTTAATGTAAAAGATATTTGTCAAATAAGTACTATTAGCCATGGTTTTCAATTCCACTCCTTGTTAAAACCTTATGATTTTTTACAGTGTGGTTAAAAATAGTTTAAATCAATATCCTAAAATTATTTTTTACTTCAAACTAATTATTTTATTTTGATCAACTTTGAAAGATTGCCTGATGTCCAACAATAATTTGGTGAAGAACTGGGTATGCTTTTCTAAGTCATCTATAATAATGTTATATCATTTATATTGAGAAATGGAAATTGTAAGGTCTAGGGCAGCTGTTTTATGCACTGATGATGATTACTAGAACTTAAACAATTGGAAACTGACATAATCATAAATAGCTGTAACACCACACTGACTCCATACTTCCTGCAGATTGGTGCCGCTCAGTAGTACCTTTAAGTAGTTTTAAATTTAATGAGTATTCTATACTTAATATTTATAGAAACATTAGTATTTTTTGTTTGGTTTAAAATTAGTCTTTTTTTGCTTTTTATTCACAACGCATATTTACGGCCTTCTCGTACAAGAAATTTTATTTTTCAATGAAGAAAATTGGTTGGTAAATCGATTACTGTTATAGAAAATGGCGTCTCCAGTTTCTCTGGGCCTTATATCTTCATGCGTAACTGACCTGCGCACAATTTGACCTTGCTTCTTCCGCCGCGTCTGCTTTTTTACAGAACGTGAGCAACCTGTTTTATTGCCAGTGGTGGAGTTTGGAAATTTTAAGGCTTTTTTATTCAGTTGTAATTTATGTTATTTGAAGTTGATTATTGTTTTTGAGTAGTAATGTTAAGGTGTTTAATTGGAAAATATGACCTTTGATGATTGTTCTTCACAGACCTGTTCTGACCTATTTTGATGTTAGCAAAGAACAGCCATCTGATGGCTCTCATAAAATTTCAATTTTTTTTTTTTTTAGATATATTTTTAAAACATTTAAATATTTTTCTTTGTTACAGGTGTCTAGAGATGATCAATTACCAAAAAAGATATGTGACGGTTGCTTAAATAAGTTAGATTTACTATATGAATTTTGGAATACATCGGTGAATGCCGAAAAGACATTATTGTCTTGGTTAGGGCAGGCTGGTGTGAAAGATGCTGATGAAAAAATTAGTGCGGTGGCACAACAGATTGCCAAGTCTGCAGAAACACAAGTTAAACAAGAGGCTCTCGAAGATGGACATGCTCCGGAAGTGCAGTCCTTTGAAGAGGTAAGGTTTTTTCATTTTCTAAGTCATGTATGTATGTTTTATATTTACCATTAAACCTATTATACTTGATTCTTGTACTTATGGAGATTTTTGTTATAGGAAGCCAAAGATGAGTCTGAGGCGCCGCCCCCAAAAAGGGCGCGCCGAACTGCGGCCGTTAAGGCGCAGATTAACATTACCCCTGAGTCTGATGATGATGACGACATGGACAGTGCCGAAGCTATGACCAAAGTAAGTTGTTGATTACTTTTGATTTTTATTTTTTTTAAACAAAAATGTAATATATATGTAGTACAGCTGCATGCTGCAATTTATAAAATTAAATTTTATAAATTTTATCGACTCCAGTGTTGCTGCAAGCAAAAATATTTAGATTTTATTAATGGACTTGACTTAGTGGTGTACAACATAATTCGTAATCAAGCAAAAATTAATGTTCTGTACGGAACACTTATAAGATCACTTCGGTGTCTGTCCGTCACACCCGATTTTCTCCGAAAACTATTTGTCATAGAAAGTTGAAATTTGGTAGTAATATAGGAATTGATGGCCTTATCAGAGCCATGTAGTTTTGAAAGTTAAATTTTGACTTAAGGGGTTAGTTTTGGGGGGTGAAATCGGAAGTGAAAAAAAAAAAAATTTTTACTAGGTAATCGAGCGTGGTGTCAAATGAAAGCTTGTGAAAACACAAGTAAAAAATATATATAATGTAATACTAGCGCGCACTTTTCTTTGTATTATTTTTAAAAAATCGCTGTCCACCCGCCTTATCTCGGAAAGTACTTATCAAAAAATTTTGAAAAAATTCTGGAATATTCTCCACGGGGTGTAGATTGAACGAAAATTATTACGAGTGCATTATCTGTAATAATTTATCTGGTATATAAAAAAACAGAAATTTCAAGGTTATCAATTTTCAGTAAAGTTTGGAAATAAACTTTGTTAAAACTTATTTGAGGTGTTTTGTGAAGTCACTGATCATTTTATATCACCGTAACATAAATTTTGACTTAAGGGATTCGTTTTGAGGGGTGAAATCAGAAGTGAAAAAAAAATTTTTTACTAGGTCATCGAGGGTGGTGTCAAATGAAAGCTTGTGAAAACACGAGTAAAAAAATATATATATAATGTAATACTTGCGCACACTTTTCTTCGTATTACTTTTAAAAAATCGTGAAAAATCGCTGTCCCCTACCTTATCTCAAAAAGTACTGATCAAAAAATTTTGAAAAATTCCTGAAATATTCTCCACGAGGTATAGATTGAACGAAAATTATCATTACCTTTAATAATTTATCTGGTATATAAAAAAAAAAACAAAATTTCAAGGTCACCAGTTTTCAGTAAAGATTGGAAACAAACTTTGTTGAAAACTCATTTGGGGTGTGTTTTGTGAAGTCACTGATCATTTTATACCACCCTAACAAGATTTTTTATTTTAAAAACAATCAACGTACGGAACACTAATTGTGCAAGTTCAACTTGCACTTGACCAGTTTTTTTTTTTTATTTAATATGATCATGATGAATAAAATGGTTTATGGTTTATTTATTTTTGGATAAAACAATTTAATTCCTAATAACTACTAAAACATGAAAATTATTACCTCTTAGGAAAGGCTAGGGGAAAAAAATGTATAAATACTATTCAATAGATTCTGGTGGCTCAAAATATATTATTGGATTTTTATGTGGATAGATATCAACAAATTACATTAACTGATCGATGAATCAAGGCAAGTCCATTGTCTTTGGGCTATAAAGTTAAAACAAGGGATAAAATGTTAAATTATTGCTGCTAACAAGTGAGCAATTAGTAGATTTTTTAAAAATGAAAGTAGCTGCAGGAAAAAAATCAAGGTTTTATAGAAAGTTTTTTTACAACAATAATTTTTCTGTTATTGCTGCTGGCAAGTGTTTTAAAAAAATTTTAAAATTGCAGGCAAAAGTAAATGTTAACAGAGATTTTGTAGATTAGAAATAAAATATTTAAAGCATATCTAAAGCAAAAGACTCAATTTATGAAATATGAGTCATTGCACAGATAAATCATTAAATGGATTTAAAAAAAAAATAAGTAAAAATCATTTAGTAACTTAGAATCTAATGCTCTAATTGATCCAGAGTGAGAAGAGTATAAACCTGCCTAGTCCTGTTAGGGAAGGTTTTTTTTTGTGATTCTTTTGTAATAAATAGTAATTGCTCAATCTCTGCCAATAGTTTTTAATACACTGAAAATTCCATATGAAGTGTTACAATTAAAGACTGGCTGTATGTTTAAAATAAAAAGCACAATTCAGTTATAGCTGCCAGCAAAAATTAAAGTTCTAATATATGTTCAAAGCTACAGGCATAAAAGAAACCCCTGCTAGTACATTTTGTAGAGTAAAAATAAAACATTTATTTCCAAATAAAAAGCTATAGGCAGAATAACATATTTCGATTGTTTCATGTAAAAATATATTGTTTCAAAGGTAACTGTACTTAATTAACAAAGCAACAGGTGGCCAAATAGCATATGGGTATCATATTGAGATCAATGAAAATTTGATAGTTGTGGAGTTTTAGTTTTGGAATGTTGACAAATTAGGATAGGTTTAATAATAAAGAATGTTGTAGTTGATAAATTTTGTTTCGACAAAGTAATTTAAAAAGTCTTAATATTTTTGTCACAATTATAACCAGATAGAGCTGCAGGCAAAAAATAACTTTGGGAAGAATAGTATGCAAAATTTCTGTTTTCATGTAAAAATATGCAGAAAATAGACCTTATTGGTGACAAAATATATGTGTGTAGGAAGGTTATTTGCTTATTTTTAGTGTTTCATACTAAACACTTACGGGATCGTTTGTGTCTGTCCATCTATCACACTTGATTTTCTCCAATAGACAGTTGAAATTTGGCACAAATGTAGGAAATATGGCCCAAGCAGAGCCGTGTACCTTTTTGAAGTTAAATTTTGATGGAAGGGATTAGTTTGAGGGGGGTGAAATAGGAATTAAAAAAAATTTACCACGTCATTGAGTGGGGTGTTAAATGAAAGCTTGTGGAAATATGACTTCAAAAAATATATGATATAATGTGCACACTTTTTTTGTATTATTTTTTAAAAAAATGGCCAAAAGCTCAAAAAGTACTGATCAAGAAATTTTAAAAAATACTCTGGAATATTTTCTGCAAGGTGTAGACTAAATGGAAATTATTATAATTTATCAGGTATACAAAAAACAAAGATTTCAAAGCTAAAAATTGGAAACAAACTGCTAAAAACTCATTTGGGGTGTTTTGTGAAGTCTATCATTCTATACCTCCACACGAAAATTTTTATTTTAAAAGCCACCATACAGAACACTAATTTCGCTAGGGCGACTTGCCCTTGGCCGGTCTTTTTTTTATATGAAATTAAAAATAGGATAGTAATATGTATAACTATAAGATAAACACGACTGGGTCTAGCCTAAATTTTTGAATTCATTGATATTCTCACAGAAAAAAATCCAAATTATTTGTGTGGCTAATAGAGTAAAACATAGTTACTTTCGTCAAGTAGTTTCATTTTTTAAAAAGCTTAATTTTTGATCTTTTCAGGTGGAAGATGAAAGTGACGAAAGTGATGGAGAAGACAAGGACCCCTCATATGGAGAAGTTCCCGGGACCAGTGCTGATGATCAGGCTGGTCCGTCAGGAGTAGGCAAGGACGGAGTTGAAGCACCGTGAGTACTTGTTTTTTATTTCTTTCCCAAGCCCTAAATTGTGTCGGGATGTACTGCGGGAAATTCTCTGATTTGTCTGGTACTGTTTTTTTTTTAGTTATTATTTTTTATCTGTAAAAACTAATTTTGTTACTTTTGAAGTTTGGTTTTTATTGTTTTATTGTAATGGGAAATTTAGTTTTAATTTGCCTGTTTTTACAACAATTTCTAGGGATATGTTTGAAAAATGAAAAATATTTTATATGTATAAAATAAGTTGCAGAATTAATTTTAATATAACGAAAGTCATGAAATATTACACAAATTTCAGTTAAATTTAGCTGTAGGCAAGTAACTGAAATAGAAAAATATAGTAAACTTAGAATAAAGGACGCTGCAGGCGATTATTTAAATTATGCTGTAGGCAAGAACAACATAAAAATAATTATGCAAAAAATCTACCTTTAAACCTTAATTTAAAGTGAACCGCAGGTTCAGTAATTAATAAGTAGGTGTTGTTTTAATTTTTTCTGAAAATTGCGCCAACAGGCAAATTGTTAATTGGTTTAAGGTAAGTAGTCATTTATTTTCTTAAGACAAATCAGTGTTTTTTTGTCTTTGTCTTTTTAATATTGTAATAATAATTTAAACATGATAGAAAAAGTTTGGTATGTCTTTATCAAGTACAGATAAGCATTAGTTAATGACTTGATAATTTTTATCAAAGGACATGACTGTTTTGTATTACAATGTTACGTAATGGTACTACTTTGGGAGAAAAATAGCTGCATTTTTTTCTCATCACCACTACTTTACTTTCAGTGATGTTGAAAATTTATAGCAGCTATCTTTTTGTCCACACACTCTTACGTGACGCCCTTAATTTCTTTACATTTGATGTTTTTGTAAGATGCTTTAAATTGCCTTAACCAATGCTTTGATTGTCAATTTGACATATTGAACTTTTATGCGGCCTTTTAATATATCGTACATCCCGGCAACCTAATAAGCAACAAAAATTAAAATAAATATGAGCTATTTGTTGGAATTAAGTTTAAACATGAAATATTTGAAAGCATTTAAAAAATTAACGTAATCATGCTAAATTATCATGGTTAAGTTTATCTTCTATTTATCTTTCAAATTGTTTTTCCTGACTTAATCTCCAGTTAAAATAGTTCAACTTTGTTTATAAAGTTTTATCAAATACTCTTCATTTGTTTACTATTAATGTGGAAATTTTATTTCAAATTTAATTTTTGTTGCTTCATATTTTTTATTACTTTATGTGGTAGTGGTTTTTATTGATAATTTTCCATTATTTTGGTGGAAAGTTACTTTTTGCAATCATTGTTTAAATTTTTGAACAATGCTTTATTGTTTACTTTCAACAGTTTTTATGTTGAGAGAAAATTTTTTTTATTGCTTTATTGGCAATTGATTTTTTGTTATTATTTCAAAGCTGCCATTTTGTCAGTTTTGGCAATAAGTGACATGGGTTTTTTTTCATGGGTAATCAGGGAATAATAGTCTTGCAATCTGAGACTGACATATTAATTACACCTACTATATTGACATTCATATTTTCTGTTCCTAAGTATTAGCTTGGACTTCTTGACAACTGAGTAGTTAAAAACTGAAGACTTATCAGCTTTTACGAAAAGATGCTAAGAAGGTAAAACTTGTCCATGTATAGGGTTAAATTTGATTTCTGATCATTTGTGTCAGTTTTCTTTAACTGTCATTTACCAGGGATCAAATTTTCTCATAAAATTGGGCTAGTTTATGGCAGACCATTACTTGAAATGTCACTTTTTTGACATTTCTTTTTTTTCATGCCTTTACCAGTCTGAGCTTTCTACTTTTGAATGGAAAATAATGTCAGTTGAGTGGAAGTCTTTATGTGTTGTGCTTATTAATACTTATATAGCCTTAATTTTTTTTTTAAATTCAGTTTAAGGGAAAGGGCTATAAATGGGTTTAAATAAAAATTTTATAGTGAAAGTGACTTTTAATAATGTTCAATAACCACTTACTATTCTTTTAAGTTTAATATCGACTCTAGATTGTAGTCATTGTGTGTTGAATGAATGTTAGTGTTGCATGCTCAGTTAGAAGTTATTAAATTTTTACTCTGAAGCACCTTGTGGTTTTGAGGAGATAGTTTTTTTTCTAGTAGAATTATTGGTTACATTGGGAAAGATTTTTGGGGGATTGGAGTTTTATCAGGTTCTTCACACATAATACTATTTAAAAACAGCTGATATGGTTATTTGGTTTTTTACTTAATATTTTTATTCTTTGTTTAGGATACAATAAAGGTTTTATTTGCTATCTTGTTTACCCATAAAATATTTATTTTTATATATAATCTTATAGTTTAGGAATGTTGGATAAGTTAAATTATAAAGAAAAGCCAAAGCTCGATGCGAGAATCTTCAGACATTTTCTCAAAAATGTAGAGGTCTGGAGTTCAGTATTCCGGCCGAGGCATAATTTATTTTTTTAATTTGTCTGTTATATTTTATAAAGGAATCTACACTGTTTAAGTAAATAAATTGTAAATTCAATTAGTGATAGGGATAAAATGGAGCTCCAAAATTTGTGGTTGTATGTTCTTAAAATTGATCAATTATCTAGTATGTAAGGTCACATTTTCTAGATAGGAATATCAAGATCGGACGACAGTTCGGGTCCACATGCCATACTATGTCAGTAAGATCTGTATATGGTTGACAATAAATTATGTTTTTGAAAAAAGTTGGTTTGAATGTTTAGTTAGAACCTTATCATACATCAAAAAAAAAATAAAACATTTCTTAGGAAGATAGGGTAAAAAAAAAACTGTTAACAGTTCTGAACTTATTTAAGCATTACAAGTAAAAAAGCTCTGCTGCAGAAAATTATTTAATATTATTAAACAAAACTTACCAAAGGTTTCAAGAAAGAAAGTTTTAGTTAAAAGTTTTTCTTAGAGGCATATTGTAAAATTTAAAAAACCTTAAGTTTTTAAATTTTGTCACATAATTTAATGTCTATTAAAGTTAAAATCAATTGGCTTCATTTTCCATACGAAGTGTTCTAGTTTTTCTTCTTTACTTTTGTTTGTGAATCTGATATTATTTTGGTCTACTTGTCATTCTCTGATCCAAGAATATATTTTTCGTATGATACCACTGTTTTACATCTCTGAAACAAGATCGCTACTATAATGCGTAAGACACCATTTTCAGGATGTCATCTTAAAAATGCAACCAATTTGTTTTTCATTATAGCCTTTATATTTATCAAATAAAATTAATATTTTCCATTAAAAAATTTTAATTTTCATTCAGAATAGTCTCCATGGTCAACATAAAACGATAGTAAGTTTCCTCTTTCAGTCACACTAATATAAAAAATAGGTCAGTATCATAGGGCTGTAATTACTAATCTTTAGTAGAATGGGGCCATTTTAAAAAGATACATTACAAATTGTCATCTATAGTGCTATTAATAATAATTATATTTTGGCAGTTATCCTTTATATATGAAGGAATGTTAAATATTTAATCTATCATTTTTTCAAAGTCTGCTAAGGCTTAAATTAAATGGCTATTAAAGAATATTTTTTTAGCGCGCCCGTTCTTACAGTACCAACTTTCACGATTTTTTGGCTAAAGAGATAAGTTTGAAGTTTTGCTATCCTTTACTACTCTTTATTTTAGTAACAGTGGTATCATTTAAACTACTTTGTACACGCATCTCTATAGGTCATCTGCAAAGAACTGCATTGTGACGAATTCAAGGGTAAGTAATTAGAAATAGTTGAAACACAAATTCACTACGATGTAAATTTAAGAAGGTGTTAAGTATAATTTTATCGATTTAAATCTGGTGTCATGGAATAAAAGTTAAGTCAGTTTTGCAAAAAAAAGTTTGTCCTTGTAACAAAGTTTTGTTTATACAGTAAATTTTTCCAATTCATTTATTTGAAATGGTAAAACTGTTTTTCATAATATATAAAATAGCATAATCAAATAACTACTAGAGCAGTTTATTATTTCTTTTTTTTTTTTTTTTTTTTAACGAACTGTCATAACCAGTAGCGTAGCCAGGTTCAAGGACGCGGGGAGAGCATATGGATACAAGTTATATATAGAGGGAGGAATTCCTTGCTGAAAAGGGGCTCTCTTAAACTGAAATTTTAAAAGCTTAGACCCTTCATAACACAGTTAAACCAAAAATTAATGGCCGCTGGTAGAGATTTTTCACTCCCCCCCCCCCCCCGGCTACGCCACAAGTCGTGACTGCAAAAATTTCATTGTAGTTACTAACAATTTTAAACATATCTACGTCCGCAAATTGGTGTAGGTATCTATATTTCTACTTCTACAGTCTCTTATTCTATTTTACAAAACATTTTTTTTCCGAAAGCCATTCGACTTTGTTGATCAGTTTTATGATAACATGCTCCAGGTTTATTGTCACCTTAAGAGGGTCGTTTTGTAAGTATGGTGAATTTCCGAGAAGTGGCCACACGTCACTAAGTTGTTTACGGCGTGGAAGTATCACCCCTCCAACTATGTTCTCGTATAAAGTTTCAAAGTCGAAACGGCGCTTCGTAAGATTTTTAAGTAAGCATGCCGAGAAATGGACATCTGCACAGATTAACGTCTAGTTGGACGAAAGATATGGGGACTCTGCACCAGCATTTAAGACCATTTATTTTTTGCTGGGGTTGTTTTATCAATTGGGAAGGTAATGGCTACGGTATTTTGAGGTTTGCAACGCATTGTCTTTACCGTCTATTTTGGAAAATATTGAATAATAATAGGGGATAGTATTGTGCAACACTGCTCGGTCAATTGACCGAAGAAATGCGATCGAAATGTCCAAGACTGTTGCGAGAAAGTGATCTTTCACCAAGGCAACGCTAGACGTGACTATGTGTAGAATGACAACTTCAGGAATACCCACATCACTCCTACTTTCGAAATTTCGCCGAATTTTTTTTTATATCCCAATTTCAAGACCTGACTGGCTTGGGTAACAGTCGCCCAGTCAGAACGTCATTGGCGGGGTGAACGAGTATTTTGCAAACTTCGCAATATTTTTCCAAGATCATTAAAACTAGAACATCACTGAATTAAGTGTGTGGATTTGAAAGGAGACTATTGAAAAAAATAAAGTAGCTGAAATAAAATATTAATTTTTCTTACTTTTTTTTTTACCATACTTATCGAACGATCCTCGTACTTTAATAAAACATGTAAGTTAGATTCCTTTTTTTTTTTGCTCTATAGAATTTGCAAGTTATCAGTTTGCACAGTTCATGTTTAGAGGGAGGATTTAATTAAATAAATAACTGTTCCTGTGGAGGAGACTTAGCAAATATCGAAAAAATTCTCACTCTTTCCAATTTTTAAAACATCTTGTTGGTTGTAAGATGTAGGTAGAAATGTTCTTTTTTAATATTAGCGGAAAAATTTTACATTTTTCGTGCAAAGTAATTTTATTAATTTATTAATTTTTACTCCAAAATCAGACTTATTGTAATGATTTGGTTTTTCAATACGAGCAACTTAAATATAGTATTACTATATTTAACATTATGAATTTAAAGTGAGTAATTTTAAAGTTAATTCGGTTGCAAAAATCGGAAGTAATTTTTTCCAATACTCGTTTATCAAAAAATAGTTTATTTAGCCGGTTTTTAAAGTAATATCCCATAGAACGATTAAATACGCTTATTAAGTTCTATAACGTCCTACCATTTTTAGATTAAATGTTTTGTTTCCATATATATGAATACAAAAATCGTTTATTTGTCAACACGTGCAACATGACATCGGTTCAATACATACGTGGTTCCCTTTGTAACGCTATATAAAGTGTTAGTTAATATTTTAATTCTTGGGTTTATTTTTATTGCTGTTTTTAATCTCCTGACATGCTGAAGTTGTAAAGAAGTTTATGTTCAGTACTAGCCCAAAAAATCAAGATTCCGAATTACCAATATTATTGGAAAGTGATAATTTACCGAACGATCGCAAAACATGTTAATAAAATTGCTCATTTGTCACCTACTTTTCTGGTTAATAATTTAATAACTTAAAGTTATATTGATATTTTGCGTTAATTTTAGGTCAGTATGTTATCTGTTTACATGTTACGTCATTTTAAGTTTAAAAGTTCATTAAACAAAAGATAAGATTAAATTAAACGATTATAGACACAAAATTTTGTTTAGTCATCGACGGGACATGTTTACACGTTTTCAAGAATTTTAAGTTTGTTCTGATGCAAATTAATGAACACTTTGGGTTCGCTAAAACATTGTTGGAATTAACGTTTAGCAATACATTTATTTAGTTTTGTTTTCATCATGTAACTAAATTTTGTTTAAAATCGACTTTAAAATATGGTGGCGGTTCTATTACAGAGTATTTTTTGTTCAAAATCAGTAAAGGATAAATATCCCAATGGTTCAGAATGTGTTTTTATGCTTTCAATTATTATTTCTATAGACTGTTTATCTACCCCTCAACCCCTAGTTTTTTAACCAAGAGTTAATAACAACACCTTTCCATGAATGCAGGAGCAATCCCTAAAGCCGACCGAGCCCTGCTATAACACTGCCCTATTCCGGACATTACGTGCAAAAAATGTGTTGTCTTTTGTATAAACCATTATTAAAAATGACTTCGCGAAAACAACAGTGACGGTGCATATTTACTAAAAAAATAAAAGTTTTTTACTTAAGGAATATTTTTGAAGGAAAACATCGTCGATAGAACAAGGTATTGTTAATGTCTGCGGGAAAAACGATTAGGAAACATGTATCCCATATGGATGTACGTACGGTGGAGATCAGTAGCGCAGCCCGATTCTAGGGGTGCGTGTAGTAGGTGGGTAAATATAACTGAAGGATATGCAGGATATATAAGTAGTTAACTTGTATGTACCCTTGTGGATTACCTACGATCTCTTAGAGATAAACAGTTACTTTGAATAACAGGTGCGAAATGCTAATAAAAAAATCGTCTCATGATTCGCTGCTGTAAGTACGCCTGGAATGTAGTTTCCAAACTATTGTTGAAAATATTATTCTCCGGGTAGAATTGTTCAGAAAGTATTTCTCACATGAGTTAGCAGGTTAAAGAAAGCCAACGAGGATTGTAACACTACCATTTTCGGCTGCTCTACGTAGTTTTAGAAGATTTGTGTTTTTATTATTTCCCAATATCGGGGCTGACTAAAATCGTACAGAAAATTTGTCATATTTCTGCTGTAGATTTTTTTCTCGAATAAAAATGTTTTTCTGGACCATTTTCTGTTCTGGAAACGGTATTTTCCGCAGGTTTGGTCAATATTTCGTATGATCGAAATTTTGACAAATGATTTTTTTATTTTACATATATCCAATAATTTTGTACACGTTCTAGAAAATACCACTTTCCAAACTTGATACGCAAAAAAACGATTTTTTGTGTATTTATTCGGAAAACTTTCTGATTAACTACTGCGGAAACACAATTATTTATTCGATTTTATCGGGGAGCAGCAGACAATGATATGTTTTACCATAACAATACAAAAAATAGCTGTTTAAACTTACATATAAGATACGACGAACTATTAACATATCTCACGACCTGCTTCTGCCTTGTAAAATCGGCTACTAAAACGAGATTCCGTATTCTTACTGAACGGTATAAAACTAGGATACGCTAAGACACTTTGGGTAAGGACGTAATTTGAAAGCTAGGTAAATAGGGTTAATTTAAATAGTCCTTTTCCTCATAAGTATTTTAGATTGTAGGGAGTATTTGAATCTACGACCATTCAAGATTAAGACTTCACAGTTCAATGCATATCTTGAAAACATTTGTCAAGCTCAAGTCATATGTTGTGTAATGAGTAACATTGGTTTTTCATATTTTAAATCACATTGGTGTGACAGTATTGCTGGAATTACGAAATTTCGTTTTTGATTCGACAAGATAGCAACAAAAAAATTGAATGGGTTAAAAGTGTACTGAGGAGTTTTTGTATATACTGGACGGTTCTTTAGTCATAATTTTTCAAAACTCTAATTTTGCGTCAGAAGTTGATGTATTAAGACGAAACCTTTTTGACCTAAAAAAAAGTTCTAAATTTTACAGAAATTTCCTCTAACATTTTTTTTTTTTATTTCTACTACTTCTAACTTCAGATAGTTTTAATTTTGTTACATCACATTTTTTTCGCCGTTAGTACACCAACTTTTAATGAAATATGGAGTTCTAAATTATAAAGAAATTTCCTATCTGCCTCCAAACTATTTGACCACTTTGTACCAAAGTTCTGTATTCACCTTACCTACAAACCCGAGCAGGGCATTCTTACAAAATTTTCTGTTGCCTTGAACCTGCCAAGGGAATAAATTCAACCAAAAGAGACATATATGTTAAAATTTTATTTTTTTGGTAATTTTACTTCACAAATGTAATTTTTTTTTATTTTCAGTTAATTTTAATTTAAAATTTTTGATAATTTTTAATTATTACTGAAAAACTTTTGGCAGTGAAAATGCCTTGAATCCAAATTCAAATATAACATTTTTTTTATTTATTTATAGGATAAATGATAGAATATCTCAAAATACTTTCCGAAAAATTAGAACAAAAACATTTACCCCAATAACCGGAAATTTTATTTTGTTAGTTAAAAATTAACTAAATAAAATAAGTCTCCTTTTTATATAATAAAACGTGACAACACTGTAACTTGTTAGTAATTGGTAGTCTATCTATAACAGCCACTCAAACTGCGGGCCGCGTGCGGCACGCGAAACTTTTGTAAGTGGCCCACCCGATGTAGCTTCAAATTCTATGTAACTAAGTCGATTATTTTAAATTTCGCGGGGATAATAGGCGCACGCTGTCACCGCGTGAGTTGCACTGGTTGAACTTGAAGCGCGACGGGCGCCCTACCCCGCGTCGGTACTTATGTCACCGCGCGTTCGTATGTTATTGTTTTGATTTGACTGTAGGTGTCCAGCGAATACGAATTATTTACACGACTTAAATCACTTTCAAAATTGGTCAGGGAATAAGTGTACAGAAACAATATCACAGTAAATTAGTGAACGTTTTTAATGTGAAACTATGACTTTGATTTAATTAATTGAATAAATATAAACAACAGCGTCAGGAGTATCTTGCAAATTCAAACGAAAACTATCCGATGAAAATGATTGTTTCAAGACGAGTGGGAAGCGGAACATTTTGTTGTAATATGTTTTTTCATTAATACCTAAATAACAGTTGCTATGATTTATGTTGCGGCCCGCGGGATACAGCTATGAATGTGTAAGTGGCCCAGGACAAAAAAAAGTTTTGAGTGGCTGATCTATTATAACATATAAAATGCAACGTCTCTGTCTGTCATTTAGTGCGCTCTCCTCTAAAACCACTTATCCGATTACGTGTTTTTTTTTTAAATTCATGCATATGTTCTCTGACCAGGTTATTTAATGTATTTTATTACGTTAGGTAACATAAGGAATAAGCAGTGACGATAATACGGAATCAAGTCGGAAAAAAGTTTGCCGCTAGTGCACTCTTGCAATACGCTGCCTAAACCATTAAATATGGAACAATATCATGTAGCGAATAATATAATTTATTAAATGAAACGCCTCTCTCTGTCTGTCCGTTAGTGCGCTTATCATCCCTCTAGAACCACTTATATCCCATTTGCGTGTTTTTTTTTTTAATTGATACACATGTTCTCTTGCCAGGTTATATAATAATAATAATATTACAATATATATAAAACGCAGTCTCTCTGTCCGTTAGTGTGCTTATCACTCGAACCATTTATCCGATTTACTTTCTTTTTTTTTTTTTTAATTCTTACATATGTTCTCTGGCCAGGTTATAGAATATATTTTATTACGTTAGGTGACATAAGGAATAAGCAGTGACGATAATAGTGAATCAAGTCCAAGCGAGCGGAGTTGCGGGCACGGCTAGTTACAAACTAAAGCATGCGTAACGCATTGCGGATTGATCTTGTTTAAATATTGACACAGTTTGAGGTTATGGTTTGGAGTGTTATTACATGTATTTATTTTTTATTGAATATAATGCCGAAAACTGCAAGTTATCGATGGAAAGCGAAAATAGTAACTGAGAAGGATTATTTTCAAAAGATTAGAGCAACTCTGCTTGAAACGAGGAAAAATGCCAGAAAAAAAGTTAAATTGAAGCGCATGTGGCAAAAGCAAATGTCTGAAGAATTGTGACCTATGAAAAGGTTGAAGAGGAAACATATCTTATAGAAAAATTCAAATTCGCTATAGTTTCGTTGACTTCTAATTCGTACAACTATTTATGATGTTACCACGTTTTCACTGTAAATGAGTTCGATAATAGTATACATCTCATTAATTTTTTTTGGCATTAACAATTTTGTAAGTACACAATATAATTAATTCATCTGCTTTTTGAATACTTAATCTACTACGTTAGAAATTAGTGAACGATTGCTACTATTTTTTTCCGTACTATTTTTCTATTTATAATATATATACTGATAGAAATAAAAATTGCTATACCTTTTGAATGGTTTGAAACGATTCCATATTTTTTGAGGGGTCTCAAGAAACTTCTGGAAATAATTTATAATTTCTTTTTTATGAAATACTGGCTATTTGCAATATATCTCCCGAACATCCTGGTTATTTGAATATTTTGGGAGATATATTCAAAATAGCCAGTATTTCATAAAAAATTATAGATTATTTTCACAAGTTTCTTGAAACCCTTCAAAAAATTTAGAATCTACTAAACCGTTCAAAAGTTCTAGCGATTTTTATTTATATCAAATTTACTCGGTAGTTCAATGGAAAACATACTATAACGGTTATCTATAATATATATAAAATGCAACGTCTCTCTGTCTGTCTGTCTGTCCGTCCGTCCGTCCGTCCGTTAGTGCGCTTATCACTGGAGAACCACTTATCCGATTTACGTACTTTTTTTTTTTTTTAAACATACTTATGTTCTCTGGCCAGGTTATAGGCTATATTTTATTACGATAGGTAGCATAAGGAATGAGCAGTGACAATAATAGTGAGTGAAGTCGGAAAAAAGTATGCCGCTAGCGCGTTCCCTTGCAATATACAGCCTAAACCATTAAATACGGAACAATATTATGTAGCAGAGAATGTCTAATCAATAATCGATAATATATATAAAATGCAATGTCTCTGTCTGTCTGTCTATTAGTGCGTTTATCACGCGAGAACCACTTATCCAATTTACGTGTCTTTTTTTAAATTCATACATATATTCTTTGGCTAGGTTATATAATAATAATAATAATCTATATCTATAATATATATAAAATGCAGCGTCTTTCTGTTTCTGTCTGTCTGCCCGTTAGTTCGCTTATCATTGGAGAACCACTTATCCGATTTACGTGCTTTTTTTTTATCCATTCATATGTTCTCTAGCCAGGTTATCTATCTATAATATATATAAAATGCAACGTCTTTCTGTCTGTCTGTCTGTCTGTGTGTGTACGTTAGTGCGTTACGTACTTTTTTTTTAAAACATACATATGTTCTCTGGCCAGGTTATAGGATATATTTTATTGCGTTAGGTAACATAAAGAATAAGCAGTGACGATAATAGTGAATCAAGTCGGAAGAAAGGCTACCGTTAGCGCGTTCTCTTACAATATACTGCCTAAACCATTAAATATGGAACAATATCATGTTGCAAAGAATATAATATATATAAAATGCAACGTCTCTCTGTCTGTCTGTCCGTTAGTGCGCTTATCACTTGATAACCACTTATCCAACTTACGTGTTTTTATAAATTTATACATATATGTTCTATATAATTCGATATAAGCCTAGATAATGGGAGATAGGTATAAATAATGGGAGATAGGAGAAATAATGGGAGATAAGCAGAAATAAATCTAAGTAATGGGAGTTATGGTGAGATAATGGGAGATAAGGAGAAATAATGGGAGATAAGGTAAAATATTGCGAGATAAGCCTAGATAATGCGAGATAAGGTGAGATAATGGGAGATAAGTATAAATAATGGGAGATAAGCAGAGATAAGTCTAGGTAATGGGAGTTATGGTGAGATAATGGGAGATAAGGAGAAATAATGGGAGATGAGCAGAGATAAGCCTAGATAATGGAAATTATGTAGAGATAATGGGAGATAAGGAGAAATAATGAGAGATAAGTAGAGATAAGTCTAAGTAATGGGAGTTATGGTGAGATAATGGGAGATAAGGAGAAATAATGGGAGATAAGGAAAAATATTGCGAGATAAGCCTAGATAATGGGAGATAAGGTGAGATAATTGGAGATAAGTATAAATAATGGGAGATAAGGAGAAATAATGGGAAATAAGCAGAGATAAGTCTAGGTAATGGGCGTTATGGTGAGATAATGGGAGATAAGGAGAAATAATGGGAGATAAGGAGAAATATTGCGAGATAAGTCGAGATAAACCTAGATAATGGGAGATAAGGTGAGATAATGGGAGATAAGGAGAAATAATGGGAGATGAGCAGAGATAAGCTTAGATAATGGAAATTATGTAGAGATAATGGGAGATAAGGAGAAATAATAGGAGATAAGGGGAAATAATGGCAGATATTTTTATTACGTTAGGTAACATAAGGAATGAGCAGTGGCGATAGTAGTGAATCAAGTCCACGCGAGCGGAGCCGCGGGCACGGCTAGTTTAACTAGAAAAATAGTATCGAAAAAATAGGACTCGTTAACAAATTTGTAAAGGAGTAGATTAAGTATTTAAAAAGCAAATGTGCTATGCAAATGTAATAATATTAAGTACTTAACAAGATAGTTAATACAAAAAAAAAATAATGAGATTTATGCTATTATCGAACTAAGCATGTCATTTTTAGTGAAAACGTGGCAACATCTTAAACAGCTGCTCGAGTTAGAAGTCAACGACTTTGAATTTTTCTATAAGATATATTTCCTATTTAACCTTTTCATAGGTCACCGGTGCTTCGACAATTGCACTTGCCACATGATATTTAGTTTTATTTTCCTGGCACTTTTCTTCGTTTTAAGCCGAGTTGTTGTTCAAATCTTTTTAAATAAACCTATCAGTATTTTTCTTTTCCATGGATAACTTTTTGGCATTACATTCAACAAAAAATAAACACACGTAATAAAACTCAAACGATATCAATATTGGAAACATAAGGTCAATGGGCGTATGCATGCTTTAGTTTGTAAAGATGCCTGAAAGGAACAGCTACCAACAAGTTACAGTGTTGTCAGGTTTCATTATATAAAAACAAGACTTATTTTATTTAATTTTTAACAAAATAACCGGGTATTTATTTTTGTTTTCATTTTTCGTGGAGTATCTTGAAATACTTTTTTTATTTACCTTATAAATAAAAAAAAAAACAGTTCCAGTGCAAGTTGAACTTGTGCAATTAGTGTTTGCTTTTGAATTAAAAATTTTTGTTATGGAGGTATAAAATGATCAGTGACTTCACAAAACATCCCAAATGAGTTTTCAACAAAGTTTCCGATCTTTAGTGAAAACTGACTACCTTGAATTTTTTTACCAGTTAAATTATTAAAGGTAATGCACTTGTGATAATTTTCATTCAATCTACACCCTGTGGAGAATATTTTAGAGAATTTTTTCTAAATTTTTTGGTCAGTACTTTTCGAGATAGAGGGGGGCAGCGATTTTTCTCGATTTTTTAAAAATAATACAAAAAAAGTGTGCAAGTAATCACATTATATATATTTTTGAACCCGATCGATTGGAAAGCTAGCATCAAGACCTAAATTTTGAAAAAAAAGATCCATTTTGGACCAAATGGCATAAAATGGCGGGCAATTCAAATTTTAAATAACAAATTCAATTGTGCCCACTGGGTTCAATATTTTTGATCCAAAATTTCAGGGTATTTTTGCCATAATAATAAAAGACATATTTTCTGAAAGTTTCAAGCCGATTGGTTCACTTAGTCGGCCTGTACAATGAAATGAAAAAAAAGGTTTTTTGTAGGTTTTTTTAATTTTGTAGATTATATACACATTTGAGCGACTTAAAACCAACGAAGATTTGTTCGAAATTTAATTACAAAGGTTTTTTTTTGTCTCGATCCGACATATATAACCGGAGTTTTTCGCATTTTAAGGTCAAAAAACACGTTTTGAAAACTTCAATTGTTTGTATACAAAAGGATACAAGTTTTTCGAGGTCCAAAACTCAGGACAACACTCCTGGTGATAACCCAGCGAGAATAAAACCATAATATTGCTGTATCTATACTGTGCAATTTCAAATGCTTTTTTTACTGCATTTTCGATAAAATGTTAACCTTTTATATAATTTTTTTACTTCTAAATATGTGCTTGAAATGACAGGAATATCTAGAAAAAATTGTATTATTCACATTAATATTACATATAAATTTAAGTGACTTTAAAATAACTGTGCCGTAACTTTCTCGTTACGCCGTCAATGAATAAGGTTCTACTGAAAGACAAGATAGAGCTGACAGTAAAGAGACAATTTGTAGTCCATTTTAAAACCACAAAAATTCGAAAATATGGTTATCATTTTAAGTAACTCCTGATCGTATTTATTAATTAAATTGAGTATTTTTAGTGTTCCATACGGAACACTTATAAGATCACTTCGGTGTCTGTCTGTCTCTGTCTGTCTGTCTCTGTCTGTCTGTCTCTGTCTGTCTGTCTCTGTCTGTCTGTCTCTGTCTGTCTGTCTCTGTCTGTCTGTCTGTCACACCCGATTTTCTCCGAAACTATTTAATGTCCGTACGGCACACTTATGAGATCACTTCAGTGTCTGTCTGTCACACCAGACTGTCTCCGAAACTATTCGACATAGAAAGTTAAAATTTGTCACAAAATATATATAATTGACGGCTCAGCCAGAGCCATATAGTTTTGAAACTTAAATTTTGACTTAGTGGGTCTGTCCGTTTGTCGGTCTATCACACCCGATTTTCTCCGAAACTATTTGACATGTAAAGTAGAAATTTGGTACAAATATAGGAATTAATGGCCCAATTAGAGCCATGTAGTTTTGAAAGTTAAATTTGGGCTTACGGGGTTAGTTTTGGGGGGTGAAATCGGAAGTGAGCAAAAATTCTTTGCAGGTTATCGAGTGGGGTGTCAAATGAAAGCTTGTGAAAACACAAGTTCAAAAATCTGTATGAGGTAATACTTGCACACACTTTTCTTTGTATTATTTTTAAAAAATGGCGAAAACATCTCTGTCCACCCACCTTATCTCGAAGAGTACTGATCACAAAATTTAAAAAAAATCTGGAATAGTCTTCATAAAATGTAGATTGAGCGAAAATTATCACAAGTGTATTACGTTTAATAAATTAACTGGTGCAAAAAATACTGAGAACTGTTTCCCTATAAAATGGTGGAGGTGAATTATTTTCCGTACATTGCCGCGCGTCTGTCGTCAAGAAACAAGATAATTTTAATATATTTATAATAAAATATTTAGGTAGTAAATATTTGTTTTACACTATTATGACTAGATTCTAGATTGAACTAGATTAGGTATTAGGTAGCTTAGACTATAATACATTATTGACTAAGAAAAAACGTGAAAATACATGTTGGATCTTAATTAACTTAGCCTAGGTAAGGATTTTATGTTATTTTAAAGGCAATCACGGTACAGAATACCAATTGCGCAAGTCCAACTTGAACTTGACCGTTTTTTTTTTTAAATATAGATTCTATATGAATGTGAGAGTGTCCGGAAGCTATTTTTAATCGAAAAAAAAATGATAATGGATGTTTTTAATGTCCGATCAAACTTTGTGCTTTTTATGGGATTTTGGCAGTCCATATTTTCTTTGAGATTTTTTCAAATAAAAGTAACGTTCGCACTCTTGCGGTTGTCAACATTCAAACTACCTTCAGAAATTTAATATTTTGATTGATTCAATTCCTATCAAAAAATGCCCTAAAAACGATCAGATTTCTGCTCGCTTTTCTTCAATAATATTTTGGGTCTGTGTAACTGCTGCTAAAATATTCAGTACTGCGGGATGCGTTTTTGAACTTACTTCTAGTGCTTCAAAACTTCGGTGGTGTCCAGCTGGTTACTTCTGAAGACAAGATAGTTGGATTACATCCGTTAAAACATTTTTATTTGCGGCTAACTAGGTGGAAGAAACGTATTTTCAGCTTGAAATCGTTTGCGGCACTGGAGAATCCATTATGATACGAAGGTCATTACATATTGTATTATAGTCATGATTTATATGGGCGTTTGTAATTAATGGTGACTATCATCTCCCAACATTAAACAAAAGAGTACAAGGGAAATGTTTTAAGACTTTGACCAGATTAATTGCGTGTTTTGAATAGTGTAGTTATTTCCGCCAAATTTAGGTTGCTATAAACATCTTCCCTGCACTATTTTGTTTACAGTATTGCATTCTTTTAATTGCAAATGCCCATAGTTTCTAGACTTTATGTCATTAAAATACGATACGAAATTATGATGGTGAGATTTTTTTTTTGCTATCATTTAGATGAAGGTTTGCTTCGGTGGTAATTTATGAAAGGCCTTACTTAAAAGATACGCATACCATGGTACGACGATACACGATGGCTTTAACGATGAAAAACAAGTTAATATACATGGTGTTTTGTGTGTTTTTATCAAAATATTATATATTAATTATATTATAACAATGTAATATATACATATATACGTTTTTTTTTTATCGAAGCTGTATTTACATTATAAGATCTTGTAATTAACGACAATGCAGTAGAGTTTGACGCATCTAATTTCATGCAAATTTATTATTAATTTACTAAGTTTACTATTAATTACGAGTTAAATTAAAACTAGTAACGTACCGCGTCGAATTGCATTAGTCTCCGAAAATCGTCACAGCACCATCGTTTCGTAAAAAAGACATCAAAGTCGAAGCTACGTATTTTGGAAATGTAGGAATAGTCTTTTTTTGCGAAACGCTGGTACCTGCGTTCATCATCATTAGCTTATTCGATCCATAGTCTGATGTAAGCCTCCCCAAATTATCACCAATGAACTGCTTTTTGCATCCGATCGTGTTCCGCTGATCTTTTTATGTCGTGGTCTACTCTGCATCTTTTATGTTCTCTAGGCCTCTATTCAACCATACGGTGTGTCCATATGTTATCATTCATCCTTGCGATATGCCCCGCCCAATTCTACCTTAATATACATATTCGTTGTTTTACACCTGTCACTTTTGATCTCGATGTTAGGAATATGTTTTTGGAGTCTAATACTTAGTATTCTCCTCTCCATTGCTCTTTGGGTTACCTGGAGTTTATTTATTATACTTTTAGAGTTCACGTTTCAGTTCCACATGTTAATACCGGCGGTATATATTGATCGAACACTCTGGCTTTTATTGTATTTGGGATGTACAATTTAAAAGTAGATTGTAACCTTCCGAACGCCGACCAAACCAATGAGGTTATTCTATCCAAGCCAGCCTCTTTAAATTATATGAATGTTTGTACCTTTCCTATTCTTTGACCTTCTATTAATAGTTCTTGGCTGTTATCTTCACTTGGTGAAGTTTATTTTTAGACCTATTTCTCGAGACTATTTAATTCCATTAGCATTTCTGTTAATTCTTCTTTTGTGTTGGCGATCAGAGTGACATCATCTGCGAATCTTAAGTGATTTCCGGTCCCAATGACCGTCCATTAGTATTCCTCTATTTTCCAACTTTAGCGATTTGAACGTGTCCAGTTATAGTCAACGTGAACAGCTTTGGGGATATGGGGCCGTTTTGTGTAATCCCTCTTTTAATTTTGATTTTATTTGTTTTTTCTTCAAGCATTATTTGTGACGCGGCATTTTTATATATGTATTTAAGAAGAGTTGTGTATCTTTACTCGATTCTGCTGTTACTTAAAACTGCCCATATCTCTACCGAATCAAATGCTTTTCGTAGTCAACCATTACTATTCACAAGGGTCCCTTATATTCATTTACTTTTTCCATTAGTAATCTAAAGGTTTGAAGGTTGTTCAGAGTGCTGTATTCCCGTCTAAATCCCGCTTGTTCACGTGGTTGATAACTGTCTAATTTGTTCGTTAATCGATATGTTATGATTCTAGTGAGGATTTTGTATACTTACAAATAGGGTAAATTCTTGTTTTAAATTGAATGTTCTTGTACATGTATTTAATATAACATATTCTTCACTTTAACTTAATAATTTGAATGAGAAACTTAAAAAGATGTAAATATTTTGACAGTTTATTAAACCTCATAGTCATCCACCTTACCTATTGGTCTGTAGGGTTTCAGATATTAAAAAACATAAGGTTTTGGATGCATCCAATATTATACTCCGTTGTTTGCAATACTGTAAAGGTTCCTTAAAATAGATATATGTGCCATATTCGACAATATTTTTTACGTGGCACATACATATTCCCGACCAGTGGCGATTAGATGTATCCTCTGTTTTTTACCGACCAAACGATTAACTGTTATATAATTAAATTTAAATGGGACGCATCTGATCTACACCGGTTATGCCGTCATAATCGTATACGTGTTACTCGGTTTAAAGTAACTCTCGAACCGACTTATAGTAATTTTTTATGAGATTCTGGCCCATTACCTCAAAACTGTCAGATGTACCTTAAATGATGATACAGTTTAGCCTCCTATTAGGAACGATTACCGTGCATGATCGGAAGTTCTCGCAAGAATATGTAGATTATTCATCAAAATGGTCATGATTATGTAGATATGTAGGGATTTATTAATTTATTGTCAAGTTAATACGTATTCTGAGCCTTTGTATTTTCGGAATGTCGCATTCTTTTGACATTTATTCAGTGTATTGATTGCCTAAACCAAAAGATTGCAAGATATTTCAAGAATGAGAAGGTCATGTTCTGTAATCAATTTGCACGCGAACTTTTATACGTTTGACAGCTATATTGAATAATTGCGTAGGTTGTCGATTCGCAAATAAAACTTACTAAATGATGCATTTCAAGCCAACGTGATCATATGTACCAAAGATTTACATTTTTTAATGGTTTCCTAATTATTTAGTATTGGTCTTAAGAGGCTTTTTAGTAAGTAGCTGCATTCGACATTAGGCGATCGTAACTGTGGAATCGGCCTCCTGGAATAGATTTTCTCGAGATCTCGTACGGAAATTGGAACATTGAAGGAGTGTGCGTATTTCCTATGTGAATTATTTCGATAAAATAGGTATATATATATATATATATATATATATATATATATATATATATATATATATATAAAGGGTGATTCATTTAGAGGTACTTTTTGTGATGGGGATTTAATTGCAGATTGCGCATGCGTCGTGTCAACTGAAGTGGCATTCCTGTTCAGTAGTGTTTGACAATTCATAATGGAAAGACTTAGCCCGGCACAGCGTCTACAACTTTATTACGAAAATGGGCGTTCTACGAGGAATGTGTATCGGGCGCTTAGAGCAACTTACGGTCCACATAATCGGCCTACCGAACGCACAATTCGCTCTACCATCAATAAGTTTGAGACCCAATTTTCATTATTGGATAATGCTCGACCGAATAGACCACATCCAGCACGTAGTGAAGAAAATATAGGGGCGGTAGCGGAGAGTGTACGCGAAGACCGTGAAGTGTCGATTCGTCGCCGTTCTCAACAGCTTGGCCTGTCATATTCAACAACTTGGCGTATTTTACGTAAGGACGACCAGTGGCGATTAGATGTATCCTCTGTTTTTTACCGACCAAACGATTAACTGTTATATAATTAAATTTAAATGGGACGCATCTGATCTACACCGGTTATGCCGTCATAATCGTATACGTGTTACTCGGTTTAAAGTAACTCTCGAACCGACTTATAGTAATTTTTTATGAGATTCTGGCCCCATTACCTCAAAAACTGTCAGATGTACCTTAAATGATGATACAGTTTAGCCTCCTATTAGGAACGATTACCGTGCATGATCGGAAGTTCTCGCAAGAATATGTAGATTATTCATCAAAATGGTCATGATTATGTATTATATGTAGGGATTTATTAATTTATTGTCAAGTTAATACGTATTCTGAGCCTTTGTATTTTCGGAATGTCGCATTCTTTTGACATTTATTCAGTGTATTGATTGCCTAAACCAAAAGATTGCAAGATATTTCAAGAATGAGAAGGTCATGTTCTGTAATCAATTTGCACGCGAACTTTTATACGTTTGACAGCTATATTGAATAATTGCGTAGGTTGTCGATTCGCAAATAAAAACTTACTAAATGATGCATTTCAAGCCAACGTGATCATATGTACCAAAGATTTACATTTTTTAATGGTTTCCTAATTTTTTAGTATTGGTCTTAAGAGGCTTTTTTAGTAAGTAGCTGCATTCGACATTAGGCGATCGTAACTGTGGAATCGGCCTCCTGGAATAGATTTTCTCGAGATCTCGTACGGAAATTGGAACATTGAAGGAGTGTGCGTATTTCCTATGTGAATTATTTCGATAAAATAGGTATATATATATATATATATATATATATATATATATATATATATATATATATATATATATATATATATATAAAGGGTGATTCATTTAGAGGTACTTTTTGTGATGGGGATTTAATTGCAGATTGCGCATGCGTCGTGTCAACTGAAGTGGCATTCCTGTTCAGTAGTGTTTGACAATTCATAATGGAAAGACTTAGCCCGGCACAGCGTCTACAACTTTATTACGAAAATGGGCGTTCTACGAGGAATGTGTATCGGGCGCTTAGAGCAACTTACGGTCCACATAATCGGCCTACCGAACGCACAATTCGCTCTACCATCAATAAGTTTGAGACCCAATTTTCATTATTGGATAATGCTCGACCGAATAGACCACATCCAGCACGTAGTGAAGAAATATAGGGGCGGTAGCGGAGAGTGTACGCGAAGACCGTGAAGTGTCGATTCGTCGCCGTTCTCAACAGCTTGGCCTGTCATATTCAACAACTTGGCGTATTTTACGTAAGGATCTTTCTTTAAAAGCATACAAAATTCAACTAGTGCAACAACTGAAGCCGACCGACCTTCCGAATCGTTTCCGTTTTAGTCGTTGGGCTCTTGACAAGCTTGCAGAAGATCCACTGTTTTCGAGAAAAATTTTGTTCACCGATGAGGCCATTTTTGGCTTAATGGGTTCGTGAATAAACAAAATGCCCGTATTTGGGGTGATGAACAACCTGAAGAGGTTCAAGAGCTGCCATTAAATCCAGAAAAAACAACTGTTTGGTGTGGTTTATGGGCCGGTGGAATAATCGGTCCATATTTCTTCAAAACAGAGGCCGGCCGGAATGTTACTGTGAATGGTGACCGTTATCGCGCCATGATAACAGATTATTTGATGCCAGAAATTGAAGCCCGTGGTCTCGACGAAATTTGGTTCCAACAAGATGGCGCCACTTGCCATACAGCCCGTGAAACCATGGCTTTACTGCGAGAGCAATTCGGCGAACAGATCATTTCACGCTTTGGACCAGTGATTTGGCCGGCTAGATCATGTGACATCACACCTCTTGACTTTTTCCTTTGGGGCTATGTAAAGTCCAAAGTCTACATGGATAAGCCAGCTACAATTGAGGCATTGGAGGCCAATATTACTCGAGTCATTGGCCAAATACCACTCGAAATACTCACACGCGTCATTGAAAATTGGAACTTCAGAATGGACGTTGTTAACCGTAGTCGCGGACAACATTTGAAAGAAATTATCTTTAAGAAATAATTGTAAAGAATGGTTCTTTTATATGACAATAAAGATTATAAAATAAAATTGTTTTTATTCATTTTTTTTTATTTAAAAAAAAGTACCTCTAAATGAATCACCCTTTTTATATATATATATATATATATATATATATATATATATATATATATATATATATATATATATATATATATATATATAAATAAATAATAATAATAATAATAAAATGTCTTTATTGTAATTCAATGGTAGGATTACAATTGGCGGAGTTGAAGTTACACTTCCTATCTCAACCATGAAATGTGAATATATATTGTATAAAGCAACATTTAGGAACTAGTATTGCATATAAAATACAAAATATAATAATCAATACCCAATGTACTACCATGATAGAAGTTAATATTAATACAGTGGGTGGCTAAGGGTAGAGTTACTGCAATACATGTAACATTAGAGAGGTCGATTGAATATAAAATACAAAATATAGTAATCAATACACAATGTACCACCATGATAGAAGTTAATATTAATACTGTGGGTGGCTAAAGGTATGGCTACTGCTATATATGTGACATTAGAGAGGTCGATTGAGGTGACCATTGTAAGAGCTGCCGGAGGAAGGAGTCAGCATAAGCTATGAACAATGGTTTTTACTGCTCTTTTAAACCTGTGACCTGACGCATCCCTCAGATCAACAGGCACTTCATTGTACAATTTAGCTATTTGGTAACTGAAAGAACGCTCATATATTGAAGTCAAGTGCATGGGCTGAGTCAAGGTGAATTTATGACTCAGATCCAGGTTATGTGCATCGTATCTAAATTTTATTGTGCTATATAAGTAGCCAGGACACTTATTACAAATAATCCTATTGTATAGTACCAAGCTGTGTAGCACCCGTCTTTCTTTCATTCATTCTTAACCACTTTATGTCACGCAATTTTGCACTGACACCCTCTCACGGCTTCGAATACCGCCAATAAAACGCACGCACGAATTTTGCATAAGTTGGATCCTCTTAGCGTCACAGTCTAAAAGGCAGGGCCCGTACACCACACATCACAGTAGTTAAAGTGCGACAGAACAATGGAGTCACACATCTTTCTAAGATTCTCGGTAAGAAGAGCGCGTTGATTGAAAATTAATTTAAGGTTAGCGAATGCTCTTTTAATAGATAAATTTATATGTCCCGTAAATCTCAGATCGGAATCGATTACTGGGCCCAAGTTTTTGGCATCAGTACATGCACTTAGCACTACATTATTCAAGCTAATTTGTAGTAGATTCTGGTGCCGAATTTGTGACTGAGTCCGTCCAAAGAACAGAATCCGTGATTTAGCTGGATTTATTTATTTCTAAGCAGTGTGCACTCGAGGCTTCATATGTATATTGACACCTGAGCATATTTTAAAAATATATGTGGTGTGTAACAGCAGAACATTTTTTTTTCTAAATGAGTATTTCATAGTATATGTTAGTTTTGGATATTAAGGAACTATGGTCCTTTAAATGTTCTCTATCATATTATCAAAATAATATACTGTAATTTTAAATGTTGTTTTAATCTTGTACAGTACCTAATTTTATGGGTTATAGGAGTTAAATTGGGCAATGTTTTTTAACCACCTTCCCAAGACGCATAAAATCGGAAGTTACTACAAAAGATTAAAAGACTTTTAAATTGACTATACTACAGAAAAAAATGTTTGAACTATATGCTTTCTTTTGTTGTGTCTAAACAGGAATTTGCTATGTACTATACTTGCAAGTTGTCTATGCGTAAAACTTTTCAATATATTAAATAGGCCTTAGATGAACAGTCTATATTGAACACTTTTAAATCAAGGATCATGAATAAATTATAGAAAATGTTTTCATCTGAAGTATTCTATAAAATACATAAATTCATCTTCAATATAAGAATTACCAAGAATATACAGCCTTGGTCAAAAGTATTAGGCACCCTACAATTTACTTCATTTCTTGTGTTTCAGGGTAAAAAATTAAATTTTATGTTTTGTAAAATCGTATATTAAAGTAAAATTATGAAATAAATTAATTTTTAGTGTGTCCGTCCTTAGGTTTAATTACAGCAGCATTTCTTTGGGGTATGCTGCGTACAAGCCTAGTACATTCAGTTGTACTTATGCATCCCATTCATCCATCAAAGCGCTTTTTAGCGCTGCTTTTGATGTTATGCTATGCTCCCGTATCTTGCGCTTCAGAATACCCCAAAGATGCTCGATAGGGTTTAGATCTGGAGACTGCGCCGGCCAATCCAACAAGACAATGTTATTGTCTCTAAACCAGCGCATCGTAGCCGCTGATTTATGACAAGGTCCGTTATCTTGTTGGAATTTGATGTCTAAGTTAGTGTCGCCGAAAATGCGCGTTAGCGCAGGCATCAGTACAGTTTCTAGTACATCTATTTACTTTTAGCTGTTCATGTGGCCTTCACAAACGAACATTTCGCCGACACCTTTAGCAGCCATGCAGCCCCAGATCATAATGCTGCCTCCTTCGTGTTTTACAGTAGGTACCACGCAATCTGGATGGTATTCCTCGCCGACGCGCCGCTTCACGAATGTCACACCTAACATTCCGAATAGCTGTAAGAATAGAAAAAATACTTAATTAAAAAATTAGTTATTCTTTTAACTAAAACGGATTAAATCAAGAGTAATTGTATGTACTTATTTGTTAAAATAAATCATATAAAAAATTTCCTCAAAGTTTGATTTGTCGGACCCATACAACATTAGACCAATCTTCTTCGCTAAAATGTTGGTGCTTCAGAGGCCACTCTAAGCGTTTCTTCCTATTGGTCTCTGAAAGCCAAGGCTTCTTTCTAACTTTGCACCCTCTTAATCCAGCTTCTGTCAGTCGTTCGAAAACTAATCGGCGTCCCAATCTCTTCCGACAGAGTTGCAGCGAGCTCAGATGATGTTTTTTTTTTCGATTCTTAGTAGACTCGCAGATGAGTTTTCTGTTGTTCTTTCGTTCTTTAGTCTTTCGTTATCTGCCCGTTCTCATTTTGTTGGCATGGGAGCCAGTCTCCACAAACCTTGTAATAGCACATTGCACTGCGCACCGAGAACATTTCACTAACTTGACTATTTCTACTTGGGACTTGCCTTGTTCATGTAGAGTTTGAAATTGAATTCGTTTTTCGATACCAAGCTCATTTTTCTTAGGCATTTCTCAAATATGAGAATGTACAGTTCACAAATAAAACACGCACGGAAGCTTCTTGACACTACAAGTAGAAAAAGAAACTGATAAACCATTAAAAATATTTTTCAAAAAACTTTATTATCGCAATTTTGTGGGGCAGGTGTTTTATGGACCTGTAAAAGAGATTGTCTATTGTTTAAGTTAGCTTTTGACAGCGCCGCCTATAGTATTAATAAAACAATTAGTTTGTTTTTTAATATTTAATGAGTTTCACTTGTTTATTAGGGGTGCCTAATACTTTTCGCCAAGGCTGTATAAAAAGCTATACATGTTTGTAGTAAAAGTTTAATACAAATAATTACTACCTAAATATTTGTTAATTGTAAACAAATAGAATAAAATCGTTTCGTCTCGGGATCTATCCGTTGGTCACCAGTCATCATGGAAATTTATTTTATCTGTGATTGGTAGAATGTTTAAAGCAGTAATGTACTGAAAAGTATTTGAGTATATAACTGATTGCACCGAATACGTAACGTGTACGTATCGATGTTTCGCCGATGTTATTCCCGGTTAAATTCATAACCCTCTACGACATAAATCTCCACCATAAGCAAAACATATTTTTTTTATACCGGATAAATTCTCAAAGGTAACGTACTCGTGAAAATTTTCGCTCGATCTACACCTTTGGAGAATATTCCAGAACTTTTCAAAAATTCTTTGACTAGTACTCTTAGAGATTGGCTGGAGGGACAGCGATATTTTAAAAATGATATAAAGAAAAGTTTGCGCGAGTTCATGATCATCATCATCATATATATTTTTGAACTTGTGTTTCACAAGCTTTCATTTGACGCCCCACTCGATAATCTTGCAAAGATTTTTTTTTCACTTCAGATTTCACGCCCTGGGTCAAAATTTAAGTTTCAAAAGTATACGGCTCTGATTGGTCCATCAATTCCTATATTTGTGACAAATTTTAACTCTGTGTCACATAGTTTCGGAGAAAATCGGGTGTGACAGTCAGTTTAATATTTTTTGAAAATACTGTTTTAGGATTACCAAAATAGTTTGCACTATACGTGCGACACCTGTTTCAAAACTTTTAACTAGTCAGCACGTCTTACATGGTTATTATAAAGTTATAGTTGTATGATCAAAAAAATGTAATAAATATTTGAAACTTTACAGTGAAAGGAAGAAAATAATTGCATATGTGTATAATTATGGATACAAAAATTATTAATTATATTGCTCCTCTTACATTAATGATACCAATAGACCTACCACTTTATATAAGGTAGAACATGAGTACAAATTAATTAATGATAGTCAGAACATAAACTTAGGAATTAGCCAGAAGAAAGAAACAGTGGTGCTGTTGATGGTTTACCATACTCAAGCTTATTTCGATGATTTGGTTTTAATCGTAGAGATTTATGATGCTCTTGTTTGTGGTAAAACGGTTTTAAATTGTACTTCGAAAGTTTAAAATACATGAGAATGGACATTTGTCGTAAAGACTCTGAGAGTACTGGATGAGATATTTGACAACTGTCTTTATTGTCGAAAAATATCAGTTAATTGTTTCGAAGTTACATCACGTTAATTTCAAGTTTTAATTGCTTCTTGATCATAAATAAAGCACTCCTCTACTATATCCCTCATTTGAAGAGTTATGTCAAATTCAGAGGTCGTAGTATTTTTAAGGATTTTTTACAGAGTTAAAACGGAAAAAATCGCGTTGTTCATCTGAGACAACCTTTATATTTTTTAAACACACCTGGTGTATTATATTTTAGTTTTATAGCACTCTTAATTCTATAAACGCCAATATATTTTATTATAATGTTATTGTACAAAATAAGGAAGAAAAAAACGCTTGTTTTAACTTTACCGAAGTTATTGGTATACGAGTAAACATTTTTTTTCGCAGAGTAAAAACGGGATGTCTTCAAAATCCTTATTAAAAATAGTTACACTAGCAAGTAAGCATAACAGGAATATACAAGACTTTATAGAAGACAAAGAATAATCTCTAACTCAGACTTCTTCAAAAATCTTAAACTACATCTTAACTGCAACAATGTTGAAGCAGAAAGTATTAACACAAAAAAAGTGAAAATTACCAGAAACTTAAAATAAAAACTCGTTTATATTAAATGCTCAACATGTCCGGCATTTGTTCAATGCATTTCCTACAAATTCGCTTTTGTATGGCTGACTGCCAAAATGACTGTTGATCATTTACAATTGCTACATCCTGTGTAATTTTCTTAGACGATTTAATGTTGATTTGCTTTCATCTTATAATTAGCCCCTTAAAAAGTCTAACACAGTTTCATTAACAAAATCGGTTACTGCGGGAATGTTGTCTGCTGCCAAATTGTTTCTGTATCATAATGTGCTTGTCCGTGATTTCCGTTATTGTTTCCAAGTATGTCACCACATTTAAGTTTTGAAATAAAAAATATTGGTCCTATTGCTCTTTGAATATACACGACCCAACCCGAACAGATTGTCGGCCAGAGTGTTTTATTATGTACATGCGTTGCATTATCCCCTGACAAAGGCCTAAAAATTCTTTGTTAATTGCTGCGCATTGGTAAAACTTTACATGAGTAATAACCATATTTCTGTAGTATTTTGAATTTCGTAACATGTTTTGCCAAGATCTTCGACAGTATTTGGTACTGAAACTTCTGAATTTTTTAATTTAAAGAAAAGTAAATATTGTATGTATCTTGAAAATGCAAAGTAATTTCTAATTCTTCATATTCGTAGCTTTCGCCTCTTTGTGTAGTCGCTGTTTCAGTTAAGATGTGATTATGTATTCTTCAAAATATACAGGGTGGCCCAAAATTACCGAAGGGGTTTGAATTCCTTATAACTTTTTTATTATAATTTTGTTTTTTATTTCTTTTCAGTATTTTGTGTAAAGAAGACTTGGGGAATTTAACATGGAACAGTACACAACTGAACAACGTGCCCAAATCGTTGAACTTTATTTCTCAAAAATCAACGGTCCGTTATTTTTGTGCGGGTTGGACCCTCAGAGTCAACAATAAACCGTCTGGTTGCAAATTTTCGACAAATTTTCGACAACAAGGGGCAGTAAGGAACCTTCCTGGTGCCGGCAGACGACGAACGGTGCACACGGATGACAATATTGAACGGGTACAGGAGAGTATTCGGGAAGATGGAGAAACATCAACCAGGAGACGTTCGACACAACTTGGCCTCTCACGAGGGTCGCTGCAGAGAATTTTGCATACAATAAGAATGTTTCCATACAAAATTCAGCTTGTCCAAGAATTGAAACCGACAGATTACCAGCAACGACTTGATTATGCAATTTATTTCCGGCAAAAAGCAGAAAAAAATCATGATTTTATTCATAATTTAATTATGAGCGACGAAGCCCATTTCCAATTAAATGGGTTCGTTAATAGGCAAAACTGCAGGATATGGGCTACGGAAAATCCAAGAGTAGTTCAACAGCGACAATTACACCCACTTAAGTGTACTGTTCGGTGCGGTGTTTCGTCGGAAAGGATAATTGGCCCATATTTTTTTGAAAATGAACACGGTGTCGCCGTTTTCATCACTGGTGTTCGATATCGGACAATGTTGGAAAATTTTTTAAGGCCAGTCGTGGAAAAAACCATCCGCAAGTATGATTCCAACAGGATGGAGCCACTGCGCACTCTGCGAGGAACACAATGGTTCTTTTACGCGACATCTTTGGTGAACGAATTATTTCGCGTACAAGCGATTTTAATTGGCCTCCGCGTTCACCGGATTTAACCGCTCCAGACTTTTTCCCAAAGGTTATTTGAAAGGAAAAGTCTATATTAATAAGCCTAGAACCATCCAGCAATTAAAAAACAATATACGCGAGGAAATCAACAACATAACACCTGAAGTTTTGTGAAAGGTTATGGAAAATGTTTTGGAAAGAGCACGAATATGCGAAGCTGAAAATGGCCACCACTTGCGAGATATAATTTTTAATAATTAAATTAAAAATATTCTCCATTAATATACTGTATTTAAAAAAAAATAAAAAAATTATAATTATGTCTTAAATAAAAAGTTATAATGAACTCAAACCCCTTCGGTAATTTTGGGCCACCCTGTATTTGAGTTAGGAATTCTTTCTTGTCTTTCATGAAGCCTTAGTATCCATTGTGATCGCCTTTAGTTATTTTTACTATATATCTGGTATATTTTCCATTTTTCACTATTCAAAGAAAAAACATTTTTCTACGAAACGAATTTGCGTTATTGTCTAACTTGCATAGTAAACTTCGACAAAGTTAGGAAAGAAGTTTTCTTCTATTTTATTTTCCACAAAAATGTATATTGTGGTAAAAACTAAAGTTTGTCATATGTTAAATATACAATCAGTGAAATTGTTTCTGTTTCCGTAAAAAAAATCATTAAAACGGTACAACTTCCTGTATTTGCCATTTTGGCCTAGCTCTTCAAATAAGAGACGTAGAAGGGTAGTTCATAATCAAAAACCCTGTATATGAGTCTATGAGTTTTTAAAGCTTTAATAAATTCTCTCCTATTTAAAAGTAATAATTTGACAAATAATTTGAAAACATTTTTATTTCCTTTAACGTAAGAAGACGTTAATCGACTCTCCCAAGTCTCTATTTTTTTTTTAATGAGGTATCTTCTATATTTTTATTTTAATAGACAAAGCCTTTTTATGTCAATTCTACGATATTGGGTTTAATAGGTCCATGTTTTACGATCCTTGAAAATTAGGTAAAACCTATGCCATAAGGGCAATTATCCTTCTAGTGTGAACATTTAGATGAATTGGCCTATGGCCGTCTTAACCATGACAACTTCCTAGCGCCAAAGGCTCTGCTTGTTGACATCTAAAAGCGATCCAAGATTAACAGTAGATTCGAGGAAAGGCAATTGGAAAGGATGAGTTATGATTCAATATTCAATGATTTACCGGCTTTCACTATATTGTTAAAAGTATACTATAATGAAGTAAAATTATCGTGCATAGCTTTAGCTAATAGAGGAAAAAAGTAAATGACATATTTATGAGAAACAGCTAACTAGTTTCTGAATTTGTACCTGAATAAGTTATATATAATCACATATAATCTGCTATTAAAATGAACAAATATAAGTAACAATACCTGTACGAATTCACAACCGGTTTTACTAGCAGAATAGCGACACTGCACGGTAATTTTT
Organism: Pachyrhynchus sulphureomaculatus; assembly: GCA_019049505.1. Lineage (NCBI taxonomy): Eukaryota > Metazoa > Arthropoda > Insecta > Coleoptera > Curculionidae > Pachyrhynchus > Pachyrhynchus sulphureomaculatus. The sequence continues at coordinate 62,600,615 of CM032453.1, read as the reverse complement.
TCCATTAGACAGGATTGGAAATATGCCCGGTGTTTTCTACTTTTCGTTACCGCGCTTATTGAAGTTTCTTATGGATCATTGACTTTCTGGGGATTTTATGAATGGCATACTTTTTCTATTCTTTTTTGTTCGGGCTAGCACCATACTAGAGATTTGAACGTTACGGTGAGAGCCAATAGATACTGACTGATATTTCTGCAATCGGTACAAGAAGGTATCTAGTGGCATGTGGGTAAATGTATTTTTTGGTAATAATCCTTTAAATTGTACGATCAATACTTGTCCGCATGTGCGTGTGACACAATTTACCAGGTGTACAAGTATGAAATGCGGATTTCAGACAACAGATGGTGCACTAATGCAGTTTGTGCTATAAAGATTTGACACTGCGCCATTTTGTTGTGTCATCAACAAGTGTCAGGCGCGCACGAGTGGTAAATTGGAAAAGTGTGTCGAAATTTATACCGAATAAAGAGCATTCGCGGACAGCATTAATTTTTTGTTTTCATTTGAAGAAAAGGGCTGTTGAATCATACCGATTACCTCGAGAAGCTTATGGTGAACATGCTCCATCGCAAGATGCGTGTGAACGATGGTTTCGGCGTTTCAAAAGTGGTGACTTCGATGTTGCAGACAAGGAACGTGGAAAACCGCCAAAAAAATACGAAGATGTGGAATTGCAAGCATTGTTGGACGAAGATGATTCGCAAACACAAAAACAAGTCGCCGAGCAATTGGGCGTTAGTCAACAAGCTGTTTCCAATGAGCTACGTGAGATGGGGGATGAGTTGAACAACAGGCAAATGAAAAAGTGCAAAAACACGTTTGACATTTTGCTCGCTCGGTACAAAAGGAAGTCGTTTTTGCATCGTATAGTTACAGGGGATGAAAATTGGATTTATTTTGAGAATCTCAAGCGCAAAAAATCATGGGTAGACCCAGGCGCACCATCCACATCGACCGCAATACCGAATCGCTTTGGCAGAAAGATGATGCTCTGTGTTTGGTGGGACCAGAGGGGCGTGGTCTATTATGAGCTGTTAAAACCTGGGGAAACGGTTAATACTAAACGTTGCCAACAACAATTGACCGATTTGAACCGTTCGCTGCTTGAAAAAAGGCCAGAATACCGAAAGAGGCAACACAAAGTCATTTTTCTTAATGACAATGCTCCATTACATACGGCAAAACAAGTTCGCGACACATTAGAAGCACTCAGCTGGGAAGTTCTAACCCCATGCGGCTTACTCACCAGACTTGACTCCTTCCGATTACTACTTGTTTGCATCGATGGGTCACGCACTTGCTGAGCAGCGCTTTGGTTCGTACGAAGATGTGAAAAAATGGCTCGATAAATGGTTCGCAGCAAAAGGGGAAGATTTTTACTGTCGTGGTATTCACAAATTACCTCAAAGATGGGAAAAATGTATAACTAGCGATGGAGCATACTTTGAATAAAGCACTTTTTATCATTCTTCCGAATTTAACGTGTTTTTTTTTTTAGAAAAAAAAATCCGCATTTTATACTTGTACACCTGGTATGTCATATATAAGTTCGAAACAACAGACATTTTTTTAGCTTTTCTTGTCTCTCGTAATATTAATATAAAAGAAAAAAATGCATAATTAAATAGTGGGAACGTAGAAAATCAATGAGAACATTAGCAATGAGAACATTAAATAAAACTATATATTTTTGTATGCTGGGTCCTACTTTCCGGAAAACACGTATTTGCATTGTTTATCGCAAACGGCTCAGTCTTCTCCCACGGTTCCGACACAATCACATACTAAAGTAGGTGTTATGTGGACACGATGTGCCGAACTATGTTTTCTTCGCTAAATAGTCACTGTGATCTCCTTCGCTTTCGCTCCCTGCCATCAACCTGCTGGTTCGAAGTTTGGCGCTATTTAAAATTTGGCAATTAGGAATTTAAATTGTTAAGAATACCAGTAAGACCAACAAAGTTATGCAACTGCGCATCTTAGTACCGGTAAATTAGTTTTTATTTTTGATAAACCTGGTAACTTTGTAAAATTATTTTTGAAATCCTGTCATCTGTTCAGTTTCTTACTTGGTTTAATGTTCGATGTTTATTTTAAATTTTCGTTAGAAACATATTTTTGGTGACATTTACCTCAAAAAATGGAAGTTTTAAATTTCGTGATAATTAGATCGGATTTAGGAGTTACATACACTTGGGCGCTGTAAAAAGTAAATGTAATTAAAAAAATATATTCAAAAGGTTATTTTTATTGTACTTTAAATGATAAGATTTTTTTAAAAATATGTTTTAAATGTTAGCATTATTTTTTATTGGATTAAATGGACCACTGATGAAAACTATAGCGCCTTCTTGTCTGCAGGATAACTTCACAAAAAATAATCCAGTCGGCAAAAATAAAAATTAATCTTGTAAAATAATGTAGTAGTTAAAAATTGTTTTTTTTTTAATAAAAAAATTTACGGTATTTCAAACTTTAGTATGCAATTTTCGACCAAAAAGTTATGTTACACAGGCCGAGAAAATTGGACGAAACTCCAGACCCTGAGACCAGAGTATACTTTTCCAAAGGCTTTTAGTGCGCTCAATCCGAATCCGACCTCTGAATTGCTCCATCACATCAGGTTTTCGTGATATCCTAATCTAAAAATGCAAAAAAACGCGGTTTTTCGCTATATTCGCGATTATATTACACCGGGAATTAATTTTTCGCCACAACCCTCGTTGCGGCATATCAAAGTACTATTCTTCTTCATCAAAATGCATTTTGAATCTTTCAGATATCTTATTTCTTTTTGGAGAAATTATCTTTCTAGTAGTAACATTGTTTATTTGTTATCATACATGGTGTTCCACTTTAATGTACCAGGCTTCTTAATTTTTTAGTGTCAACTTTTAGTAAAAAAAAGTTTCAGACAAAAGTTGAAGGACTTTAAAGGGTTAATAAAATGATATAATTGTGATGACCCTGGAAGATCATTTCAAGGTCAACTTTGCTTTTTTAAATGAGAACCCATATTTTTTTATGCAGCATCATATTTCTCTAACAAAAATATACAACTTCGAAAAATTTTTCTCGGTAGTAATTTAGACTCTTCAGAATTCCGACCTCTCATCGGATCCGCCATTTCGAATTTTTTAAGGTTAGGGGCAAACCATGACTTGATAAGATTAAATCAATGACGAATTCGAATTCAGCTTCCCAAAAATCATATAATTAATATCAACGGACGAGTTCTCCCAGAAGAAATAAAATATCTGAAAAATCAAATGCATTTTTTGGGGGGGAGGAAGAGTAGTTCTTTTAGATGCCGCAACAAGTTTTGTGGAGAAAAATAATTCGCGGTGTAATATAATCCCGAATATAGCGAAAAACGAAAACCTGATGTGACGGAGCAATTTTTGAGGTCGGATTTGAATCATCGCACCAAAAACCTTCGAAAAAGTATAGTCTGGTCTCTGGGTTTGAAAAATGTTGTCCTGTGTTATTTATAAAAAATTGTCTATTAGAAAAATTAAAAAAACCTCTCGACATTTTGTAGAAAAAGCAATTATTAAGATTTTTTTTAAAAAAAGGTAAATATATTAAAAATTGACTGGGTAATATTGAAGATATTGCATTGAGACAGGTAGTGGTCCCAATCCGGAGCCAGGTCACATTTAATGCTATAACTTTGTAATGGAATGGAATTTTCTTAAATTTATTATTATTTTTTAATAATAATAAAAATCCGTAAAAAAATCGAATTTTTGAAAATCCGAGGTGCATATAACCCCTTTAGACACCTATGAAACCTTGTATCGTTGACGCTATATCTATTAAAATAAACATGAAAAGATAAGAGAATTTTTTCGATTTGTGGAGGGGGCGAATATAATCTTCATTTTGAATACCTAAAACATATATCTTTTTTTTTTAGTAAACTGTTATTTTTTCTGGGATGCCCTGTATGCTGCCTACTCATATGTAGTTAAGCGAAATTTATCGCCTGCAAAATTGACTCTTGTTACTTGTTAAACGAAAAAACAAAAATTCAAAATTTGGCCCCCAACAATTTATGGGCAGCTTTGTTTTCTAATGTTAAAAACATAAGTCAGATTTTTTTGCTCGAAACAGTGAAAATTGGATCTTAATTTAAATTTAAAAATTTTCTTAAATTTTTTTCAGGTTTCAAAATAAAATTAAGTCCTCGCGTTAGTTCGGTTGGTACCAAAGTGAGAATTATATTTTTTTATTAGATATTAAAGAAAAACAATTATTAGAGAGACTACGCAACGCTTATTTTTCACATGCCTTTGCCCTTGTCGTTATCGCAAGCATGCGTAGTATTAATGCGAAGGAATTGCAAGGTTAGGATAGTATTCATCTTCTATAAACTTAGGGGATTTTTTTTTCATTCATTTTATGGTTAAGGGCGTCGGTTATTAGTATTTGATGGGTGAAGACAAGTTTCCAAATTAAAGTTGTGTCTAGCAGGTTTCTATCACTTCCTTCGATATTTCCATGGTAATACGAATGTGTCATAAATAATATTTCATTCAAAATTAGCACTACACACACTGTAATGCCATTGTGCCAAAGATTGCAAAATTCCAACATAATCTGAACACTAATTAACTGTTGTCGGTGTTGTTTGCGATAAAAGATTATTATTTCAACTTTACTGAATTTTTTCTTAGTGGTTTGTATACCTAAGTAGGAAAAAAACAGAGCCTACCATAATAGCTCTCGTATCGAGATATAATTTTATTTTATTTTAAAAGCAATCATCGTACGGAACACTAATTGCGCACGTCCGACTTGCACTTGGCCTGTTTTTTTAAAATATTTTTAAACAAACTCCGTAAAAATTACATAAATCTTAAAAAAAATAAGATTTCGTGATTTTTGTAAAAGAAAGAAGAGTGGCAATTGAAAAATTAGACCATACTGTAATAGTATAAATTGAAAAATTCAATATGAAAGGGTGAAAAACCAACTTTAAAGAAGGAAGAACAAATTGTCGAAATATCCTGAAAACATTATAAAGTTTGGTATAGCAAAGCATAACTATAAAATTAGGTTTCTAAAGATTCGAAATTATAAATCTAAATATGTTCGACAGATCATATTTTCGGTTATCTAACTTATGAAAACAAACTATTTGATGAAGTAATTTATTTTAGTGAGTTGAAACTCTATAAGTGTTACGATTAAGCTCTGTATTCCTTTAGTTTTTCCTCTGCGATTGAATAATCCGTTTTTAAATCAACGAAATAATTAATTGTAGGCAAGCAAATGGACGTTTAGGATTTTTGTGCACCTTATGCAGCAAATTTTACTTAAACAGAAAGGATTTGAATAACCATTTTAAAAATTTATGCGTCATGGTTTTAAAATTATGTCCATTATGCAGAACGAAATGTACACAATATCAGGAAATGCCTGAATGCAAACATGATATTTCGACACAGGAAATGTGCTGCCATTTTTGCCTGCAGCCCATTAACGCAGCAGATATTAGCAATCATATTTGCTTTCATCTTAATTCAAGTGTCAGCCAGGAATTTACATCAAAACCAATAGATTCTTCAGTTGAGCCAGAAGATATTACGGGTCTAACACAGACTTTAATTAATACAGTAACATTAAATACAAACAAATCTACTAATCAAAATCTTCAAGCTTTAAAAGAGTATCGTGCTCTGGAAGATTCACCACCTCCATACACATGTACAGTATGTGGAAGAGTTTTTACTAGTTGTTCTTATAATCAGTTCAAATGGCATGAAATGTTGCACAGCAGACCAAAAACCTCTGTATATAGATGCTCGAAATGTAACATTACCTATGATTCAAAGGATGAAAAATGGAAACATTATGTGACTTATCACAAACCTCCACAGGCACTGCATGTTTGTGATCTTTGTGGTAAGTATTATTTCAGATACTAGTGATTTGGATAAAATATGTGTTTATTTAACTTCATAGTAGATGTGTGTTTCATTAAGACTTGATTCATACTATGAGACCGCTCTCGATACGCTCTCGGTTCGATAAAATATGTTTACAGAAGAAACGAGTGTATTCTTCACACTACTACTATCGCTCAGATTTCGATTTCGTAATGCTCCAATATCAATACATTTCAAAGAATATTTTATCGGAGCGAGATCGGACCTATCATGGCTCGTCACGGTAGTATGAATACGAGGTTGGTTTGAAAAGTCCGTGCAAAAATAAAAACTACTTATGCATTTGGGGTAAACCTTTTTTATTATTCGACATAGTCTCCTTTTAGGCTTATACACTTCGTCTAACGATGTTCTAGTTTGTTGATCCCTTCCGAATAATAGGATTTGTCCAAGTCTGCAAAATATCCATTAGTATCTGCAATCACCTCCTCGTTGAATAAAATCTTTGTCCCGCCAGCCATTTCTTCAAATTGGGGAACAAATAGTAGTCCGAGGGAGCCAAGTCTGGAGAATGGAATGGATGTGAAACGAGTTGGAATCCTATTTCCATTAATTTTGCGACCACAACTGCTGAGGTGTGTGCTGGTGCGTTGTCGTGATGGAAAAGGACTTTCTTGTGGGCCAATCGCGGGCGTTTTTCTTGCAGCTCGGTTTTCAAACGGTCCAATAACGATGAATAATATTCACCTGTAATAGTTTTTTACCCTTTTCCAGATAGTCGATGAGGATTATCCCTTGCGAATCCCAAAAGACAGTCGCCGAAGGAACGATCTTCGCCTTTTTTGGTGCAGATTCCCCCTTGGTAACCCATTGTTTAGATTTTTGTTTGGTCTCAGGAGTATAGTAATATATCCATGTTTCATCTACAGTGACGAAACGACGCTTAAAGTCCTCCGGATTCTTCTGGAACAGCTGCAAACCATCCTTGCAACACTTCACACGATTCCGTTTTCGGTCCAGCGGGAGCAATCGCGGCACCCATCTTGCGGATAGCTTTCTCATGTCCAAATGTTTATGCAAAATATTATGTACCCGTTCAGTCGAGATGCCCACGGCACTAGCAATCTCACGCACCTTAACTCTTCTGTCATCCATCACCATATCATGGATTTGATCAATGATTTCTGGAGTCGTAACCTCCACAGGCCGTCCAGAACGTTCAGCGTCACTTGTGCCCATATGGCCACCACTTATATAAACTGTTCTAATCGAAGGTGCAGAGTCACCATAATGTTTATCAAGCGTCTCTTTAGTCTCCTGAGGCGTTTTGCCTTTCATAAAGTAATGTTTAATCACCACACGAAATTCTTTTTCGTCCATTTCTTGAAAATCACTCGACTTCCTTGATTCACTTCTTCTTCTTCTTCCTTCAGCCGTTCTCTACCCACTGTCGGGTATAGGCCTCTCTCAAATCTTTCCATTTTTCTCTATGTTGTGCTTGTTGATACCAATTAAGTCCTCCGACTCTCTTCAGATCGTCGCTCCATCTCTGTTGGGGCCTTCCTATGCTTCGCTTTTCACCCCATGGTCTCCCACCTAGTGATCTTGCCACTCCACTTATACGTCGCTCTCGCTACATGGCCGGCCCAGCTCCATTTCAGAGATGTTATCCGTTTGGTGATATCATCCACCTTTGTTTGTTGTCTAATCCATTTATTAGTTTTCTGGTCCTTCAAAGTAACACTCAACATCTTCCTTTCCATTGCTCGTTGGTGGACTTGTAGTTTTTCTATTGTTCTTTTAGTTAAAAAACCCATGTCTCGGCTCCATACGTTGTTGCTGGCAAGATACATTGATTATAAATTTGGGTTTTTAATCTTTGAGGAATGTTCATATTCAGTACATATTTCAATTTTCCATATGCTGCCCATCCCATACGTATCCTTCTTTCTATTTCAAGCTGCTGGTTTTCCTTTCCTATCGTTATTATTTGGCCCAGATAGATGTATGTGTTTACTTTTTCTATTGTTGAATGTTCAATCACTATATTTTCATCATTGGTGTATTCGTTACTCATGTACTTTGTCTTGGAGAAATTTATGTCCCACTTTTCTTGCTTGGTGGTGGAGATCAGTGATCATCTGGATCATTTCATTCTTATTGTTTGCTATAATTACAATGTCATCTGCGAATCTCAGGTTGTTTAGCCGATCACCAGCTATCAGAAGGCTATTTTCGTCCCAATTCAGTTCTTTGAATACATCTTCTAAGATCATTGTAAATAACTTAGGCGATATTACATCGCCCTGCCTTACTCCTCTGTTCACTGGGACCTTGTTTGTCAGTTCTTGGTTTACCATAACTTTGAGTGTTGCTCGTTCATATATTCTGGCTATCAGTTCGCTGTATCTGTGGTCTATACGAGCATTTCTAAGAGCTCTTATAAGCGCCCATTTTTCCACTGTGTCAAAAGCCTTGCGAAAATCTACAAATGTGAGCCACATTGGTATATTATATTCGGTGGCCTTCTCGATTAGTATTCTCAATGTGTGCAAGTGTTCAATCGTACTGAAGCCTGATCTGAATCCAGCCTGTTCTATCGGTTGGTATAATTCCATTTTGTGTTCCAGTCTGTTTGTTATGATTCGTGAGAACAGCTTGTAAACTTGGGAAAGTAAACTAATTGGCCGGTAGTTTTCTAGGTTTTCGGGGTCAACTTTTTTGTATATTAAGATGACTATAGCGTTTTTTCCCAGTCTTCTGGTATATTTCCACATTTGAGGCATTCATTAAAAAGATCTTTTAATTCATTCATTAGGGCTTCACCTCCGCATTTTAGCATTTCAGGTATAATATCATCCTCTCCAGCCGCTCTTCCACTTTTCATCTGTTGTAAGGCTTTCCTAACGTCATCCATTTCTATGTCAGGAATTTCTTCTGAGTTGACATTAATTACTCTTTTGTCTGTTGATGAGTTGTCCTTTTCAACTACTATATTTTGGACTTTTGAACTGTAGAGGTCTTGATAGAAAGTTGTAATTCTGTTTCGGATATTTTTTTTCTTGTTTCCTTCTTGGTCCTTCACTTTTACAGGCGTTTGCTCTTCTAAAAACTTTTAATCCTTTGTTTTTCTCTATAAGATCTTTAACCATGTTTTCCTTGTATTTGTTTATGTCTTGTTTAACCGCTTTTCGTACTGTCTTATTCAGTTCTGCATATTCGACAGTTAATCTCTTTCCTTCGTGTATCAGTTGTCTTCGTTGTTCCAACATTCTTTTTGTTTCTTCACTAAGCTTGTTATTCTTTCGCCTAGTAGGTTGGGGAGATATTTTTTCTGCGGTGGTCTTAAGTGTTTCAATTATTTTTCTGTTTCTTTCATCTAAACTTGCTCCTGTAGTTAATGTGTTGTTATTAAGGTTGGCTGTAATCTGTTTTTGGTATTGTTCTACGTTTTCTTTTAGTGTTTGTCTATCTGTTTTATTTGTTTTCTTGTTGTGTGTAAACGTTTTCGTTCGAGTCTTTTGTTAAAAAACACCTTTGCTCTGACCAGCCTATGATCACTACCCGTTGCAAATCTGTTTAGGACCTTCACGTCTGTTACTATGTTCTTATGTGTTGTTAGTGCATAATCAATTTCATTTCTTGTCTCACCATCAGGACTAATCCATGTCCATTTTCTCTTCTCCTTTTTCTGAAAGAAGGTGTTCATGTTATAGAGTTTCTCCCTTTCCAGAAATGTCATCAGCATATGTCCTCTGTTGTTCCTCTCTCCAAGGCCAAAATTTCCTATATAACTCTCTGTATCTTCTGCTTTCTTTCCTATCTTGGCGTTAAAGTCTCCTATTACCAATGTATACTTTGTTCTGTGTTCGTGAAGCGCCTCAGATATTTCCTCATAGAATTCTTCTGCTTCTTGATCTTCATGGCTTGTCGTAGGAGCATAGACCTGTATTACTTTTACTGTTAAGGTGTTGTTCAATCTCATTGTTATGTATATAACTCTATTAGATATCGCTTGGAATTTCTCAGTATATGGTATTAGCCTCCAGTTCCTCCATTACTGTTGTCTTCGTAGCCTTTGTTGAAGAGCAAGTGTCCCGTAGGTAACGTCAGGCAGTATTCTCCTCTTCTTCTTGTTTCTGAAATTCCCAGTATGTCCCATTTAATATTTTTAAGCTCATGGTCCAGTTCTTCCAATCTTTCCTCACTTCCAATTGTTCTCGCATTATAGGTCGCTATGTATAGTCGGCAGCCTGGTCCAAGCCAGAGATTCTTAGCACCCCCTATTCGAGCCCTGTTCTGACCGCTGCCTTGGTCGGGGTTTACTCAAACTGCTGGGGACTGGGGGCCTTCTATAAAGTTTTCGTTCCATAGATTTATGAGAGGTTTTGGCCATAAAACACCACGTGGGCCAGACGTCTTGGTGAGTGGAAAAAAAAAAAGGATTTGGGAAGGGAACTGATAATATGGAGATAAGGTTGGGACATGATTCCCCTCCAAGAAAGGCGGGAAGGAGAATCAAGGCTCGCGTGGGCAGGGTTGCTTTCCTGAAGTAGGTCTGTCTCCCACTGGGATCATGAAGAGAGTACCTACCCGCTACCCATCCTTGATTCACACGAATGCCAAACACAAAGAAATAGACCAATATGGCTGAAACTTGGTGTGCGTTCATTCAAGAGATGCTACTAACTAAACATGACCTCGATACGCGCCGGTGGTGCCATCTCTCGGATTTTGCACGGACTTTTCAAACCAGCCTCGTATGTTTTCGATCCTGCTCCATCCCGTCCCCGGTTAGTTGTGTATTAGACAACAAATGTGTGTAAGGTAAAAAATTAATAAAAATTAAAACACGTTAATAAATAATGGTGAGTGAAAAATTGTAGATCATTTTAAACGTCCCAGAATCCATTCTAAAATACTTTATAAACTTTTCTTCGTCGTCAATTAGATGATGGTACCGTGTATAATCTTCACCTTCACTTTTTCGAGCCTTTAAACTTGGATGTACCCATATTCTTCTTCTCGGTTTCCTCCGTGTTTCGATGATTTTTGTATCATCGTCTAAAAGAATAGCTATGATTGTTAATTCTTCAATTGAAACGTTAAATGACATTATATATGCACTTTTCTTAACTACTCCGATCTAACTTGAATTGTTGACGAAGACAAATTGAAGCGAGATCTATATCGGAACAGCAGTGTGGATATGAGAAAATTTTATCGAACCGAGAGCGAAGCGAGAGCGTATCGAGAGCGGCCTCATAGTATGAATCAAGCCTAAAACATAAACTCTAGTTTTACCATATTAAATCATGAAAGTAGATACAAAGAAATCATTGTTCTTGGAATTACACGGTGTTAAATCGAAATAATTCTCCGTATCGCCTAAGATTGCCCGTGAGATCTTCAGAGACCTTTATTATTCAATATTAAAATACGTAATGATCCCGGGAGGCGTAAGCCAAGTATGTATCCACCAAACTGTCACCCAGTGCGTTTCTGTTAATGTTAAAGAGTTTGCAAATTTGGATTAATTCCTCAACCTTTCGTTTATAGAGACTTACCATAAGCAAAAACTTTGGTTTTTCTTGTATTAATGGTGTGTCCTCTAGAGCGTGGGTGTGCTACTACAGCTGGTGATACAATTTATTTTTCATACATGTTTCATGTTTCTTAATTGTAGGGAATCTTCTATTTTCTCTTACGTACACCATATTGTAGAATTTGATAGACACCTTCGAAAAGGAATTGTGTTTTTTGGTGATCAGTGGCATTGCCCAATTTTACTACAAGTGTTGAAAATTGTGCAAATATTATATCTTTTAAGAAATTTTATGATTTTGTTTGCAGTACCGTGCTTGTAGGGCAATTGATTAATCGTTATTACTATTTTATCTGGGACTTGAATTTTGAAAACGATTAAAAGAGTTTTTAGTATTGCCAGTGCAATATGCAATAAGTTCCACAAGAGCCTTCAGTTTCACGTTTCGTCAATAGATTGTACAACGATATTATTTTAAGTTCCTTCTATTGAAACAATTGTTAACAATGCTTTAAGGCAGTGTTTTTTCGTGTGCAGAGAGAAGAAAAACAAAATGAGTTCTGCTGTCACTAGTAGTTCTTCATTTAGATTGAAAAGGATCAAAAATATGCAGTTGCTGTTCGTCACATGCAAAACCCACAGACATTCGTTAAGAAATGGGTGAAACGCTATCACGAGGCGAACAGTGTTGATTACCTGCCGGAACGTAACACGAACGACAGATTACAGGACAGTGCGATCATCAAGATATGTGAGAAGGATCCTGGGTATTTTTTACGCCGATCTTTTATTCAAAAAAATACAGAAATTGTCTTTCATGCCATCAGACGTCGACTGTCTGATTCTAATTACGGCTGGCGAAGCACATGCCCGAAACCTTTTTTTTGATCAAAAAGCACTTTGATAAATGGCTGCAGAGAGAGATGGACATTGATCACGGTTTTTTAGATGCCATCTTCATTGATAAATCCTTTTTCAGTGCGTGGTTGACTCGTACGATTCCTATTATTTAGAGCGTAAAAAGCACCCAGTGAAGGTGCATGTATGGGGATGCTTCTATAAAGAGAGATTTAAAGTTTTACCTGTCCTAATGCACAGAAAATTGGAGCCACCTTGTACATGGTTTGGTCCGGAACCGAGCTTATAGGTACTTCAAGAATGGCTCCAAATTTCCAAGACGCGTGATTGACCTGAACTGTCGATGTCGCCTAATGCTAATTAAATCGAAAACGTGCGGACAGCCATGAACACCAAGTTCAGGGGAAAGCGTGTTTTTAATTTTAAGCAGCTGCTACGAAAAACTACGGAAAAACAGTTGAAGAAGTATCTTCTTCAAAGAATTGCGGAAAACTTTGTCGACCGCTTGCCTGCGCTCTGCTAGGCAATATTCGATAATAAAAACCGGCCAAATGTAAATTGGACTTACGCAAAAAAAATTTGAAAAAATTTTAGAGTAGACTAAATAAAGTGTAGATTGAGCGAAAATTATCGCAGTGCATAACGTTTGATAATTTTTCTGGTATAAAAAAAAGGTTGACTAAAAGCTACGAAATATCAATACATATTCGGTGCAGTCAAAAGACAAAATAATTTTGTTTTATTTGTTTATAATTGAACAAATCTTTTGGTAGCAAATATTTGTTTTAAACTTTTACTACTAGATTCTAGATTGAGCTAGATTCATTTATTGGCTATTTGGTAGCTAATATTTATTTTAAAGGTAATCACAGTACGGAAGACTTGTTGCGCAAGTCCAACTTTCACTTGACCGTTTATTTTTTTAAGATGAAACGTATTCCTAAGCTGTTTCTAATATTAAAGTACAATTATGTAATAGAGTTTTCATTGTTTCAGTTTTATTTATGTCGTGAATTCAATCGTATCACACCAGACAAAAATGCATGTTTGCCAAATTAATTGACATACACGTAAATAAAATCTGCCTTTTCTTCTGTTGTTCTCAGATCAACCTAATGTACCATTATTAAGTAATTGTGGGTCTCACAAGCAGCTTACTTTTTTCTCTTAACCATATAAATATACGGGGCTGGTTTGAAAAGTCCGTGCAAAGTCCGAGAGATGGCACCACCGGCGCATATCGAAGTCATGTTTAGTTAGTAGCATCTCTTGAATGAACGCACACCAAGTTTCAGCCATATTGGTCTATTTCTTTGTGTTTGGCATTCGTGTGAATCAAGGAAGTCGAGTGATTTTCAAGAAATGGACGAAAAAGAATTTCGTGTGGTGATTAAACATTACTTTATGAAAGGCAAAACGCCTCAGGAGACTAAAGAGAAGCTTGATAAACATTATGGTGACTCTGCACCTTCGATTAGAAAAGTTTATAAGTGGTTTCAAAATTTTCGGACTGGCCATATGGGCACAAGTGACGCTGAACGTTCTGGACGGCCTGTGGAGGTTACGACTGATCAAATCCATGATATGGTGATGGATGACAGAAGAGTTAAGGTGCGTGAGATTGCTAGTGCTGTGGGCATCTCGACTGAACGGGTACATAATATTTTGCATAACCATTTGGACATGAGAAAGCTATCCGCAAGATGGGTGCCGCGATTGCTCACGCTTGACCAAAAACGGAATCGTGTGAAGTGTTGCAAGGATGGTTTGCAGCTGTTCCAGAAGAATCCGGAGGACTTTAAGCGTCGTTTCGTCACTGTGGATGAAACATGGATACATTACTATACTCCTGAGACCAAACAACAATCTAAACAATGGGTTACCAAGGGGGAATCTGCACCAAAAAAGGCGAAGACCGTTCCTTCGGCCGGAAAGGTTATGGCGACTGTCTTTTGGGATTCGCAAGGGATAATCCTCATCGACTATCTGGAAAAGGGTAAAACTATTACAGGTGAATATTATTCATCGTTATTGGACCGTTTTGAAAAGCGAGCTGCAAGAAAAACGCCCGCGATTGGCCCACAAGAAAGTCCTTTTCCATCACGACAACGCACCAGCACACACCTCAGCAGTTGTGGTCGCAAAATTAATGGAAATAGGATTCCAACTCGTTTCACATCCCCCCTATTCTCCAGACTTGGCTCCCTCGGACTACTATTTGTTCCCCAATTTGAAGAAATGGCTGGCGGGACAAAGATTTTATTCAAACGAGGAGGTGATTTCAGACACTAATGGATATTTTGCAGACTTGGACAAATCCTATTATTCGGAAGGGATCAACAAACTAGAACATCGTTGGACGAAGTGTATAAGCCTAAAAGGAGACTATGTCGAAAAATAAAAAAGGTTTACCCCAAACACATAAGTAGTTTTTATTTTTGCACGGACTTTTCAAACCAGCCTCGTATAATATACAGGAATAAAGGAAAGCACGGCGCAGTGAAACATTCCTACTATCCTGTGAAGCAAAAAAAAAAAAAAAAAAAAAAAAAAAAAAAAAAAAAAAAAAAAAAAAAAAAAAAAAAAAAAAAAAAAAAAAAAAAAAAAAAAAAAAAAAAAAAAAAAAAAAAAAAAAAAAAAAAAAAAAAAAAAAAAAAAAAAAAAAAAAAAAAAAAAAAAAAAAAAAAAAAAAAAAAAAAAAAAAAAAAAAAAAAAAAAAAAAAAAAAAAAAAAAAAAAAAAAAAAAAAAAAAAAAAAAAAAAAAAATAAATATAGATTTTTTACTTAGTTTCTATTCTATATATTAAAATAAATACCATTACCCGGGCTACTACAAAATTTCATGTTTTAGTACATTTTTGAGCTACTCTATACAGGGTGCCCCATATGTATGGAATTTATGGAATAATGATTCCACAGTGTATCAATAAAAGTTATAGGGTGTTATACGGCGCACATGCTGACGTTGACAATAAAATGTTTTGAACTGTTAGTTCGAAGAAATTACGCATCTTATTTTTTTTTAAAATGGAAAGTCCTGTATATTATTTTATTTTGAGTCCTACTAAAAATTCTAGATATTATTTGTGTAACGTACCATATGTCTAAATTGAACTGTTTTGGAATTATTGATATTTGAAATTAAGGAGACCAAATTAAAAAAAAAAAATTAAGCTAGCTTGAGCCAAACATTTACTGCCAGGTAACGACTTAACAAGTCAAAGAATGATTTATTGACGACGTTTATTGCTACATTTTGTGAAACTGCAATATGAGCGTAATATCATACTGAAACTGAACGAATCACTTTGTTAATGAGGGTTGGTTACGGAGACTGTAGGAAAACACAACAGGAGGTGTGTAATCTTTTTAGCGCAGAATATCCGACTCGAGAACTTATTACCCAATCCGTAGTTAGCAAAACATTTCCACAATTTAGACAATCAGGTCATGTTGTGTGTGTGACCTCCAAAAGTGAAAATAAACGATGATAAAAAGATGTTTTGAAAATTATAGAAAATCCCCATACAGCCACTCGTCAGTTTTGCCTAGACAACAACATAAGTAAAGGTACCTTAAGTCGTATACTAAATGAAGAAAAATTGCATCCATACAAACCTATTCTATTGCAAGAATTATCTGAAGATGACTACGATAAACGCGTTGAATTTTGCGAGGCCGTGATGGAACGAATCAATAATGATCCTAACCTAATTCATAATATTGTTTTTTTTTCCGACGAGGTCACATTTTGTCTTAACGGAAGAGTTAACAGGTATATCTGCCGGTACTGGTCTACTGAGAATGCCGATTGGACGCCATATCATTGGTCCCTTTTTTATCGATAGAAATCGTACAGGACAGCGGTTTTTACCGTTACTCCAAGAGCAGGTTATTTCAACTTGTGCAGGTCTGTTTCCCGATGAAAATAATTTGGATACCTCTAACAGGAATTTGTGGTATCAACAGGACGGCGTACCTCCTCACTCCATGTTCGTAGATATTTGGATGCGATTTTTCCTAATCGATGGATAGGCAGAAGAGGTGCTGTAGAATGGCTTGTAAGGAGTCCCGACCTTACGCCACTCGATTTTTTTTTATGGGGTCATTTGAAAACCAAAGTTTATCGAAGTCGACATGAAATTGTAGGAGATTTACAACAGAGAATTCAATATGAAGTAGCACAGATCACCCCGGATTCTCTGCAAAACTCTGTTCAGGCTGTTTATGACAGATTGGGTCATTGCCTCACTGTTAACGGTAGACATTTTGAGCAACTGTTAACTTAAAAATAAACCTAGAGTATTTATGAATAGTTTTTTGTCTTTCTTTTTATTTTAAATTTCAAATGACAGTGATTCCAAAACAGTTCAATTTAGACATATGGTATGTTAGACAAATAATATCTAGAATTTTTAGTAGGACTCGAAAATTAAATAATATACAGGGCTTTCCATTTGAAAAAATCAAGATGGCGTAATTTCTTCGAATTTACAGTTCAAAACTTTTTTTTGTCAACGTCAGCATGTGCGCCCTATAACACCCTATAACTTTTATTTAAACATTTGTCATACACTGATTAATAAATGCTGTGGAATCATTATTCCATACATATGGGGCACCCTGTATTTTAAAGCCACTGATAAGCTTAAACAATAGTGTGTGCTATGGGCTTTTTGAATGATGACTTTTACTTTTCATATTTAAAATGTGTGATTTTAAAGCAGACATTTCTAAAAGCAAGCTGTTAACACTTAATTGTTCGGCACACAAGTTTTAAAAAAAGGAATCGAAGGTATTTTTCTACTTACTCTACAAACCATAGAATAAAAATAAGAAATAACTAAAGCCCCATGCAGAGGAAATTACTAGAAAAATCTTTTGCTTTCGCCTTATATAAATCGTGTGAGCGTAAGAGGCGAGTAAACATGTATGGCTTGTAAAAAATTAGCCGTGGTGAAAGGAACCCATAATGTGTGTCTTTTCCCAACAAAAGGACATAATTTATTAACTATTATCAGTTCCGAGCAGTTTAAACGCTGTTCGTCTTCACTACAAGAAAATGGGAGATATATGGAATGGAAAATCTATCAGTTTTCTTAGTTGGATGGTGAATACACAAGAAAATAAAATATTTACAATACAACTACTATAGTTACATTAATGGGTACTTATTATCTTAGAAAAAGCAGTACTAGAGCGAAAAGGTTATAAAGATCAAAAAATGTTACTTAACAATAGAGAAGTCTAAATGAAAACTAACAGCGTATAATCCAAGATATATTTAATAAAAAAATACGTCGTATTTTGTACTTCGTTAGTTTCGATTTATTCAGGGTGTCCGATAAAAATTAAATTTAATATACTTACTGTAAAAAGAAAATTAATAATTAAAAAAATCCTTTATTATTTATCAAACAACAGCTCTTGGAAAATCACTTTTTGGACCTTTGCGTTCCTGCCACTCTTCTAAGCGTACAGTGTAATTTAGGCACGTCATTTCCATGTTCCTTTGTGGTCATATATATGTTTCAAACCGTGCGAAGTAACAAAGTTGATTACTCTAAACATTAAGATAGACACATTACGACAAGAAAAACAAGTTTTCCTCCAATTTATTCGTCTATTTAGAATGTCAATGATTACGATAATGACAACTAGAAAACCGTAGACTAAATTGCAACAATGTCCAACCTTAGAAGAGTCATGACATAGAAAAGTAACTTTCCTATAATTTCATGCAACGCCGCCGAGAAAAAGGAGCGAACACCTACAGTTTTATGGGACAAATCGCTTTGGATACCATAACGGTGATGTCACACATACTTTAATCTCCATTAACTAAAACTCTGCACGATCATTTTACTTTATTGGGTTAGATATTTAATATTGTTTAAGTCAGTACCCCAAGAAATCTTTTTAATTTTGGTAGTCTGACAACATTATACATGATTCGTTACGAGTCGTTGCAACCAATTTTGAACTTATGAATGGGGCATCCTATACTTTTATATTGTAAAGAGAATTTTAGGTAATTTTCTGAGGTTTTACTGAAATTTGGCTCTCATCTGTAAGTTAAACTAGTTAAGAAAAAATTACCATCCGTATCATAACTAGGCTGAGGTATTCCTAGTGTTATTGCCAAGGTACATAAAAATATATAATTTTTTTTAACTATAGGTGTGTCTACTGCTAGGATAAAGGAACATATGGAACAGCATATGAATGAAAGAAATTATAAGTGCGATCATTGCACGATGCGTTTTAATACTGATCAGAACTTGAAAAGACATCTGCTGGTTCACACCGACGAAGCAAAGTATAAATGTGTGGTTTGTGATAAGTGTTTTAAAATAAAGTACAATTTAGCCGTACATATGAGGATCCATAAAAAAATTAAGCCATTTCCTTGTTTTGTATGCGAGAAGACTTTTACTACAAAACAGTGGAGGGATAAACATGTAAAAACTCATGAACCCTAAGCCATAACTTATGTTTCTTCATATAAGTATCATTAAGAATCTGTACCCTATTGCACTCAATCGAAGAATTTTTGTAAGTATTTCAAAAAATAAGAAAATATTGTTCAGAGTCATTTTATTAATCTGTCGGGTTTCCATAAATAAGTTAAAATTTGTTTGGTTAGTTCTCGAGGATCACTTCGTCTGAATAAGCAGACGATCAAGTGCCGTAATGGTACACAGTAGCGTTCAAGGGGCAGAGGGTAGATGGATTCTTTAGAGAAAAAACGAGAACACTAAGAGTGAAATTGCTTATAGAAGGGGGTCGTCAATCAGTAAACAAGAGGGGATTCCATAGACACACAGAGGGGGGCAATCGGTAACTGGAGGCGGAGCCTCTTGATGAAAAGAATCCTTTGGCACTAGAACTCGAAAAGCTTCGACCCTTCCTAACAGGGTAAACCCAAAATCGACGAGGGAACAGGGTTAAAAGAAATTTTTATAAAGTTTAAACCTAATACAAATTTAAAAATCGAAGGGCGAGGAAGTGGGTTTTACACCAAAAAAAATCACCAAATGAAACTTTCTGCCGTTAAAAAACCCTGTTTTCTTCATCCAAATAGCATATGACTGTAAATATTTGTATCTGCACCTCTGCATCAATAGTCTTTAGATTTTCTTAAAACGATGAATTGTCGGCATGAGAGATAATCGGCCGATAATTCTTTGAGGATAACTTCTTTAAACTCCATTTTCAAAGTTTTGATGGTTATAACTGAAGAATCTGGATTGATTAGGATGGAGGCACATCACATACTTCAAACGCATCTTTCCGAGAAATTCGAGAAATTTTCTCGAATAAATTATTTCCAGAAGAGATAACATCAGGTGCTTTCCAAGTAGCCCCGATTTGACTGTGATATATTTTTTCTTGTAGAGATATCTCAATCTAAAACTTATAATGTTCGTTTTCTAAAACAAATATAAGAAAATATCCCTTTAAAAATAGTACCAATTACAGAAACGACGTGTCAAGCAGTGATCAATAATTTGATCACTGGTCAGTTCACATTTAGGTTATGCCATTCATCATTTTGTTTTTTTTTTGCTAAACATTTTTTAACATTAAAATTTTTTATGCGACGCCTTGTATATAAAAGTATACTGTATTTTTACTTCGAAAACATGCCAAATCTTTATCTTGAAATCAGGAATTAGTTCTGACTAAATGAAAATGTAATCAATACCAACTAAATAATTGCCCAAGAATTTTATATTCTCGAATTGCTTTTGATCATAGTGTCACAAATACAGTAATATAAATAAGTAAAATTAAATTACTTGCAGTGTAATATTGCTTTCCTTCATTTTTTTAATTCCTTATTATTTAAAAATCGCAGCAGTCAGTCTACATAAAACATCCATTTACATAGTCAGGGAACTCTGTTCATTCCTTCATTATAAAGTTTAGCTTCTTACAACAGCGACGTTGATTATAATAAATGGAAAAGTGATAAATAACATTAACAACTTTAACATTCTATTTGTTTTTGTAATTAATTAAAATCACCATTTTACAACACTGTAAACAAAAAGAGCAGAGAGGATATTTACAGCAACCAGAATTTGGCAGAATTAAATTTGTTTTGATTGGTATTGTTAATCTCTCCAAATTCTTGTCTTCCCTGC
The DNA here is from genome assembly GCA_019049505.1 of Pachyrhynchus sulphureomaculatus. Taxonomy (NCBI): domain Eukaryota; kingdom Metazoa; phylum Arthropoda; class Insecta; order Coleoptera; family Curculionidae; genus Pachyrhynchus; species Pachyrhynchus sulphureomaculatus. Next base: position 62,580,162 of record CM032453.1, on the reverse strand, counting down.
GCCCTTTTGTTTGCGGTGTTGTAATACGGTGTCTTTTTTATTTACAAAAACACACTGAAATTGCGGTCACTAAGTTAATGATTAATGATTTTTAAAAATAATTTTTGACTCATGACTAGCTTAATTTTTGAATCAAAATTGGTTTTTGTGATCATTTTTGGTTTAAAATGATTCTAGAATAGTTTACTAATATACTCGTCAATAATAAGATCACTTCGGTGTTTGTCTGTCTGTCACACCCGAAAATTGATGGCCTAATCAGAACCGTGTAGTTTTTAAAGTTAAATTTTGACTCAAATGGTTAATTTTGAGGGATGAAATCGGACGTGAAGAAAAAACTTTACCAGGTCATCGACTGGATTATCTAATGAAAGCTTGTGAAAACGCGAGTTCAAAAATATATATAATGCAATACTTGCGCACACTTTTCTTTGTATTATTTTTAAAAAATTGCCAAAAATCGCTGCCGCCCCCCCCCTAATCCCGAAAAGTGCTTCATATATTCTCCACAGGGTGTAGATTGAACGAAAATTTCAAGGTCATCAGTTTTCAACAAAGATCGGAAACAAACTTTGTTGAAAACTCATTTGGGGTGTGTGTTGTGAAGCCATTGATCATTTTATACATCTGTAACAAAAATTTTTATTTTAAAAGCAATCAACATAACGGAACACAAATTGCGCAAGTTTGATTTGCGCTTGGCCGATTATTTTTTAAAACTATCTTTCTCTTTTGTACTTGTTATTAACTGGTAAAGTGGTTTTTAATTATACTAATTGACGCTCGGTTTATATATTTTTAGAGATTCATCATTTTCATGCACTGTTTGTGGACAAACTTTTAATAAATTATGGCGGTTAAATCTCCATTTTAAACACCTTAGAATAAAGCTAGTTCGACACTGTGAAATATGCTCAGAATATTCGCCAATTGATAAAAATAATACTGACCGAACCATATTACTGTCGTGTGGTCATAAAATAGAAACCGACTCAATATATTGCAAGTTTTGTCATTCTAAACTAGATGAAGATTTCGTACAATTGCACTTGTGTTTTCATCCGAAAATGAGAAGCAAAACCATATGTCAAGATTATGATGACAGGAAACCTAGAAAAAAATATATGAAGAGAGACTGGCCTCCACCTCCGTATATTTGCTCTATGTGTGGGAAGGAATATGGAAAATATGGTTATTTGCAACTATTAAATCACGAGAAACGTCACGAAAAATTAAAAAGTGAAAGCGGCATTATCCAGTGTAAAAAGTGCAATCTTATTTTTGCCACTGAAAAAGAAAAAAGTTCTCATAAATATAGAGTACATAAACAAGTCCCTATGGGTGTCTGTGATATTTGTGGTTTCGCCACGAGGCACATATCTCGCCACAAGGCTATTCATAGAAATGAAAGGCCTTTTCGTTGCGATCTTTGCCCAAAAACTTTTAGAGCTAATTATGGATTAAAAAAGCATATGATGATCCACAGCAGTGAAGCTAAATATCAATGTAAAATTTGTGGAAAGGCCTTTAAGTTTAGTTATAATTTGACGGTACATATGAGGAGTCATGAGGACGTTAAGCCTTTTGAGTGTACAATTTGTAATAAAACTTTTACTACAAAGCAATGGCGAGATAAGCATGCATTGACACATTGTTAGGTATTGATATTTTTAAGAAGAATGATTATACAAGCACTAACCCTGTATTTTTAGCCGCTGAACACGATCCCGATATTGGATTTACCCTATCACATCACAGTTTTTTTCCCCAAGAAGAGATAAAAAAATCCACGAATTCCATATGTCATGTTCCGCAAGATAGAAAAGTTCAGTTTGACCAAGAGGATCACAATTTCTCAGTGACTTCAAAAATAGGGTAAGAAATCCAGAAATCGCCCATATCATTTTACACTAATAAAAATAGGAAATCTATATTGAAATATGTTTTCATTTGTATTCCTATGAACTTGAAGTGGCTGAACGGGAACTAAATGTTGGTTTTGATAGCTCGTATCGCAGCATGGTTCTCTTCTGGATTTCTTACCCTATTTTTGAAGTCACTAAGAAGCTGTGACCTTCCAGGTCAAACTGAACTTCTCTATCTTCTTCAGCGACTGGAACTGCATCGGAATGGAGCCGAAAATATGTCGAATCATACCATGTTAATCAGTGACATCCCGTATCAGCGTTGTGGAAAAGGATATGTGCAATTTTTCGGCTTTCTATAAGTTTTGGGACAATTCACCGCCAGCTCGAAATACGTCGGAATATCAGAGTGAACATTTTCGTGTGGATTTTTGACCTCTTTTTGAGGTTGGAAAAAAACTGTGATGTGATGGGACAAATCTAACATCCGGATCGTACTCAGCGGCCAAAAATACAGGGGCGGTACGGGGGTCAGTTATTTCGGACAGAATTTTTTGATTGCATGCCTGTGTTATTACACTCTAAAAGTCATTTTAGTTGGACATGAAACAGAAAGAGGGTAGTATGTATAGTTTTTGAATATAAACTATTATTGCCAAATTTTGTAAGGCAGTTTCTTCGTTTTTACCTCCAGTTACATTTGACTTTTAATATCATTAGGATCTGGGACCAAGGTTATTACTAGCAAATTAGCAGGGGAGATTATGATTTCATTATTATTTGTCGACGACGTCCAAAATTTTATTCTAATAATTTTTGTATAAATAAGATATCTGTCTGTATATACTTAACGTTTGGACCAAAACTCATTTGGGTCTTTCAGTCAAAATTAAGAATTATTACTTTATACTACTTTAATTTCCTTCGCTTTAGTGTTCCTAAATTACAAAAAACCATTTGCAAATTTGGTACACACATGTATATATATATATATATATATATATATATATATATATATATATATATATATATATATATGCTATAAAAATATAACTTTGACACCCTGTATCTCAAAAATTACGGATTTTTGGACTAAGGTAAGTTGGGTAAAATGGTCATATTTTCATCCCAGAAATCCACAGTAACTCTATTATACGGAATACTGGGACACCCAACATATATAATAGTTGTGTCAAAAAAAATATATTTTATGTCTATTTTTTCGAGAGCCAAGGTGGCGTAACCCCTTAATGATAAAAACAGTGGGACCGGCGCATTTGGGTACAGGAAAACTACTTTGAAGGTAACAGAAGTCACGAAACCTAAAAGTTATTACTTCAGATTTTATAATGTTAGTTCGAGAACATTTTGGATCGGATTACGTACTTGGATTGGCTATCAGGAAAAGGTTATTTTAAAATTACCATACTCAACTGTTCAGAATACATGGTTTATTTTATTTGCAATAACCAATAATTATTGACTCTGGAAGAGAAGAAAACTCTGCATACTTACTCTATCAATAAAATCATCAAACGGCTGATTCAATCTAGTGAAATCTTTAACAATAAAATTAACATAATCCTTTCCAACCCACAATTTAGCAGATCCATCCAAGGTTTCGATGAGATGTTCCGGTGTTTGGAGATCTATTCCTTTATCTACCTCATCCCCACTATCTAATTCGTCCGGTGTATTTGGCTTTGTCGGTACTTCTTCTGTGGGAGTGTATACCATATTGATAAGTTCTTTTCCTTTTGTTTTTACTTTTGTCGTTAGATCAATAAACATATTTTTCCTTTCCATGTCTGGGGTGTTAGGTTTGACTATATATATATATATATATATATATATATATATATATATATATATATATATATATATATATATATATATATATATATGTGTATGTATATATATGCATGCTTTCCAAAGTTGGTTTGAACTAAAAAAATCAACTGGGGGTGCAAATGAAAGCTTGAAGCTTCTATTTCGATCGTAAAATTTGCAATAACGGATATGGTGGCTTAAACTGACAAAGCCGCAGAAAAATTATCATTCTAAGGTGGTTTTCTCTCTCGCAAGTCACTCCATTGTAATGTTTTGGGAATATATAATTGAAGGACTCAGAAGCGGATGGCGAATAGAATATGGCGGCCGAACACCCTAAATACGTACTGCTATCCACTGAAAACTCATCGGATTCACTTGGATATAGTGATTGGGAGACTTTATTGACTAATCGTGTAGGAATCAATTCCACAATATCCAAACTCTCAAACTCAAGATCGCGGATCGAATATGGTGGCTAAATATCTCACTTACGTAACTCAATTGAAATGGAAAAAGATCTCAGATTCATTATCAGCGACCCCAAAAACACCCAGGTACAGAATCTCATCCTAGTCAAACTGAAAATCAAAATTCAACCCCCGAACCCTCTTTTTCCACTCCTAGAAGGATGAAAGTAGAAAAATACCTCAGATTCATTATCAGCGACCCCAAAAACATCCAGGTACAGAATCTCATTCTAGTCAGACTGAAAATCAAAATTTAACCCTCGTACCCTCTTTCTCTTCTCCGCCCCTAGAAAGGTGGAAGTAGAAAAATACCTAAGATTCATTATCAGTGACCCCAGGTACAGAATCTCATCCTAGTCCGACTGAAAATCAGAATTCAACCCCCGTACCCTCTTTTTCCACCCCTAGAAGGGTCAAAGTAGAAGAAGACCTCAGATTCATTATCAGTGACCCCAAAAACCTCCAGGTGCAGAATCTCATCCTAGGCAGACTGAAAATCAAAATTCAACCCAAATTAAGAACTTTTTCATTGAATAGATTATTTTATCTGAGCAATTGACTTCTCGCATCTTCTCTATTTTGGAAAAAATTGTCTCTATTTTACCACTACCCCCTTATGATTACTAGAATTTCTCAAATAGGCACCTGTTAAGGGGATCCGGTAAGTTTTCAGTGGATCATATTACGTAAGTGTTGTTTTAGGCAGCCTTACTTGATTCGCCATCTTCAATTTGGATATTGTGGAATTGATTCCTACAAGATTAGTCAATAAAGTTTCCAAATTACTATAACCGAGTTAATCCGATGAGTTTTCAGTGGATTGCAGTACGTGTTTAGGGTGTTCGTCCGCTATATTGTTTCCGCCATTTTTGATTTTGTTATTCTGGAATAAAATCTAATACCCCTGAGTCCTCCAATCATACATTCCTAAAATATTACAACGGATTTGGAGTGACTTGGAGAGAGACAATCACCTTGGAACGATAATTCTTCTGACACTTAGTTACTTTAAGCCCCCATATCGAGTCCGTTATTGCGAATTTCAAAAAGTGCCACACAGCAATCGATAGTAGAGATTTCAAGCTTTCATTTGCACCCCCGGTTGATTTTTTTGGAAAATAAACCAATTTTGGAGAGCATTTGATCTCTCCCGTCCAAAAAGAATGCCATAATTATATTATATATATATATATATATATATATATATATATATATATATATATATATATATATATATATATATATATATATGTTGGGTAATTGCAAAAGTTCGTGCAAGATTAGAAACCAAATTAAATACAACACATTTTCATGAAAAATAATATTTATTAATCGATCATTTTCTATAAAATCAAATTTTGTGCCATCCAAATTATTTTGCAGAGAACGAAACAGATGAAAATCTGAAGGGGCAAGGTCAGGGAAATACGGCGGGTGATGGAGGATTTCCCATTTTAACTCCCTAAGTTTTTGCAGTGTCTGTTGAGCGACATGTAGTTTAGCGTTGTCATGGTGAAAGATGATGCCTTCTCGATTGACAAAATTTGGACCTCTTGCTTAGGTGAGTTGTTTGTGACTGTTTGGCCATGTGGAAGAAGCTCGTAAAAATTATTCTTCTGCAATCCCACCAGACAGATAAGAACATTTTCATTGGATGCAATACAGCGTCTGTCTGTCCGTCTGTCACAGCCGATTTTCTCCGAAATTATTTGTCGTAGAAAGTTGAAATTTGGTAGTAATATAGGAATTAATGGCCTCATCGGAGCCATGTAGTTTTGAAAGTTAAATTTTGACTTAAGGTTTGGGGGGTGAAGTCGGAAGTGAAATAAAATTTTTTTTACTAGGTAATCGAGTGTGGTGTCAAATGAAAGCTTGTGAAAACACGAGTAAAAAAATATATATATATAATGTAATACTTGCGCACACTTTTCTTCGTATTACTTTTAAAAAATCGTGAAAAATCGCTGTACCCTACATTATCTCGAAAAGTACTGATCAAAAAATTTTGAAAAAACCCTGGAATATTCTCCACGGGGTATAGATTGAACGAAAATTATCATTACCTTTAATAATTTATCTGGTATATAAAAAAACCAAAATTTCAAGGTCACCAGTTTTCAGTAAAGATTGAAAACAAACTTTGTTGAAAACTCATTTGGGGTGTGTTTTGTGAAGTCACTGATCATTTTATACCACCCTAACAAAATTTTTTATTTTAAAAACAATCAACGTACGGAACACTAATTGTGCAAGTTCAACTTGCACTTGACCGGTTTTATTCATCTCCACTTGACTTGACTTGATCCAAGAAAGGTTCGTTTTGTTGTCGGGCGAGGAGAGAAATGGCTGTGGAAACAGGGTTCAGTTTGCTCCGTTCTGTCAAAACGCGCGAAACCCATATATCGAGTTTCGAAGTGTATTAGAGTTGTTTTAAATGACGAAATGCAATGGAATTGTCAACATTTAGTCTCTCAGCAATCTCTTCAATAATAATCCGTGGATTATTATTCACTAAGTCACAGTTCTGAACCATATCGTTGGAGGAATTAATTAAAAGGGGTAGGGATTAATAAATTTTGTATTCTTTTAGTATAATTTTGACAAGGGAAATCTTATTTCTTGTGATTAAAACGTGTCAATTTGGAGCAACTTTCCGATGTTTTACTTGTGATTGCACGAGGCATCATCAGGGATTTTTACTCCTCAAGATTAGAACACTGAATTCAGTAATACAATCTCGAACACTCAAGACGTCAAAATGGACGGTATCACCAAATCAACACCGTGGAAATTCCCGTTCTGTGCCGTTATGATAACTTTTCTTGGTTTTTTGGTTGTAATTGTATATACATTTGAAGGATAATCAGTTATCAAACATATAAGGTGTAAGGGGACAGGTTGTTATAGGGGTTGTTTTGTTTATATCGAGTTATACGTACTTTTCAGGGTTCTTGGAAGCTAAGAAATTAAAACTTGTATATAATTTTTTCATTATTTTTAGTGTTCCGTACGGAACACTTATAAGATCACTTGGCTGTCTGTCCGTCTATCACACCCGCTTTTCCCCGAAAATATTTGATATAGAAAGTTGAAATTTGGTACAAGTGAAAGTTTGTAAAAATACGAGTTTAAAAATTTATATGATTTAATACTTGTACACACTTTCCTTTGTATTATTTTTAAAAAAATCGCTGTCCCCCTCTTATCTCGAAAAGTACTGATCAAAAAATTTTGAAAAAAATTATGAAATATTCTCCACAAGGTGTAGATTGAATGAAAATTATCACGACTGCATTACCTTTGAATATTTTATCTGGTATACAAAATAAAATAAAAAGTTTTCAACAAAGATCGGAAACAAACTTTGTTGAGAACTCATTTAAGTAACAATTTTTTTTTATTTTAAAAGCAATCACCGTACGGAACACTAATTGCGCACGTCCGACTTGCACTTGGCCGGTTTTTAATTATCTGTGTTCATTTGAGTGTATTTACATAAGGGGTTAATGACGCGGGAGAGGAGGTCCAAGGGGTTATTTCGTATATATCATGTTTTACGTTCTTCTCGTGGTTCTTAAAGCCTAGGAAACTAAAAATTGTGCTACTATATTTTTTATTATTTTCAATTATCTTTGGTCATGAACGCTCGAAAGAAAGGGACTGCTCAAGACTTAAGGCGTTTGAGATGTGGGGTTATCGCAGACTACTGCGTATGCGATGGACTACGCACAGAATCAATATTTCGATTCTAGAAGAACTAGGACTAGCTAAAAGAATAACTGAAAAATTGGCCACATAGCTAGGCGAAATAACGATATGGAGTTGCTAGTGATAGAAGGGAAAGTTAAAGTCCGTAGACCTAGAGTCCGATTTCATCGTCGCTGATCGGATCAGGTTCGAGAACTGACCGGAGTTAGAGTGCACGATGTAGTTCATCTTGCACTCTGGTAGGGACCAGTGGAAGGACATAGTGTCATTGGCAGTCACGACACCTCTGCTAAGAGGTTCGGACTAAGGAGGAGAAGGCTTGTCATTTAAATGAATACATTACATACAATATAATTACATAAGAGGTTAATGAGGTAGGGAAGGAGGGTAGAGGAGTTGTTTCGTATATATCGTGTTGTGCGTTCTTGACGCCTAGCAATCTGAAAAATATGTCATTTTTTCATTAATTTCCATAGGTGTGGGTGTTTGTAACTAAGAACAGAGACCATTTACAACAGTGTAAACAAAAGAGCGCGGGAAAGACTTTTATAGCAACGAGAATTTGTTACACCAATCAAAAAAAAAGCAATAGAATTTGGCTGGTTAATTGTGTATTTTGATTGGTATTGTTAATCCCGCCAAATTCTCGTTGCTATAAATATCTTTCCCGCTCTCCTTTGTTTACAGTGTTGCAAAAATGTGTTTTTCCTTAGTTACAAAAGCCTATAAGGTGTTACTGAGGTGGTTGAGGAGATTAGTGGAGTTGCTATCGTGTTTACGTCCCATTTAGGGTTCTTGGAGTCGGGAAATCTGAAAATTATGTTATTTTTCATTATTTCTAGGCTTAATAACAATAGTATGTAAAAGAATATGATTATAGAGTGGGTCTAACACTTTACAACTTGTATTTGGAAACGAAGTTGTAGGTAAATCACTTTTCCGATTTTTTGGCTTAAATTTATGGTGGTACCAATAATTTAAACCAAGAATTTTGAGGAAATAGTATTGGCACGTTTTAAAACGTCAAAAATAAGGTGCAATATAGACTAAGTTATTTTCTTATATTCATGAATGTGATGTGGAATCTCTATTAAAAAATAGATTTTTGTTTCATTTTTTTGCATTTATTTTGATTACCCATATTATTTCTAGAGGTGGTAGAGCAAAAGTGAAAAAGTAGTAAAAGTAAAATAACTATTTTTATATAAAATAAAAATTATCAAATTTGTTATTGTTCTACTTTTAGGTTAAAACAGAATCTCCAAAAGTCAATTCGCAACAAGTTAGAAAAAGTACAATGCTATGTTTGTCGGAAATTTTTCACTAGTAAACAACAAATAGTCAATCACTACAAATATTTGGCATTAAACCTAACAGTCAAATGTAATATTTGTCAGTGTTTTTTTAATTCCGGAAAATTTTGCAATCATGAAGAAGATTGTAAGGTTTTCCATTGTGGATTCTGCGGAGATCAATTAGAAAAACCGCACTCATTTCATCTATGTTGTCATTTAAATGCTAAACCAATCGCGAGCATAAATAGAAATAAAAGATTGGGAAAAAGAACAGCGATAGGTCAAAACTGTGATAATAATAGGATAAATAAAGATGGAATCAGAAGAAAAGGAAGGCCGCGAAAAAAAGATATATTACAAGATAAAGTAGAAGAATTAGTAGTTATTAAACCTGATATAGGAGCAATCACAGAAAATACAGAAACTTCTGAAGATTTAATATTTAATGGAGATGACGATAAAGAACAACTGGTAAATTATTCTGGTGATATCGATGATACAGATATATGTATTTACTGTAATAAAGAAATGCCAGCGATGTTATTGGGTACACACGAAGAATGGCACAGAAAAAATGACAAGAAAATTAAAAAATTGAATGAAGTAGGTTCTAAACGGCCGTCGAAAGAAAGTGAAAGCTTGTGTTCTTTTTGTGGTATATTTAAACCAAGTAATAAGTTGCGTCGCCACGAGTATGTCGACCACATAAAGAAATTCGTAAGGAAAGTATGTGATGTTTGTGGTATCTTTACTTGTCCTACTTATATTAAGGAACATATGCGCACTCACGATGCTGTTCAAGGTTTTAGGTGTGAAATTTGCGGGAAGGCGTTCTTCAGGAAAAAGGCCTTAGCTAGGCATAGGTTGGTCCACAGCGATGTAGCGCAGTATCCTTGTTCGGTTTGTGGGAAATTTTTTAAGATTAAGTTTAATTTAAGAGTACACATGCGGACTCATGAGGATATTAAACCTTTTCCTTGCTCAGTTTGTAAAAAAAACTTTCACTACGAAACAGTGGCGAGACAATCATATGAAAACTCACGGTATTGTTGCAGCTAAGTGACTGAAGTGGTAGCGGTAATTATTTGAAATTTTTTAGCAAATTGTGACAGTAGTACACAATTTAATTAATGGCTTTAACTGTTTTTATATTGTAAGTAAAATTTGGTTAGTGTAAGGCTGTCGGGATTAATAATAAGAAATTTAAAAATATTGCTGTAAATATTTTTCCGTTTTTTTAGGCGAGCAATACATATTTGAGCCAGATTTCTTCCTTATACTGTGTCCTATGTAGACGTCTTGAGCAATACGGGCACGTCTAAAGGGGTAAAAGTAAAACAATATATTTCTCTGAAGGTGCCCTACGCACAAGAGACGCGCACTTAACGATGGTGCGAGCGATTATGAAGCGACATTTTTGGCGGTATCTAGCGACTCTTCTGCTTGTTAGCTTTGACATAAATGACAACCTGTCAAAACAAAAATTGGTGCAGTTACGTAGAAGCAAAAATTAACATTTGTAGAATTCTATAGGGTATAGCAATAAAGATTGGTCCGGATTTGTGAGAAACAAATAAGATTTTAGATTATTAAAAAAATTGTCAAATTAATGTTACCTGCGTACCAATTTCCAACTTTCTGTCGGTAAGTTCGCAAAAATTAACTACTTTTATTATTTATACACTTTATTGCAATGCCATTTTTTTAATAATATAGTCAACAATATTAAAAAACGGAAACTTCTAGGTTCCTTTAAAAAGTGCCGCTAAAATTTAAAAAATAACACCATAGTTTCTCTCTCAAGGAAATTTGTTTGCTTTGTTTTAACGAACGTTTTTATCTTTATGCGGGTGTATTTAGAATCACGATAATGGACTGTAAGCCATATTTAAGGAAATAATATAAGTAGAATCCTGAAAATTTGTATAGAGTCTGTCAAGTAAGAACCTGTCCGCGATAACTCATTTTGGTAGAAGTGATTCAACAATAAATTGGTAGAGAGATCTGTGTCTACGACGCATTTTTGTAAAAGTATCAGTTGATTCCGAACTTTCGTCGAAATCACGTAAAATCTAAAATGAGTCACTTGTTGGCGCGTCAGTTTGAGGCAGTCTTTCTTTGTTCCCATCCAAAGGGGCATAAAATCGCATATTCTGCGGACGCTGAATATGTTAAAAAGTCGGTATCGTTTATGAAGAAGTGGGTAAATTGTTTTAACGAGACGAAAAATGTCGACGAAAGTCGAAAACGAATCATGTCTGTTTTCACTTCCGATTTTCTTAATTTTGGGGTTTGAATGTTTCTCATGATGTCAAATTTCGAAGCACGTTGAAGAAACCTTTGCTAGGCGAAAATTACGTCGCGAAGCGGCTCGTTTGGACCCACGATAAGATACTAGAGTGGCTCTTAAAATCGCGGGACGCTAACCTTGTTGAAAACGTTTGGTCCATTGTAAAGAGAAAGCTCAAAGGAAAGACTCCTGACAGTCTTTGACTCAGTTGTCTCGCGAGATTCGAAAAATTGCAGAGTATGCAGAAAATCTCGTCGACAGCATGCCTCGAAGATGCCAGGCGATTATTGATGTAGGAGGCGATTAGACAACTTACTAAGGTAATTACGTCGTTGTCAGCCCACCAAAGAATACACTGATGGCAAAAAATGTTCTCGAAATGCATTTTTTTTAAAATACGAGCGGTCACGTTCTTACTTGACAGACTGTATTTGTAAACATCAGTATATTTATTCTTTCAAATGATATGAATGAAATGGTAATATTTTATAAATTCGAGTTAAGCTGGCAAACTGCTTATTTGTTAAGGAATTTTCTATATTACCGGTATTAGTAATTTTATGTCAGGAATTGGAATTTGATGTAAATTTTCACCAGCATAATAAACATTAACGACTTTTTCTGATAAATTAAAAAAATATACCTCCTAAAAATAAAACTTTTGATCAAGTATGTTCAAGCTTGTAAGTTGCGCAGCTAGCAAATGACTTCTGTCTCGTTGTTTTTAGTTTCCTGCGTTTATCTCGCATTGTTCAAGTAGGATACAGTCGTGGCCCTTACTTCATGATTTTAATATATTTAAAAAAATAATATACCGCATTGGACAAGCCGATCCTTTCTTGACTCATAAGAAAAATGTCCTGAAACGTTGGCCAAAATGTGAAGGTATTTTTCGATTTGGTAGGTATTTTTCGATATATCGGGGTTTTCGGGACCGCTGATCAGGAATATGAAGTCAAATTTTTAAAAAACACCTACGGAAAACGTCACATACTTTTTTATTTTAAATGAAGTACCCTATATATTTTTATATATATTTTTTTAAATTTACGGAAAATTTTAGAGACAACTAATGGCTACTGTCAATAATTTCTGAGATAACGGGATCTGCAAAGTGAATTTTTTACTTTTTATTTGATTTTTCAAGACAACGTTTTACGGTATAGCTAAAATAATTTCTATTTCTTATAGATCTAATCTTCAATCTAATAAATTACTTTACTAGTAATTTTAACAGCCAGTTTTAATTTTTACCAATTTAAATAATCAAAATTCAAACTTTGCATAACTATGGCACCCAAACGATTTTTTTTGTCATCTAACTGATTTTAAAAAACTCTAACCACCGTTATGGGCGTTTGGAATGGAGACCACCATTTTACAACATTCTAAACAATAGAATGCCGGAAAAAATGTTTATGGCAACCAGAATTTGGCGGAATTAATGTCTGTTTCTGCGCTTTTTTGTTTACTGTGTCGTCTTTCGCATAATTACAAACGCCCGTTAGGGTTTACCTAAATGTATAATTCATATTCCGAACATAATTTTTAAGAGTGTAATATGGTTTCTTAAAAAATTGAATGAACAATGTTGTATGGACAAACAAAAGAACGCATGGAGAGTATTTACAGCAGCCATTTGTCGGGATTAACAACACCAATCCGAACACTCCCTCCAAAGTCTTCTTCTCTGCGCTCTTATTTATACTTGACTTTCTAAAAAGCAACCATTCTAATGTGCCAGTTATGCAGAGTTTGGAATTAAAGCAATATAAAATTGTAAAACATTAAAATTTCTGTCTAAATTATTTCAATTACTTGATTAAATAACATAGAACTATAATACAACGAGAAATGGCACTTTTAAGAACTGTCCTCAAACGTTGTCTTGAAAAAAATTTGCTGACTTTCAGAATTCATTATCTCAAAGAATAATACCTGGCGTAGGGAATGGTACATATGTAGAATTTTTGGTAAAAATAAATAAATTTAAAATATATGGGGTATTTTATTTTAAAACAAAAAAAGTATGCCACGTTTTTTGTGAAACCAGAAGTGCCTCATTTTTTTAAACTAAAATGGGCGCAACTATACTATTGTACTAAATTTCATTTTTCTATCTGAAGCGGTTTAATTATGGCGCCGTGGATAGTAAGTTCTGGGCTACCCGGTATATTTATTAATTTTGACATTTTTTTATTATTGAGCAAATTAAAGAAAACAACGTAGATTTCTTTGTATTAGTCCTGGTTTCGCCTGTTAATTATTTTTGTTGTAAATTAATTTTTATTTATTAATAAGTAAAATTGCAATACTCGATCATTGATCATTTAGGAGACTGGTTTTTCACTTTGTCATTTTACATTACAACTTGAAAAGTTGTAAAAGTATTTAAGTATATAAATAGGTTTGGCATAATATACAGTCTGTCAAGTAAGTAGATGTGATTCTAGCGATTCAACAAACAATCGGTAGAGGGAACCTTTGCCTACAACACATTTTAGTAAAAGTATTAGTCGATTCCGAACTTTCGTCGAAATCACGTAAAACCCGAAATAAGTCACCTGTTTGCGCGTCGATTCGAAACAGTCTTTCTTTGTTCCCATCCAAAGGAGCTTAAAATAACATATTCCGCGGCCGCTAAATATATTAAAAAGTCGGTGTCATTTGTGAAGAAGTGGGTAAATCATTTTAACGAAAAACGTCGACGACTTCCAAAACATGGCTCGGTAGGCAAAGTCATTCCGAAAGTCGAAAAACGAATCGTGTCTTTGTTTCCATGGGACTCGAAATTGACGCTGCATCAAGAAAATCGGGTTTGAATGTGTCCCATTAGGCGCTTATGATGTCAAATTCCAGTGTGGAGAGTCCAAAGTTAAATTAAATTTGAGTTTTCGGGGCCGGGGAGTGCACCCGTTTGGCCGCCATAATCAAAATAGAGGTGTAAATGTTTTTTTTTAAATATCTCGGTAACCGTAAGTTCGATAAAAATTTTGTAAAGAACTTTTTTGTAGGTTATTTAATAATCTACAACTTTTCTTAATAACTTTTTCTTGTTATTTCAGTAATTAAGAAGTTATAAACAAAAAAATAATGAAAATTTAGGGGATGAAAAACTATTATTGTTAATATATTTTTTTTCTATTAATTTTATAAAAAAAATTCATCAGAGCTTTTTTATAGAGAATCATTAACAAAAAATTTTATCCTCTATTCTTTATGATTTTGATTATTTTTAAGGGTTCTTTTACCACTGCAAAGGGAGGAAGTCAAAGGTAGGTGCAGTATATAGGGAGCAAAAAAATTATTGTTCCTTTATTTTTTACATACATATTATTTATATTAATATATTTTTTTTTTTTTTTTTTATTAATTTATTAATATATTTTTAGTGTTCTGTACGGAACACTTATGAGATTACTTCGGTGTTTATCTGTCCGTTAATCTGTCATATCCGATTTTCTCTGAAACTATTTGACATAGAGAGTTGAAATTTGGCACAAATATAGAAATTGATGGCCCAATCGGAGCCGTGTAATTTTGGAAGTTAAATTTTGAATTAAAGGGTTAGTTTTTTGGGCGGTGAAATCGGAAATGAAAAAAAATTACCTGGTCATCGAGTGGACTGTCAAATGAAAGCTTGTGAAAAAATAAGTTCAAAAATATATATAATGTAGTATTTGCGCACACTTTTCTTTGTATTACTTTTAATAAAATGGCCAAAAAAGCCTGTCCACCTACCCTATCTCGAAAAGTACTGATTAAACTACAGTAGAACCCCGGTTATCCGAGGTAACGTGGGGGGCACCCTCCTCGGATAACTGAAAACTCGGATAATCCGGATTTGTTTTTTATTCATTCAAAAAATAAACACCAATACTTTAAACCGAAGTATTAACGTTTTTAACATATAAATAGGTACATACATTATAAAACAGTGAAATAGATATCTATGCGCTTCTGTTTCATATCGCATCTTCTTTTTCTCGCTGCAATATGTGCATCTATTAAGAAGAAGCAAATCCGCTGGGGTTTCCTCTGGTTGTTGTTCGATATACCTCAAAGCTTTTTTCAAAGAAGCAAAACTCTCTTGATGAGAGATCTTCGTGGGAGACTGTTCATCCACCGTCGCTAAGTCATCGTCATCTGATTTTTCGGTTTCCTGAAAGGCATTCGTTATTTCTTCAATACTCATTTCTTCTTCTAAATCATCTGCTGTAATCCATTCAACAACATCTTCTCTTGTCACATTTTCGCAACGCATTAATTCAAATAAACTTTTTTCTTTTTCTTCTATCTCGCTGTCAAAATTTGAACAGGACATTTTTCCATGGCTTCTCAATTTCGAAGCTAATTCATTTAATGGAGTATCATCTGCACTGTCATTATAGTCCTCAAAATCAATAACTTTTGACCCAAGATTTTTGAATAGTGGTAGTACGCACAGAATCCCAAGCTTGACTTACCCAGTAAATAACATTTTTCAGTGTAACCTTTCTCATCCCATTGATAATATCCTCCTTTTTTGCGTATTTTGTATTCAAGATATAAACGCCTATAATTTTTTAAAATGTTTTCAAGGATGCCTTGATCCATTGATTACATTATGCTGGTTACATTTCGAGGAAAAAATTTTACAATTTCGCCCACATGAAGTTCTTCTCCAGGGTGAGAGGGGGCATTATCCATTAATAATATTGCTTTAATAGGAAAACGGTTTCTGTTAAAAAATTTAGTCACAGATGGCACGAACTCTTCTTCAAACTAGTTAGTAAATACGGTCGCATCCATCCATGCGCTCTTCTGACTTTTGTAATAGACTGGTAGGGCTTTGGGTGAGATGTCTTTTAAAGCTCTTGGACGTGCAGACTTGCCAATCACCATCAGTGGGATTTTGTGCTTGCCAGTTGCATTGGAACATACCATCATAGTTAATCTTTCCTTACTTCGTTCGTGCCTGGAGGCATTTTATAATTCAGACCAGTTTCGTCAAAGTTGTAAATTTAATCACATGTTTATCCACAATCTTCGATTTGCTTTTTAAAGTTCTGCTTAAACTTTTCAATTGATGACACATCAGCAGAAAGTTTTTTACCACATACAGTCAGTTGTCGTACACCGTACGGTTTTTTCCAGCAGTCAAGCCATCCAGAAGTGGTGGTAAACTGATCTATCTCTGGGAATTGCCTACTAATCATTATTGCTTTCTGTTGTAAAATTGGACCTGACAGAGGCACACCTTTTGATCTCTGTTGGTTAAACCACATGAATAAAGCTTCGTTAATCTTTTCATAGTCGCCGGTTTTCATTGATTTTCTTCCTGAGGACGAGGAGGCTTGATTTATACACCACTGTTCTATTTTTGTGCGGTTTCTTTTCCAATCTCCAACTGTTACCTCACCTACTCCATAATCTCGTGCAACAACTTTAATTGTCTCTCCTGCTTCAATTCTTCTGATGGCTTTTAATTTTTCTTCAATAGGAACGACGATTCTTTTACGCTTGTTTTGCTCCATTATAATACGACAAACACAAATTCAAATTAGTTCGTGTTAATTACACTTAATTACCAGAACTCCAACCAAATAAATTATGTGAGCATACTCGTACTTCTCCGTAGTAAACGCTATATGCACTGCATTCACGCAAATTTACATGCCGAAAGAGTCCAAAAACATAAATAGTGGAGCCCCTCACACGGGCCAAGGGGATTCCCCGAAGGCCCCGACGATTTTAAATGGAAATATGTACATACATATTTTAGAAGCTCGGTTAATACGCAGCATAGACGCGCGTACCTCGGATAATCAGGTTCTTAGAATGGCTCGGTTAATCCGGAGCTCGGATAATCGCGACTCGGTTAATCGGAGTTCTACTGTATTTTGAAAAAATCCTGGAATAGTCTCCATAAAGTGTGGATTGAGCGAAAATTATCACGAGTACATTACATTTGATAATTTATCTGGTTGACCGCCAAAATATAATCATTAATTATACCTTTATATTTTGTTGAATTATTAAATATTAATATATATTATTATAAATTAATATATATTGTAATAATACAAAAAATCAATGATAAAAATTATAAATTAATAAAAAACATAAAATATACTAATACAAATAATATGTACGTAAAAAAAATGAACGGTAATTTTTTTTTACCTATTACCTCAGCTTCCTTTGATCTTCATCATAAAGAACAAGTTTTTTTTTTTTTTTAAAAAGTCTTTACAGTTGTGATGATTTTTTTTATAAAATTGATAGAGAAAAAGTTATTAAAAATAATATTTTTTCATCTCTTAAATTTTCATTATTTTTTTTGTTTATAACTTATTAATTATTGAGCTAACAATAAAAAGTTATTAAGAAAAGTTGTATATTATTGTTGAGTCTACAAAAAAGTTCATTACAAAATTTTTGTCAGACTTGCGGTTACCGTGTTACATGAAAAAAAACTATTTACATCCCTATTTTCAATATGGCGGTCAAATGGGTGCACTCCCGACCCCGACTATTCAAATTTAATTTAACTTCGGACCCCTCCATATGATAGAAAAATAAAATCGCATCCTACCCAAAATGCACGATTGAATGCCCAATTAATTGGACTATGAAGTATCATTTAAGCTTGGCTTAGGCAGCCCATCCTTCAAGCCTTTATTTCGCAGTCAATTCTATTAATCTTTTCGAGGAAGGAATTGTAACGTGTTCGGAATGACCGGCAACATTGTATTTTCTGTCATTTTCAGGGGTGTTTTTGATTTTCACCTCAACTGGTAATTTTTGTTTTTATTTTATATTTTGTAGGTGATAAAAGTTATTATACTGTTCGTGTTAATGCCGTATGTTAAATAAAAAAATCACAAGTGTCTTTCTTTGTTAAATAAAAACCAACAGCAGGTTATTATACACTGGTTTATTTGATTAAATCAGCAATGAGCTTAGAGTACATACTTCTCACCATTGCATGTAATGCATCTAAGATTCAATATCTTACTTTTTGATCTAAAAATAAACTGCAATATATAAAAATAATTTGAGTTTTTTTAACTGAATTGAAGTGTTCGACTTAGTTTGAATTACTTTCTTTTATATCAAAACCACAGAAATAATAACATTTTTTTCTGTTTTGATTTGGTATTTTAGACAGGGGAGGAATTTTGATCTCTTCTACATTCGTTTACATATGACCGCTAACAAATTTCGATAGTGTAATTTGACTTAAGCATAAATTTTATTTGACTGGTGTTTATTGCATTTTCTATAAATTGAATTGTATTGAAATCAAATCAAATTTTTCTTTCAACACCGATGCTTCAAAAATTTCTTCAAACTCCTATCTACTGATTACATGATTCGATATAATAATTTTAGTAGAAGAAACCTAGGAAATTTTAGTGGTGTTGAATAGGTCACTCTTATTATTATTTAAATAAAAAAAATGTTACACTACAGTGCATTTAATTTCCTCGACACTTCCTCGCTATAAATTACTTACTAGTCACCACTATTAATATACAATAATAACACAGGGGAACAGCTGTTTTGGTGTCGAGGTTTTTTGAGCTGATTCTATATCAATTTGATGTCCTGAATTCAAATAACGTATTCATTTGTACCTAGGAGCTCAAATTTTTAAGATATACAATTTTAGAGAAATATAAGTTACATTATTGTAACTCAAATCCGTAAGTGTAGTAAACAAAAGTAGATACGAAATTTTTATTTTAGTTATACAAAATACAATATTATGTCGTACTTACAAACAAAAAAAAAACATTGAAGAAATGAAATAGTCACTCAACACTTGGAAAGCTTCTTTTCCGCGACATTCTTGAATGTTTTTTTAAACAGTCCCTTTTTAAACTCCAGCAGTAATCTGCCATCATGTGCATGTCCCATCTTCCTTGGTAGCGGTCCTCCATAACTTTAATATCTTGGTGAAATCTTTCACCTTGTTCCTCACTCATGTCTCCTAAATTTTCTGGAAAACGGTCTAAGTGGCTGTGTAAATAGTGTATTTTAATACTCATATTACACCCTAAGGATTTGAAACTATTAAGCATCTTGTTAACTATTTCAACATAGTTTTGAGCTTTATGTTTGCCTAGAAAATTTTCTACAACTGCAACAAATGATGTCCAAGCTTCTCGTTCAACTTGATTCATTGAATTTATGAAGGCAGGATCCTTAATTAATTGTCTTATTTGTGGGCCGTCAAATATCCCTGCTTTGAGTTTTTCTGTGCTCAACTGATGCATTTTTACCCCTATATATGCAAAACAAGACCCATTCTTATCAAGAGCCTTTACAAATTGCTTCATTAAGCCCAACTTTATATGTAACGGAGGACGTATGATTTTTTCTCTTTCAACCAAAGCGTCGTTAATGACATTCTTTCCCCCAACGTTCATGTTTTCTCTCTGAGGCCAATCTTTTCTAACCCGGTGGTGTGTTTTGTCCCTACTATCCCAGAGGCACAAGAAACACGGATATTTCGTGTAACCACTTTGCTGCCCAAGAAGAAAGTTTACCATTTTTAAGTCTACACAAATCATCCATTGATGTTCGTAATACTTTATCTTCTGCAAGACCAAAGCTATGGTATTATATTCTTCTTTCAGTTTCGTTGAGTGAGCTAGTGGTATTGAACCATATTTATTCCCATTATGTAGAAGGACACATTTTAAACTTCGCTTTGAGCTGTCAATAAATAGGCGCCAATCATCTGGAATATATTCAGAAAGTCCCATTTCTTTCATGAGTCCCCTAATTTCGTGACAAAATACAAGATTGTCTTCTTGAGAAAAGAATGATAGCAGATCTTTTTTCTCTTGTACGGTAAAAGGTAATTTTGGTTCCTTGTTCCAGTAAATTTTTGTCGTTCAACCTAGAAGCCAGTACTTCAGAAGCTTTTTTCGATAAATTGAGATCCCTGGTGAGATCATTTAATTCATTTTGATTGAAGCGTTGAGGAACTGATGACGTCCCCTCATAGTCACTGTTAGTTTCATTAGCATCAGAACTTTTATTAGCATCAGAGGGAAAATATTCGTCATCAGAGATATGTGGTAGCTGATGAAATGTTGGAATCGGTATTTCATCTGAGTGCGGGATAGGGCGTATTGCCGAGTCTAAATTGGGATAAGTCCACTTACTGCGGTTATTTCGATTGATTCCATTAGTATTTACTAAACAGAAATAACAATCATTGAAGTGGTTTTTTGGTTCTCTCCAAACCATTGGTACGCCGAATTTTATACATTTTCTTTTCCCGGTAGTCCACTGCCGTAAATGCTCTGTACAAGTTTTACATACGAGATGCGGGGCCCACGTTTTGTCCTGATCACCAAGCTTAACTCCAAAGTATCCAAGATACGCTCGCTTTACAAAGTCAGTAATAGTTTGTCTGTTTTGTTGAAACATGTATTCTCCGCATATATAGCAAAACACATCAGGTTGATTTACACAACTTCTTGAACTGGAACCTGAACTCATTTTAATTCTGTTCAATAACACAAAAAACACTCTTTTCTTAACATAAAATAACACGCCGAATTCGATCTACTCTCATTAGTAAGAACGCACAAACCGACGAGACTTACCCGAGTTAGGTGATTAAAAGGGTCAGTTCAGGTACCTGATAGGCAATGGTTCCACTATTTATAGATTTACCTGGAATTTACTCAATTACAGACTGACAATAAAACCATTGTACCTACATTAATGAATATATAATAATTTTAGAACTCTCATAAATGAATATACTGAATAAAAACCACATTGGTAGATAAGTTGATGTATCTAAAAAAGTAGAGCTGATAGAGAAAAACGGATTGCATGTATAGATTTAGCGTCCCAAATATAGTTAAAAATCAGCTCTAAAATCCCAGGCACCAAAACAAAAATATTTTTTTTGTTGCCCTGTGTAATAAACCTTAAGATAAATATGAAAAGATAGTTTTAACATAAATTCTTGAAAATTTAAAGTGTTACCTAAACATGCCGTTTATAACTTGTCAAGTGATTTTCAAGGCAGCTGTAGAATTTCCTGACTCTTAGGTATAATTATATCATCAATACTCATCCTTAAAAATTAAAGTTTTGAAAACGCAATCTGCTGCAAAATTTCTTATAATTAATAAAACCGTTTTTGCTGGGTTAGTGGTCCGAGACTGGACAATAAATTCGTCCCTGGCATTTTGAGAAAATATATTTAGGATGCGAATCGAAAACTCCATTGCCCAACATTGCTAAATATCTTCCCCTTGCTAAAGAATAATTTGTGAAATAATCGCACTACAAGATTTTCGCAAATTTTTTCGTTTCGTTATCCCTACATAATGAAAATTATGTATATGTCTGTTGGCAGGATAACTTTCAAACAAAATGAAATATTGATTTCCAATTTGGTGAACATATTACACTTTACTATATTTGTAGTTAAAGATACAACGGATTAAAATGATGTGGGGGACCTAAAGAGGTTGAAATGAAAATTGTGTTATTTTTTCGTTACTTTCAATTATTTATTATCAAACATAAAAAGGGTTAAAGGAATGGGGAAATAAGTTAGAGCGGCTGCTCCATATAGATTGTATCATATGTCTCTAGAATTGAAGAATCTAGAATAAGTGCTTTTTTCATTACTTTCAATTATTTATCGTCAACCATATAAAGCGTTAAACGGATAATTCAAGGCATGATTTGTTAACTATGTAAAGAAGAAACTCAATGCTGATCTAAGACTTACATTCTGTTCTTGAATTCGTCCTCTGAATATTATAAAGTAATGACTTAAGGTCTGTAAATATCTTGAAAAACCGACCATGAATATGGATCGTACGTTTTCGATTAGAGGCTGTTGTGTTAACGCTACTGCCTTTAACGCTGTATGCAACAGGCTTCATTCAAACCTATGTGGTATTTATAACCATTATATTTTTATTACAAATGTTGTTATTTTTATGTATATTCAGTAATATACACGGTTTTAATTTTAATTCTCTTTATGCTACTATGACATACCATAATACTCTTATTATCATGGTACAATGGTATAAAAATCCCAATAAAATAGAATTTAGAAAACACTAAATTTTCTCCACTGGGGGGGTTTTGTCTACAAAACTTTCAAAATATGAATTACATAGAAAAATTAAGGTAAGGAACTATTCTGGTAGAGGCCGGGGGTATTTCCTCATGCCATCTACTCTAAAATATGACCATGAGTTTTTCGAAAACTTTTAGTTCGACTCCAAAGAGATAGGTGACATTAGTTCGAGTTACGTTGGCCCTTTATGGCATATTAATCGGTTACTCCATGACATTAGACTTACCTATTATATTTTTGGGTGAATTTTGCTTCGACTCGGGCTTTTTTAAACTCTTAGACCTAAGACCCCAGCAATTTTTATTAAGTACTTTTTATCCTGAATTACAACGGTAAAAATTTATTAATGCTTTACAGAGTTATTGTAGCCTTGATGTTCTACATATGAGTCTAGTAATATAAGTTGTGGGGAGGCTCCGCTCCTGGCAAATGGACCAGAGGTATCCTCTTGCATACCTCCCGGACCTGACCATAGAAATCAGGATGTCGCTCCACACTAGACTGCCAGTGGTATCCTTTCTGAGCACTGCTATTTCGAGGATCACACACCAGTCTTCCCAACGTCTCGCATGCGTAGGCAAATTGGACGGCATCTCCTCGTCTTTCAGACAGCTTGGGCATGTCGCGTCACGTTCCAAGCCCAGCAATGCTAGGTGCCTGCTCAGCCTACAATGTCCCGTGAGAATGAGGACGAGTACCATATACTCCTATCAATCAACCACTGGAAGCTCGCGCTTCCAGGCCACGACGATACGAAATCCTTGGCCTGTCTGCACCCTAGGCTCCGGTACCATTGCTCTTTCGAGTATCAATCCGCCCATTCCTTCAGGGCAGCTTCAACCTGCCTCTTGGATATTTGTAAGCCTCAAAATGCGAAAAAGTGACAAAAACCTTCTACTAAAGTGTTGTGATTTAAAGTTAAATTAATATTTGTTTTTGTAAGTTGTACTCTGGTGGTATTTAAAATTGTAAAGTATAATTTTTTCTTGCACTGACATTTATCTTTGATGAACAGTTTGGTGCAGCTGCACCATACAAAACTTTATCCGGTTCCAATTGGATGCCTGGTAGTTGTAATTGATAATAAAATTGGTTGGCATCATCCACTGTCTTTTTCTTAGCCTATTTTTGAAGATTTTCCTAGATATTTTTCTAGCCTTTTGAATTCCATTTCTCATTGAAGAATTATCATCGTCGTAATTATTTCCTGAAATGTTGTCACCAGCTTTATTATTATCTTTAGTCAGGTTATTTTCTTCCCGACCTTCGATAAGTCTTCGAAGTTCGTTTTCTTACTGAATATATTTTTTTAGTTGTGATGACAATGTTGTAGTCGAAAGTCCCTCTTTAGGTTGAATCCCATAGGCGATTGTTTATTTCCCGATTTTTCAGGCCAGAAGATAGTGTCTTATGTTCTCTTAACACCACGGAATAAGTTTTTTTGCACCTCCAATGTTTAGCACATCAAATCGTTTCAATATTCATTGTTGTATTTTTTCTGTTTTCTCTCTCTTGCTTGTTCTGAATATTGTTCTTTGTTGACATAATAAAATGGGACGATTTTTAATTTAAACTTTACAAAATTTTCGTCACACCGTCTCGCCCCATTCAGTTCGATCAGTCTGTTTTACTACACAAAGACTCGTCTATAATGGTAATATATACAACGGTACGAAACTTTTAACTAAACCAAAATAATTGACACTTTAATTAAACTAAGTTGGGAATGTGGAATCTTTGGCACAATGATACTACTCAGTATATATTACCACTACACCAAACACTTTATTTTTGCACTCGACGCGCGTTTCGCTAACCATGTTAGCTTCATCAGGAGCGATGATTGACTAAAGTTAAACTACAAATCTACCCTATTTATACTTAGCCTAACCCTTGAATTACTCAGGCGGAACTAATGACATAGGCAAGGCCATCAGTTCCGGTCAAGTACCCAGTAGAGTGGACTGTAAGGAATAGGCCCTCTGTCTTTATTTAAACTACTTTTACATTTTTATGATTTCCATACTTTTGATAACCATTTTGGATATTAAATATGTGGGTGATCCGACCGATGAAACAATGGGTCGCATTGCTTTTCCAGGTTTGTGAATTTTGGGTAAGCAATACAATTTTGGTATGGTCGGGTTACTCACATTTAATTTAAATTTTAGCGAATCGGAGACAAGGTTCTTACATTTTTTTAAGTTCATTTCATTGCAAACAACATAAATTAGCCTCATTACATTTTTTAGTTCATCGTTTGGTCACTTTCCCTCTGAATAGAGTAAACTTTAATAAAGAAAGGAATCGTATTAGAAATATAACTAGAGTTAATGGTTATGACAATGACTTAGTAAATAAGCTAATAAATAGACATAAATTTAGGTTTAATATTCAGAATTCCACCTTTTTTACACTCGAAGAAAATAACACCAAGTATGTCTCCATACCATATAATCCGAAATATAGCAAGGGACTCAATAAGGTATTTAAT